>CM035170.1:17617357-18233310 GCA_020205615.1 Panax quinquefolius | reverse complement strand
GGAATGATATACCAATGCTACAATTAGTAAAGATAAAGTTGTTCAAACATTCCTCCACCAATGATTTGGGAAGAGTATCATTATTGGGGATACAAATCTATATAGATAGATTTAAGAGGATGCTCGACTTAACCCAAGAAACGTATATTCATTTGATGCTAAAGTCATTTAGCATGGCAAACTCCATGGGATGTCTCATGTTGATGGCCCTGGAGTGTATCTCTCTTAATAGTCCCCATAGACTCATAAAAGAGAGATCGCATGAGTAACTAACATGTATGCAATGAAATGTACAAGACTTGATGTTGATCAATCATATTCTAGAGAAGTTCACTATGAGTCAGTGAAAAACATCTTAAAGTACTTAACCGGCACTAAGGATGTGATCATATTCATAGTGGGTCTGAATTAAAACTAGAGGGCTTAACAAACTCAAGTTTTCAGACATGCACCAATACTTATAAAATAAACTTTTAAGGTAAAGCATTACCTTGAGCGGTGGTGCGATGAATTGGAAAGGTTCCAAATAGTACATAGTTGTTGTTTAGTGATAAAGACAAAGTATATAGTGTAAATGAAGCTACAAGTTGATTATTTGGATGAAAAGTTCATTATAGAACTAAGAATAGTTCCTAAGTCTCATCTTGGATCTAAGCATGTTCTCATGCGACACTTTTATTTGATTAAAGGAATCATTGAAAGATGAGAAATTACTATAGAGATAGTAAACTCTCAAGAACAACATTACATATCCAAGAACTAAAAGCTTATCCAAAACAGGATAATCGTCACTTAGAGAAGAAGGGTATGAGATACCATGGCGATTGGCTTTTAGTACAAGTGGGAGATTGAAAGTAGTATGCACACAAGCCAATCATGTTTGATGATAAAACATATACTTTGTAACAATCTTATTCATTTTTAATAAAAAATTATTAATTTATTAAATGCTTTTAATTATCTACATGATCTTTGTTTTATAATATGTGAAAAACTCATAGTTTTAAGCAAATCTTTTAGAATAATGATGATGATCATTCTAATGAGATCTAAATTCTTAGATAGCTTAAAACTAAAATAGTTCCCAATTGTTGGATTACTAAATTGGGGATTAGTGAATCTGGATAGATTGGTACATACGTTGCTTGCTCATTGGATGAGGATGATTGATCTCATAACATTTGTGTGGAGACACTAAAGTATGTAGGTGCTTATTAGAGAATAAGTTCACTGAACGTGGCTCGCTAAGGAATACCTAATAGAGTTTTACTTGCTTGTCAATAGGAATTCTTGTAGTGATAGTAGTACAAGTGATCCTTGGACTTGAGATCATCATAGTATCTTGTGTATGATGAGTTATACTTTGACTTATTCCTTAAGACCCGTAGGGTATATCAAAAGGGTATACTTGGGTATAATAAGTTGTACATGGAGATAATGTATGATCAATAAAGAATCTACCGCTTCTAGTAAAAGAAGAGAAATGTACTATGTGATTCGATAACTGACAACCCAGTAGTCTTTGGCCAAGGCAGAATGAAATTAGAAAGGAGTTTCTAATTTGCATTATTTGGAGTTGTGCATTTAAGAATTGAAATACATATAATAAATAAAATAAGACTTGACATTAATTCCATGTCTTATATTTAATTGAGACATTATATGGTGGAATGATTGAATTCATACAGTAACTATTAACTCAAAGGTTCTTTTATGATTAATGTTGAAATCTATATTATCTAGAAAGTCGATTGATCAGTGAGAGGCGTATCCCATTGAGAATAAATATTATTTATTGAAATAAATTAATCATTTAATTTATTTATTTAAATAAGTTAGAATTGTTCTAATTGATTTATTCACAACCTAGGTTTAATATGGAGAACCTAAAGGGTCACACCATAAATGGAAGAATAATTATTTAAGAAGTTAATGGCATAATCGTAATAATATGTTAAGTATATTTAATTTAATCTATGGTGATAGAATAAATTAAATAGCTTAATATTTATTGTTTAATATTTTAAAATATTAAATATAAAATAATAAGAGGAGTCTTATTAATATTATTACAATTATTATTATTTTAATTTCTAAAATAGTTTAAGAATTAATTTAATATTAGTACTCTCATTTATTCCTAATAGGATTAGGAGGGAAAATTAATTAACGTAGTTTAATTAAGTATCCCTAATAAGATTAGAGAGCCCATTTAATTAATAGAGTTTAATTAAATAAATATTACATTATTTTAATTAAATAGGGTTACCTGATATCTATATAAGAGGAGTCTTATATCATATATCAGATATATGCAATTCCAATAGTTGGAGAGTACGCTCTTTTTCTATGAGAGATATAAAAACTAGGGTTTAGCCAACCACCCATCTTCTTGAATCTTTCTTCTTCCTTGGTGGATCACCTCTAGAGGCCAAACACTTGGGTGGCTAACATTGATCAAAGGAAATAACCAAACCCGGTGGATTCAAGTTGAACGTGAAAAAGATTGGAGGTGAACTTATACTTGAGGAAGCTCGAATCTTCAAGGGTATGATTCTTATTCTTTATCTTTTCGTTTAATTAATAATTGTGCATAAAGGATGATCCGGGTATATGGTTTGTAAAATTTTAAAACTCTTGTTTTCCATGCTTCCGCTTATTTTGTGCAATTTGATTGCGTTCATGAATATTACAAACCTAACATAATACCCATACTCACTTGTAGACACTCGAAGATTTTCTGTACCACTATCACTAACATTGCAGGAGGACAGATTCGTCTTTTAAGAGAGAACCCTGAAAGACATTCCAAATCCATACCGGATACTATCGGAAGTTCAGCATCAACCCCAGATCGCACTCTGGGAGTAACAAATACAACCTCGGAGATAACCCCGAGGCCTGCAAATACAATACCGGAAAACACACCAGAGAAGACCGATTAATCTCGGAGATGACCCCGAGGTATCCAGTCTCAGTCCCAACAATGGGAATAGCCACCAACCTTGGTGATGACCTCGAGTAATGCAATTTCGGAGATTACCCCGGAAATGTTTGTTTCAAATGCGACCAGCTTCAATCTCGGTGCTCACAACGAGATCCACTGTACCAACCCAGCGACAACATCGAGGAGACAGGCACACCTGAAAGGTGACAATGAGGACCTTCAACAATTGCAAGTGATTCAATCTCGGTGAAGTCGAGCAACGTCTCATGATCAAATTTCAATCCGGCGATAACACCCGGTGAGGGCAACATCATCGTCATCTCGACAACACGATGCCATGTCACGCCTCTACGCAATGATGTCCCAAAAGGCTAACCAATCTCGAGTAACTATTATAAGGGATAACGGATGAAAGTTGAAGCTTGAAGACCGGAGGGCATCGTCCCATCTTCAATGACTTCGCAGAAACTCTAATCCCATGCCATCGTGACAACTCTCGACAACTGGCGGTCAAAATAGGTCCCAGATACCTCAAACGAATGCCGGATTGCATTTTTGAAAGTTCGAGTGGACATTACAATGCTCGAGTGCACGCACTTGAGACGACCGACAGAAAAACCCGGCAAACCCGCCAGGGTTGGTATTTACACTTGCAAATTAGCAGTACACCTACAACTAATATGCCTATAAATTGAGGGCTTGGGGTCTTTGATTTTGAAGGAGAAAAGATTGGGAAACCTCGCACAATTGGCTCCTTTTCGCCCATCTGATGTATTTTCCTCTTTAAACACCTGTGAGCTCACATATAGCCTCTTTTGTACCCACAAAGCAAAGTGTTTATCCACTCTAAAGATATAGATGCCTTTTTAGCTAAATCAACCTGTAAGCCTTCTCACACACTTTAGAGTTTTTCTTCATCTTTGCACACACCCTTCTACATGTTGAGAGTCGTGTTGCTTGCTTTTTCCGGACTTCGGTCCATGGTTTCATTCCATCAGATATATATATATATATATATATATATATATATATATATATATATATATATATTGACTAACATTATCGAGTTATGCCTCGATTGAGCCTAAACTTTGGTTTGGAGTGTTTATTTGCTTTTCTATATATATATATATATATATATATATATGAACATTTGTTTAACTTTATTTGATCACTAGACTTTTGCCTAGAGCGCCATCTTTAATATATATATATATATATATTATATATATTAATCGTGTGTCGAACTCGCTCGATGATTACGGATTTTATATCCAGTGCATTTATTCGCTTTTATATATATATTTATATATATATATATATATATGAACTGTTGTCGAACTTTGTTCGATGAGCCTAGATTTTATATCCGGTGCGTTTATTGCTTATATATATATACATATATATTTATTTATTTTAAATCCGCTCGGAGTTTCTTTTCGTGGCAGTTGATCGCTTCTCTTACGACTTTATTTACATTTCGATCCCCATGGAGGTGCTTCGTGGTTGGTGATCATATTCGTATATATATATTTACGACTTATATATATATATATATATATATATATATATATATATATATCTCGCTTACTACTTTCATACAAATTGCAAAGATTCTCATGCTTTAGGAATCATGTGATCACAGATTCATCCCATTGGATCTAGATTCGGTTCCCGTGATGGACATTTTCAGTTGTAAGCAGCTTGTAAATTATTATGCGGTGTTTGAATTTTCTCAGATGGTTTCCATACCCACGAGGAAGTCAAGATTATTTTTGTATATTATTTTCATACGGATGCCTCGCATCCGTCAAATAAAATCAATCAAGCCGATCACTTAATAAAGTGGAAGTGTAAAAGGTCTCAATTCCTATTGAGCATCGGGGTTTGAAAAACCTCTTTTATAAAACATCATCGCCATATCTTGCAAAAAATTAAATTTTACATAAATTCAAACCCCAATGTATATAGGTTCGAACGAGGCCTCGCACAACTTCCATATGACAAAGACATTGACCCACACACACACACACACTCTCAGATAATTGTTTCTTGAAAAAAGGCGGTCACCATGGTAACACGGATGTCGGGGTGCCTAACACCTTCCCCCGCATAACCAAGTCCCCGGACCTAAAGCGAATCTCGGTTTCATTTAATTCGGATAACAATGTCACATCATCGGGTCAATGTGTAAACCTTTTCTAGGTTGTGTTGGTACAACCATTTAAAAACCAATGGCGACTCTTAACAGTCCTATCATCGACATTATACATATCGGACCTTTTTCACTTGTTTTTTCAAACAAATCTCACCTAAAATGAGAACACCAAAGAACAAGTAACTGAAAGGACACCTAAAAAATCCCTACGTCGACAAAGTGGCGACTCTCATTGGGAATACCAAGAAGAGGACTTAAGCCGCTATTACAATCTTTTCAAAACTGGTATCTGCTTGTGTGTGGATGTTGCATTTACATTTGATGAATGTGTACGAATGCATTTCTTTATTGCACTTAGTGCTTCGCACCATAGCTGCTTGTGATGCTAGTGCTTCGCACCATAACTTCTTGTGATATTAGTGCTTCGCACCATATCTGCTTGTGATATTAGTGCTTCGCACATGTCATCATTTTCATGCGGTGAGACGCGATGTATGTGAATGTATGTTGAGTGGTCCCTCCACCAGGAGGCTATCCCGTCAGTGTTTGATTACTGGACTTGTGAGAAGACTAATTCTCCGAGGCTTAGGAAAGGCACCACCAAAATTCGCTCCAGTTGAAAGACAGGATTAACTTCTCGTCTAGTACATTACGATGATTTGGGAACCTTCATGCCAAAAAGCTACGAGAGTAACCTAGGATAGGTCAGCCTCTGATAAACCCAAAACGGAGGAAAGTCTCTTCATGCTCTCATTTCAATTACTTATAAACACAATTACTTGTAATTTCATTCCATATCTATCTCCATGTAATGAGAAATATGAAGAAATGTGTACACATACATATTAACATGCTATAAACGCTGACACCCGTTGTGCCAGGATAAAAATTCCTAAAATGGACACATCACATAGCATGTTATTGCATACATTCCCTAAAGACTAAACTATGCAAGTCTTTCGTAGGGAATCAATCGGACCTACTACCCGTTCAAAGTCCAAAAAGGCAACAAGCATGTAGTCAATCATGTCGTCATCCGACCAGATTGAACTTAATCTAGTTTATCACAAAGAATTTGACGGATTAAGCAAACAAATCACAGATTTGGCTGTTCTACTCAAAGAATTACACCAGTCTACACAGGGTCAGAAAATACCCGTACATGTTGAATCCTCCACACAAGGGGGAATCCAGGTCATTACCATACCTGAACCACGCGTTGGATACGACCAACAAAACTTATGATGTTGCCCATCCCATGGAGATCCGCAGACCTTTGGTGACATCAAAAAGAAAGTCCTCCAAATGGAAGAGACCTCTTTCATGCTTATCAAAGGAATTGGAACACACGGGAGTGTTTCATATGCTGATCTGTGTATTTTTCTTGGTGTTCATTACCCAGAAAAATTTAAAACTCCTGACTTTGAAAAATATGACGGGTTAGGAGATCCTTATACGCATTTAAATATGTTTATTGGAGAACTTGGATCTTATGCAGAGGACGAAAAGCTCAGAATGCAATTGTTCTAAAAAAGTCTAACTGGAGAAGCCCGTTCGTGGTACACAACATTAGACAACTCCAAAGTCCATAGCTGGGAAAAGCTAGCACATGCCTTCCTCACTCAATACAGTTTTCAAACTCAGATGGCTCCTGATCGGTATCAAATTACCAAGATCAAAAAATAGTCTAACGAGTCTTTCAGAGAGTATGCTCAGAGGTGGAGACGCCTGGTTGCCCAAGTTAGTCCTGCCATGGCAGAATCAAAAATGGTCATAACTTTCATAGACACACAAGAATCTCCCTTCTATGAGAGAGTTTTAGCCGGCATCGGTAAACAATTTTCTGAAATGGTCAAACATGGGGAGATGGCTTAGATGGGATTAAAGTCAGGAAAGATTCCAGACCTAGCCGCACTCAAAGCTGTTGCTGATCACATCCAATCTGGAAATTAAGGGAACAACCCCCGGAGGGTGCATAAAAAGAAAGAAGAAGATGTTTCCCTGATACTACAGGGGCAAAATGGCAATCAAAACATGCATATTCAAAAGAGAAACTACACTCCCTTTCCAGCACAATCTGCAAACCCTCTAGTACCAAAAGGTGGAGAAGTCAAATGCCCTCGAGTGTTTACACCCTTAGGGGATACCTTCGAGAATATTCTTAATCTTCTGACAACACAGAAGAAAATTACGCATCTTCTTCCGCCAGCCAACCCTAATGGACGGGGTTTCAATGCTGCTAGGAAATGTGTTTATCATGCCGGGGCACCTGGACATGATACTCAGGATTGTTGGGCCTTGAAACACAAGATCCAGGACCTAAAAGACAACGGGGAGATTGTAGTCACCAAACCCGATCAGCCTCATGTTCAAGACAACCCTCTTCCTCAACACAAAGAAGAAGAGGTCAACATGATTAATTGGAGCAGTTGACAGAGTTCCAATTTCAGCTGTGATTCCTCCCAGACCATCAAAGCCGGAGATGACAGATGGAATTATGCCAAGTTCCAATTCACAATGGAACGAAAGATGAAAGCTCTCTGCAAACAAATTGAACAATTGGCAGAACTAGTGACTTATCAACATCAAGTGACAAGTCAATTAATCAGCCAGGAGCATGCCAGTCTCCTACCTCTTATCATGAATATTCCCTCGTCACTATCAGAAAATGAAATGCTGGAAGACAAAGTGACGAAGAGAGCAAATGCCAAAGCCCGTCGGGATTTCGCCAACAAAAGGGAATTCACCTATCTGGGCCAACCTATGGAGGAAATCCTTCATATATTAATCAATAAAGGAAGGATCAATTCTCTTCTACCTCCAATCAACCCCCGTTCGGGATGGTACAACTCTGATGGAGTATGTCAATATCACTCCCAGTCTCGCGGTCACATCACAGAAGAATGTTGGGCACTCCGTCATCTTATTCAAAATTTAATCGACAGTGGTGTACTGCGCCTGGCAGATAACGACACTGTGTTACGGGCAAGTGAGGATTCAGGTCCTACCAAGTGGAAGAGTGTGGTAGCAGTCATATCCACTGAAACTGATGGGATTAATACCTTTATCACAACGCCAACAATTCAACTCAAGGGAGGAAATAATCCTTTGAAAGTTGCCGCTCCTGAGCCAATCAACTTGCCATGCAGAGCACAATATCCTATTGTTAGCTTGCACAAGGTTCCGTGGGATTATGGAGAAGGTGAAGGATCCACCTCACATGCAACTGCTGTAGTGTCGAAGGAAAATCCACTGTATCTCCCCCATCGGGTGATGAAGCCCACCACCAAATCAAAGGGGAAAATACCCACGGAGAACATTGAAAAATTCCTCCGCACTGTGGGTCATAATGAAGCTACGGTGGTTTTAAGCTTGAAAGAAGCTCCACAACAAATATCAATGCGCCCCAAAATAGGTATACATCACCTATTACGAGTTGTCAATACATAGTACGAAACAACTACAACTTTATTATTACAACGATAAAAGCTGTGAGTTTGAATACAAATATTATCTTCTAGACAATATCTATACTCAAATAAATCCTCATCACATTTATTGATACATTATTTTACAAAAATGGTGAGGACTACTAAACAACTCTCTCTAAAACCTTCATTCCATACCCAGGCTCGTACTCGCTATATTCTCGCCTCACGAGAGAAGAAAAATGGAACAAAAAGGAAAAGGGTGAGCTCAACTAGCCCGATAAAGAATATTATGACTAAGATAATATACAACAAATTATCGTTAGTCTTCAACATGGAAAAATCTAATAGAATCTGATAGACAACAAATTTTAAATCAATATTCATGGTGAAATAATAATTCATTAGAAGAGTTAAGTAGAGAATGCAAACTACTATCTTACATGTATGAATTTAAAAGTTCATCGTCTATCTTTTATCCCTGTAACATCAATCGATATACATACGGAATCAAATATTCATCTTTGCACTGAGGCCAAAGATATTCATCGATTAAGTCATGTTCATCTAAACACTGTTCATCTTTTGCACTACGGACCAAAGATATTCTTGAAATCATTCATCTTTGCACTTCTGGGCCAAAGATATTCAATAATATCATCATTTAAGGCGAGGATGATGAAAAATATTTTTAAAGAAAGCGAATCCGGTGAAACAAAATGACGAGGATTAAGGATTAAGGATTAGTACTTTGTTTTATCCATGTTCAAAAATACCTCAAAAATAATCATAGTGGTGTAAAATTCAAGAATGATCAAAACATGGATACAATCAAAGCTAGTATCCAGAATAGATATTTTGGAAAAAAAGAAAATTTTATTTTTAGATTGAATAGTGCAGTATCGTGAATTTGTCAGATACATGAATAGTAACTCGACACCAAAAGATAGAAATTTCCCAAAAAAACATCTTCACGCTTCATGAATAGTATCGTGAATAGTAACTTCGTGAATAGTAACTCATGAATAGTAACTCGTGAATAGTAACTCATGAATAGTAACCCAGGACATGGAAAAGTTTCAAATTTGATAAAAGTTTCAATCAATATTTGACATAATGATATTGAAGAAATAATATCATTTTGAGAAGAAAATAACATCCCTTACCTCGAAAGATTAGTACTTCTAAATTTGGAATCAGGGTATAGTCTTTGAAGGAACTTGCACCGTCTAACAATACTCAAAGTATACTCAAAATACTCGCTCAAGAATCAAGAGATAATATAGAGAAAACTTGGTTTACGGTGTGATTTTCAATTCTAACCTAAGCACCTATTTATAGGAAAATGCTTAGAACACAAAGCGAAAATTTAATATAATATTATTATATATATAAAATTTCCTATAGCCCAACCTTCCAAGATCTGAATTCAGCTCATTCAACCCACATATGTAACACACCATAAAAAAAAAAACGTTTTTCTAATTTTAAATATTTTAAACTTCCAAAAATCAATTAGTTTGAGACTTGAACTTCAATAATTCATAATAAATAGCCCTTTCATCAGAAAATTTGAATCTCTTGAGTTTTTATAGGAAATTCAATTCTCTACAACTTTGCAGAAGAAAGTTTTTCCAAATTCCAAATAGAAATTGATCAAAATCCACAAGCAGGCGATTTTTTACGGTTTATAATCAAATTTCGGATTCGATAAATGGGGTCCACCAACATGTTTAACATGTTTTAAACATTTATTGCAACAAAAATACTCTTCCTCTCTCGTATACTCATATATCCCACATTCGTTGTAAAAATATCACCATTATTATATTATTAAAATATAATAATATATTTAAATGAATTATTTTATCGGAAAAAGATAAAATTTCAATTTTCAACAATTGTCACATTAAAATTTTCTCCATCTATATCCACATAAAATCAATATTTTCCTCATCATATGAATCAATAATTAATTATTCACAAATAATATTACTGAGAATCCTGATATTTAATGACGAGCGCGGTTCGAGGAAGAGGGGCTTTCGATAAAATTTCTTCTTCTTGGTAGCATGATTAGGTGACCAAACCTCTCCTTAGAGCGAGAACTTTCTAGACATTGCCAATAATGTTATCTAATAATATTATTTAGATAATATGAATTATTGCCGATAATGAAAAAATCTTGTGTAATGACAATTATTGAAACAAAAACAATATAAAATATCAATATGACAATTATTAAATCGATAAAAAATCTTTGAGCAGTAATTACTGTAACCATTATTGAGTAGTGCCTTTCTTACGTAAGAATCAATAATTTATGCAATACTGGTGCTCTTGTGTTTTAACCACTTAGAGTATTTTAACGGTATTACTGCAGTAACAACTACACCGTTATTTTTAAACAACTTATATTTGTCGTTTTCTTCATCGATCGCTTTTCCGTTATGGGGCCCACACATATTACTTGCAGTAAATACGAATATTCCCAAGCGATCTGAATATTCCACGACCAAACGAATATTCCCAAACAACAATGAATATTTTATAACCACTTGCTTATTTTGAAATATTTGCGTATTTTACCCCTAACTATCCACATTAATCAAATCAACCCTTACTATTTCAAAATAATAAATAGAAAATTAAATTTCATTAATAATAAGTTGGGGTCTTACAACCTCCCCTCCTTATGAAATTTTAGTCCTCGAAATTGGCGTACGTACACAGTGTTTCAAAAAGGTGAGGATACCTCGCTTTCATTTTCGTTTCAATTCCCGGTCATTTCCTCTATAGCATGATTCCTCCACAAAACTTTAACTTGTGGTATGACCTTTCTGCGCGTGGGACATGCTCCTTCCTATCCAAGATCTTGGCGGTACCCTCTCTCATCGTTAAGTCTTGGCTATCTAAATGGGTTCTAACTTCTATAGCGTGGTTCGGGTCTTTCACATATTCTGAAATCTGAGATATGTGAAACACATTATGAACACGAGACATACTCGGAGGTGCTTAGCGAGTCTATAGGCTACATTTCCTACTCGGTCGAGAATTTGAAATGGACCGATAAATCGTGGATTGAGCTTTCCTCTCTTCCCAAATCTTGTAACTCCCTTCCATGGAGCAACTTCATGACAATACATGATCCCCTACACTAAATTCCCGTCCTTTCGATGAAGATCCGCATAACTCTTTTGTCGATCTTGTGCTTGTTTGTATCGTTGTCGAATCATTTGGATCTTTTCGGTGAGTCATACGTCTTAACTCGGGTCCCAACAATGTTGCTTCACCCACCTCGTCCCAACATATTGGAAGCGACACTTTCGTCCATATAATGCTTCAAATGGAGCCACACCTATACTTGCACGATAATTTGTTGTTGTAGGAGAATTCCACCGATGGTAAATACTTATCCCAAGCGCCCTTGAAGTCTAGGACACGAGTCTTAATAAATCTTCAAGAGTTTGAATAGTCCTTTCGATTGTAAAGTCGGTTTGAGGATGGTATGCGAAACGAATCGTAAATCCGTGCCCATAGCTTTTTTGCAAGCTAACCCAAAATCTTGAAGTGAATCTTGGGTCACGATCCAAAACTATGGATCTGGGCATGCCATACAACCTCACAATCTCATTCACGTACATACTAGCAAGGCGTTCAAGTGAATAAGTCTCCGTGTCGGCAAGAAATGAAGCGGACTTGGTTAATCTATCAACAATAACCCAAATAGCATTGATGCCTTGAGAAAGCCGTAGGAAGACCCGTGCTTGAAATCCATGGTAATGTGTTCCCACTTCCATTTTCGGAATCTCAAGTGGTTGCAGCGGACCCTTAGGTACTAGATGCTCGCCTTTACGTTGACAAGTTAAACACATTGAGATAAACTTTGCAATCTCTCTCTTCATATTGTTCCACCAAAATGTATGTCGAAGATCACGATACATTTTAGTACTTCGAGGATGGATTGCAAATGGTGTATTGTGTGCCTCCATCATAATCTTGTACTTCAAATCGAGTCGTTAGGAACACAAAGTCTAGAGTGGACTCGAAGTATTCCTTCTTCATCAATTCTCGCTTAGGAATAGCTCCTTCTTGTACTTTCTTCTTCATACGCATCGGCTCAAGATTCGGTGGCTTGAGCGACCTTAACTTTTTCTATTAAAGTTGGCTCTGTCGTATACTTGACATCATCGCACTCGTTCTGCATATGATCTTCTACTCATAGCGTCGGCTACCACGTTCGCTTTTTCGGGATGGTATTGAATAGTGTGGTCGTAGTCTTTCAATAGCTCGAGCCAGCGTCATTTGCCGCGTGTTGAGTTCTTTTTGAGTGAAGAAATATTTAAAGGCTTTTATGGTGCGAATATATCTCCACTTTCTCCCCATATAGATAGTGCCTCCATATCTTTAAGCGAAAAGCATTGCTTTGCCAACTCTAGATCATGAGTAGGATAATTCCTCTCATACTCTTTAAGTTGTCATGAGGCATAGGCTATGACTTTCCCACGTTGCATGAGAACACATCCTAACCCTTTGCACGAAGCATCATTTGTAGATAACAAATCCATCCGAACCGGATGGTATTGTTAGAAAACAGTGCGAAATAAGTCTCCTCTTAAGCTCTTGGAAACTCTTCTCGCATTCTTCGCTCCAAGCGAATTTTGTATCCTTCGAGTTAATTTGAGTTAATGGAGTAGCGATTCGAGAAAACCCTTCCACGAATCTCGATAATAACCGGCTAAGCCAAAAAAGCTTCGTACTTGATCCGCCGACTTGGTTGCTCCAACTTTGTATTGCTTCAATCTTGGCCGGATCAGCGGATACTCCATGTTTGACACCGCGTGCCCAAGGAATGCTACTTCCTCAAGCGAACTCGCATTTCTTCAATTTGGCATATAGTTTGTTTTCACGAAGCCTTTGGAGTACCGACTTCAAATGGTGCTCATGATCTTCACGACTTTTGGAATATATAAGGATGTCATCAATAAAAACAACAACAAAATGAGTCAAATATTCCTTGAATACTCGGTTCATCATATCCATGAAAGCGCGAGGAGCATTAGTCGATCAGAAAGACATGACTAAGAATTCATAATGCCCGTCTCTGGGAGTTCTAAAGGCGGTCTTTGGAATATCCTCGGTTCTAATCTTGGTGATGATATCGAGCGAAGATCGATTTTGAAAAGAATTGTGCCCCTTGCATTTGGTCAAACAAGTCATCAATACGAGGTAGAGGATACCTATTCTTGATGGTGACATGGTTTGATTCGATAGTCAATACAAAATCGCATACTCCGTCTTTCTTCTTCTTTGAATAAAGCAGGAGCACCCCGAGGAGATGTACTAGGGCCGAATGAAAGCCGATGTCCAACAATTCACTGTAGTTGGACCTTTAACTCTGAAGTTCAATAGGAGCCATTCGATATGGGGTTTTAGAAATGGGCTTTGTGCGGGTTCAAGATCAATAAAGAATTCAACTTCACGTTACGGGGTAGGCAGGAAGTTCTTGAAATCGTCGGGAAAGTCGATAACAACAGGAATATTATTCAAATTTGGCGTGTCTTTATTCAAATCCATAACATGGGCTAAGAAAGCTTGACATCCGTTTTTCAATAAGCGAATAGCTTTATGATTAGATATGCGGTGATTGATTTTAATGGTTTAGTTGCTTGAATTCGTACAACGGGTTGGTTAGGAATATGAAAACTAACAACCTTACGAAAACAATCAATTTTGGCATGATGAGTAGTTAACCAATCAATCCCTAAAATCACATCAAAAGCAAGTATCTTTAAAGAGATAAGGTCAGCGGTAAGGTGATGGTGCCAACTTGAATCAAACAAGATTTATAAGCGAGTGGATGTGATGAAAGTTTCTCTAGCGGAGTTTCCAGAGATAGGTCAAAGTCTAATTTCTCGGTCAAGTTTAAGCGTTGAGCACATGCGGGAGAGATAAATGAATGGGTATGCCGGTATCAAGTAAGGTATAAACTTTGCAAGAATTTATAAATAGCTTACCGTGATCACCTCGTTTGGGTTCCTCGCATTTTGACCGATCACAACAAGCGCTCTTCGGAATCGTTGACTTTGACTTTTACGGGACGATCTTTTGAGTCAAAATCCCCATTGAACTAGGTTTAGCTCTGCGTCTGATCTCGGCGATATGTCCTTCCTTTCCACAATTATAGCATACCTTGAGCTGTTGTGGGCGGTTTGGTGATATGTCCCTCTTTTTCGCATTTGTAGCATATAATGGGTGGTCGTTCTCCTCCCTTAGAACCGATTCTTTCTTAAGCCTTTGTCGTCTTCACATGGTCGTTGTTAAATCTCCTCTTTTTAAAATCTCCTCGACTCGCTTCTTCTATTTTCATGGCCATGATTACCACAGTGGTTACCATTTTGTCCGTCTCATTTCTTTCTCATTTGGTTATCATTATTACATTGTTGCTATCTACGGTATGCGATCTGGTTGTGGTCCCTCGGTTGGCCGTACTCGTTATCTCGCTCTAATAATTGAGCCTGTTTACAACATCTGAATAGAGAGAAAATTTATGAGAAATGAGATCTTGGCGTATCTGGGGTTTCAAACCTCTAAGAAACATCGCGTCATCGTTCCTCATTCTCCACCAAATGAGGTGCAAACTGGATAACTCTGCAAACTTTGCCTCGTCTTTGAGACACCGTCATGTTGTTTTGCTCTAATCTAATGAACTCCACTTCCTTCATATAGCGAACACTTTCGGAAAGTATTTGTCATTAAATAGTTTGAAGCGTCTCCCAAGACATCTTTGAGTCTGGTTTGGATGGAGTGCGCTTCACAGACTCCCACCGGTGATACGCTTCGCCACGGAACATAAAGGTGGCGAATGGAACCTTCTGTTCCTCCGTGCATCCCAAGACATCGAATATCTTGGTAATTTGCTTGACCCGTGTTTCGCCCGTGATCGGATCTGGCTTTCCCTTAAATTACGGTGGTCCTGACTCTTTGAAGCGCTGCTTTTTGTGACAACCCGTGAATTGCTATCATTTCCTCATAACGTATTTTGAACACGAGTCTCCCTAAATCGATTTTGCATGAGCTGCAAAAAGCTTCTAAACATCCCTCGTTCATCATCACGCTTTCGGTGGTGTTGTTCACGGGAGGAACATTGCCCGACTGTTACACGTTCTCCTCGTTGGTGAGTCTGAGGCGTCTCCACGGTCTCATTTCCATTGTTAATATTCTCGATTCGACATTCTCAAAATCATCATAAAACAAGGGTTAATTAAGGAAATCAATATATCACATAATATCCTTATATCTTGACCAACTAAAAAAAAATAAGCTTAGGTAGGACACACTAGCGAAGGATTTACTCGTCTCTCTCCCTCTAGTTCTATTCCCGATCTCATGGAGATCATATCCTAAGCTACGATACCCATTGTGGCGCCCCCAAAATAGGTATACATCACCCATTACGAGTTGTCAATACGTGAGTGCGAAACAACTACAACTTTATTATTACAACGAGTAAAGCGTGAGTTTGAATACAAATATTATCTTCTAGACAATATCTATACTCAAATAAATCCTCATCACATTTATTGATACATTATTTTACAAAAATGGTGAGGACTACTAAACAACTCTTTCTAAAACCTTCATTTCCATACCCAGGCTCGTACTTCGCTATATTCTCGCCTCACGAGAAGAAAAATGGAACAAAAAAAAAAGGGTGAGCTCAACTAGCCCGATAAAGAATATTATGACTAAGATAATATACAACAAATTATCGTTAGTCTTCAACGAGGGAAAAATCTAATAGAATACTGATAGACAACAAATTTTAAATCAATATTCGCGGTGAAATAATAATTCATTAGAAGAGTTAAGTAGAGAATGCAAACTACTATCTTTATGTATGAATTTAAAAGTTCATCGTCTATCTTTTATCCTGTAACATCAATCGATATACATACGGAATCAAATATTCATCTTCATCTTTACTACTGAGCGAAGATATTCATCGATTAGTCGTGTTCATCTAAACACTGTTCATCTTTTGCACTTCTGACCAAAGATATTCTTGAGAAATCATTCATCTTTGCACTACTGAGGCCAAAGATATTCAATAATATCATCATTTAAAGGTGAGGATGATGAAAAATATTTTTAAAAAAGCGAATCCGGTGAAACAAATGACAAGGATTAAGGATTAAGGATTAGTACTTTGTTTTATCCATGTTCAAAAATACCTCAAAAATAATCATAGTGGTGTAAAATTCAAGAATGATCAAAACATGGATCTGATCAAAGCTAGTATCGAGAATAGATATTTTGGACAAAAAGAAGAAATTTTATTTTTAGGTGAATTTCAGATATCGTGAATAGTCTGCAGTATCGTGAATAGTAACTCGACACCAAAAGATAGAAATTTCCCAAAAAACATCTTCACGCTTCATGAATAGTATCGTGAATAGTAACTCGTGAATAGTAACTCATGAATAGTAACTCGTGAATAGTAACTCATGAATATGAATAGTAACCCGACATGAAAAGTTTCAAATTTGATAAAAGTTTCAACCAATATTTGACATAATGATATTGAAGAAATAATATCATTTGAGAAGAAAATAACATCCCTTACCTCGAAAGATTAGTACTTCTATTTGGAATCTAGGATATATAGTCTTTGAAAGGAACTTGCACCATCTAACAATACTCAAAGTATACTCTCAAATACTCACAAGAATACGCTCGATAATATAGAGAAAACTTGAGTTTACGGTGTGATTTTCAATTCTAACCTAAGCACCCTATTTATAGGAAAATGCTTAGAAACACCAAAGCGAGAAAATTTAATATAATATTAATATTTATAATAAAATTTCACGCCTAACCTTTCAAGATCTGAATTCAGCTCATTCAACCCACATATGTAACACACCATAATGCAAAAAAACGTTTTTCTAATTTTAAATATTTTAAACTTCCAAAAATTAATTATTTTGAACTTGAACTTCAATAATTCATAATAAATAGCCCTTTATCAGAAAATTGAATCTATGAGTTTTATAGGAAATTCAATTCTCTACAACTTTGCGGAAGAATTTTTTTTTTCCAAATTCCAAATAGAAATTGGCCCGAAATCCACAAGCGAGGCGATTTTGAAATTTATAATCAAATTTCGATTCGATAAATGGGGTCCACCAACATGTTTAACATGTTTTAAACATTTATTGCAACAAAAATACTCTTCCTCCTCGTATACTCATATATCCCACATTCGTTGTAAAAATATCACCATTATTATATTATTAAAATATAATAATATATTTAAATGAATTATTTTATCGAGGAAAAGATAAAATTTCAATTTTCAACAATTGTCACATTAAAATTTTCTCCATCTATATCCACATAAAATCAATATTTTCCTCATCATATGAATCAATAATTAATTATTCACAAATAATATTCTGAGAATCTGATATTGATGACCCGAGGCGGTTCATAGGGAAGAGGGGCTTTCGATAAGAATTTCTTCTTCTTTGGTATGATTAGGTGACCAAACCTCTCCTTAGAGCAGAACTTTCTAGACATTGCCAATAATGTTATCTAATAATATTATTGAGATAATATGAATTATTGCTTCGATAATGAAAAATCTTTGTGTAATGTGATTATTGAAACAACGACAATATAAAATATCAACGCATGACAATTATTAAATCGATAAAATCTTGAGCAGTAATTCTGTAACCATTATTGAGTAGTGCCTTCTTACGTAAGAATCAATAATTGGTGCAATCTGGTGTCTTCTTGTGTTTTAACCAGAGTATTTTAACGATATTACTTGAGTAACAACTACATAGATTATTTTTAAACAACTTATATTTGTCGTTTTCTTCATCGAATCGCTTTTAGTTATGGGGCCCACACATGGCTTTGGCGTGCGTAAATACGAATATTCCCCGACGATGCGAATATTCCACGACCAAACGAATATTCCCAAACAACAATGAATATTTTATAACCACTTGCTTATTTTGAAATATTTGCGTATTTTACCCTAACTATCCACATTAATCAAATCAACCCTTACTATTTCAAAATAATAAATAGAAAATTAAATTTCATTAATAATAAGTTGGGGTCTTACAGCCGATTCTAGTCATGAGAATCCTCATAAACATCAGATTCCTTGATTTCAACCAAGTGGCGTTTATCTTCGCCTTCAAACTCGAGTCCGCACAACCTCTCCGTAAAGGTGCCAACCAATGTAATGGCTATGTTATGTCCCAAGCTTCAGCATGCCGGTGAAGGAGAAAGAAATCTTTGTTCCAATTCTCGCAGTGGAAGAAGAGGAATGAAGAATCAAGCAAGACGTCATCACGGATGATGTCCCAGATATCGCATCATCGTTCATGATGAACATACCAATAGATACACCCCAGACGATGATTGCTTAGACGTGATGGCCATCATTCGGGACAGGGAGGATGATGACAATCCCTCCATCACTGCGGTCCACCCGGACTTTGCCCTTGCCAATTGGAACAACATTCCTTGCATTGGCCATCAGGGTAAAAGCGGTAAACTCTTTCTACTACTGTAGATATAATAGCGCTTACTTTTTACATGCAAAGATTAGCGAGGTTATTTTGCCAGTATATGCTAACACTATGTATGATCAACACATTCCATATATACTAAGTGAAAGCATATTTTGTTTCAGGACTCTGAATTTAGATGTGCCTGTACTTGCGGATATGATGCCTCTCCTACACAGGGATTGTACCTTTGATGTAGGGATGAATTCAGCCTTGATGGATATACAGGATGACATTGAGGTGTAATTTTCAGCCTTGATGAATTCAGCGTAATTTTCAAGAATGGGTCAAAGACATACCCAAACCCAACCTTGATCAAACCACTTCTTTCAATCTCGAAACCTTAGAAAGCCCTAAGTTAATCCAGATTAGTTCAGACCTTACCCCGAACCTACGGAATGACATGGTTACGCTATTAACCCAATTCCAGGATATGTTTGCATGGTCTCTTGAAGACATGGTGGGTTTGTCCACTGACATTGTCTTCGCGCCTTCCCATTAAAGAGGATTTAAGCGATCAAACAAAAGCTCGGCGATTGAAACCTGAATGGAGTTTAAAGGTGAAAGAAGAAATTGTGAAACAATTTCAAGCTGGCATCATAATGGTGTCTACATATCCTGAGTGGATATCCAACATCGTGACTGTACCTAAACATGGAGGGAAGGTGCGAGTTTGCATGGATTACCGGGACTTGGATAAAGCTTGCTTAAAAGACAGCTTTCCCGTGCCATTTATCCACAATCTCATTGACAAATCTTGCGTGTCGACATGTACTCCTTTCTTTGATTGCTGCGGGGTACCATCAGATCATGGTTGCCGAGGAAGATCGTGAGAAGACTGCTTTCATCACTCCTTGGGGAACTTTTTGCTATAGACGGTTGTCATTCGGCCTCATCAATGCCAGAGCTACCAATCAACGAGCTATAATGGCTCTTTTCCACGACTTAATGCATAAAGAGATTGAGATCTACGTGGATGACATCATTGTTAAATCCCAGAAGGAGGATGACCATATAGACCATCTCAGAAAGTTGTTCAACAGGTTGCGTAAGTACAACTTGAAGTTGAATCCAGCTAAGTGCGCCTTTGTTGTTAAATCAGGCAAGTTGCTAGGATTTCTAGTCAGCCACAAAGGGATTGAGCTGGATCCTGCAAAAATCCGAGCCATCACGAAAATGCCCATTCCTCAGATAGAGAAGGAAATATGGGGATTTTTGGGAAGAATCAACTTCATCAGCAGGTTTATCTCCCAACTCACAGCAACCTGTGAGCCAATCTTCAAGCTATTAAGGAAGAACTCCTCCATGAAATGGAATGATGAGTGCCTGAATGCCTTCCTTACAATCAAGAAATAGCTAGTCAAAGCTCCCGTCTTGGTACCACCCAGGGATGATATTCCCCTATTCATGTACCTGTCCATAAGTGACAATGCCATGGGCTGCATTCTAGGACAGAAGGACGATAGAGGCCAAGAACGAGTTATCTATTACTTCAGCAAAAGATTTAGCAGCAGTGAACACAAGTACACTCTGATCGAAAAGACGTGTTGTGCTTTGGCATGGGCCTCAATGAGGTTATAGCATTACCTCTATGGTCACACAACCCATCTCATATCCCGCGTGGATCCTCTCAAGTACGTGTTCAACAAACCCATGTTAAATTGTTGGCTGCCCAGATGGAAATTGATCCTACAACAATTTGACATCGTATATGTGACTCAAAAGTTCATCAAAGGTCAAGGAATCACGGATCAACTTGCCGCGACACCTTCAGGGGATTTCAAACCCTTGGAAACATATTTCCCCGATGAAGGAGTAATGACAGTGCAGCAACACCATCAGTACGATACACGCCTATCATGGAAGATGTATTTTGATGGAGCTGTTAATATGGAAGGTTCTGGAGCTGGAGCAGTTCTAGTATCTGATACAGGGGAGCAGTATCCCGTTGCCGTCAAATTACAGTTTGTCAGCACCAATAACACGGCTGAGTATGAAGGCTGTCTCATGGGGCTAAAACTTGCCCGTTCAATGGGCATCGGACGATTAACTATCCTTGGAGATTCAGAGTTGGTAATCAGACAATCCACCAGAATCTATCAAACCAAGGAACTACATTTCTTCGCCTTACCATGGCAAGAGTTTTGAAGATGGCTTTGGAGTTCGAAAAAATCTCCTTTCTACATGTTCCTCGTAATAGGAATGACTTTGTGGACGCATTAGCAACTTTGGCCTCCCTGATTCGCATATCATACAAAGAACATTTGTCGAGCGTCACAATTTCCCTTCACAAGGCCCCAGCCTATGGGAATTGCGTTGCAGAAGTATCAGATGAGCTACCTCCCATCCAACATCCTTGGTCCCGCTGAGGCGAGCCCGACTGAGAAAAGGAGGATCCATCAACTTGCTATGAATTTCTACCTGAGTGGAGATGTGCTCTATAAGAGAGATGCAAGACTAGGTCTCCTCAGATGTCTAGACAAAGATAAATCCCAAAGGCTTATGGATGAAATCCATGGCGGAGTCTATGGACCCCACATGAGTGGCTCCCTCCTTGTCAAGAAAGTCCTTAGGACATGACATTATTGGCTATCTCTTAAAGCTGATTTCAACGACCACGTCAAAAGATGCTATCAGTGCCAGATTCATGGGAATACTATACACGCCCTCCACGGGAACTCCACAATATGGGTTCGCCTTGGCCCTTCTCAATGTGGGGAATGGACGTTATTGGGCCCATTGAGCCTAAAGCCAGTAATGGTCACCGATTTATCTTCACCATGATCGACTACTTTACCAAGTGGGTAGAAGCAGCCTCCTTCCCCAGGGTTACTAAAGAAGTCATCATTTCTTTCATCAGAAACAATGTCGTTTCTCGATATGGACAACCAGAGGTGATTGTGTCAGACAACACCAAAAACCTCAACAACCAAATGATGGGGGAATTATGCAGTAAATTCCACATCAAACATCTTAACTCTGTCATCTATCGTCCGAAGATGAACAATGCTGTTGAAGCGGCTAATAAAAACATCAAGAAGATTATGCAAAAGATGTCTGCCAACCACAAAGATTGGCCTGACCTATTGCCTCTGACTCTGTTAGCCTACAGAACCTCAATTCGCACTTCCATTGGGGCAACCCCCTACGCTTTAACTTATGGGATGGAAGCAGTGCTCCCCATATAAGTTGAAATGGAATCCCTCAGAGTGTTGATAGACGCTCAGCCGGATGAAGACCAATGGGTACAAGATAGGTATCACTAATTGTCTCTAATAGACGAAAGGCGAACCGCGGCTATCTTCCATGGTAAGTTATATCAACAAAGGATCGCTAGATCCTACAACAAAAAAGTCGGCTACGGAAGTTTAAACAACATGACTTGGTTTTGAAGAAGATTCTTGACAACCAAGATCAATCTAAAGGAAAATTCGCTCCTAATTGGGAAGGCCCGTTTGTTGTCAAAGAAGTATTGACAGGAGGCGCTCTCAGATTGCAAGAAATGGACGGCGATGAATTTCCACAACTCATCAACTCAAACACCGTGAAACGGTATTATGTCTGAAGTAAGCAGCAAACACCCTGGTGGCGGACCATCAGATCACCTACAACTTTCCTACACTTTACCCATCAGGGAAAATACATTTCAAGCCAGCAGCCTGGCTCTCCTTTGCGTTCCTACAACTTAAGTCATCCCACCGCGGATTGAACCTCTTACACTTGCAGTTTGGCTACCCATACCTGGGATCAAACTTCTCAAACATGTCGTTTATCCTCAACCTAGGATTAAACTTTCTCCTCCCCGCACTCTGACCTGCACATGGGATCACACTTTTCTTCTCGCCCTGAGGGGTGAACTACGTCAACCTGATCTCCTCTTTAATAGGAATACGTAGGCAACCATGTTACATGGCCTGGTCGCAATAAAATAAAAACCACATAAACATTTCTACCCTATTCTCCTCACAAAAACAACAAAAACATTCTTACACCATTTCTGCCATATACAGCGTTGACCCTCTTACACCAGTCTTGAACTACGCAGACCTGATCTCCTCTTCAATAGGAGTACGTAGGCAGCCATTCATGGTGCTGTCTCACCCCCTACCAAAACACAATCCCTTGTCAGTTGGTACTGGGATCATCCTTCAATCCACCACATTTCATTGGCCTCAGACCAAAGGGATGGGATTACCTGAACTCCTCCCAAATAAGAGATTCGGCGACTATCTAAGCTGCGGTCATACCTTGAAGAGCAACACCAATCCATAAGAGGTTGAATTAACTAGGCTTCTCCTAAATAGAAGTACTGGCGACCATCTGTGGTGCGGTTAATCTCAGAGAGGAAAGCCACACTCCTCTCAACATTTTCATTCAGAAACTAGTCCCAAGACACCAAAGATGGTAGGGATACACATAGATCGATGATCCATTCTGAACTATCCAGAGACAACTCAATGTCCATCCACCCAGGAGGAATTCAGGATACATCAAGACCACAAGCCCTGAAGAAGCAGGCAAAATATCAAGCAAATAGCAAGGCATATCTAAAAGGGAAGTGATCCAAAAATATATTTCCTTGTCATATATAATGTTGTTTGATATATATACAATGTAAACTGTACATAACAAAATGGCTAAACTAGTGTGTGCAGGTAAATACAAGCTCATCTACAAGTAAGTGTATATGCGAGCTAATAAGCCCAACATGGCGTCCCTCTAAAAAGACAGAAGCGAAGCTGTGGTCTCCTGTATGAGAATATCCACACGACCCAAAAGATCTGTAGCCATATGCATGGTGACCATATGATCATCAATATATGTGCTCATCTCTAAGATCATGCAAGTGGTAAGGGACCTCACTGCAGTACTATATATGACGGCTACATCCCGAGCAGATATAGCACTATCCCGCTCAACTATCACTGCATCTCTGGCTGATATAGCCTCATCCCGCTCAACAACAGGGGCATCTCTGCGATCTAATGCCTCGTCTCTCTCCAATAGAGCGACGTCCCTCACATCAAGAGCAGTCGACATCATAGATCGAATCTGGTCTCTCTCAAAGGTCATCAGATGAAGACTCGCTCTAAATCATTGCGCCGAAGTGTTGAATCACAACAAGATACTAACTAGGAGAATCTGAAAGAAATGCTGGCAACCCAGCAGTGAGCTCCTCCTCGATGTAGGTATCAATGTCCTCCATAGGCTCTACATCGTCTAACTCGCTCTCCGGTACTACAAATACTGTCGCATTCGATAAAATCTCTGTCTCCATCCATGCGGAGTACTCTGTAGAATAATCGGGATGACTGACGGAAAAAGCAGCTATCTCACGCTGATCCCAGCAAGCGTATACACGAGATCAGTCCTCTGTTGAGAGGTATCGAGAAGCTGAACGCTGACCTGTCGCCCCCTCGAAAGGATGAAAATCCTGGAATTGGTCAAACTACTACATCACGGCCAGTGGGTGATAAGTAGTCACACCCCTCAAGCTATCCAGAGGGAGGAAATCCATGCCCGGAACGTGAGTAATGAAGCTGTATGGTGAGCAAAGCCCCGAGCACAACAATATGCTAAATAGATCTCTGATATCTGCCAAAAATACGGACCAGGACTGAGCATCTGTACACTCCGATGGCTGAAAGGAGTATGACATGGCCACATCATGGGAGAAGCAATACCCATGTCATCTAAGGGTACCAACCGGTCTCAAGTGTGACATAAACCACATGTACAACATGACCGAACTCCCTATGAACACTCCTGTGGGATACGTTCAACAATAGGATGCCGACCGTAAGGTCTCTACTACGATCATAGGTACAATGGTGCGACCCTCTCTAAGAGCTCTCACAGCCATAATAACACCAATGTCTATCTCGTCCATATATCGTGGCATATACACATACGACAGTACGCACAGCAGCAGTACATCAACTCTGGCCAAATGCCAATGATCCTCCGGTGCGGTGAAATCCCCGGCATATCATGAATAGCTATCCTCTGAGCCAAATCTGTAATACAGAAAACGCTAGGAGATCACATGGCTAGATGTCAGCTCGTCCTGCACTACTCTGCGCCTCAATCCTATGAGAGTCATGAATCGCCTACTCATGTCTCCCAAAGCTAGATGCACGCAAGGTCTGTCTAAAGGCAGCATCGCCAAACATGCATACTCCTCTAGAGTAAGAGTCAACTCATGGGTGCCAAAACGGAATACCTGCCTATCAGGTAGCCAATGCTCTAGCATCCCGTCTACAAATCCTGCAGGAACCTGAAAAGGCAATAAAGGCATGGTATGCTGCAGAAACTGATCTACGGTCACCCTATCTGGGGGTGACATGTTATCGCACCACGATCGCATACCTAATGCCACCATTGATGGTGGGGTATGATCTATATGGCTAACTGTCGAAGAAGACATCTGTGCGGGCCGTGTCATAAGACCATTCAGGGGTCAATGCCGAATATCTCTGGACAAACATACATATGCATAACATGGTACATGCATAACAGATAATGGATGACAATATGATATAAGGAATGAAAAATGGTGCTTACATTCCTAAGTATATCATCATCTAATACATCACTCAGACAAACTACAAATACAGGAAATGGGGCACGGTAGCCTACTACTAATAGAGGCCTATCAAAAGATATAGTGAGAATGGGGAACAGCCACCCAATATCTAACAGAGGCCCATCAAAAGATATAACGAGAATATACATCAGAAGAAGACCAGGGTCCCGATGTCTACGTCCTCAAAACTGTCCACCTGATGTAACTCCTCCTGAGTCACTGGATCTCTATCAACAGGGATGTCAGGCCTATAAAGAGGAGGATCATGCGGCAAAAACCGAATGGGTCGTTCGAGGGACCAAATACCGAAATGGAAGGAACAAATGACTCACTCTCTTTGGATCTCTGCTTAAATGCCGGATAAATATGTGTGCCTGATCTAACTGCCGGGTCAAGCTATCAACCTGGGTCATATAAGTCGGAGCTCGGACGCAAGCTACCCAATCTGTCATCATCAAATATCCTGGAACCATATCCCCCATGAACTGTGTGGTGAGGGACTAGGCTCCAATAGTGCGAGGGGACCACCACCGCTGGAACATCTCCTGAGTACATGGACCCTCTGATAATGCAAAACCATCAACCCCCAACAATGGGATATTAGTGAAGGGTGACTATGATACGGGCTAATGACGCCTGGCCGGAGGCAAGATCGGTACACGGATCTCCCCTTTAGTGCTCCTAATAGCACGCTCTCTTAAATAGAGCACCCAGCCTCCATCAGTGAAGAGAGGAACTCTCCTAGTGGAAATCAAATAATCGACTCTGGTCGGATGTCCATCCTCAAAGTCGATGGTCAAATGCTCCCCTGAATAGGGAATCCATGTAATGGTACCCGCCATCAGCAACTCCAACTGCATGCGGTAGTGAGTGAATCCCTAAGCTACAGGGACCTCCAGCAAAATAGAATGGTGCGATCGGCGTCCTCGTGGATAGGTATCTAAACCTAACACACTCATAGGACGCAAACATGGGAGCCTCTCATAGGCCCAAAACTGCCAACACAATGGCAAAACATCTGCTATCAGTAAACACTCTTAACCTATGAATTGGAAAAGACAGGAGAAGTACTCATCAGCAGAAATGGGTAAAATCCTAGCCAAGCCCTCGGTCCAAACCACATGAAGCGCGCACGCGCATGCCCGGAGGAAATAGGCAAAGGTGTAAGAGCCCCGGTCATACTCTCTATACGGTCCACATCGCGTGTAATCGACCAAAGCGAAAGATATCGTGGAAGAGTCATTCACATGGCGACCTCGAATGATCATCAGGAACAATCGCCGCAAAACACGATCCCTGATCCTGACATCATCAGGCATGGGCTAACTCAATAGCCCGCTCATAGCATCTACACTCAAAGGACCTGAACGGACAGTCCTGCCTTTGAGCGCCTCCGCCGGAACTCTTAATAAGGATCTAACGGTAGTAGGGGTAATATTCGCCATGCAAGGCACTGGCTCCCCTCCAAACTCCATACCTGTGATAAATCGCCAATCCATAGGCGTCATCATCACCTCGCAATCCATCAGATGGAGTGACTGAGTCTGATGAAACCATCGCTCAGACAAAGCCTTGAGGTAACCCCAGGGACAACGACGGGGAAGGATGGAGAAAAATGCCCCAAATCCCCACTCATGGACTACCGCTCTATAATCAGGATGAAGCGCCTGGTATATGGAGTGAATGCTAAACCAGTTCCCTCGAGACTGTGTAAAACCTGGAACCTGCATGACATGCAGATCAACATCAGAACCCTTTAATCCTCATCAATAGGAAAGAAGGAAGATCAAAGTCTAATGCCATACCTCGTTAGCATACAAATACATCGATGGATGTCTGCCCAAATCATCCAGCAACTCTGGGTTCACCACCTGAATGCTCGGAAGCTCCCTGCGAGACATGTGCAGCAGGAGCGGGATCCTCAATCGGAATGTCTGCCTCCTCGTCCTCAATGTCTGGAACATCTACCTGGACAAGACGTATCACGGCCTCCATCAATCGACGAGGCTGTCTGACAGAACGAGGACGAGGCACTTTAGAAGCCCTCCGCCGTACGCCAGAAGCGGTCCTATAAGAACTGCTCGGCTGATCCGGATCCATAATATCTGGACAACAAGTCTCCAAATCACCTCAAAAAGGCTGTGGTATTTCCTTACCTGGAGCTTTTTAAAATGCATTTATGACTATATGCATGCATGCATTTACTTTAGCATATAATAAAGTTAAAGTGCATGACTACACAATGCCTACATTTGGAAAATTTTGCCATAGTCCCTTTGAAAATAAGACTATCCACATGCAGATAGGCATGTCTAGGTGGCCATTCACTAGCACACCTGCCCCAAAGTCATATATATAATATATGCATTAAAAATTAAAATCATCATGCACAAGGTCAACCTCAATGCTAGGAGTACTTTGCCTTTCTACCTTTTCCTCATTGGACCTCAAATGGGACAAAAAATAGTAGAAAAAGGTGTTAATTTGATAGTCTCAGAAGTCAAATTTTTTTACATCATTATGTTCAGCATGGTTTAATACTAACATTTACTATGTTGAATATTTTTTATCAAGTCATTTGTTTATACATAATCACTACTATGTGTTTAGATGCATTTCGTGCGATAACTCACAATCTAACAGATAAAAACTGGGAAAAATACATGCATACGTTACCAGGATAGTGTAGAACACTTGTACGGTGACAGCATTTGCAGAAAGCAGCCCGAACTCAGCAGATTTGAAGATGGCTCGCGATTTTTCTATCTGACGAGTTGAAAATGACTTGTGAAGACCAAATAGCCTACAGATTTATGATCCCGCTGACTGGTCAGTAAGCCCTCCTAATTGGCGATAGGTGCACTGCGGCCCCCCTGGGGGGTCCCACCCCTCTGGCTCGGTCTAGTTCGAGCTGAAACGGAGTTCTTACGGACTAGAAAGGTCAAATCGAGAATAAAAAATGCCACGCGATTGAGCAAAACTGCATACAATCCTGGCCTTCTCAGATGAGACTTTGAATTTGTACAGCACTCATTGGTAGTCACCTAAATAGAAGGTATACCCTACCAATGATCCCAGTTGTCACAAGTCACATACGACAATACCTTATACAAGTCCGATGCCGCCGACTCCGGGTCGTTACCCTACGTATATTCCCCGACGGGGGTTACAACGTATATCTCCGGCGGGAGTAATAACGCGTGCTCAGCCGTTGACACACCTATCAACGAAGGTCAAAAAGCCTTGACGTTATCTCAGCCGATGGCAAGTAAACCCATCAAAGCATTGAAGGCTGTGCGATTATTGCGTACTCACTCATAAGTCCCCAGTAGATCCCCAACGGGGGTTACAACGTGAAATCACGACAGGGGATTACAACGTACATTCAAGCCATTGACACACATGTCAATTGAGGTCAAGCAGCCTTGACGTTATTTTAGTTGATAGCGATTAAACCTATCAGAACTCTAGAGCTATCCGAGGTTTTCACACCCGACTGCTCATAACCAACATATCCCCGGCGGGGATCACAACGCAATGCTCCGTTGATCTACACGACAGCGGAAGTCGAGCACGCTTGATAATCTATTCATGAAGTTTTAGCCGTTGATTCACATGTCAATGAAGGTCAAGCAGCCTTGACAGTATATCCCATAGGATTTTTCAACCGTTGATTCACATGTCGGTGAAGTACACGTCAATGAAGGTCAGGCACCCGTGACAACATTTGTTGTTGGCAATAAATCCAGCAGGATCCTGACATGTTCTGGCGATACTAATCAGAAAAGGCCAATGTTATCAAAGAGGATAGATGATGGAATATGTTATACACATCCTCAAACAGATCAAGCTTTGTCCCCACAAATCTCTTACACATAAGAGGTACATCTTCAGGATCAAGTCATAATAAAAAACACAGGGATTTGGTGATAACTCCAACATCAACATCCTAACAGATTTGGCTTACACATCAAATCTGGTCAGCATTGCCAATCCCCAGTTGAAGCAACAGGGATCCTGCAATCATCCTCAGCATGTTGGGCTACAACCCCGTACACATGCATCATGCATTTACATCATATTGTTATCCATAGTACCATGTTCGTCTTGTTACGTTTCAAGTGTCTAGGATTCTTTATCCTACCCATGCATCGCCATGCAAGAGTATGATAAAGAGGGGCATCTGTAGACACTTGAAATTTTTGTGTACTTATCGTCACTAACATTGCAGGAGGACGATTAAATGCTTTTAAGAGAACCACGAAAGACAATCCAAATCCATACTGGATACTACCAGGAAGTTCAGCATCAACCCCAGATCGCACTCTGGGAGTAACAAATCCAACCTCGGAGATAACCCCGAGGCCTGCAAATACAATACCAGAAAACACACCGGAGAAGACCAATTAATCTCGAAGATGACCCTTAAGGTATCCAGTCTTAGTCCCAACCATGGGAATAGCCACCAACCTTGGTGATGACCCCGAGGAATGCAATTTCAGAGATAACCCCGGAAATGCTTGATTCAAATGCGGCCAGCTTCAATCTCGGCGCTCACAACGAGATCCACTGTACCAACCCGGCGACAACATCGGGGTGACAAGCACACCTCAAAGGTGACAATGAGGACTTTCAACAATTGCAGTAGTCCAATCTCAGCGAAGTCTGAGCAACGTCTGCTTTATCAGCCCAATCCGGTGATAACACAGGTGAGGGGCAACATAGTCATCTCATCAACACGATGCCACATCACATCTCTATGCAACGATGTTCCACAAGGCTAACCAATCCCGAGTGACTATTGTGCGGGGTAACGGATGAAAGTTGAAGCTTAAAGACCGGAGGGTATCGTCCCATCTTCAATGACTTCGCACAAACTCTAATCCCATGCCATCGTACAACTCTCGACAACGGCGGTCCGAAATAGGTCCTGTATACCTGAAATAGATGCCCGAATTGCACTTCTGAAAGTTCGAGTGGACCTTACAATGCCTGAGTGCACGTACTTCAAGACGACCTGACCCAAAAAACCGGGCTAACCGGGTTGTTGCTCTCTGTACACATGGCTCGATCAGCGGTACACTGTGGCTAGTATGCCTATAAATAGAGGGCTTGGGGTGCTAATTTTGATGGAGAAAAAGACGGGGAAACCTTGCACAATTCGCTCCGCACTCGCCCATATAGTGTATTTTCCCTCTTTTAAACACCTGTGAGCTCACATATAGCCTCTTTTGTACCCAAAAAAGCCAGTGTTTACCCACTCTCAAGATATTTAACCCTTTTTTAGCAATCAGCTGTAAGCCTTCTCACACACTTTAGAGTTTTTCTCTTCATCTTTGCACACACCCTTCTACACGTTGAGAGTCGTGTTGCTTGCTTTTACCTGGACTTGAATTGTGGTTTCATTCGATCAGTATATATATATATATATATATATATATATATATATATATATATATTGGCTAACATTATTGAGTTATGCCTCGATTGAGCCTAGACTTCGGTCTGGAGAGTTTATTTGCTTTTATATATATATATATATATATATATATATATATGAAGCGTGTGTCGAATTTTGTTCGATGAGCCTAGACTTGATGCCGAGGCGTTCGCTTTATATATATATATATATATATATATATATATATATATATTATATATATATATATTAACTGTGTCTCGAACTCTGTTTGATGAGCCTGGATTTTATATCCGGTGCATGACAACTCTTAACTTTGATCTTTGTTGATAAAAATGCCATAACTCTCGCATCTGAACTCCGATTGGGATGATTCAAGATGTTTCGAAAAGCTAAGAAGTAGATATACAATAAAATCCAAGTTCCAAGCCAAGAACATGCATTCCACTTGGTGTTAAAAGCCCAAAAATCTTCACTTCTTGCACTTGCTTGTATATTTTAGTCCAAAAGATGTCCGAATTGCTTTCCCTTGCTTCTTCATGCCGATGCTATGTCAGAGCCTACAAAATAACATACAATGTATGAAAAGTAACTAAGAAACATAGGTTTAAGCAACTAATTCAAGTAATAGATACCGGATAAGTAGATATAAAACCTACTTATCACATAACTTATTCGTTTTACATTTGAATTGGCTCATTCAAAAGCCCACAACTCACAAATTACATACGCTAGGCGTTCATATAAGAATTTTACATTTTCGAATCCGTTAACTCAAAATTCACCTTTTGGTTCATTTTAACCGTTCGTTTATCGTTTTTGAGCGTTCAATACTCGTTTTCTTCGTTAAAAGTCAGAATTCGACGATTCTTGCGTCCACGACTCTTACATACCTTATCTCACGTGTTGACATTAAAAACCAAAGTTTCAAAGTTACACAACAACTTTTGACCCTTAATTCGATATTTCTACGATTTCGACGTTTAACGTATATTTTTACAAAATTCGTTATAACTTCGTTACTCGTGTTCTATTAGCCAAATCAAATAGAATACTCCATTGATTCATCATCTACACCCTAACCAAATAATATGCACATATCCTAGGTATGATGGTTTTTAAATCGTCCAATCACAACTAAGTTAACGTTCATCACTTTCTACGTTTTTAACTTACGTAAACACTTAAGATTTCTATTAGATCATGACTTATCAATGTTTTCATTAGTAATAGTCATCCTTATTCCTCCTCACTAAACATGTTCCACCAATCTACTATTCTCTTCGAGAAAGAAATCGAAAAAGATGAAGATTAATGATTACGAACTATTACCTTTGTCGTTATTCGCGTTCTTGGTAAACTTCTTATGTTTTGCTTGGAAGTAAGTTGATTACTTGTTTCTAGCTTTTATCTCTCTCAATATGTATTGGACAAGGTTTACAAAACTCTAATTGACCAACACAAGCTTTCTATTTATAGGAAATTATAAGGAGGGAAAAATGGTCCAAAGAGCCACCTCCTTACTATTCCCATCTCCACAACAACTTAGCCACAAAGTAATCACTTTACTTAGTGGCCAAGTGGCCGGTCCACATGCCTAAGGGTCTTCCCATGGGTTGCCCCATGGGTTTTACCCATCCCGTGAAATGCCAGTTCGATCCGCGGTTCAATTTCTTGGATTGGGCTTGTCTTAACTTAATATTGGGCTTTGACTTGGGCTAAATTCTATGATTCATTGGGCTTGATATTAATCCAATTCCCATTGGATTGTACAAAGTCATTAATTCAAAATCCTATAAGAACTCATCGTATTCTACGTGTATAACTCACGTATTCTTTCCGTTTAGTATTCATACGATATCTGTATTATACGTCGTACCGCTATTCAAACTATACTTATATATCACACGTTTAATAACAGAAATTATTATACGCATTTCATTTCCCTTTCAAAAATCTCTTTCACTAACCCTTAGGTTTTAAGTCCGCAGGCGAAAACTTCGTTTGCCATAACTGAAATATTATTGGATATTCCATTATATCTTTATATTCTATCATTAGGCGTTCTTCAGAATTTCAAACCTAATCTCCGAGCGAAATTGGATGAATAGTGTTTTTACGAGAAAATTTTCAGAAAACATTCATTTTCGTCTTGATAATTCAAAATAATTAATCCTAGCACATAGCCAGAATATTAACCGCATCCACACATTCTAGGTCATAGAATAACCTTCAAATATCTTACTTACATAATTAATCAATGAAATCCATTTAATCAACATAATCAAATAAAAATTTAATTCCTTCATAATTTAAAGTTCTCGGGCGTTACACGAGCTGGATATTGGTGTTATCATGGCAGTGAGAGCTCTTAGGGAGGGTCGTACCATTATTCCAATGGTTGTGGCGGAGATGCTGAGGTCGGCCACGTTTTGCAGAACTTACCCTATAGGGTTATTCACAGGAAGTTCGATCATGTTGTACATGTGGTTTATGTCACACAGGAGATCGATTGGGACCTTCCGCCGACACGGGTATTGCTTTACCCACGATATAGCTATGTCCTACTTCTTTCAGCCATCGGAGTGTCTTGGTCGGTATTTTTGGCGGAGATCAGAGATCCATTTGACATCCTGCAGTGTACAGGGCTCAACTCACCTTATAGCTTCATTACTCATGCTCTGGGCATGGATTATCTCCCCCTGGTTAGTTTGAGGGGCATGACTACATATCACCCACTGGCCGTGACGTCGCAGTTTGACCAGTTCCAGGACTTCCATCCTTTTGAGCGGGCGCTACGTCAGCATTTAGCTTCTCACCGTCTATCAGTAGAGGACCGATCCCGGGTTTATGCATGTTGGGATCATCGCGAGATAGCTGCTTTTTCTTTTAGCCATTCGGGCTGTTCACCAGAGTATTCTGTGTGGATGAAGACAGGTACTTTATCGATCGCGATAGCATCCACAGTGTCGAGTAGAGATTTAAACGATGGAGAGCTCATGGAGGACATTGATTCCCACATCGAGGAGGAACCATTTATTGGGTTGCCAACATCTCCTTTAGATTCTCCCAATACTAGAACTGTTGTGATCCAACATTCAGCACAGTACTTCGAGCAAAGTCTTCATCTGATGACCTTCAAGAAAGATCATGCTAGAGCCTTGATGTTGACAGCCCTTGATGGGAGAGACACAACTCTGTTAGAGAGAGACGAGTCAATAGCCCGTAGAGATGCCGTTGTTGTTGAGCGGGATGAGGCCAGATCAGTCATAGATGTCGTGACAGTCGAGAGGGATAGCGCCATATCTGCCTAAGACGTAGCCATTACAGATAGTACTACACTGAGTTCTCTTACCACTGACATGATTGTAGAGATGAGCACGTACATTGGAGAGCATAGAGTCACCATGCAGATGGCTTTAGATCTGTTGGCTCGTGTGGATACCCTTGTACAGGAGACCACAACTTTACCTCCTTCTTCTGAGAGAGATGCCATGTTGGGCTTGATAGCTTGCATATACACTGATTTGTAGATGGTATATCAAACAACATTATATATATAGAAGGGAAATATATTTTTTGATCACTTCCCTTTTAGATATGTCTGGATACGGGCTTATTATCTTGATGTATTCTGAATTCCTCCTTGATGGATGGACATCAAGTTGTCTCTGGATAGTTCAGAATGGATCATTGATCTGTGTGTATCCCTACCATCTTTGGTGTCTTGGGACCGATTTCTGTATGGAAATGTGGAGAGGAGTGTGGCTTTCCTCTCTGAGATTAACCGCACCACAGATGGTCACCAGTACTCCTATTTAGGAGGAGCCTAGTTAATTCCATCTCTTATGGATTGGTGTTGCACTTCATGGTATAACCGCAGCTTAAATGGTCGCCTAATCTCTTATTTAGGAGGAGTTCAGGTAATTCCATCCCTTTGGTATGAAGCCGATGAAATGTATTAGATCAAAGTTTGATCCCAGTACTAGGTGACAAGTGTTTGTGTTTTGGTAGGGGGTGAGACCGAACCATAAATGGCTGCCTACGTACTCCTATTGAAGAGGAGATCAGGTCTGCGTATTTTGAACCTGGTGTACTGTATGTGGCAGAAAGGGTGTAGGAATGTTTTTGTTGTTTTTGTTTTTGTAATAAGAAGGGTGTAAGATTGTTTTTGTTGTTTTTGTTTTATTTCGACCGGGCTATATAAAATGGTTGCCTATGTACTCCTATTGAAGAGGAGATTAGGCTGATGTAGTTCGCCCCTCAGGACAATTTGTAGCCAAAAAACTTGATACCATGTGCAGGTCAGACTGCGGGGGAAAAAAATGTTTGATTCTAAGTTCAGGACAAACTGCAGGTGTGAAAAGGTTTGATCCCATGTGTGGGGACAAACTGCAAGTGTGAAAGGTTTAATCCCTAGTGGGATAACCGAAGTTTTATGAACAGAATGAAGCCAGGCTGCTGGCTTAAAGAGTATGTTTCCCTGAGGGGCAAAGTGTAGAAAAGAGCTGTATGTAGTGAAGGGTTAAAGAACCGGAATGACTGGTGATCTGATGATCCAACACCAGGATGTTTGCTTGATGGTAACTTCAAACATAGTACCATTTCACGGTGTCCGAGTTAATGAGTTGTAAAAATTTATCGCAGTCCATTTCCTGCAATCTGAGAGCGCCTCCTATCAATACCTCATTGACAATAAATGGACCTTCCCAGTTAGGAGAGAATTTTCCGTTGGACTGATCTTGGTTGTCAATGATCTTCTTCAAAACCAAGTCATGTTGCTTAAACTTTCGTAGCCAGACTTTTCTGTTGTAGGATTGAGTGATCCTTTGTTGATATAACTGACCATATAAGATAGGTGCGGTTTGCCTTTCGTTTATTAGAGGCAATTGGTTATACCTATCTTGTACCCATTGGTCTTTATCCAACTGAGCGTCTATAAATACTTTGAGGGATTCCATTTCAACTTCTATGGGGATCACTGCTTCCATCCCATAGGTTAATGTATAGGGGGTTTCCCCAGTGGAAGTGTGCATTAATGTTCTGTAGGCTAATAGAGTAAGAGGCAATAAGTTAGGCCATTCTTTGTGGTTGGCAGACATCTTTAGCATAATCTTCTTGATGTTTTTGTTAGCCGATTCAACATCACCATTCATATTTGTATGGTAGATAACGGAGTTAAGAAGTTTGATGTGGAATTTGCTGCATAACTCCTCCATTATTTTGTTGTTGAGGTTCTTAGCATTGTCTGATACAATTACCTCTGGTTTGTCCATATCGACAAATGACATTGTTTTTTATGAAAGCAATGATGACTTCTTTGGTAACCCTGGGGAAAGAGGCTGCTTCTACCCATTTGGTGAAGTAGTCGATCATGGTGAATATAAAGCGATGCCCATTATTGGCTTAGGGATTGATGGGCCCAATCACGTCCATTCCCCACATTGAGAAGGGCCAGGGCGAACTCATATTGTGGAGTTCCCTTGGAGGGGCGTGGATGAAATTTCCATGAATTTGTCATTGGTAGCACCTCTTGACGTGATCATCACAGTCAGCCTTGAGGGTAAACCATGGACCGAAGTCCGGGCATACACACGAAACACGACTATCAACATGAAGAATGGTGTGTGCAAAGATGAAGAGGGAGGCTTCAAAGTGTGTAAAAAGGCTTACAGTGGGCTGCCAAAGAAGACTTCTATATCTTTAAATGGATGAACACTTGGCTCCCACTGGTACAAAATAGAAGCTATGTGTAAGATCACAAGTATTTAAAATGAGAAAGCACTCAGTTTAGGGTGTGTACAAAGCAAATTTGATAGGACTTCCTCGCCTTTTTTCCTTATAAAATGGCCACCCCTAGCCCTCTATTTATAGAGGGGCCACAAAATGTACTGCTGGTGCTCAGGTGCCCAGCTTCATGGTCATCTGAGTCTCAAGTACATGCACGCATGCACTGTAATGTCCGCTCGAACTTTATGAATTGCAATCCGGGAATCCGACTGAGGTATGTAAGACCTATTTCGGACCGCCATTGATGAGAGTTGCGCAATTACATGGGATTAGAGGTTGTACGAATTCACAAAGATGGGACCAAGTTCTCCAGTCTTCAAGCTTCAAATTCTATCTGTTGCCATGCGTAATAGTCACTCGAGATTGGACCTCCTTTGTTCTTGTGGGACATTTTTGCATAGAAATATATTTATGAAATGTTGAGACGGTGCGATGTGGCGTCAAGGTGAAAAGATGACGACTTTGCCCCTCACTGGGGTTATCTCAGGTTTAGGCTGATAAAGCAGACGTTACTCAGGGTTATCTCTGAGATTGGACTGCTGCAAGTGTTGAAGGTCCTCAGTGTCATCTCTGAGGTGTGACTGTCTTCCCGGTGTTATCTTTGGGTCTTTTACTGAGTTCCTCGGTGTGAGTGTCGAGGTTAAAGCTAATTGCATGCATTTGAAACAAGCATTTCTGGGGTTATCTCTGGAACTGCAACTTTATTCCTTGTGGTTGTCTCCAAGGATGGAAACTGCTACTCCCAGTGTTGGGACTAAGACTGAATGTGACAAACCACGAATTTAGAGAATTATTTAAATCTTAATATATTGAATTAAGGTTAAATAATAAACCTAGACAGAAAATAAGTGAATGGATTTGAGATTTTCGAGAAAGAATTTTGTGAATTTAAAGTTTCTGTGGTGAATTATTCAGGATTAAGTATATACGTGAATATGTTTTATGTATATAGTTGTTTATGTGAACAATTGTGGTTTAAGGGTTTAATCTTGATCAAATAAGTTACATTAATGACAAACCCTAAAATTTTATTGAGAACGTTAAGGTTAAATTATTAAACCCTAATCAGTGATTGTATGCATACAACTGTGATTTAAGATCAAGGATTTGATTTGAGAAGCTATAACTTTAGTAAACCCTAAAGCTATGTTAATAACGTTGTTGTTCAGTAAGAAAACTATAACGAAATGTTAGAAACCCTAACGATATGCTCGTAAACCCTAATCTAAGTCCCGAGAATCTGAAACCCTAATTTAGATATTCAAAACCCTAATTTGGAAGTTTAAAAGCTAAGCTGTCGGGATGTTAGAATTGTGTTGAGTACAACTCAGACTGAAATAGTTTGACTTTACCAAGTTTTAGTTAGTTTGTGGCCTAATAGGGTTATGTGTTATGTGTTTAAGTTAATATATATATATATATATATATATATATATATATATATATATATATATCGGTCCGTCTCTAAAGCGAACCTTAAAGAGCGAACCAAAGATGAACCGTCGTCTTTGGTGTCTATGGCGATGGTTCGATCCGTCGCCATAGCCATGTAGTCTTTAGAGACGGGACGAACCGTTGCTATAGACACCAAAGACGACGGTTCGTCTTTGGTTCACTTTTTAAGGTTCGCTTTAGTGCCTCTCCGTATATATATATATATATATATATATATATATATATATATATATATATATATATATATATCCGAAAAATTATTTTGGTGCGGATTCCGATAAAGACTGAGGTACGAAAAAGTTTATGCGCCTAAGGCGGATTACGAGAAACAGATTAAACTAGCAGTACTTTATAAGTACAGGGCATACCGGGCTAATTACCCACTATGTCCGTAAGTTATGACGATTTGTGGATGAATTTCCATATAACCTTTGCGAAAATGACAGACAATAGTCTATATAACTCCTCAGCACATTTAAAAAATTTTACTCTGGTGAGGAATGTATTGGGTAACATGTGATGATGAGAATGAATGGTGAATGGTGCACGGTGTAAGGTAAATTTTCGGGACAAAATTTTTAGAAGAAGGGGTTAATGTGACAACCCGAGAATTTAGAGAATTATTTAAATCTTAAAATATTGAATTAAGGTTAAAAAATAAACCTAAACAGAAAATAAGTGAATGACTTTGAGATTTCCGAGAAGGAATTTTGTGAATTTAAAGTTTCTGTACTAGTGAATTATTCAGGATTAAGTATATACGTGAATATGTTATGTGTATATAGTTGTTTATGTGAACAATCGTGGTTTAAGGGTCAAATCTTGATCATATAAGTTACATTAATGACAAACCCTAAAAATTTATTGAGAACATTAAGGTTAAATTATTAAACCCCAATCGGTGATTTTATGTGTACAATTGAGATTTAAGATCAAGGAATTGATTTGATAAGCTATAACTTTAGTAAACCCTAAAGTTATGTTAATAACATTGTTGTTCTGTAAGAAAACTTTAACGAACTGTTAGAAACCCTAACGATACGTTTGGAAACCCTAATCTAAGTACCGGGAATCTGAAACCCTAATTCAGATATTCAAAACCCTAATTTGGAAGTTTAAAAGCTAAGTATAAATGACTAAGTGTTATAAGTTATGGAATAAAAAGGGAAATGTCCAAATTGCCTTTCAAATTATAAGGGAAAAGACCAAATTACCCTTAGTGGGTGCCAAATGTCCAAAATACCCTTTTCTTAAAATTTAAGCAAAAGATATGGTAAATCTTGTGAGTCATCACTCCAACTTATCAACATTTGATATATATCTTCCAAGATCAGATTTGGTATGCCACCTTGCAATATTACATACATTGTATACAAAATCAAAAGATAAAACTAAGAAATACTTACTATACTTACCAATTTATCCAAGCCATTCTCTCTCATCAATTTCAAAAATCTAGAGTGAGAGAGATAGAGAGAAGTTGAGCCATGATCAGTTCATAGCAATCCAAGGATCAGAATCAAAAATCAGAATCAAGGATCAAAGCTGTTAAAGGTATAAAATCCTTAACATAGAAATCTATGTGTTTCATGTTAGATGTTGTTAGTTGTTGTTAAAAGTTGTGTATAAGGATGTTATTTAGTGATCCAAGATGTAACATCAAGGATCCATAACATATAGAAGCCAGAAAATCAAGTTTTTAGAACTGACCAAGAACCCTAATTTTAAGGCCTGACAGCCATATGTCAAGGTCTCTAGATCTCTTTGTGTTAAGTGTTATGTTAGTTTTAAGTTATAGACTTGTTCTTTGCCATGAGGAGAATAGACTGGAAGTGGAATCACCTCCATACCGTGTCTAGATCTCAAGTTATAAGCAGTCAAACATGGTTGACCGACCATGACCAAGCTATTCTGGAAAGCCCAGATTTCCCAGGAAGCCTCTGATAAGATTTTCTAAGATTCTGATCTTACATGTGTTAGTTATTTTGGCTAAGTTGTTGTTTTTATGTTGTAGACTGGTATGTGAACTACACATACAAGTCATTAGAACACCTAGATCCATTACATGATTAAAGATATGAGTGGTCAAATAAGCGTTGACCATCAGCCGTTTGAGTTTTCTGGAAAACATAGAAAACTCAAGAACCACTTCTGAAAAGCTTTTGACCGGCCTAGATCTTAATGTTATGATGTTGTTAGGTTGATCTGATTATATGTTGTTGTTACTTGACACAAGTACTACAAAATAGAACCTTTAGTTCACACAAACAAGCTACATCATAAAAGTTATAAGGATCGAAAGGTAGACACTTGGACTGTTCTTCATTTCTAGGTAACCCAGAAAATGAAGAACAGGTCTGATATGATTTTTAGAGGCTTAGATCTCTTTGTTATGTGATGTAATTGCTATGAAACTAGTTGGTGATTTTAGTATTACATTAGTACTACAATCCTAACTAAATCACAAACCTAGAAACCTTAAGATCTATGATCTGTGAGTGGTCAAACCTAGCACCCTTGTGACTGCCTTTGAAGGTTCTGACATGCTCAAGAACACCTATAGCGACAGTTTCGTCGCTATAGGGCCCTTTAGCGATAGATAATTTCTGAAAAAAATTATTTTATTAAATAATTAGAGAAAATTAGTTTTTAATTATTAAAAATACAAAATAAATTACTAAAAATTATTTTAAAACATGAAAATTAGTTTTTAATTATTCTGAATATATTTTATAAATATTTAATATTTTTGGAATAATATTAGTATTTAATTTATTTAATTATAATATTAAATAAATTATTTAAAATGATTTTAATATATGAAAAATCATGAAAAAATATATTATGGTGTTAGAAAATATTTTAAGTTATTTCTAATAACTTTTAATATTTTTTATGAATTTCATTAATTAATTAACATTATTGGTAATTAATTTATTTAATAAATATATTAATTAAATTAAGGAAAATTAGAATTAATGCTTTAAAATCATATAAAAATGATTTAAGGATTTGAAAAATATTTTGAGTTATAAAATATAACTTTTGATTTTTGTCATGAAAATATTAATATTTTAATATTAATTTCAAATATTAAATAATGGATTTAAAGGTTTAAAAATCATATAAATATGATTTTAAGGTATTAAAAATACTTTGATATATTATAAATATATTATAATATTATGTTATGATTTTCATTAATATTTAGTATTTAAATAAATATTAATGATAAGGGAATAATTTGGTATTTAATTCATATAAATACGATATAAGTGATTGAATTTTTTTTGATAAATGATAATAATTATCTAAAAATTATTATGAGCTTATGAAAAATATTTTGACTGATATTATCATTATCTAAGATAATTGTTAAAGTGTTAGGCATAGTTTAATTAAACTTAAACTCGATATTTATCCGACTAAGCTGTCGGGATGTTAGAATTGTGTCGGGTACAACTCGGACTGAAATAGTTTGACTTGATACCAAGTCTTAGGTAGTTTGTGGAATGATAGGGTTATGTGTTATGTGTTTAAGTTATTATATATATATATATATATATATATATATATATATACAAGTATTATATTGTGATGATATTATTCTAATATTGGAGATCTAAATTACTAATATTAGGTCTTCGGATAAAGCGATATAAACTGTGTAGCAGTAGTTGGTGTTACAGGCAAGTTCTTAACCTTGAACTTCTAATTATTCAATTATACTTGTGGTTAATCATTTCTGATTGTCATGTCTAAGAATTATTAAATCGCACTCTGTGTAACAATCCAGAATTTTATTTGTAATTTAAAATATTTATTAAATTAAATAAATATTTTAAATTACAAATATTAAATTCCACGTCCTTTCGATGAATATCTGCATAACTCTTTTGTCGATCCTGTGCCATTTGTATACGTTGTCGGATCATTTGGATCTTCTCTGTAGTCCTTCGTACGAACTCTAGTCCCAAAAATGTTGTTTCACCCACCTCATCACAGCATACTAGAGAGTGACACTTTCGTCCATACAACGCCTCGAATGGAGCCACATCTATACTTGCCCGATAACTGTTGTTGTAGTAGAATTCCACCAATGGTAGGTATTTATCCCAACTCCCTTTGAAATCTAGGACACGTAGTCTTAATAGATCTTCAAGAGTTTGAATAGTCCTTTCTGATTAGTCGTCCATTTAACGATGGTATGCCGAACTGAATCGTAAATCTGTGCTCATAGCTTTCTGCAAGCTAACCCAAAATCGTGAAGTGAATCTTTGGTCATGATCTGAAACTACGGATACTGGCATGCCATGCAATCTCAAAATCTCATTTACGTACATACTAGCAAGACGTTCAAGGGAATAAGTCTCCCGTATAGGCAAGAAATGGGCAGACTTGGTTAATTTGTCAACAATGACCCAAATCGCATCTATGCCTTGAGAAACCTTGGAAATACCCGTAACGAAATCCATAGTAATGTGTTCCCACTTTCATTTCGGAATCTCAAGTGGTTTCAATGCACCTTTTGGCACTTGATGCTCCGCCTTTACACGTTGAAAAGTTAAACACCTCGAGATAAACTCCGCGATCTCTCTCTTCATATTACTCCACCAAAATGTATGTCGAAGATTATGATACATTTTGGTACTCCCAAGATGGATTGCAAACGGTGTATTGTGTGACTCTATCACGATTCTATGCTTCAAGTTAGAATTGTTAGGAACACAAAGTCTGAAGTTGACTCGAAGTATTCCTTCTTCATCGATTCTTGCTTCTGGAACAACACCTTCTTGCACTTTCTTCTTCATACGCATCAGCTCCAGATCTGTAGCTTGATTAGCTTTAACTTTATCGATTAAAGTCGGTTCTACTCGTATGTTTGATATCATCATGTGGGTACTTGGAGCCTTTACCTCTATCTCCATCCTTTGCAAGTCATACAAGATGGGCCTTTATGTTAATAACATCGCACTTGTACCCGCATATGATCTTCTACTCAATGCGTCAGCTACCACATTTTCTATTACAGGATGATATTGGATGGTATGATCGTAATCTTTCAATAGCTCGAGCCAACGTCATTGCCGCATGTTGAGTTCCTTTTGGGTGAAGAAATATTTGAGGCTTTTATGATCTGTATAGATCTCCACTTTCTCCCCATACAGGTACTGTCTCCAAATCTTCAATGCGAAAATGACTGCTGCCAACTCCAAATCATGAGCAAGATAATTCCTCTCATATTCTTTGATTTGTCGCGAGGCATAGGCTATGACTTTCCCATGTTGCATGAGAACACATCCTAACCCTTTGCCTAAAGCATCGCTGTAGATAACAAATCCATCCGAACAAGATGGTATTGTCAGATCAAGTGCCGAAATGAGTCTCCTCTTAAGCTCTTGGAAACTCTTCTCGTATTCCTCGCTCCATACGAATTTTGTATCTTTCCGAGTCAGCTGAGTTAACAGAGTAGCGATTCTAGAAAATCCTTCCACGAATCTCCGATAATAACCAGCTAACCCCAGAAAGTTACATACTTCGGTCACCGACTTCAAGTGCTCCCAACTTTGTATTGCTTCAATCTTCGCTGGGTCAACAGATACTCCATGTTTTGACACCACGTGCCCAAAGAATGCTACTTCCTCAAGCCAGAACTCGCATTTCTTCAGCTTAGCATAGAGCTTGTTGTCACGAAGCCTTTGAAGTGCCAGCTTCAAATGGTGCTCATGATCTTCACGACTTTTGGAATAGATGAAGTTGTCATCAATAAAGACAACAACGAACTGATCCAAATATTCCTTGAACACACGGTTCATCATATCCATGAAAGCAGCAGGACCATTAGTCAATCCAAAAGATATGATTAAGAATTCATAATGCCCGTACCGAGTTCTGAAGGTAGTCTTCGGAATATCCTCAGTTTTAATCTTCAGCTGATGATATCCAGAATGAAGATCGATCTTTGAAAGGAATTTTGCTCCTTGAAACTGGTCAAACAGGTCATCAATGCGAGGTAGCGGATACCTATTCTTGACGGTGACATGGTTTAATTCCCGATAGTCAATACAAAGTCGCATACTCCCGTCTTTCTTCTTTACGAATAAAACATGAGCACCCCAAGGAGATGTACTAGGACGAATGAAACCGATGTCTAACAACTCCTGTAGTTTGACCTTTAAGTCCTAAAGTTCAATAGGAGCCATTCGATATGGGGTTTTAGAAATGGGCGTTGTACCAGGTTCAAGGTCAATAAAGAATTCAACATCACATTCTGGGGGTAGACCGAGAAGTTCTTCAGGAAATACGTCAGGAAATTCACTAACAACAGAAATATTATTCAAATCTGACATGTTTTGTTTCAAGTCCGTGACATGGGCTAATAAAGCTTGACATCCATTTTTCAATAAATGAATAGCTTTATGGCTTGATATGACAGTGATTGACTTTAGTGGTTTGGTTGCTTGAATTCGCATAACAAGTTGGTTAGGAATATGAACACTAACAACCTTACGAAAACAATCAATTTTAACATGATGAGTGGTTAACCAATCAATCCCTAAAATCACATCAAATGCAAGTATTTTCAAAGAAATAAGATTGACAGGTAATGTGATGGTACCAACTTGGATCAAGCAAGATTTATAAATAGTGGATGTAACGAAAGTTTCTCCTAACGCAGTTTTAACAGATAAGTTAAAGTATAATTTCTCCAGAGTCAAGTTCAAACGTTGAGCATAAGCAGGAGAAATAAAAGAATGGGTAGAACCGATATATAATAAGGTATAAACTTCACAAGAGTTTATGATTAGCTTACCCATGATCAGCTCGTTCGGGTTGCTCGCATTTTGGCTAGTCACGATTAACGCTCTTCCAGGAACCACCGACTTTGACTTGTCCGGGACAGCCTTTGGAGTCACCATCCCCGTTGGACTTGGTTTTGCTACAAGACAATCTCTAGCTATATGACCTTCCTTTCCACAGTTATAACACACCTTGGATTGTTGTGGGTAGTTTGGGCTGATGTGTCCCTCTTTCTTACATTTATAACAAACGACCGGTGATCATTCTCCTCCCGTAGAAACAGTTAATGTTTGTGCTGATGTCTTCATGTTATCGTTGTTGTACTTTCTCTTTTTGAATATCCCCCTGACTCGTTTCTTCTACCATCATGGCCACGATTACCACCAGAGTGGTTACCGCTTTTGTCCGAATGTTTGCCTCCCCGATGGTTATAATTTCTCCGATGACTGCTGCCACCGGTATGACCCTAGTTGTGGTCCCTCGGTTGATCATACTCATTATCTCGCTCTAGTAATTGAGCCTTGTTAACAACATCTGAATAGAGAGAAAATTTATGAGAAATAAGATATTGCCGAATCTCGGGTTTTAGACCTCTCAGAAACATCCGCGTCATTCGTTCCTCATTCTCTACCAAATGAGGTGCAAACCTGGATAACTCTGCGAATTTAGCCTCGTACTTAGACACAATCATGTTTTTTTGTTCAGGTTTGATAAACTCTACCTCCTTCATATGACAAATACTTTCAGGAAAGTACTTGTCATTAAATAGTTTCTGAAATGTTTCCCAAGACATGTTGAGTGCGGTAGGCTGGGTACGCTTCACAAATTCCCACCAGTAATCTGCCTCACCACGGAACATAGAGGTGGTGAATGGAATCTTCTGTTCCTCCGTGCATCCGAAGACATCAAATATCTTGGTAATTTACTTAACCCACGTTTCTGCCTTGATCAGATCTAGCTTTCCCACAAATTTTGGTGGTCCCAACTCTTTGAACTATTTGGCTGTGACAAGCCGCACATTTCTATCATTTCCACCCGTATTTTTTACACGAGTCTCCCTCGTCTGATTTTGTATGTACTGAAAAAAGCTTCTAAACATCCCATCATTCATCATTTGTTCGGTAGTGTTGTTTACAGGTGGAATATTGCCTTCCTGTTGCACGTTCCCCTAGGTGGTGATTAAAGGTGTCTCCACGGTCTCATTAACTCCATTCTTAATATTACCATCTACCATTCTCAAATACTACCACAAAACAAGTGTTAATTAACAAATTAACATATCACATAGTAACCATATGCTCCGACTAACCAACCAAATAAACTTAGGTATGACACACTAGCAAAGGATTACTCGTCTCTCCCCTCCTAGTTCTATTTCCCGATCTCTGCCAAAGACCATATCCCTAAGCTCTGATACCAACTGTGACGCCCCCAAAACAGGTATACATCACCCATTCTAAGTCGCCAAATACATGGTACAGAAACAAATACATTTTCATTAATACAATTATCGTGCAAAATAAGACAACACATATAATGCGAGTTTAAATACAAACATTGTCTAATAGACAGTATTCAAACTCAAAAGGAGTCCTCATTACAATTAGTGATACACTATTTTATAAAAATATTGAGGAATGTTAAAACAACTTTCTAGAACAATCACTCCATACCCCCGGCTAGTTCCTGCTATATTCTCACCTCTTGAGAAGAAAAATGGAACAAAAAGGAAAATGGTGAGCTCAACTAGCCCAGTAAAGAATATTATGACTAAGATAATGAACAACAATTTATCGTTAGCCTTCAACAAATCAGATAAAATATATTGGACAACCAATTTTAGATCAATATTCACAGCGGAAATAACAATTCATTAGAAGAGTTAAGTAGAGAATGAAATCTACTATCATCTACGAATTTAAAGTCCATCATCAATATTTTATCCCTGTAACATCAATCAATATACATCTTGAATAAAATATTCATCTTTGCAATACAGGCCAAAGATATTCATTTGTATCACTAGTTGGTCATGTTCATCTTAACACATGTTCATCTTTGCACTGCGGGCCAAAGATATTCATCAGTTAATCATTCAACTTTGCACTATAGGCCAAAGATATTCAGTAATATCGTCATTTAGGACTGAGGATGATGAAAAATATTTTTTTAAAATGAAACTAGTGAGATAAAAGATCAAAGATTAGGGATTCGTACTTTAGTTTATCCAAGTTCAAAAATACTCCAAAATAAACCATAGTGGAGTAAAATTCAAAAATGAAGATCAAAACATGGATACAATCAAAAATAGTAACTATAATAGACATCTTAGACAAAAAAGAGAAAATTTCATTTTTCTAAGAATAGTGTCGTATTCGTGAATAGTGTCGTATACGTGAATAGTAACCCCGACACAAAAAGGTAGAAATTCCATAATAAAATTTATATCAATATTTCGGCATAATGATATTGAAGAAAATAATATTATTTATGAAGAAAATAACATCCCTTACCTCAAAAGAATAGTACTTCCGGCTGAAATATCAGGTATAAGGTTGAAGGAAACTTGCACTGAATAGCAACTCACAAAGTGTCTAAATACTCACAAAATACACTCGATAATATAGAGAGAGAAAGCTTATGATTCTGGTGAGATTTTCAATTCTAACTAAGCACCTTATTTATAGGAAAATGCTTAGAACACCATAGCAGACTAACCTGCTACTTGATGTCTTTTACCTACTACTATTCACGCCCACCACTTTTGAAATAAAATTTCAGCACATTTCTCACCAACCAAAAAATGGGGCCCACCCATGTTTTAAATAAAAAAACATTTATTTTCGAAACTTCAATAATTCATAATAAATAGTCCTTTTATCAGAAAAATATGAATTTTATGTCCATTCCATAGGAAATTAAATTTTTCTACAACTTTGTAGATTTAAGTTTTTCCAAATTCCAAACGAAAAATGACCAAAATCCGCATACGGACGATTTTTAACACCTCTATTCCGATAAAATACTGATAAAACACCTCATCATTTATTCCTTCATTTATATCCACATAAAATAAATATTTCCCTATCCATCCACATAAAATAAATATTTCTTTATCATATAGATCAATAATTTATTATTCACAAATAATATTATAGAATCACAATTATGACAACCAGGTCGTTCCCAGGAAAGAGGGGGCTTTCCGATAAGGATTTCTCCTTATTGGTGCGCAATTAGGTGATCAAACCCATTTCCTAGACAAAACTTCCATAGACATTACCAATAATGTTATCTAACAATATTATTCAAATAATATGAATTATTCATATGATAATGGAGATACTGTGCAGTGACAATTATTGGAACAACAATAATATAAAATATCAACGTAGCAATTATTGAATCAATAAAATAAAATATTGAACAGTAATTATTGTAACAATTATTGAGTAGTGACTTCTTATGTAGAAATCAATAATTCAAAAATATTGTGCAATACCGTGTGCTACTGTGCAACCACGCGTATTACTGTATTTTAACCACCGGGTATTCCAACAGTGTTAATGGTAAGAACTACATCATTATTTGTAAAAACTCAAACTTATCATTTTCTTCATCCGACCGTTTTCCATTATGGGGCCCACAAATGGCTGCGCCGTCGTAGGAATATTCCCCGACAGCAAGAATATTCCAAGACCAAACGAATATTCCCCGACAACAATGAATATTTTATAACCACTTGTTTTATTTTTCAAATTTTTCATATTTCACCCATAACCAAAGTATTATATCAAATTAACACCTTATTATTCACAATAATAATTAGAGGAAATTCGATTTTATTTATAAAAAGTTGGGGTCTTACACTATAGCTGGATATTTGTGTTCCAAAGTAATTTTTTTCGGACCATACTGTAGAAGGCAATAATTGCCGAAGGTGGTAATGAGGCTCTAATCCAATACCATAAGGAGAAGATGAAGAAGAATAAGGTGGACAGGGGAGTGAAAACGGAAGGAGATAGTGGGAGTGGCAACGGCCATAAGAGGAAGGGATTTAACTTTCGGAATACCGGAGTGAAGCAATGAGATCCTAAGAAGAGGATGGAGGCATGCAAGAATTGTGGGAAGACTCACTTAGGAGTCTATCTCTAGGGAAAGGCCATGTCTTAAAATTGTAGACAGGAGGGGCACATTTTGCCTAGCTGTCCAAGTGCGAAGAAAAACCATGGATGCTTCGTGTGTGGATCAACCGATCACATAACGAAGAACTGCCCGAAAAAAAAAGACGGATGGGAATAAGGGCGCTTATAGCAGTAAGTTAGCTATTGGTGGTCCAGCACCGACGGGTAGGCCGATGGGCCACATATTTAACATGACGGTCCAAGATGCAGATTCATCAGGGGATGTAGTTGCATGTATTATCCCAATCAACGATATAAATGCTTATGTGTTGTTTGATTCGGGTGCTACTTGTTCTTTTATAACATGTGATTTTGCTAGACGATTAGGATTACTTCACGAAAGATTGCATGTACCTTTGAATATCAAGGTAGCAAACGAAGAAATAATTCCTGTTGAGGATATTCATAGGACTTGTTGTGTAAAAATACATGGTTATAGATTATCGGTAGATTTGTTACCGATAAAGTTGGGAGAATTCGATGTGATTCTCGGGATGGATTGGTTGTTTAACCATGGTGAAATTATAGATTGTAAAAATAAATGTGTAAATATTAGAACGATGATACAACCTCATGTAGTGTTTTATGGTAATAAATCGCTAGAACGTTCACGTTGTCTTACTATGACACAAACTAGGAAATTATTAAGGAAGGGATGTGTAGGTTATTTGTGTCATGTTGTTGATACCTAGAGAGTGGGAGCAATGATGGAATAAATACCTATAGTTAAAGAATTCACGAATGTATTTCCAAGCGAATTGTCGGGTCTTCCACCGGATAGGGAGACCGACTTCGTAATAGATATTATGCCAGGTGCGACACCAGTTTCAAGGGCACCGCATCGTATAGCGCCAATCGAGATGATGGAGTTGATGGTTCAATTATAAGAACTGTTGGATATGAAGTACATTCAATCGAGTGTTTCACCGGGGAGAACCGCAGATCGCTTAGAAGAAGAAGAAGGACGGATCGTTGAGACTTCGTATCGACTATCGAGAGTTGAACAAGTTAACGATAAAGAATAAATACCCATTGCCTAGGATCGACGATCTCTTTGATCAGTTGAAAGGGGCAAAGTATTTTTCTAAGATAGATTTATGAACGGGGTATCATCAGTTGAAGGTTAGGAAGGAGGATGTACATAAGACGACATTTAGAACTCATTACGGCCATTACGAGTTTCTGGTGATGTCGTTTGGGTTGACTAATGCACCAGCTGCATTTATGAATATGATGAACATAGTGTTTAAACAATATTTGGACAAGTTCATCGTAGTGTTTATCGATGATATTCTAGTCTATTCTAAGATGTCAGAAGATCATGCTGAACACCTAAGATTAGTGTTGGAGACACTAAGGAAGGAGAAATTATATGCGAAATTTGTTGGGTTTCGGCACAGAAACGCACAGCGGAATATAAAAATTTATTAAGTAATTTCCGAAACCCAACACAAGATCCATGCGAAACAAATTTAATTCAGTGGTTTAAAATTTATACCAATAATAGAAAACTCTGAAACCGCTTCGAATCTCCAACGCAATCCGAAAGAACTATGCCTCTATGGTATCCATACGAACGCCCGCAAATCGTCGCACGATTATGCAATAAAGGGAGCTGCGGTACTAGCCATCAAAGGAATGGATTTTTTGTTTTCTCTCTAGTCTCTCTCTAAGAGCGGCTACGATTTTCTTAGGGTTTGATTAACTTCCCTAAAATGCTGATATGTAAAATATATAGCAGTAAATTAGAATTAAATAAAAACCTTAATCTAATTATAATAGAATCTGAATATATATATATATATATATATATATATATATATATACAAATCATCCTTTTAATTTAAATTAAAGTGATTTAAATACTATCAATCATATTTATATATTTAAATCCTTATAATTTAAATTAATTCCCATTTTAATAACATTCTATGTGTGTGACCCTATAGGTTATTATTACGTTGGAAATAATTTTAAAATCATATTACAAAATTATAAACAGAGGGCGACATCTAGTAATGCATCACTGCTACCCAAGTAAAAATAAGATAGATGATTCGATGTAACCTTTTCGTGACCAATGTTTCAATGTAATTTAATCCTTTTAACCTTGACATCGTAGATTAAACTCGAGTCTTGGAATGTGTTATACTCTTCATAATTTAATCTGAGTTTTCTTGATCAATGAGTAGACTATATGAAACAAATCACTATTTGAGCATGGCCATGCATTTCATAGTCCTACTCAATCAAGAGGCCTATGGATATCACCCCTAATATATAGGAGGGTTAAATTCCATCAATATCACTCATATTCCTCACACGATTCATGATGTTCCCAATAATCACCTTTATAATCCACCCTTTTAAAGGTGACCTTTGATGATATCAAAGTACATAAATTCCCGTGTAGTAATATAGTGATTTCAGGTCGGAGGATCATTACAGCATTGTCACTATGAGAATCGCTAATGACACTTCGCATAATGCTCCACATAAAATCTCATGATGGGTCTGTCCAGTACATCGTTCTCTAACAGTACATGTGCATTGACTTAATATCTTATATATTTATGACCAAGGAGATTTGGTCATCAGTCAATCCACATACTAGTTTCAATGCATCATTCTTGTCCCATCAACAATGATACTCGACTAGGGGCATTTAAGAGCAATGATACTAATTATATAATCTCTTGTTCGAGTCACACACTTGAAACTATATAATTTTTATCACTATTCTAAAGAATTTTATTATGTTAACATTTATATAACACAGTAAATAAAACCATAATAAAATCATACATTTCAAATATAATATCAAAATGTTAAGAAATTATATAAAATAATTAGCCTATAGGGCATAAACTCTAAGAAAATTCACTAAGTGTGAATTTTAGCTAGAAAGGGTACAATTTTTTGGTCATGTTATCAACCGAGACAGAATTTCAGTAGATCCAGCGAAGGTGGAAGCAGTGATTAATTGGGAACATCCAAAAACGCCGACTGAGGTGCGGAGTTTCCTAGGGTTAGTGGGATACTATCGAAGATTTATTCAAGATTTTTTGAAGATAGCTACTCCATTGACCAACTTGACAAGGAAGATAGTGAAATACGTATGGACGGAGAAATGCGAAGATAGTTTTCAAGAACTGAAGAAAAGGTTGAGTGAAGCACCTATATTGTCCTTACCCGATGATACTGGAAATTTTGTAATTTATAGCGATGCTTCGCATAAAGAACTTGGTTGCGTACTCATACAGCATGACAAGGTCAATGCGTATGCATCACGACAGTTGAAAGATTATGAGAAAGTTTACCCTACTCAATATCTAGAACTGGCCGCAGTAGTGTTTGCCTTGAAAATATGGAGGCATTACTTATACGGGGAGAAATGTGAGATATACACGGACCATAAAATTCTAAAATATATATTCACACAAAAGGATTTAAATATGTGACAAAGGAGATTGCTGGAGTTGATAAAGGATTACGACTGTGATATCCTGTATCACCCAGGAAAAGCTAATGTAGTGGTCGACGCCTTGAGTAGGAAGGGTTGGGAAAAGTTGTCTATGTTAATGACTCAGATTTAGTTGATAATAGAGATGGCTAGGATGGAGTTAGAGGTGAGGATTACTGAGTGAGTTAGGTCATAGATTCTTTACAACTGAGATTTAATTTATCATTGTAGAGAGAGTCAAGGATGTACAACTCATAAATGAGGAGTGTGACCAGATGAAGAAGCGGCTAACCGAGGAAAAAGAATTAAAGTACAGTCTCGGTAATGAGGGATTATTAAGATTTGAAGGAAGAATTTGGTTTCCAAATGAGATGGAATTAAAGTAAAAAGTGTTACAAGAAGCTCATAGTTCGAGGTATTCGATTCATCTTGGAAGTACTAAGATATATCAAGACCTTCGACAGAGTTTTTGATGGCCAAACATGAAGAGGGAGATAGCAGAATATGTGAGTAGGTGCTTAACTTGTCAAAAGGTTAAGGCCGAATATCAACGACCCATTGGCCTTCTATGGTCATTTGAGATTTTAGAGTGGAAGCAGAAGCATATCACGATGGACTTTGTGGTGGGACTTCCAATTACTCAGAAGGGGTACGACACTATTTGGGTAATAGTGGACCGGTTAACGAGGTCGGCTCATTTTTTGCCAATAAGAGTTAAATTTAACTTAGATCAGTTAGCTAAACTGTATGTTAAGGAAGTTATTTCTTGACATGGAGTACCAGTTTAGATAGTGTCAGATCGTGATCCACGATTAACATCAAACGTTTGGAGAAGTCTACAAGAATAGATGGGGACGCAGTTGAAGTTGAGTACGGCTTATCATCCACAAACTGATGGGCAAAGCAAGAGGACAATTCAGACACTGGAAGATTTGCTGAGATCTTGCGTCATGGATTTCAAGGGTAGTTAGGATGATCATCTACCGTTAGTAGAGTTTGCGTATAACAACATTTATCATGCAAGCATAGGCATGCCGCCTTACGAAGCTCTATACGGACGGAAGTGCAGAACACCATTATGTTGGGATGAAGTGGGAGAACGCCGAATGCTAGGACCTGAATTGGTGCAGCAGATAGCGGATATAGTCAAGCTGATAAGAATGCGTCTAGTAGCAGCTCAAGATAGACAGAAGAAGTATACGAATTCACATCGAGTAAATCGAGAGTTTGAAGTAGGCTCGTACGTATTTCTAAAGGTATCTCCCTGAAAAGGAAAGATACGCTTTGGAAAGAAGGGAAAATTAAGTCCAAGATTTATAAGACCTTTTGAGATATTAAAGAGGGTATGAAAGGTAGCTTACATGGTAGCGTTACCTCCGGATTTAGAAAGAATACATAACATAACATATGTAGCGCGCCCCAAAATAGGTACCGTGATTCATGTGAATAATCGTGGGGTTCCGGTATCCAAAATTTGAACAGAACCTTCATACGCCAAATCTTCCGCTATTCTCGTCCGTGGCTCTAACTCAATATGGTTCGGCTCGACGAAGCGAATGAGACATTCCGCCAGAAATGTAGCTCCATGTGCCACAGCCTACCGGGACCGAGGATTAAAATGGACCGCCAAATCGAGGATTAAGCCTTCCAAATCTTGTAACTCATTTGCGCCCATTCGATGAAGAAACAAATAACACCAGTCATACGCATCAACTCCGGTCCCGCCATCGAGAAGACACTCTTATACAACGCTCGAATGGAATGTGAGGGAAAACTCCACCAATGGTAATTCAAGAGTTTGAATAGTCCTCTCCCGATTGTCCGTCTTCGAGGATGATATGCCGAGCTAAATCGTAAGTCATGGAAAATGAGCGTATCGGTCAATCTAAATACGTGATAAATATCTCTCTTATCCACCAAAATGTACGGAGTCGATACAAATGGGCTCATATGACAATATCGACTTTATCAGATATGATTTCCTACTCAATGCGCTACCACGCTTATTTAAGATGGTATTACGGTATGACTAATCTTTTCAATGGGGTCCTAAGCCAACGCCGTTGTCGTAGTTCCTTTTGAGTGAACTATATTGAGGCTTTTACCGAAAGTTCAGTCAAGATCAGAGATGCATTCCGAGCTGCATGGTATCAGTTTATACTTTTGTATCTTTCCTAGTCACCGAAGTTTAATGGAATACCGATTCGAGAAAAATCCACGACCGATAATTGTAATGCCTAAACCGAGAAAGCTACGTGATTTCCCACATCGATGAAGTTGTTCTCAAATTAATAGCTTCAATTTCACTTGGTCATCAGACATTCCACGACTTGATAACAAAGGCCTGGCGAATGCTACTTCGCTTCTAACTCGCATTTCTTCAACTCGCATAAAGCTTATATTCAATGCTTTCGGAATCAAGGTCGCTTCGCCATGTATAAGATCAATCTTTCAAAAGAATTTGCTCTTAGAATCGGGTCAAAAAAGTCATCAATACGTGGCAATGGATACCTATTTTTGATGGTGACGATTCAACTCCCGATAATCAATACAAAGTCGATACTCCCATCTTTCTTCTTCACGGAACAGTAATGTGAGCACCCCAAGGAGAAGTACTAGGACGAATAAAGCCAATGTCTAACAATTCCCGCATTGGGTCTTTTAACTCCTCAAGTTCAATAGAGCCATTCGATATGGGCTTTGATATAGGTTTTGTAACGTTCAAGGTCGATACAAAATTCAATTTCACGCCTGGGGGTAGGCCGAGAAGTTCTTCGGGAATACGCCAGAAATTTATTAACAATAGGAATATCGTAAAATCGACGATATTTTTATTTAAATCTGTGACATGAGCTAAGAAAGCTTGACATCCGCTTTTCAATAAACGAATAGCTTTATGACGCGTGATTGATTTTAATGGTTTGGTCGTTTGAATTCGCGATAATAGGTTGATTAGGAATATGAAAGCTAACAACCTTACGAAAACAATCAATTTTTGCATGATAAGTAGTTAACCAATCAATCCTTGTAATCACGCCAAATGCAAGTATTTTTAATGAAATAAGATCGGCTGAGGTAATGTGAGGGTACCGATTTGAACCAAAACAAGACTTATAAACAAGGATGTAATGTAATGGGTTCTCCCAACTGAGTTTCCACAGATAAGTCAAAGTCTAATTTCTCCGAGAGTCAAATTTAATCGATGAGCGCAAGTAGGAGAAATAAAAGAATGGGTAGAACCCAGATCAAATAAAGTATAGACTTCATTAGAGTTTATGATAAGCTTACCCGTGATGACCTCATTCGGATTCCTTGCTCTTTGGGAGGTCACAACAAATGCTCTCCCTCAGACTACCGGCTTTTGAATTTTCCGGGACGGCCTTTGGTGCTTCCATCCCAGCTGAATTTGTCTTGATAAAACTGACAAAATCGAGCTAAGTGATCTTCCACAATTATAACATGCTTTGACGGCATTTACGCAGCTTTGACCGATGTGTCCCTCTCCTCCGTGATTTGAAGCATATGATAGGTGGTCTTTCTCCTCTTAACAATGGGGTGCCGGTGTCCGACGCCTTTCCATCATTGTTAATCTCCTTTTCTGAAATGTCCATTCTTATTGTTTTGGCCTCGATTACCACAAGTGGTTACCATATCCGCCTGGCTGATTCCTCCACGCTTGTTGTCACCTACCGATGACTATTCTCATTTGGTATTATAATTTTGCTTACCGCTTCTTTTAGTTAGCGTTGACTCATTATCGCGCTTCCACTAATCGAGCCCTATTTACAACATCCGAATACAAACAATTTTATGAGAAATAAGATGTCGACGTATCTCCGCTTCAAACCTCTTAAAAACATTCGCTACCATTCTCTTCATTATCCACCAGTGGGACTGAACTGTGATAACTCCGCAAATTTTGCCTCGTATTATTGTTTTTGTTCAACTTGATAAATTCCACCTCCTTCAGTATGGCGAATACTTTCGGGAAAGTATTTGTCGTTGAACAAACCCTGGAACTTCTCCCAAGATATCTTCAAGATAAATTTGGTCGAGTACGTTTTTACCGAACCAAGAATCCGCCTCTCCGCACAAGATGCGAAGGAACCTTGCTCTCTGAGCATCCCAAGACATCAAATATCTTGGTAATCTGCTTTATCCATGCTTCCGGTAAGTGGTTTTGCTCTCCTTAAACTCCGGTGGTCCCGGCTCCTTAAATTGTTTAGGTGACCTTTGAGAGAGTTTTCCGTGTTTCCACCCCACGTTTTGGATGTGGAGTCGCTCTCTACCATTGTTAAGCATAAATTACATAAAGCCTCCGAACATTTGATCATTTGTCATTTGGTCGGTGTTGTTGTTTTTGTATGAGGATCACGTCGCCTTCACGATGCACATTATCTTGATTAATGTGGTGAATCAACGACGATCGCTACTCCATTACTATTCTCAACATTCTCGGATGTCATTTTGACATCGCCACACAAAACAAAAGGTTAATCGACATGTAACAAATTATCCTTATCTTCTCGACCAACCAATAAAATAGCACATAAACTTAGGTAGGTCATACTAGCGAAGGTATTCCCGTCTCCTCCTCCTAGTACTATTCTCACATCTTAGCCGAGGATCACATCCCTAAGCTCGATACCAACCGTGGACGCCCCAAAATTAGGTATACATCACCCATCTTGAAGTCGCCACTTACATGGTACATGTAATTTAAATACAACTTATTAACATAACTACGACATAAATCGTGAGTTTAAATACAAATATCGCCTACTAGATATTATACAAACTCAAACAAAAGTCCTCATTACTGATTATTATCACACTTATTTACAGTAATAGTGAGGACTACTAATGCTATCTTCGGGACCATCACTGCTTCGACTCGCCCAAATTTATATTATCATTTCCTCAAGAGAACGGTGAAAGAAAGGGTGAGCTCAACTAGCCAAAGAAGAAATATTATGACTAAGATAATGCGAATAAATTATCAATAGTCTTCAATAATGTTAAACCGATAAAATACAATAGATAAACCATTTAAGCTGCAGTGAATATGCAATCCATTAAAAGAGTCAAGTAGAAAATAAAGTCTACTATCTTTTAGGTTTTAAAAGGTTTTTCATCATCGCATTTATAGCCGAGACTCAAACTTTAATAAATATTTCACATCATCGAATCACCCCCACTACTACGCCAAGGATATTCTTTAAGTATCACGACCACAATTATTCATGCACTACGTGCCAAGAATATTTGTGTATTCATTAATGGTCATGATCATGCCAACAATCATCCATCAATGCACTACTACTAACACCGAGGATTTTTACCACATCATTTGTAACATTACTACATGACATTACAACCGAATAGTCTCTGGTCATAATCATACCAAGTCCATCTATGCACTACGTGCCCACGGATGACTTTAAAAAATATAAACATGAGGATGATGACAATGATATAAGAATTCAATAAAACAAGTTCAAGAATTATTTTATCCAGAATTATTAACGCAATAATGACATCATTTTGTAGAGTAAAATTCAAGAATGATCAAGAATATTTTCATGAAAGATATGGATGAAACGCAAATATCAAGGATATTCCACTAATTTCATGGAGTATATAAGTCAAAGTTTTAACCAATCGGGTATAATAAAGAATGGAATAACAAAAGAAATCACCATATGCATGCGATAGACCGCAAGATGCAGCATGTGTTATTCAACAGAATAATAAATAACGGAACTGAGTCGTGAAATTCACACCCGGCGTGATGTTCCAATGTAATAATAAAGATGGAACCTGATCCTGTAAAAACACATGACAGGATATTCCAACAGAATAATAAAGACGGAAACCAGTCCCGTGTAAAACACATGCATGTGATGTTCCAACAGAATAATAAAGACGGAACCAGTCCGTAAAACACATGCATGTGAAAACACATATGTACGAGGATGTTCCAAGAATAATAGAAGAATGTCACCAAGTATAGGGTAAACCACTTATACAAAAGTTATTCCAAGCAGAATAATAAGCAATGGAATAACAATGCTTCTCTTCATGAATAAGAAAGAATAACACCCTTACATTTGGTAGGAGATTGAATCTGTACGGTGTAATAAAAATACTCTTCTTCTTTCTCTCTTATTCTCTATATACTTTCTCTCTATAAGCTTGAATGAATTCGTGAAAATAATGAAGCCCTAGGCCTCTATTTATAGAAGATTTCTAGCTTAGCACCATCGTGTGAAAAGGCAAGTGGATTGACGAATTGGTTTCGACGCCTATAATGTGAAACGACAAGTGGTTCGACTTTTGTAATGTGAAACGACAAGTGGTTCGACGTCTGCAAAAAGGTAATTACAATACTATCGACGAAGGTAAATACTATTGATGAAGAGACTCTTAGATGATTATATAGAGCCCCCCATAAAATAATCAAACTTACCACAAATCATAACACATATTTAATCTTTCAATAATTATTAATCATTTATAACTTGTCGTCTCAATTATTGATTTAATACTATAACATATTATACAGATGATATAATGACAATAATTGAATCAATAATATAAGAGATATGATGCGTTAATTATCGTAGCAATAATTGAGCATAGCCGTAGTGACTTCTCACGTAAGCATCAATAATCAATACTGTGTGTGCTACTACGCAAACCACGCCTGTATTCTTGTACTTTTACCACCGGTAGTTCAATGTTTTACCCGGTAACACCTCCGTAGTTATATTTTATAAAAATATTTTTTGGCTTTTTTCAATCCGACAATAATGTTGTAGGGGTCCACCAATGATTGAGCCATTATATCGAATATTCCTAACAAAAAGAATATTCTGACCAAACGAATATTTTATAACAACTTGCATACTTTGCAAAATTTATAAATATTACCCACAACTATAACATTATATCAAATTTATTCCCTAATATTCAAAAAATAATAAAAGCCGGGTCTTACATTTATTATCACACTATTTCACAGAATAGTGAGGACTACTAATGCTACCATCTGGACCGTCACTCCGTTCCCCGACTAGTCCCATCTTTATTCTCAAATCCTGAAGAAAACAATGAGAGTAAAGGGTGAGCTCAACTAGCCCAGTAAGAAATATTATCACTAAGATAATGCAGAATAAATTATCGTTAGCCTTCAACAATATTAAACTGATAAAATATAATAAACATCAAGTTTAACTGCAGTGGAATAAGCAATACATTAGAAGAGTCAAGTAGAACATGAAATCTACTATCTTCTATGATTTAAAAGGTTTTTCATCAACTTTATCGATGAGACTAAGCTTAATAAATAATCCACATCATCAAATTATCCCTGCAGTACGGGCAATGATATTCATTAGTATAACGACAATGAAATATCTATGCACTACGGGCCAAGGATATTCGTGTTTTCATCAATGGTCATGATCATGCCAACAACTGTCCATCAATGCACTACGGGTCAATGAAGACTTTTACCACATCATCAGTAACATTACGGTCATGATTATACAAAATAATCCCTGGTCATAATCATACCATATCCCATCTATGCACTACGGCTACATATGACTTTCAACATACTATAAGCATGAAGATGATGACAATGATATAAGAATTAAATTAAAAGAAAGTAAATGATAACTTTCTAAAGATTTATAATTTAATTTATCCAGAATTCAATAATGTCAAAATTGTCAACATGATACTGCTTTGTGGAGTAAAATTCAAGAATAATATTGCATCAAAAATGATTTGGACCGAAAAGAAATCAATTTTTGTCATGAATAGTACCCCGGGTGAATAGAAACCGAGTGAATAGTACCCCGTGAATAGTAACTTTGGGAATAGTAACCCCGTGAATAGTACCCCGACATGAAAAAGTTAAATGTTATCAAAAATGCTCAGAATAATATCTCTATGAAAATATACTGGATGAAGCGCAAATATCAAGGATATTCTACTAATTTCATGGAGTATAGAAGCCAAAACATAACAAAATGAGTATAGAATTCGAAATCTGAAACGAAATAATATTACTTACATACTACAGAGTATGGAAGAAAATATTATTTTATACGAATGCTAAACAAAAATAATATCCCTTACAACTTTTGAACGAAAATAATATTCCTTACGAATATTAAAGCGAATATAATTTTCCTTATGAATATTAAATGAATATAATATTTCTTGCGAATATTGAAGCGATATAAAATTTCTTACTTAATACGAAAAATAATATAAATGGCGAATATGAAATAAATAATACCCCTTACAATTGTTGAACGAAAATAATATTCCATACGAATATTAAACGAATATAATATTCCTTACGAATATTAAACGAATATAATATTCCTTGCGAATATTGAACGATATAAAATTTCTTACGAATACGAAAAATAATATCGTAAGCGAATATGAAATAAATAATACCCCTTACAACTGTTGAATGAAAATAATATTCCTTACGAATATTAAATGAATATAATATTCCTTACGAATATTAATCGAATATAATATTCCTTGCGAATATTGAACGATATAAAATTTCTTACGAATACGAAAAATAATATCGTAAGTGAATATGAAATAAATAATACCCCTTACAACTGTTGAACGAAAATAATATTCCTTACGAATATTAAACGAATATAATATTCCTTACGAATATTAAACGAATATAATATTCCCTGCGAATATTAAACGATATAAAATTTCTTACGAATACGAAAAATAATATCGTAAGCGAATATGAAATAAATAATACCCCTTATCTTGAAAAGAAGAGTATTCCAACTGGTATAGCGGGGATATTCATGAAGAAAACTTTCACTGTTTTCTACACTCAAAACTTTATAAAACTCGAAAGAAATACGCTCAATATTATAGAATAAGAATTCTTTAATTCTGATGTGATTTTCAATTCTAACTAAGTATCCTATTTATAGGAAAATGGAAGGATACTATTTAGAAAAATAAAAATCATGGGTGAACAGTGGAATCACAGGCGCAACTTCGATCGGCTGAATTCGTTGAAAATTTGATTTTACTATTCATTACAGTGCAATAAAATATTCTAATAAAACGAAAACTTTTAAATAAAATATAATGTATATCATATTATATATATAACATATGCTCAATTAACTTCACGGGATACACCCCCGTTGTGACGCCCCCAAAACATAGTACAAAATTCAAATACAAATTAATTATACAACAGTCGTGTAAAATACGACATAACATAATCTAAGAGTTTTAATAAGAATATTGTCATCTAGACAATATCCACACTCAATGGAGTTCTCATTACATTTATTGCCAAACTATTCTATAGAATAGCGAGGACTACTAAAACAACCATCTCGGACTATCACTCCGTTCCCCGACTAGTCCCAGTTATATTCTCATTTCCTGAAGAGAACAGTGAAAGAAAGGGTGAGCTCAACTTGCCCAGTAAAGAATATCATGACTAAAAATAATTAAATTATCAATAGCCTTCGTTAGTAATAAATCAGAGATTTAGAACATATGGTAGATCATAAAACTTTTCAACCATAGTTGCTACGGAACGAGCAATCCATTAGAAGAGTCAAATAAACCATAAAGTCTATTATCTTCTCTATGTTAAAAGTCCACCAACATTATTTTATCCCTGTAACATCAATCAACAATTCATGTCCACGATAATGTGAATAACTCATAATCATAATTATGGTTCTAAATTCCTCTTCGCACCTAGAACGAAGATAATTTTCATCACATGTCTTTACCTGAAATATCAAAGATCATTGTTATACCAAATCATAATTCGTGTTCATATTCTTACTAATAAATTCATCTTTGCACTACGAGCCAAAGATATTCATTAACAGTTCATCCTTGCACTACAGGCCAAAGACATGCAACTGTATTTTAGAAGAGTCAAGTAGAGCATGATATCTACTATCTTCAATGAATTAAAAGTTTATTATCAATATTTTATCGCTGAGACTCAGCACAATAAATAATCCACATCACCGAATTATCCATGCACTACAGGCCACGAATATTCATTAGTATCACGACCACAAATTTTCCATCCACTACGGGCCAAGGATAATTGTGTTTTCATCAACAGTCATGATCACGCCATAAAATAATTTATCTTTGCACCCTTGGCCGAAGAGAACCCATGGTCATGATCATACCAAAATCTGTCCATCAATGCACATCGGGCCAATGATGACTTTTACCACATCATTTGCAACATTGCGGTCATGATTATACCGAATAACCCATGGTCATAATCATACCAAGTCCATCTATGCACGTAAGCCAAAGATGTCTTTCATCACAATATAAGCATGAGGATGTTGACCATGACATAACAATTCAATAAAACAAGTTCAAGGATAAATTTTAAAGATTTATAATTTAATTTATCTAGAATTCAATAACGTTCAAATTGTCAACATGATACTGCTTTGTGGAATAAAATTCAAGAATAATATTTATGTACCAAAAATAATTTGGACAGAAAAGAAATGTATTTTTCGGGTAAATAGTACCTCATGAATAGTACTTCGGGAATAGTACCTCGTGAATAGTACCCCGGCATGAAAAGTGTCCCAAATACCCGAGTGAATAATACTAGAGTGAATAGTAACAGGGTGAATAGTAACCCATGAATAGTAACTCATGAATAGTACTCTGGCACGAAAAGTGCCCCGAATACCCAAGTGAATAATATTTGAGTGAATAGTAACTCATAAATAGTATCTCATGAATAGTAACTCGTGAATAGTATTTCGACATAAAAAATCAATAATTATCAAGAAAGCACAGAATAATATTTCCATGAAAAGATATTGAATGAAGCACAAATATCAAGGATATTCTACTAATTTCACGGAGTATATAAGCAATACTTCAACAAAATGAGTGTAAAGGTAGGAATACAAAACGAAATAATATTACTTACATACTACAAAGTATGGAATAAAATATTATTTCATATGAATATTGAACGAAGATAATATTCATGCGAATACAAAAAATAATATCTATTTTGAATATGAATTAAATAATACTCTTTACCTCACAAGAAGACTGGATACTGGAGTAGTGAAGTAGCAGACTTCGCTTCTTCTTTCTCTCTATAGCTTCTATATCTATAATTGCTCTTGTGGGACTTATTGAATTCGTGAGAAATGAAGGAAGAATGAGTTTCTATTATAGGAAAATATAGTTTCAATAATTGCACATTTTGGGGCTCGAAATATTACAGTATAATACCTTTCTCATTTTCTTCATTTTTAATTTAGTCCTGCAAGTATTATCAAACTTGCACCACCTCCCCTAATAGTAAATCATCATGTGACTCAATAGTTCTAAACATGTAAAAAAATTAATTATAGTATAATACCTTCATCTATACCTCTATTTTTAATTTAGTCATGCAAGTATTATCAATCTTGCACCAACTCCCCTAATAGTAAATCATTTGAATCAATAGTACACACATGTGAACACATAGTTATAAGCATGTGAATTAATAGCAATTAATTGCTCATTTATCTGATTAATTACCCGATTGGTCAATATAACTTCCAGACATCAATTATTATCGAAATAAATATCGATTTTCACTAACACTAATAATCCTAACACACTGGAAATATCAATTTCATCTTTAATCAACACGAACTTATTCATCATTAATATTATAACTCACAATATTTAACAACCAGGTCGTTCCCAAGAAAGAAGGGGCTTTCCGATAAAGATTTCTCCTTATTGGCGCGCAATTAGGTGACCAAACCTCTCCTTGATAGAACTTCTAAACATTGTCAACATTGCAAATAATAATATGAATAACTTTATCGTCTCAATTATTGATTTAATAATATAATATATTATGCAGATGATATTGTGACAATAATTGAATCAATAATATGAGAGATATGATGCATCAATTACTGTAGCAATAATTTAGTATAATTGAGTGACTTCTCACGTAAGCATCAATAATAAATATCGTGTGCTATTACGCAACCACGCCAGACATCGTATTTTTTACCAATTTAGTATTTTATGACAACTTTCTTACTTTGAAAAATTTTCACATCACCCTTAACTTTAACCTTTATCAATTTAACCATTTACTAAATAGAATAATTATAAGAAAATTGAATACTTTCATTTCATAAAATTTGGGGTCTCACACCCGTGACTTCCACCCGATCCCCCACCTTTAATCATCATGTCCTTCTCTCTTTCTTCCACGCCATTCATTTCATTTTTTTCCACACATGTTACTCTCATCATCATCACACACACACACACACACACACACACACACACACACACACACACACACACACATATATATATATATATATATATATATATTCATACCCATAACACAATATTTTGAAAAATGAGTAAGTGAGAGGTCTAAACAATACGCCAAACTTATAACAAATCTTTATAAAAATCTCATCAATATTTTTAGCAATATTTATCATCATTATTATAATTCGCAATATTTAACAACCAGGTCGTTCCTAGGAAAGAGGGGGCTTTTCGATAAGGATTTCTCCCTTTTGGCGCGCAATTAGGTGACCAAACCTCTCCTTGACAGAACTTTCTAGACATCATCAATATTGCAAATAATAAAATGAATAACTGTATCATCTCAATTATTGATTTAATAATATATAAAAATATTGACAATAATTGAATCAAATAACATGAGATACTATGCAACAATTATTGTAGCAATAATTGAGTATAACTGAGTGACTTCTCACGTAAGCTTCAATAATCAATACCGTGTGCTACTATACAATCACGCGTATTACTGTACTTTTATCACCGGGTATTTCAACAGTTTAACGGTAAAACTTCCGCCATTATTTTTATAAAAAGATATTTATGTTGTTTTCTCATTCCGACAATAATTTCGTTGTTGGTCCATCAATGATTGTGCCTTCGTACGAATATTCCCCGACCAATCGAATATTTTATGACAACTTGCATACTTTGAAAAATTTATAAATACTACCCACAACTATAACATTATATCAAATCCACACCATAATACTTAAAAAAATATTTTTGAGAAAATTAATCTTTATTCACAAAATTTGGAGTCTTACAATCTCCCCTCCTTATGAAATTTCACCCTTGAAATTTATGTATGTACTTGGTATGTCGAAGAGGTGAGGATACCTCGTCAGATTCTAACTCTCGAGGTAAAACCTTTGAGCAAAGAATATGTTTCTTCTTATCTAAGATTTTAACAGGTACCTCTTCATACGTTAAATCTTCCGTTATCTCGTCCGGTTCTAATTCAATAATATGGTTCGGGTCGTCGACATATTTACATAACATCGATACGTGAAAAAAAAAATGTTATGAAGACGCGACATACTTGGCGGTAAAGCGAGTCTATAGGCCACAGTTCCTACTCGATCGATGATTTCAAATAAACCAATAAAGTCGAGGGTTGAGATTTCCTTTCTTCATTGATTCTTGATTCTAGAATAACGCCCTCTTGAACATTCTTCTTCACATTCATAAGCTCTGAGTCTGTAGTTTGAGCGGCTTTAACTTTATCGATTAAAGTCGGTTCTAATCGTATATTCGTTATCTTCATTTAAGTTCTTGGAGTCTTTAACTCTATCTCCATCTTTTGTAAGTCATAAGAAATGGGTTTTTATGTTAACAATGTCATACTCACAAACATATATGATCTTCTACTCAACGCGTCAGCTACGCCGTTCATTTTTCTAAGAAGGTATTGAATTGTATTGTCGTAATCTTTCAACAGCTCGGGCCAACGACTTTGGCGCATGTTACGTTCGTTTTGGGTGAAAAAATATTTAAGGGTTTTTGTATTGGGTTCAAGGTCGATACAAAATTCGATTTCATGCTCCGGGGGTAGGCCAGAAAGTTATTCAAGGAATACATCAAGAATTTATTAACAATATCATTCAAATCTGACATATTGTTGTTTAAATATGTGACACGAGCTAAGAAAGCTTGACATCCGTTTTTCAATAAACGAATAGCTTTATGGCTTGAGATGATAGTGATTGATTTTAATGGTTTGGTTGCTTGAATTCGCATAATAGGTTGGTTAGAATATGAAAGCTAACAACCTTACAAAAACAATCAATTTTTGCATGATTAATAAAAACCAATCAATCCCTAAAATTATGTCAAATGAAAGTATTATCAATGAAATAAGATTGACAGGTAATTTGAGGGTACCAATTTGAACCAAACAAGACTTATAAACAGTGGATGTAATGAAGGTTTCTCCCAACGGAGTTTCAACAAATAAGTCAAAGTCTAATTCCTCTGTAGCAAATTTAAACGTTGAGCGCAAGTAGGAGAAATAAAAGAATTGGTAGAACCGGTATCAAATAAGGTATAGACTTAGCTAGAGTTTATGAATAGCTTACCCGTGATAACTTCATTTGGGTTCCTCACTTGTTAGGAAGTCATGACAACCGCTCTCCCTTGAACTACCCGACTTTAACTTGTCTAGGGCAGCATTTGGTGTCATCATTACCGTTGGAATTGACTTTTCTATAGGGCATTTTCCACCCTCAACTGCTTCGTCGTACCCCTGATTCATGATCTGAATCATCAATCTTCGATCCATATCGAATTGAGGTTGACCGTTCTGTACAGGGTAATTCAAAACTCGATGTTGGGTTCTCCCAATTGCTATCCAAAAGAGAAATACACATCATCCATTTTAGCCTTTTTGGATCAGACGTCTCTTACTTCAATATCAACACATCGTGCGGCTTTTACCCATGCATCCACCATTCTCACTCGTTCAGTTGTTTCTTCTTTCAGCTGATCCTTGACATTTGAATTCTCAGATTCCAGCTTTAATATCTTACACTCTGCCAAAGAGTGCTTTTGCTCAAGCATCACATATCGGGTAATACAATTTTGAATTGTTGCATCCCTTTGCTCCACGACCGCTTACCATTCTTCAACATGTTCTTCTAACTCACAAATACGATCTTGCAGTTCTACATTTTGATCAAAAAATTATTCTAATAAATTCTCCTCAGTTTCCTCTTCTTCCTCACTCTCAGTTGCTACCTCTACGACTAGCTCGATTGTAACTATTAATTCTTCTCTCACCACATGGATAATTATCTCTAATTCCTTCTTCACCTGACATCACATTATCCTGGTTGGTGATTAGAGGTGTCTCCATGGTCTCATTCACTCCTTTGTTAACATTTTCCGCTGCCATTCTCAAATACAGCCACAAAACAAGGGTTAATTAATGAAATTGACATTCCACATAATATCCCTATATTCAGACCGACCAATTAAATAACAAATAAACTTAGGTAGGTCATACTAGCAAAGGAATTACCCGTCTCTCCCCCTGGTTCTAGTCTCACATCTTAGCCATGGATCATATCCCTAAGCTTTGATACCAACTATGACGCCCCCAAAATAGGTATACATCACCCATTCTGAGTCACCAAATACATGGTACTGAATACAAATACTAACTTAATTATACCATATGAATTGTGAGTTTTAATATGAATATTGTCTTCTAGACAGTATTCGAACTCAAAATAAGTCCTCATTACATTTATTGTCACACTATTTCACAGAATAGTGAGGACTACTAATGCTACCATCTGGACGGCCACTCCATTCCCCAACTAGTCCCAGCTATATTCTCATTTCCTAAAGAGAACAATGAAAGCAAAGGTGAGCTCAACTAGCCCAGTAAGAAATATTATGACTAAGATAATGCATAATAAATTATTTTTAGCCTTCAATAGTGTTAAACTGATAAAATATTATAAACATAAAGTTTAACTGCAGCGGAACAAGTAATCTATTAGAAGAGTTAAGTAGAACATGAAATCTACTATCTTCTATGATTTAAAAGCTTTTTCATCAACTTTATCGCTGAGACTCAACTTAATAAATAATTCACATCATCGAACTATCCCTGCACTACGGCCAAGGATATTCTTTAGTATAACGACCACGAAATATCCATGCACTACAGGCCAAAGATATTCGTGTTTTCATCAATGGTCATGATCGTGCCAAAAACTATCAATCAATGCGCTACGGGCCAATGAAGACTTTTACCACATCATTTGTAACATTACAGTCATGATTATACCGAATAATCCCTAGTCATAATTGTTCCAAGTCCATCTATGCACTACGGCCACATATGACTTTCAACATAATATAAGCATGAGGATGATGACAATGATATAAGAATTTAATTAAAAGAAAGTAAATGATAAATTTCTAAAGATTTATAATTTAATTTATCCAGAATTTAATAATGTCCAAATTTTCAACATGATACTGCTTTATGGAGTAAAATTAAAGAATAATATTGTATCAAAAATGATTTGGACCGAAAAAAAATCAATTTTTATCATAAATAGTACCCCGTGAATAGTAACTTCGGGAATAGTAACATCGTGAATAGTACCCATGCATGAAAAAGTTAAATCTTATCAAGAATGCTCAGAATAATATTTCCATGAAAAGATACTTGATGAAGCACAAATATCAAGGATATTCTACTAATTTCATAGAGTATAGAAGCCAAAACTTAACAAAATGAGTATAGAATTCGAAATCTGAAACGAAATAATATTACTTTCATACTACAAAGTATGGAAGAAAATATTATTTTATACGAATACTAAATTATAATAATATCCCTTACAACCTGTTGAACGAAAATAATATTCCTTACTTAATATTAAACAAATATAATATTTCTTACGAATATTAAACGAATATAATATTCCTTGTGAATATTGAACGATATAAAATTTCTTACGAATACGAAAAATAAAATCGTAAGTGAATATGAAATAAATAATACCCCTTACAATTGTTGAATGAAAATAATATTTCATACGAATATTAAACGAATATAATATTCCTTACGAATATTAAATGAATATAATATTCCTTGCGAATATTGAACGATGTAAAATTTCTTACGAATACGAAAAATAAAATCATAAGCGAATATGAAATAAATAATACCCCTTACAACTGTTGAACGAAAATAATATTCCTTAGGAATATTAAACGAATATAATATTCCTTACGAATATTGAAGCGATATAAAATTTCTTACTTAATATTAAAAAATAACATCGTAAAGCTAATATGAAATAAATAATACCCCTTACAACTGTTGAGCGAAAATAATATTCCTTACGAATATTAAACGAATATAATATTCCTTACGACTATTAAATGAATATAATATTCCTTGCGAATATTGAACGATATAAAATTTCTTAGGAATATGAAAAATAATATCGTAAGCGAATATGAAATAAATAATACCCTTACCTTGAAAAGAAGAGTATTCCAACTAGTATAGCGGGGATATTGTTGAAGAAAACTTTCACTATTTTCTACGCTCAAAACTTTCTAAAACTCGAAAGAAATACGTTCAATATTATAGAAGAAGAATTCTCTGATTCTGTTGTGATTTTCAATTCTAACTAAGCATCCTATTTATAGGAGAATGGAAGGATACTATTTAGAAAAATAAAAATCACGGGTGAATAGTGGAATCACATGTGCAACTTCAATTGGCTGAATTCGTTGAAAATTTGATTGAACTATTCATTACTGTGCAATAAAATATTCTAATTAAACGAAAACTTTTTAAAAAAAATTATTATATATATATATATATATATATATATATATATATATATATATATATATAACATATGCTCAATTAACTTCACGGGATACATCCCCGTGACTTCCAACCCAAACCCCCCCACCTTTAATCATCATGTATATAATAATAATAATAATAATAATAATAATAATAATAATAATAATCCTTCTCCCTTCCTTCCACGCCATTCATTTCATTTTTTTTTTTCTCGTGATTTTTTTCCACACATGTCACTTTCATCACACACACACACACGCATATATATATATATATATATATATATATATATATATATATATATATATATATATATTATCATACCCATAACACACACTATTTTTGAAAAATGAGTAAGTGGGAGGTCTAAATAATACGCCAAACTTGCAACAAATACTTCATAAAAATCTCATCAATATTTTTAACAACATTTATCATCATTATTATAATTTGCAATATTTAACAACCAGATCGTTCTCAGGAAAGATGGGACTTTCTGATAAGGATTTCTCCCGATTGGCGCGCAATTAGGTGACCAAACCTCTCCTTGATAGGACTTTCTAGACATCGTCAATATTGCAAATAATAATATGAATAATTGTATCGTCTCAATTATTGATTTAATAATATATATAAATATTGACAATAATTGAATCAAATAACGTGAGATACTATGCAGCAATTACTGTAGCAATAATTGAGTATAACTGAGTGACTTCTCACGTAAGAGTCAATAATCAATACCGTGTGCTACTATGCAACAACGCATATTACTATACTTTTACCACCGGGTATTTCAACAGTTTAATGGTAAAACTTCAGCCATTATTTTTATAAAAAAATATTTTTGTTGTTTTCTCATTCTGACAATAATTCTGTTGTGGGGTCCACCAATGATTGTACCGTCGTACGAATATTCCCCGACCAATCGAATATTTTATGACAAATTGCATACTTTGCAAAATTTATAATACTACCCACAACTATAATATTATATCAAATCAACAACTATAATACTTAAAAAAAATTAAGAAAATTAATCTTTATTCACAAATTTGGAGTCTTACAACGTATTCCATGTATCTGTGGTACGTCCTTATAAACCTGATTATAAGCACATAATAGAGTATGAGCCTATTCATATTGAGAAGGACTTGATGTATGAAGAAATGCATATTCAAATTATTGATAGAAAAGTGCAAGTTCTGAGGAACAAAGTTATACCTTTGGTAAAGGTGTTATGGAAGAACCACAATGCCGAAGAAGCAACGTGGCAACTTGAAGAAAAGATGAAGAAGAATTACCCTTAGTTATTTGTTTAATGTATAGCGAGATTTTGGGGACAGAGTCCTTATAAGGGGAGAAGAATGTAACGACCGAGAAAATACGATTATTTCTAAAATAATTTTATTTAATTAAATAATGAATAAAATTATATTATTTGTTATTATTATGTGTTAGTAAAATGAAGGTTGTTCTATAACCTAAATGTATCGAAATATCATAGTATTTTGGCTACGTAAAGGAATTAAAGTGTTTGAATTTCCAAGATGAAAATAAAAGTTTTTAGAGAATTTTTTTGAAAAACACTATTCATCAATTTCAGCTCGGGAATTTTTTTTGAACTTCCGAGAAATACGTAACGATACACTAATAAGGAAGGATGTAATATGTAATAATATTTTAGTTATGACAAACGCAGTTTTTTGCCTGCGTACTAAGTTTCAGAATGTTAAGGAAAGTAAATATTGAATAAAGGATGATCGTATGATACGCAAGTATTATACGAAGTAAAGAATACGAGTATGATACGAGATATTGTATACGTATACAAAAGATAACATATCGTATATGATTAATGATTATATGACTTAGTATACGTGAAGAATACGTAGATTATACATTATAAACATTAAACCCAATTATAGTGGACTTGTAGGATTTGTGTAGGAATTGTGCAAGCATAATTGGTATTATATTAAAGCCCAAAGGTTATTAATGCTAGCCCAACTTTAGGCCCAAAGTAATTAAACTTAAAGCCCAAACCAAGAACCGGATCTGTGGATCGAATCGATGGGTAAACGGGTAAGAAATCCCATGGAACAACCCATTTGGGCCCCATAGGTGAGTCATGGTTTACCAAGTGTGGTGGTCAAGTAAGAGATAAGATGAGTGGTTAACAAGAAATGAATAGTAAGGAGGTGGGATTAATGAGGTGAGATGACATCTTTACCAAATTTCCCTAACCTTGCCAATCCTATAAATAGAAGAGCTTTGTTGGTCAATTGCCTTGTTTATTTTCCACCAAAAAAATTAGAACATAAGTGTATAGAGAGAAAATTAAGAGCTAGAGTCTTGCTATATACAAGAAGAAGAAGAAGAACCAAGCTTGATCATCAAGGGTAATGATTCTAGATCATTAATATTCCTCTCTTTAATAGTAGTTTGATAGAGAAGTGTTGATTGGTGGAGCATGTATGATAAGGAGGAATAAGGATGGTTAATTAGTGGACTTAAACTCTAACAAACCATGTTGAAAGAGAATCATAGTCGTAAAAGAATCCATTTTGATCGATGTGGTTGTAATATGTTTGTTTAGGATGTTAAGAATATGTGCAAATGAAGAACATATTAAGAATAATCATTTTGTGGTTGTAATATATTTGGTTAGGATGTTAGAGATATAAAATGAATCCATTTTGATCGATGTAAAAATCTTAAGTATCGAAGTTATGGCAAAATTTACGAAATTAGACGATAATCATCGAAATCATTAAATTCTCGGAATGAAAGTCAAAAGTCACCATTGAACTCGAAAACATTGGTTTTCCATTGAGAATAGTCTCAATTTGCATTTTAGAGTTGTAGACTTGAAAATGACCAAATTTTGACATAGAACGGAGAAACGAGCTTTGAACGTCTCCGAACGTTTAACGAATGCTCTATAATGAACTAATCGGTGAATTTTGAGTGAAAAGATTCAAAAATGAAAGATTTTCTAATGAAATCATAGAACATGTGATTTGTGAGCTATCGGCTTTTTAACTAGCCAATTCTTACTTATAAAGAACAAGTTTTATGGTCAGAAAATTCACAAAGAAAACAAACTATCAAAAAATTCTCTCGAGGCAGGGTCGAGAAGCAAAGACAGCCAAGGAGGTGGAAGTTTGTCGCGACACCAAGGCCGAGACCCTCGATCTTGGAAGAGTGGAACCACAGCGCAACTATTAACAAAGGGACTCGTGTCGAGTCCGGGACATAGACATCAGAACTCCGCGCCCAACAAGCGAGTTATAAGACGGAGATTGGCGCCAAAGATCAAAGACTAGGAAGATCACAGTGACGAATGCTTATGAACATAAAGAATAAGGAACTTAATGAATGGTGAGTTATAACCATAGCTTAACTTGAAATAACATCCTTAAGGATGATTAAAACCTTAAGAATTATAACTGAAGGTCGACGAACGGTTACTGGAATGTAAGTACAAAGTAATACGATAAATCGTAACAAATATTAACAAATCTAAGGAATAATTAGATTGAGAAGAAGGGTAGGATATTGCAGTAACCATATTTGATTATATATGACCTAACGTGGTATGTTATGTGATCATGTATTGTAGAAACCTTAAAGACTCAAAGGAAAAGTATAATTACTGTAGAAGACGCAGAAGGCTATTCTGACCCTTGTCTATATTCTTTTGGACAAGCTTTGTAATTCATGTGCCTTATGCATGAATTGATGTATAATGAAGTCAAAGCCAATTTCATTGGCTAGACTTAATATGTTTTGGTTGATTTCCTTATAGTCTATCCAAATACTGTCAATGTTGTTATCTTTTGCCAAACTATTTTGGTATTCATTTCAAAGAAAGACTGAGTATGATAAACAATTGTTTTGTCGTCAAACGACATGCATGTGAGGTTGCCAAAACTTAAACGTAAATATGTTTAAAGAAAGTAGTGTTGTACAACATAGAGTACTATAGGCTGATCACCTACACGTTCTCGTAAGATATATCAGCCTTACGGACTTGGTGCCAGGTTGTCATTTTCTAAGAAAGAATTAAATGCTCAAGGTCTTGGACCAAAATTTATGTTTAATGAATGTTGTTCATTGTGAAACATTTTAAAGAAAAGAGAAGTGCTATTTTAAATTATCGATAGTACTTCATAACTACTAATTCAGTTATTGAAGATATACAATTTATATGATTCAAGACTCTTATTTAATTGAAATTGTCATACGTGATGAGCTTGTTATGCTCATTTTTGCTTGAACAATATGAATGCAGCTAAGACCGAACAGACTGAAGGATCTGGTAAAGATAAAGGGAAGGCTAAGGTGAACCAATAGGTGACCTTTGTAATAGTATATGATGAATGTTGTTATTATTTGATATTATAACAACGAATCTATGTAATGGTTATAAAGAACCTGGGAATGGGAATACTATTTTGGATTATATAGAAGACATATTCACTTTTTTGAGGTATTTTAATTGAATAAATGTGTGAACTGTAGCACCATATAGCACCATCCGTCGGGTTGGAAGATACCTGGATTTGGGGGCGCCATAATGTATTTTTCATTCGTTTAACTACGTTAGGGGAAAACGTGAAGGAAAACACTTAACATCAAAAAGTGATTTTCTATTTTTTGGAGTTCCGAAGAATGCGTAAAAGTTAGACTATAAAGGAAAGACAAAATATTCAAAAATATTTGGATTCTGAGAATCGCAATTTTTCAAACTATCGGTCGAATTTCGCAAGTTGGAAGCACGAAGCTCCCAAGAGACGCTTCGTGAATAGTAAGGAGGTTAACTAAGGAGATAGGAATAGTGATTTAAGGGGCAAAATGATGAAAATACCCCTAGCCTTGATTTTTTTATATAAGAGAGCCTTTAGCTAATTAATTTGTTGGTGATTTTGAAAATCACCAACACTTGAGAGAGAGAGAGAGAGAGAGTTCGGATGAGATGAGAAAGGAAGATGAAAAGCTAGCCTGAGTGCAAGCTTTGTCCAATGGATGAAGATTAAAGAAGAAAGGTAATCCAAAACCTAATTTCTAAGAAATTTTTCTTTAAGTTTTCTATATTTAAAACATAGCTTAATGAGAATAGAAGTAGAAGATGTTAAGAATGATTTCATATGGTTGAAATCATGAGAAAACGAAGAAATAAGAATTATAAGTCTATTTTATAAATTTCTTAAGGAAGTATAAGTTTCGTAATGAATTTGAATGATCCGAATGAATCATATGAATGATTCAGTGAAATTAGTAAGGAATGGTGTTTTATAACATCAAATTCTAAGAAAAAGTGAAATCGTGATCAAAATATCGATTAAAAAATGAAGAACACGAAGAACGTTATTGATGGAAAAATTTAAAATCATCGAAAATAAAACTTGTTATTGATGGACAAGTTTAAAACCATCGCGTATAAGTTAGTTGTTGATTTCTTGGTTAGGAATGGTAGAAACGTTCATGAAGAACGGATTGAACTTAGCTATATCGAAGTTATGGCGAAAATGTCTTAAAAGACGAACGAGAAGTAGAAAGTATGTAAATTGTAAATACCCAAAACCCTAATAAGACTCGGTTATGTAAAATTTAGTTATATCAATAAACTTTCTCCATTCTGAATGTGTTATGTGTTAATATATACTCTGTTTAACAAATTTGGTCAAATAAAATTTTGTCCGAATAACGTCGTGCTTGACACCTCGTGCTTAAAAATTTTCTTCCAAAATCAGACTCTTCAGTATATTTGTTTGGACAAGCTGCTTTGTCGTGCTTACACTGACAAAACGCTTTGTCGTGCTTGTTAGGATTAGTGGTAAATCTAGGTTATTAACCCTAGATTAACAAACCCTAACCCTAATCAGCAAAACCCTAACCTTAATTTATAAACATAACCCTAATTAGCTAATTTAACCCTAATTAGATTATCTTAACACCCAATCATAATTACTAAACTTCAATTAGGTGCTAATAAACATCATTTAACAATCATAATCATTAAAAACAAAACCCGAATCAAGATTAATGAAGATTAGGGCATAATTAGGCTACTAAACTATCCTAACTAGCTCACAAGTAGGTTAATTAGGGGTCACCAATGCAAGTTCCTAGGCTGCACATGACATGCTTGTAACTCCCAAGCATGAGTAGAGTCATCATATATGATATTTGTGGAGGCAAGTATCTTGAAAATGTCCAAAAAGCCAAGTTGAATAATTCTATAAATAGGAACCCTAGATCAGAGCAAACTCACGAAATCTTTAAGCCATTATACACTTATATACATACCAAATCAAGCCTGAGTGATAGCAGCAACTAATTCAGAAACTAGATGTATGATACCCAGTAAATAAATAAATAAATAAAAATTGATTAATAAAAAAATTGTTTTGTTTTAAAACATATTAATTGGACTTTGTTTTTATTTGGGTCAAATTGTATTTAATTTATGTGGAATAATTAGTAAATGAATTACATTAAGTTGGGCCTTTATATTAATTGGGTTAATTTATATTTGTGTAATTTTTAAATCTAATTAATAAAGAGGATTAATAGAATATATAATTAATAAATAAGTAAACCCTAACTATTATATTATAACTAATACGAATTGGGGAGCGGAACAAGAAAAAAAAAATCACATCACCGGATTGAGGAGGAGGAGTAAACTTCATAGGAGTTATGGGAAATCAATTGCCCATCATTGACAATTAGAAGCAGGTATGACATTTTTACCAATAAAATAATTAAAGCATAACGAAACTTGTATGATTTGCAAGGATTGTTAGTCTTTATGCAATATATGGATATAACGTATCAAGTAATCGATGCCTCTTTTTTTGTACTAATGTTTATATGAATTTATTATCGCTTTTTCTTAAAAAAAAAATCGCTATCATTATGCAATTGAAAGTTGTTGTACTTTTGTAAGGTAATAAAGTTTATATATATATATAGATATATATTTATACTTAGCATATTATTAAGTTTTTGATTTGTTAATATATATATATATAAAAGAATAATGATTAGAAGATATAATATAATCTAATTTGGGTTGGTTTATAAAATTGATGTAATTGGAGGAATTAATTTCATACTAATATAAATTATAATTAGTAAGTAACTTATAATTGTATTATTATTATTTTATTAGATCGGACGGAGGGAATTTAAAGAGTTACATTTGCAATATAATTTTGGGTATTACATTACTTAATCCAGGTATGGATTTCGTACTCCTTCATCGATAATCCTTTTAATTTTGATTTGTTCCTTCTCAAATCCGTGTGACAATTTCGTTTTGGGGCATTGATATTTAGAACTCAGGTTTGTACTCTTTGAACTTGTTTATCATGTTTAATATTTATTTTGATCTTTGTAGTGATGTACATGTCAGTATATTTTTGGAGACTTGTGTTGATGATTCGTTTGATTTAACATGTACACGTTAGAACCCCTTTTGTGTTGCTATTGTGTCGCATGTGTTGTGACATGATATTTTTGTTAGAATATACCGTAGGGTATACATGAGCTATAATCACCTGTGGGGGTACCACAGGCATGTCCTCTTGGCACCGAGGCATGACACCTTCCGTGGCGGTGTGATCAGTCCACGACATCTCCGTTTTGTGCTCCAGTGGGAATTGGCTATTTGGTGTTTTGTTGTGGGAGGCGTATGGGTCGACCCTAGTTTTCTGTTCTGTTCTGTTCCGCGAATTAGTGATGTTTGTGCCAAACACGCCTTCTGATTTTGCATGCATCTGGATTGCGTAGTCCGATGTGTGATTGCCTGTGTGACATTATTTTGATTGCCTATGTGGCATTATTTGACTTGCCTGTGTGGCAAGATATACTATTATTTATTTTGAGCTAGGTATAAAATAACACCCAACCATTTGATTCAGCCCATTATTTCGTCGTGTTAGTTCTGTTCTGTTCGTTTCGTTTCAGTTCATTTAATTGAATTAATTATTTCGTTTCATTATTCTTTTATTCTATATCCGTACTAGGCATTTGGATCATGCTGTATATCACTACAACAAAAAGGCTTTATCAATGATCGACTATCGATCCGACTTTTCGATCGCAGATAGCTATTCATGATCGCGTCATGATCGGCCGATAGTCGTCAGATAAAATCTAGTCATTGGGATGCACATCACACGACCACTATTAGCGATCGAGATATCTCGCGACCGCCATGAGCTTAATCAAATGACAAATACGGTCGGCCGAAATGAATCAAGATGGTCCGTAGGCCAAAGTCGACGTGGTCCACGTGTCAGCGACCATTATCAGCGACCGCACGCGGTCGCTGATACTATGCCGTCGCTAATAACTTTCAGCGATCGCACGCGGTCGCCGATAAAAAAAAAATTCACCGATTTTTTCTTTGCTTTTGTAGAATTCCAAAAACACTGCACTGCTTTTACCGCTTTATCCCAACACACATACACACCAAGATAAACAACATACAAAACAATATAAACATCCATCGTCCACCAACATATACACCAAACTAGTATATAAACCTTTAAAACCAATATGATTTGAATAAATATAATAACATTTCAAAACTTGTTTAAGTAATATATATACAAACATCCAAATAATGAATATACAAGTACAAGGTTATGTCAAGCGCCATCCCTCCTCGATCACCTCTGTAATTAACAAAATAATAAAACAAGTTACAAATATAATAAATATGTTGACATCGGTATATATTACGACAATACATACAACAAATTGATTTTATACCGTCGCCATCCCCATGTCGTCTCTGCTGCCGCCGCCATCGCTTCATTTAACTCCTCAGATCAAGAGCCCCTGTGTGCCCGCCCAAGATCTTCGTAAGATTTCGATCTCGACATATATAGCTCTCTCACACACCACCGGAGTATGAACAACTGGATGACTCGACGATCGTGGAAGACCGGGTAGCAGAGTCGCTCGAGCCATCAAGGATGGGCGCCGTCGTTGTCCTCTTGACCTTTAATGTAGTTCTTCTTCACAACATGCACGCCTCTCCCACAACTCTTGATCAATAAAGTGACGTGGAGTGCCTTCAGATAGCGCCATTCAATAAACGCTTATAAGTATCCCGTCATCATGTTAACACTTAAATAGTTAAAATAATATTTTGTAAGTATTAATAAACAAGATCAAAGTTGTGAAAACTTATTACCGCTTATCCGGATAGCCTCAGTGCACATCATCACGGTGGCCACGTACACATCCAAACCAATGGATAGGTCGATTTTGAGACCGAGACTCCTATACACAAAACAAAGACAATATTACTAAGTAAAATGGGATATTTTCTACAATTAATGATTGTAAACATATTAAAACTTGTAAATACGCATCGGGCAAAGGATATGTCAGAATCGTGAAAATATCGCCGCCCAGTATGTTCCTTTTTAGCCTTTTCGCCATCGGATACACCCGAGGCTCTGTTGGTGGCGGTAGTCTTTTCGTCTTTTCACCCACTCTCAACTCTCCATTGGGCACACATCTCTCATTTATATGGACTGGTGCACCACTGTGGGCTATGCTCGTGAATATAATCTCTCCCGACGACCGGATGGTCGATCTCTAAAGATTGTGAATGGCTTTTTGTCGTTCTTTATTCAAGTTGTCCTTGTGCGGACATGCGACTTTTGCTAGTAATAATGTCTCGAATCATCAAGCTCGCTGCGTCCTCCCATCTATACTGCTTTCGCAAATAAAAAAAATAATAACATTACTAAATAATTATCCTTTGAATATTATATTAATATTATTTGTCATAATAATAAAAAAATATACCAAATTTCCCAAACAAAGATCTCTTGTGGCTTATAGGTGTGCTCACTAACGTAATCACAGTGTGTAGGCAATTTCGTAAACATAAAATGTGATATGCACTTTGACGATCTTATTATCCTAAAAATCACTATAATATACAACATCAATTAGCATATATTAAAGCAATTTATATCTAAGTTATAATATTTGTGAACATTTTTCAAACTTATACTTATAATACTTAAAAAAAAAATTTGCCATAGTCTCCCTATAATATAGACTAGCCACATGCACGATTTAAAGATGCATATATGGACATTTCTAGGCACCCAAGACACAAACCAAGAGAAATATACAAATTTTCAATACAATAAGACCAAAACAAAACATTACCAATATAATATCAATCAAAACATTACCAATATACAATAAATGGAATCTTAAATGCTTTTATATAAATGATATATGCGGACGACGTGTTATTCGGAGGAGGGGCTTAATGAATAAGAATCCGATCATCTGGATTAGTAGGGCCTTGGGCACATTATTAGCCCCCTACCCAAGCGCTGCTTTTTCTCTGCCCGCTCAAGCCATCTCAGATATTACAAATTTCAAGATGTTATTAGAGTCATATTTGATTACATGTATATATGACAATAAATACGATAAATGATATAAACATGTATATATATGAATATAAAATGACAATAAACAAAAGTTGCATTTAAATAGTTTAGTACATAAAACATGATGATGATATAAACATGTATATATATGAATATAAAATGACAATAAACAAAAGTTGCATTTAAATAGTTTAGTACATAAACATGACAATGATATAAAAAACATGTATTGCTAAACATACATTTCATGAGTTCAAGTGTCAATGTCCGATTCGTAATCATCTTCAGATACGTGTTGCAGATTCATAACCATCATCCGCTTCAGATTCTCGTGGTCGATTCACCAATAACTCTTCCTCCTCAAAGATCAATGTCATCCGACACAAGTATCGACTCAGATCTAATTCATGTGGTTCATCTCCACCATCTAACTGGATTACTTCATTGTTGTCCTCCACATTTATTATAGTCGACTATGAAGCATCCGCTTCTGGAAAATCTCCCCATCAACTAATTCTACACGACACGCCACGGGAGTATAAATTACAACTTGCCAATCAGAGGCGGTCTATCCCTTTTCCTAACAGGACTAGGAGTGTAGTATACTTGTATCGCTTTGAGTTGGTAAAACAAACGGTTCGTTGGAGTACGCAGACTCTATGGAGGTCAATATCGACGATTCCATGTCCTCACAACACGTATCCCTTTTTCTCGAATCAAACCAACGGCACTTGAACAAGTGAATACGACCCCAGACGTGCTCTTTCAGACGACAACTCTACGATTTCCTCCAACTCCCCATAAAAGGCACGACCAAGCTCATTGTAACAATCTCTTGGACACACACCAGAGTTCGTTGTTCTTTTACCGCTACCTACTATATGCCTTTGTGTGAAATTCACAACCATTTATTTTGTAACCATCATACCGACTTGATCCTTGTCTCGTCCCATAGCTAGGACTTCAGACATTAGCCTAATCATTGATCCTCAATCAAAGCCTACACAAAAACTCCATCTTATTAAATGAAGTCATAGTTAATATATGGAGTATATATATATATATATATATATATACTACGTGCTTAAAATTGAACTTACTTTGTCCTTTAGCCAAAGTGCAAAGTTTTTATCCCGATTGATTTGAATATCTTTATCGCTTATGCTTAAGATGCTTCACTTTTAACTCACATCGACAATCTATACCATGTTATAAACATTAACATATTAGAATAAATTTTTAACTTAAAAGATAAAATATCAAGTTTACATGTGTACCTCACAAATTGGCCAATCTCCTCACAATCGAGAAGAATGTAAGTACGTATGCATGTAATTTTTGCTCAGAGAGGAATATGCGCTTCCCTTTTCCATAAGCGCGCCCGATAGACCAAATACAGAGAGCCACCATTTAGTTCAACATTTCCCCATCATCATGTCTCGATACTCGATCGGGCCTTTGTCAAGACTTCATCCGGAAAATAGTCCGAGACAAACGTAGATATCTCATCAAATCAGATGCCTCGTGATATCGACCCCTCGACATAAGCTCTATTCTTCACCTTCCTCTTAAGGTTTCCCATCACCTCTCGAAAAGGGTACATCCATCTATATTGAACTGGACCCCCAACACGAGCTTCATAGGGAAGATGGATTTGCAAATGCTCCATGGAGTCAAAAAACCGTGTGGGAATATTTTTTCCAGCTTTACACGTGATCTCTATGATGTTCTTCTCAAGTACAAACATGTCCTTCTCATTCAATGATTTTGAACACAAGTCTTTGAAGAAACGACTAAGATCCGCCAAAGCATCCCATATTGGTTTATCAAGCAGATCCCTAAATGCTATAGGTATGAGTCTCTCCATGAACACACATGATACCATGACTCTTCATCCCTTGCAATTTCCCACCCGTAACACACCTTGTAATGTTTCGACGATATCCATCTGGTAGTTTCAGAGACTTAACCCATGTGCACACATCTTCAACTTGCTTTTTGGACAATGTGTACCTTGCATGCGGTTTGACAATCTTACCATTAGGAGATTCATAAAGTTCTAATCCAGACGCCTTACAAATATCTTTCATGTCCAAACGTGCCTTTATCGTTATCTTTTGTCTTCCCCGTAACATTCATCACATGTTGTTAAACACATTGTCAAACACATTCTTCTCAATATGCATCACATCTAGATTACGATTTAATCAAATTTGTAGACCAATAAGGCAATTCCCAAAAGATGCTTCTCCGAACCCAATTATGAGATTCACCAAACCCATTGATTATGTTTGTCGATCAACCTTACCAAATGGGATAACCTAAAATCTCATCACACGATCTCGCATCTCCGCTCCTCGACAATCGCGGCAAGTGCATATCATTATCTACTTTCCCTTTCTCAAGTGTTATCTATTTCTTCAAACGGTGATCTACCCAGAAGAACCGACGATGACGATAAATAAACCAACAAGGCTTTCGACCTTTTGATAGATTAAACGACTTTCAGATGCTCCATACAATACGGACAAGCCAACTTCCGTAGTGTACTCCATCCAGCCTAACATACCATAAGTCGGGAAGTCACTTATAGTCCACATAACCCGCCTCTAAGGTTGAAATTTGTTTTCGTTGCAACATCCCAAGTCTCAGACTCCATCCTCCCACAATACCTTTAACTCGCTCTATAAGAGGTCTCAAGTAAACATCTAAGTTCTTTCCAGACTCTTAGGACCGTGAATCACGAGTGAAAGAAATAAGTATGGTCGTTTCATACACATCCAAGGAGGCAAGTTATACGGAGTAACAATCACAAAGCCAACATGAGTATTTAACAAATTGAGTGGCCAAACGGATTGAAACCATCGGTGGACAATCCAAGCCTCACATTTCTAGGTTCCAATGCAAATTGTGGATGTGCTAAGTTGAAATCTTTCCAAGCCCCGCCCATCTCATGGATGATTTAGTTCTCCATCTTTAATGGAGATTTCGCATGCCAACTCATATGTTCATTTGATCTTCAAGACATGTACAATCTTTTTAGTCAATGTGTTATTGGAAAATACCTTAGAATCTTAAACAAGATACTTGATTTTTTTGTAGTCACACCCTCTTTATTAGGCCTAAACCGATCATGACTGCAAAACGTGCACCTTGTCATCTGTTCATTTTCCTTATAAAATAACATGTAATCGTTGGGACATGCATCGATCTTTTGGTATCCAAGACCCAACTTCTTCACCATTTTCTTACAAAAGTAATAGTTACTGTGTAATTTCTCACCGTCAGCAACATACTCTTAATTGCCTTCAAGAGTGACTCAAAACACTCATGGCTCATGTTGTGATCAAATTTTGATGTTAAGTAATGTCGCCCACGCAGACAATGTAGTGTGTTTGGTGCAACCATGCCACAATGGCTTGCTACCCTCATCTAACAACTTAAAGAAGTCTTTGGCATCAAAATTCATAGGTTGCTCTCTCGCCTTGCTCCCAATCAAAATCGCCCCGCAATATCATGGACCATTTCATCATATACGATGAGTACCATCGCCTAATTGTGTACTTGTGTGATGCCACCATCTCTTCTCCGCCCCATGTGCCCACCAAAGATTCTTCGTATTTCTCATGAACCCGTAAACAAGTGAATGATAGTTTACCATGTCTCTGTCCATATAATTTACATTCTTACACTTTAAACATGGACATCGATTCTGCGATTTACCATTCATACATTCGGGTGACTATACGATACTCCAAAAACACTTGGCAACCAAATTTCTAAATTCAATCAGAAGATCTATCCGGCACTTGACTTTCGTCGTGCCATCCAACTACTGGCCTCAATAGAGGTCCATGATTCCACTGTACCTACTATGCATAAACATGAGCTTATTAAGGTATAACATGATTGTAAGCATATGACTTGAGTATACTTGTAACCATATGACTTGAGCATACTTGTAAGCATATGATTAACATTTAAGCCATACTTATAAGCATATGACTTAAGCATACTAGCTAGTAAGCATATGACTTGAGCTCGTTAATATTATAAATGTTCACAACTACCCAACCAACAAAAAAATTTTTCCAGTAGTCTCCCCTATAATATGGATCGCCACATGCACGCATTTACATGTATATATGGTCATTTCTAGGCACCCAAGACACAAACCAAGAGAAATATACAAATTCTCAATATAATGGATCAATCCACCATTTGTACAAAATGGCGTAATTAATTAGCATGTCTTAAGTGTATTTGTTCATAAGTGTACCGTTAGGGGCATGCATTATAATTGAATTTCTTGGCGCCCTCTACAATTTATATAGTGTAGACTTGACATGGTACTCAAGTACATGAACATGGTTTTGGTTGTTATATTAACCACACTCGCTTACTTAAGAAATGTATCAAAAAATCATTTCTCAAATACCAAGTATGGTTCTTACTTCTCTTCGCACGAGCCATAATTTCGCAAATATTTCAGACTATCATCGTTCGTGCCAAGGTTAACAACCAAGCATAACAAATCAATTTTACCACATTATATTATCCAAATTATTATGGTTTCAAGTATATACACCATAATAATTTTTAATTTGTTAACAAAGAAGCTTTTAGCTTATTATCATGCTGAATATCGCTTCATCTTAAAAGAAAATAAATAAACAAATAAATAGGATTAAAACATAACTAAAATAATCACTCAAATGATCTTATCATCATATCATAAAACGACATACTACCAATAAGCATTTTAAATTTTGGGTCCAATAGATATTTTTTTTCACTTCTTCAGCTTTTTAAGGTTGGTTAACTTTTAAATTTTGTTTATTTTATTTGGACTAAAATATGGTTTTGTATTTCAAATTCCAAATTTTGTAGGGTTATTGAGATTTAAATTTAATATTTAAAACTTATCTAAATACACCTAAAAATAGAAATACAATTTGCACCCAAGTGTGGGTTCATTTTGTTTAATGTAAATAATTTTTACCCAAGCATTTAATGAAAGAATTTCACCCTGAATTGAGTCATTATCCTCCAAGCATTTAACCAATTTCTTATTATGACAAAACCAGACATAAGCCACACCGTAAATGTACAAGTTGTAGGCACTTAAGCAATCACAAGGACAATAATAATGAAGTGAAGGTGAATACCCAAATAATGGAGAAGTAGAATGCTTTACTTTCGTGAAATAGATGGTGTATACAAGTAAATGTGCTCACTTTTCCTTTTTGATTTTTAAATTTAAAATGGTAGTAAATTTAAAATAATCACTCAAAGATTCATCGTAATTTTTGCCCCAATTTTCGAAATGCCTTTTTTTGTAATGGGGCATAATGGCATGAGTTAGCAATTATGTCAATGTGGCATGTATATGAAATAAATTACATACTACCAATAAGGTAGAATACCCAAACTAGAAGAAAATGCAAAGGATTCTATCAATAGAATAACACCCAATCTATATCCAAATCGTAAATAAAGAGAATTAGGGTTACCTATGGCATGGGCGATGGCAAGGATGATGATCACGTGAAATGCATGACGCGCTCTCCTCCCTTTTCTCTTCTCCCCTTCTCCTCTTCTCCCTATTCTGTTCTCCTCGTTTTTTTTCTCTCGTCAACGAAAAGAACTAACGCCTCGAGTCCGAATAAGTTTTAGTTGATCAATGATCGCTTTCAGCCGATCGCACGACGCATCCGCCGATTTTTAATGACGTGGATGATTTAGCGACTGCAACGCGGTTGCTGATATAAATTTGTCGCAAAGAATAAACGCGCCAACTTTTTGCACCAATTTTTGGGAGGGAAATTAATGTCAGCGACCGATCAGCGACCGCATCCGGTCGCTGATAGTAAATAGCGACTAGATTAAATTACGGTCGCTGATGTTGGTCGTTATAAGTGTTATCTGCGACCGGATATGCGGTCGCTGATAGTCTTGGTCGTTGTTAGGCCTTTTTCTTGTAGTGTATTCTTCCGGCAGGTAATCATGGGGATCAATGGCAAGTGTGACGAGAGCTTTCTTTTATCCAAATGGTTTAAATATTTTGTTTATGTTGTGATCTAATAGTTTATTGGAGTTGTAATAAATAATTTAGATTATGGTTTTAGCCAGTTTGACATTTATTATGGTTGACTTGTGGTATTTATCAGATATTAAGACTATTCTTGTGTGGCTTTGAGCCCTGCTATTAAATTCATCAGTTTTGTTATGTTTTGAGTAACCTCTTTTTCTATTTCAGAAAGGGGGTGTTACACTAGAATAAAAAATCAAAGCAAGTAAGGTGCAAACCCTAATTCATAGCTAGCTCTTTGATCTTTTGTTAATTTTTTTGTTTAGATGTTTAGAATTATGTATTAGTATGTTATAAAGTATGTTAGATTGATAGAACACGTTTTTATAACATCTAGATGCCTTAATTAAGTGTTTATAGAAATCTGGAAATTTTCAAAATCAAGTCTGACAGCTGAATGTCAGAGCTTGTAGATTCGTATGTGTGTTTATGTTTAGGTCTGTTATTTGTATGTTATTTGTAGTATAATAGTAGGTCTTTAATCTGGAAAAGAAAACATGTTCATTAGAACCATATATTGCAAGTTATAGGTGGTCAAAATGAGTTGACCGTTCACGGAGTTCTGTTTTCTGGGTTACCCAGAAAACTCAAAAATAGTTTGAACCGGCTACTTTGACCAGCCTTTTGATCGCTTTATGTTTGTTGTTTTTGTAACTTTTTGTTTTAGATTAACACCTTGATATACAAACTACATATCTATGATCTTAAATTGCTTAAAAAACTCATAGAATTACTAGAATTAATGGTCAAAAGTCATTGACCGAGCTTAACCACGTTTTCTGGGTTACCTAGAAAACTGATGAACACGAAGAACATCTTTTGTCTGTACTTTGACCAGCATAAATAGAGACCTTATGATTATGCTTTGTTCAAGTTAGTGTTATATATATGTACCCTGACATATATACTGCATGTTACAACGCACATCTATTACACGTAATCGTAGATATTAAAGCAAGAAAATCGAATTTGGCCATGACCAATCGCTCGGGTTGCCTGAAACTCAAGAACAACTCTGACAGTGACTTTGAGCCTCTATAACTTCTTGTTATATGTAGGTAAAAGCATGTTGGACGTATAGAGACACTTATAGAGACACTTCCGGTCATTGTTGTGCTTTAGCGACGGATGAGAAGAAAAAAAACTGCGCTGTTGGATGGAGGAGTAAACTTCATAGGAGTTTTGGGAAATCAATTGCCCATCATTGACAATTAAAAGCAGGTATGACATTTTTACCAATAAAATAATTAAAGCATAATGAAACTTGTATGATTTGCAAGGATTGTTAGTCCTTATGGAATATATGGATATCACGTGTATCAAGTACTGATGTCTCTTTTTTTTGTACTAATGTTTATATGAATTGATGATTGCCTTTTTCCTAAAAATAAAAAAAAAAAATATATGTTATCATCATGCAATTAAAAGTTGTTGTACTTTTGTAAGGTAATAAGGTTTTATATTATATATATAGATATATTTTTATACTTAGCATATTATTAAGTTTCTGATTTGTTAATATATAAAAAAAAGAAAAAGAATACGATTAGAAGATATAATATAATCTAATTTGGGTTGTCTTATAAAATTGATGTAATTGGAGGAATTAATTTCATACTAATATAAATTATAATTAGTAAGTAACTTTTAATTGTATTATTATTATTTTATTAAATCGGACAGAGGGAATTTAAAGAGTTACATTTGTAATATAATTTTGGGTATTACATTGCTTAATCCATGTACGGATTCCGTACTCCTTTAACGATAATCCTTTTAATTTTGATTTGTTCGTTTTGTTTTCGTTTAGAAGTTAATTATTGTTTCGCATATGCCTGTTCCTTCTCAAATCCATTGACAGTTTCGTTTTGGGGCATTGATATTTAGAACTCAGGTTTGTACTCTTTGAACTTGTTTATCATGTTTAATAATTATTTCGATCTTTATAGTGATGTACATGTCAGTATATTTTTGGAGACTTGTGTTGATGATTCGTTCAATTTAACATGTACATGTTAGATGTGACGCCCCCAAAATAGGTATACATCACCCATCTTGAGTCCCCAAATACATGGTACAAAATTCAAATACAATCTTAAATATACAACATGAGCAGTGAGTTTTAATACAAACATTGTCTTCTAGTCAGCATTAAAACTCAAAATAAGTACTCAATACATTTATTGTCACACTATTTAACAGAATAGTGAGGACTACTAATACTATCATCTGGTCCATCACTCCGTTCCCCGACTCATCCCAGCTATATTCTCATTTCCTGAAGAAAACAGTGAAAGAAAGGGTGAGCTCAACTAGCCCAGTAAGAAATATTATGACTAACATAATGCAGAATAAATTATCATTAGCCATAAATAGTGTTAAACTGATACAATATAACAAACATCAAGTTTAACTGCAGCGGAACAAGCAATCCATTAAAAGAGTCAAGTAGAGAATAAAATCTACTATCTTCTATGATTTAAAAGGTTTTTCATGACTTTTATCGCCGAGAGACTCAAATTTTAATAAATAATCCACATCATCAAATCATCCCTCGCACTACGTGCCCGAGGATATTCTTTAGTATCACGACCACGAATTATCCATGCACTATGGGCCAAAGATAATCATGTTTTCATCAACGGTCCTGATCATGCCATAAAAAAAATTCATCTTTGTACCCTTGGCCGAAGAGAATCCATAGCCATAATCATACCAAAAACTGTCCATCAATGCACTACGGGCCAATGAGGACTTTTTCCACATCATTTGCAATATTACAGTCATGATTAAACCGAATAATTCCTGGTAATAATCATACCAAGTCCATCTATGCACTACAGGCCACAGATGACTTTCAACATAATATAAACATGAGGATAATGACAATGACATAATAATTCAATAAAACAAGTTCAAGAATTAATTTATCCATGAACCAACAACGTCCAAATTGTCAACATTATACTGCTTTGTAGAGTAAAATTCAAGAATGCTCAGAATAATATTTCCATGAAAAGATACTGGATGAAGCGCAAATATCAAAGATATTCCACTAATTTAATGGAGTATAGAAGTCAAAACTTTAACCAACTGAATATAATAGAATATATGAAACTGCAAATGGATCTTCACCCGTCATGCGGTAATTCCACGTATACAGATCATTTCCACAATTTAATAGGAAATGAATACAAAGGATCATTCACCATGCATGTGGTAATCAACATAGACAGGTTATTCCAACAGAATAATAAAGAATGGAATAACAAAAGGATTCACCATGCATGCGATAGATCGCATGCATGTGTTATTCCCAAAAGAATAATAAATAATGGAACCAAGACCAAAAGAACGCCGCATGTGATATTAAGCACGAATAATAAATAATGGAACTGAATTAAAGGCACAGAAAACGCGATGCATGGATATTAAAATGTAATAATAAAGAATGAGAATATTAGAAGAATTTTACAATGTATGCAAGATTACTTTGCATGTACAGAGTTATTCCAATGTAATAATAAGAATGGAATAATGAAGTTCTCTTCATGAATAAGAAAGAAAGAATACCCCTTACGAAAGTACAACAAATAATATCCCCTACCTTAGAAAGAAGAGTACTGGATATAGAAGTAGTGAAGTAGAAGAACACTTTTCTTCTTTCTCTCTTTCGTTTCTCTCTCCAGAGTTTAAGTGAATTCGTAAGAAATAATGAATGAATGAGCTTCTATTTATAGAAGAATGGACTGCATAGTAACTAACTCATGAACGGTCCAGATTGATTTACTTTAATCTGCTAGGTCCATATTTAAAGCAAAATCTTTTAAATAAAATATAATATATTCTATTTATAATCTAATAAAATGAATAACTTTATAAAAGATTTTACTATGCAAAAACACTATCAGCACTATGCATAATAAAATATAATATATTCTAATTATTGTCTAATAAAATAGATAACTTTATAAAAGTATTCTGTTTTATATAAAAAGATTTTACTATGCAAAACACTATGCAGATACTATGCAACACTATACATAATAGAATATACTATATTCTATTTACAGAATAACTTTATAAAAGTATTCTCTTTTATATAAAAAGTTTTTCTGTTTTATTACATTAATAATACCAATAAAACAAAACTGAGTGACTTATCACGTAAGCATCAATAATCAATACCGTGTGCTACTATGCAACCACGCCAGACATCGTGACTTTACTTTACTAGAGTAGTTCAACAACATTTAATTAAAACTTCCGTTGTTATTTTCAAAAAATATTTTTGTCGTTTTCTCAATCCGACAATAATTCCATTGCGGGGTCCACTAATCATTGTACCGTTATATAGATATTCCCCGACAAAAAGAATATTCCCCGACCAATCGAATATTATACAACAATTTGCATACTTTTTAAAATTTATAAATACTACCCACAACTATAACATTATCTCAAATCCACACCATAATATTAAATATATATATATATCGAGAAAATTAAATTTTTATTCATAAAATCTGGGGTCTCACAATCTCCCCTCCTTATGAAATTTTGCCATCGAAATTTACGTATGTACCTAGTATGTGAAGAGGTGAAGATACCTTGACTTCATTTCAGATTCTTAATTCTTGAGGTATAACCTTTGAGTGTTGAATACGATCCAAGATTTTAACACGTATCTCCTCATACGTTAAATCTTCTGCTATATCGTTTAGTTCTAATTTAATAATGTGGTTCGGGTCGTCAACATATTTACGTAACATCGATACGTTAAAAATGTTATGAACACGCGACATACTTGGTGGTAAAACGAGTTTATAAGCCATAGTTCCTACTCGATCGAGACTTTTAAATGGGCCAATTAAATTGAGGGTTGAGATTTCCTCTCTTCGTCGATTCTTGCTTATAGAATAACGCCCTCTTGAACCTTCTTCTTCACATTTATCACTCGTGTGTGTGTAGCGAGCGGCGGCTTTAACTTTATAGATTAAAGTCCATTCTACTCGTATATTCATTATCTTCACTTGGGTTCCTAGAGTCTGTAACTCTAACTTCATCATTTGTAAGTCATACGAAATGGGCCTTTGTGTTAACAACATCGCACTCGTAAATGCATACGATCTTTTACACAACGCGTCAGCTACCACGTTCGCTTTCCCACGATGGTTGTGAATGGTAGATCGTAATCTTCAACAGCTTGAGCCAATGTCTTTGGCGCATGTTACGTTCGCTTTAGTTGAAGAAATATTTAAGGGTTTTAGAAATGGGTTTTGTACTGGGGTCAATACAAAATTTGATTTCACGCTCTAGGGGTAGGCTAAGAAGTTCTTCGAGAATACGTCAAGAAATTTATTAACAATAGAAATATCATTCAAAATTGTGACTCTCATCCAAGACTTGGATAGCACGTCACATTGATACCTATCAACTTGCCACCGTTATTCACAACGTTCCCTACGGAAAGTTCGGCTTCGGTGCATTCCACACAAGGAAGTTAACAATGAAAGGACCTGGGCTCTTTACTTATGGCTTGATATGACAATGATTGACTTTAGTGGTTTGGTTACTTTGAATTTTCATAACAGGTTGGTTAGGAGTATGAAAGCTAACAACCTTACAAAAAGCATGATGAGTAGTTAACCAATATATTCCTAAAATCACATCAAAGGTAAGTATTTTCAAAGAGATACGATCGACAAGTAACGTGAAAGTGTTGATTTGAACAAGATTTATAAATAGTGGAGGTAACGAAGGTTTCTCCCAACAGATATATCAAAGTCTAACTTCTCCGTAGTTAACTTCAAACATTAAACACAACTAAGTGAAATTAAAGAGTAAGTAGAACCGGTATAGACTTCGCAAGAGTTTGTGACTAACATACCCGTGATAATTTTATTCAGGTTCCTCGTCACGAAAAAAAAATGCTCTCCCTTAAACTACCGGCTTTGGCTTGTCTGGGACATCCTTTGGCATCACTATCCCAGCTGGAATTGACTTCACCATACGACAAAATCGAGCTAGGTGACCTTCTCTTTCGTAATTAAAACACGTTTGGATTACTGCGTACAGTTTGGAAGGATGTGTCCCTCCTGTCCGCATATGAAACATATAACCGATGGTCGTTCTTCTTCCTTTGAAACGGGTGCTGGTGTCGACGTCTTTACGTCATTGTTGAACCTTCTCTTCTTGAAATGTCCATTCTTATTATTATCGCCATGATTACCACCGAAGTGGTTACCATTTCTGGCATGTTGATTCCCTCCATGCTTATTGTCACCGCTTTGATGACTGTTATCACCGGTATTATCATTTTGCCAACTGCTCTCTTTTGGTTTGGTTGACTCATTATCGCGCTCCAATAACTGAGCCCTATTAACAACATATGAATACAAACACAATTTATGAGAGATAAAATAATGACTTATCTCAGGTTTCAAACCTCTTAAAAACATCCGCGTCATTCTCTCTTCATTATCAACCAAGTGGGACACAAATTGGGACAACTTCGGTAACTCCGGCTTCATCTTTGCGACACTGGCCATGTTGTTTTGCTCCAACTTGATAAATTCCACCTCCTTCATGTGACGAATGCTTTTGGAAAGTACTTGTCATTGAACGACTCTTCGAACTTCTCCCAAGACATCTTGAAACGGCCAGTCGGGTGATGCTTTTCTGATTCCCACCGTTGATCCGCTCTTCACGCAACATAAAGGTGGCAAAGGAACCTTTTTGCTCTCTGAGCATCCCAAGACATCAAATATCTTGGTGATCTGCTTTAACCACGTCTCCACCTTAAGTGGTTCTGGCTTTCCCAAAATCTCTGGTGGTCCCAGCTCCTTGAATTGCTTAGCAGTGACCAACCGTGGGTTGCCATTGTTTCCTCCTACATTATGAATAGGAACCGCCTTCACCTGATGTTGCATGAATTCTAAAAAGCTCCTAAACGTACCTTCGTTCGTCAATTGATCAGTGTTGTTGTTTACACGAGGATTATCACCATCCTATTGCACATTGTCCTGATTATTGATCTGTGGAGAATCAACAGTCTCCTGTGCTCCATTGCTTATCTCAACATTTTCAGATGCCATTTTCAAATACTGCCACAAAACAAGGGTTAATTAACATATCACATATTATCTCTATACTGACCAATTAAATATCAAATAAACATAGATAGGTCATACTAGCGAAGGAATTCCCCGTCTCTCCCCTCCTAGTTCTAGTCTCACATCTTAGCCAGGGATCATATCCCTAAGCTTTGATACCAACTATGACGCCCCCAAAATAGGTATACATCACCCATCTTGAGTCGCCAAATACATGGTACAAAATTCAGATACAATCTTAAATATGCAACATGAGCTGTGAGTTTTAATACAAACATTGTTTTCTAGTCAGCATTAAAACTCAAAATAATTACTCAATACATTTATTGTCACACTATTTAACAGAATAGCGAGGACTACTAATACTATCATCTGGTCCATCACTCTGTTCCCCGACTCGTCCCAGCTATATTCTCATTTCCTGAAGAGAATAGTGAAAGAAAGGGTGAGCTCAACTGGCCCAGTAAGAAATATTATGACTAAGATAATGCAGAATAAATTATCATTAGCCTTAAACAGTGTTAAACTGATACAATATAACAAACATCAATTTTAACTGCAGTGAAAAAAATAATCCATTAAAAGAGTCAAGTAGAGAATAAAATCTACTATCTTCTATGATTTAAAAGGTTTTTCATGACTTTTATCGCCGAGACTCAGCTTAATAAATAATCCACATCATCAAATCATCCCTGCACTACAGGCCAAGGATATTCTTTAGTATCACGACAACAAATTATTTATGCACTACGGGCCAAAGATAATCATGTTTTCATCAACGGTCCTGATCATGCCATAAAAAAATTCATCTTTGCACCCTCGGCCGAAGAGAATCCATAGCCATAATCATACCAAAAACTGTCCATCAATGCACTACGGGCCAATGAGGACTTTTTCCACATCATTTGTAACATTACTACCATGATTATACCGAATAATCCTCGGTCATAATCATACCAAGTCCATCTATGCACTACAGGCCACAGATGACTTTCAACATAATATAAACATGAGGATGATGACAATGACATAATAATTCAATAAAACAAGTTCAAGAATTAATTTATCCAAGAACCAACAACGTCCAAATTGTCAACATTATACTGCTTTGTAGAGTAAAATTCAAGAATGCTCAGAAAAATATTTCCATGAAAAGATACTGGATGAAGCGCAAATATCAAGGATATTCCATTAATTTAATGGAGTATAGAAGTCAAAACTTTAACCAACTGAGTATAATAGAATATATGAAACTGCAAATGGATCTTCACCCGCCATGCGGTAATTCTGCATATATAGATCATTTCCACAATTTAATAAGAAATGAATACAAAGGATCATTCACCATGCATGTGGTAATCCACATAGACATGTTATTCCAACAGAATAATAAAGAATGGAATAAAAGAAGGATTTATCGTGCGTGCGATAGACTGCACAAATAGGTTATTCCCAACAGAATAATAAATAATGGAACCAGGTCCGGCGTAAACGCTCAGATAGGATATTCCGACAAAATAATAAATAATGGAACCAAGTCCGGCGTAAACGCATAGATAGGATATTCCGACAGAATAATAAATAATGGAACCAGTAAAGGCGTAAATGCACGAAGACATGGATATTAAACGTAATAATAAAGAACAAAATATTAGAAGAAATTCACCATGTATGCAAAGACTTTGCATATAAAAGTTATTCCAATGTAATAATAAGAATGGAATAATGATGAAGTTCTCTTCATGAATAAGAAAGAAAGAATACCCCTTATTTAGTACAACAAATAATATCCCTACCTTAGAAAGAAGAGTCTTTTGGATATAGAAGTAGTGAAGTAGTAGAAAACTTTTCTTCTTTCTCTCTATAGTTTCTCTCTCTAGAGTTTAAGTGAATTCGTAAGAAATAATGAATGAATGAGCTTCTATTTATAGAAGAATGGACTGCATAGTAACTAACTCATGAACAATCCAGATTAATTTACTTTAATATGACGATCCATATTTAAAGCAAAATCTTTAAATAAAATATAATATATTCTATTTATAATCTAATAAAACTAATAACTTTATAAAAGATTTTTCTATGCAAAAACACTATGCAAGCACTATGCAAACACTATGCATAATAAAATATAATATATTCTAATTATTGTCTAATAAAATAGATAACTTTATAAAAGTATTATGTTTTATATAAAAAGATTTTACTATGCAAAATACTATGCGTATACATTATGCAACACTATGCATAATAGAATATAATATATTATATTTATAGAATAACTTTATAAAAGTATTCTATTTTATATAAAAAGTTTTTCTGTTTTATTACATTAATAATACCAATAAAACAAAACTGAGTAAGCATCAATAATCAATACCGTGTGCTACTATGCAACCACGCAGACATTCATTTCTTTACTACCTAGAGTAGTTCAACAAGATTAACGGTAAAACTTCCGCCTTTATTTCCATAAAATATTTTTGTCGTTTTCTCAATCCGACAATAATTCCGTTGCGGGATCCACCAATGATTGTACCGTCATACGGATATTCCCCGACAAAAAGAATATTCCCCGACCAATCGAATATTATACAACAACTTGCATACTTTTCAAAATTTATAAATACTACCCACAACTATAACATTATCTCAAATCCACACCATAATATTAAATATATATATATATATATATATATATATATCGAGAAAATTAAATCTTTATTCTTAAAATCTGGGGTCTCACATTAGAACCCATTTTGTGTTGATATTGTGTCGCATGTTGTGACATGATATTTTTGTTAGAATATACCGTAGGGTAAACGTGAGCTATAACCACCTGTGGGGGTACCACAGACATGTCTTCTTGGCACCAAGGTATGACACCTTCCATGGCGGTGTGATCAGTCCACGGCGTCTCCGTTTTGTGCTTCGGTGGGAGTTGGCCATTTGGTGTTTTGTTGTGGGTGGCGTAATGGTCGACCCTAGTTTTTTATTCTGTTATGCGGATTAGTGATGTTTGTGCTAAACACGCCTTCCGATTTTGCATGCATCTGGATTGCACAGTCCGATGTGTGATTGCATGTGTGGCATTAATTTGATTGCCTGTCTGGCAAGGTATACTACTATTTATTTTGAGCTCGGTATGAAATAACACCCATCCATTTTATTAAGCCTATTATTTCGCCGTGTTAGTTATGTTCGTTTTGTTTCAGTTTAGATCATTTAATTAAATTAATTATTTCGTTTCATTATTCTTTTATTCTATATTCATACTGGGCATTTGGCTCATGCTACGTTTTTCTTCCGGCAAGGAATCATGGGTATCAAGGGCAAGTGTGACAAGAGCTTCCTTTTATCCAAATGGTTTAAATATTTTGTTTAGGTTGTGATCTAATAGTTTATTGGAGTTGTAATAAATAATTTAGATTATGGTTTTAGTATGTTTGACATTTATTATGGTTGACTTGTGGTATTTATCAGATATTAAGACTATTCTTGTGTGGCTTTGAGCCCGGCTGTTAAATTCATCTGTTTTGTTATGTTTTGAGTAACCTCTCTTTCTATTTCGGAAATGGGGTGTTACAGAGTTGGTAATAGAGCTTAGGTTCTTTCTTGTAGAAAACCTATTTTGGTTTGACCTGTGAGTTATTGGTAGATTTTTGGGTTAGGTTTCTGTTCCGTTTAATTTTCTTTTCAGCTATTATATCAGCTATATTCGAACTTGTCTCTAATCTGCTTTGTTTATATTCGTCATTTCTTTCTTAGAAGGCTCGTAGATCCGCCAGAGTAGTTGGGAGGCGAGGTAACAATAGGGGAAGAGGTGAGGGTCAGTCCAACGAGCAAGCTAATGATCAGATTAATGCTCAATTGGCTACCTTGGTGAATCAGGCGGTGAATTAGGCTTTACCCCAGTTGGTGGCACATGTTGTACAGGCAATGCCGCAGCCGCCACCAGAAATTCCTGAGCAAGAGAATCCGGGAAATAATGGTCAGCAAGCAAATGTTGAGGAAGGGAATGCAGATGGTCTTGATCAGTATGTGGTTCCGGTGTATGTATGATTAGAGAGGTTTCAGAAACAAAAACCATATGCATTCAGTTCAGCTCCGACTCCAATTCATGTAGAGAATTTGATTGCTCACCTATAGAAGATCTTTGATGTGTTGGGGTGCTTAGATAATCAGAAAGTCTTGTTTACAGCTTACAAGCTAGAAGGGGATGCACAGAGGTGGTGGAAAGCGATGAAAGTAACAAACGGTGATGGTTATGTTGAGGAACTTGGTTGGGCGGAGTTTTTTAAGGTCTTTTATCAGCAGTACTTTCCAGCTGCTGATAAAGAGGCCTATTCCAAAAAATATATGTCTATTCGGCAGAAAGATGATGAGTCCATCACGGATTTTATGACGAGTCCATCACGGATTTTATGACGAGGTTCACCAGGTTGGCAGGCTTTGCAGGAACCTCAGCAGGTACGGAGGCAGAACATACAGAGAAGTTCAAGTGGCGGATTCATTATAGGTATCGCCAACATGTCATTAACACCAAGTTTGAAGATGTGTCAGCAGTGGCCAATGCTGCCAAGAAAATTGAGATAGAGAAACAGGACTTTCGGTTTTCTAAACTGGAAGGAAGTCAAAAAAGGGGACAGAGATTACCAGTAGGGTCATACTTCGGGTCAGCATGGGAAGAATCAGGGTGGTTAGTGGAACAGGAACCGTAGTGGCCAGCAGGGACAGTGGCGTGGCCAGAATCAAAATAGGGGTTATTAGCATATGCCTCAACAAGAACAGAATCATCAGCTTCAGCTACCTTGGCATGGTCAGAATCGTCAGAAGGGGCAAAATCATCAGCAGCGGCAGAATCAGGGTCATTATCTGGGACCAGTTGGTGGGGGTAACCCAAATCTCATTCCGATAGCTCCTTGTGCTACTCGGGGAGCTAATCATTCGGGGAGGCAGTGCCACACACTCACCAGTGCATGGTTCTTGTGTGGACAGATGGGTCATATGGCTAGAGATTGTACTGGGCCACATGGAAATGGTGGAGGTGGTGATAATGGTGGTAATGGAGGTTAGCGTCAGGGTGGTCGAGTGTTTGCCTTGACGTATAACCAGGCGGCAGGTGCACCAGGTACTATTTCTGGCACTCTTTTAGTTGGTAATCGTGAGGCATCTATTTTATTTGATACAGGTTCTACTCATTTCGTTGTTGCTCAGTCTTTTGTTCGGCACCTGGGTGTGCCATCTCAGTCTTTAGATTATGTTATGTCTATTGCTACCCCGATGGGGACTTCTGTTGTTATTTCTAATTTGAATCGAGGGTGTCCGATCAGTTTTGGGGATAAGATTCGTAGGGTTAATCTTCTTTCGATGATTATGTACGATTTCGATGACATTCTTGGGATGGACTGGTTGGATAAGCACCAGGCCACTATTGACTGTCAGGCGAAGAAGGTTATATTTCGAGATGTGAAGTCTCCAGAATTTGTGTTTCAGGGTTCACAACCAAGTAGGGTGGTGAAGTTGATTTCAGCTTTGAAGGCTAAAAAGTTGGTGGCAAAGGGTTGTGAGGGGTATTTGACATTTATGAAATATACCTCTAAGTGTGAGTCTCATATTGAAGATGTTCCAATTGTTCGTGACTTTCCCGATATGTTTCCTGAGGAGTTGCAGGGTTGCCACCACAGCTTGAAGCAGAGTTTTCTATTGAGCTTATTCCTGGTGTGGAGCCTATCTCTATGGCGCCATATCTGATGGCACCATTAGAGTTACAAGAGTTGAAGGAGCAGTTGCAGGAGTTGTTAGATTGTGGTGTGATTCGGCCGAGTGTTTCACCGTGGGGTGCTCCGGTCTTGTTTGTGAAGAAGAATGATGGGTTTATGAGGTTGTGTATAGACTACAGGGAGTTGAACAATATTACCATCAAGAATCAGTATCCATAGTCGAGGATTGATGACTTGTTTGACCAACTTCAAGGGGCAAAGTATTTTTCGAAGATGGACTTGAGATCGGGTTATTATCAATTGAGAGTGAGGGATGAGGATATCCCTAAGATAGCTTTTTGCACTCGCTATTGCCATTACGAGTTTTTGGTGATGCCATTCGGGTTGACTAACGCTCTGGCGATGTTTACGGATTTAATGAATCGGGTGTTCAGGGAGTACTTCAACCAATTTGTCATTATCTTTATTGATGACATTTTGGTTTACTCCAAGTCTAAAGAAGAGCATGAGGAGCATCTTCGCAAAGTGTTGGGGTTATTTAGTGGATAGGTTGACACATATCTTTCAACAGGATATTGTTAGACTTTATGGTACTCCGGTGTCTATTGTTTCAGATTGGGACCCACGGTTCACTTCACGGTTCTGGAAAGGGTTTCAACGAGCTTGGGGCACTCGGCTCAACTTCAGTACTTCTTTTCTCCGCAAACTGATGTGCAATCCGAACGAACTATTCAGCGTTGGAGGACATGTTGAGGTCTTGTGCACTTGAATGGTCGGGTAATTGGGATGATTACTTTAACCTAGTTGAGTTTGCTTATAACAACAGCTGGCATGCAAGTATTGGGATGGCTCCGTTTGAGGCATTGTATGATAGAAAGTGTCGGGCGCCGATTTTTTGGGATGAGGTTGGTTAAAAGGCCATAGAAGGGCCTGAGTTAGTTCATATCACTACAGAGAAGGTAGCGGTGCCTAAGGAGAAACTGAAGTCGGCTCGATCACGACATAAGTGTTATTCTGATTAGCATAAGAGAACTTTAGAATTTGAACCTGGTGAGCATGTGTTTCTAAAGGTTTCCCCTTGGAAGGGCAATCGGCGATTTGGGTTGAAAGGGAAACTTAGTTTGCGTTATATCGGTCCATTTGAGATTTTGGAGAAGGTTGGTGAAGTTGCGTACCGATTAGCTTTTCCTCCACAGCTAGCTCACGTGCATAATGTGTTCCATGTATCGGTGTTGAGGAGTTACCAATATCATCTATTGCATGTGGTACAATATCCGTTCGATAAGATTCAGGAGGATCTTACTTGTGAGGAGCAAGCCAAGGCGATTTTGGATCGTCAAGAGCGAATTATGAGGAGTAAGACTATTCCGTTTGTTAAGGTTTTGTGGAGGAATCATTCGGGTCGGGAGGCAACATGGGAGATGGAGGACTCTATTCGAGCGAAATATCCACATCTCTTGGAAAATTAGGTGCGTTCCATTCTTTTGATTCCGGGGACAGAATCCTTTTAAGGGGTAAGTGATGTGATACCTAGTAAATAAATAAATAAATAAAATTGATTAATAGAAAATTGTTTTGTTTTAAAACATATTAATTGGACTTTGATTTTATTTGGGTCAAATTGTATTTAATTTATGTGGACTAATAAGTAAATGAATTACATTAAGTTGGGCCTTTATATTAATTGGGTTAATTTATATTTGTGTAATTTTTAAATCTAGTTAATTAAGAGGATTAATAAAATATATAATTAATAAATAAGTAAACCCTAACTATTATATTATAACTAATACGAATTGGGGAGCGGAACAAGAAGAAAAAAAAATTGCGCTGCTGGACGAAGGAGTAAACTTCATAGGAGTTATGGGAAATCAATTGCCCATCATTGACAATTAGAAGCAGGTATGACATTTTTACCAATAAAATAATTAAAGCATAAAGAAACTTATATGATTTGCAAGGATTGTTAGTCTTTATGCAATATATGGATATCACGTGTATCAAGTACTGATGCCTCTTTTTTTTGTACTAATGTTTATATGAATTTATGATTGCCTTTTTCTAAAAAAAAAATCGCTATCATTATGCAATTGAAAGTTGTTGTACTTTTGTAAGGTAATAAAGTTTATATTATATATATATATAGATAGATATATATTTATACTTAGCATATTATTAAGTTTTTGATTTGTTAATATATTTATAAAAAAGAATACGATTAGAAGATATAATATAATCTAATTTGGGTTGTCTTATAAAATTGATGTAATTGGAGGAATTAATTTCATACTAATATAAATTATAATTAGTAAGTAACTTATAATTGTATTATTATTATTTTATTAGATCGGACGGAGGGAATTTAAAGAGTTACATTTGCAATATAATTTTGGGTATTACATTGCTTAATCCAGGTACAGATTTCGTACTCCTTCATCGATAATCCTTTTAATTTTGATTTGTTCCTTCTCAAATCCGTGTGACAGTTTCGTTTTGGGGCATTGATATTTAGAACTCACGTTTGTACTCTTTGAACTTGTTTATCATGTTTAATATTTATTTCGATCTTTGTAGTGATGTACATGTCAGTATATTTTTGGAGACTTGTGTTGATGATTCGTTTGATTTAACATGTACACGTTAGAACCCCTTTTGTGTTGCTATTATTTCACATGTGTTGTGACATGATATTTTTATTAGAATATACCGTAGGGTATACGTGAGCTATAACCACCTGTGGGGGTACCACAGGCATGTCCTCTTGGCACCGAGGCATGACACCTTCCGTGGCGGTGTGATCAGTCCACGACATCTCCGTTTTGTGCTCCGGTGAGAGTTGGCCATTTGGTGTTTTGTTGTGGGAGGCGTATGGATCGACCCTACTTTTCTGTTCTATTCTGTTCCGCGGATTGGTGATGTTTGTGCCAAACACACCTTCTGATTTTGTATGCATCTGGATTGCGTAGTCCGATGTGTGATTGCATGTGTGACATTATTTTGATTGCCTATGTGGCATTATTTGACTTGCCTGTGTGGCAAGATATACTACTATTTATTTTGAGCTAGGTATAAAATAACACCCAGACATTTGATTCAGCCTATTATTTCATCGTGTTAGTTCTGTTCGTTTCGTTTCAGTTCATTTAATTGAATTAATTATTTTGTTTCATTATTCTTTTATTCTATATCCGTACTAGGCATTTGGATCATGCTGTATATTCTTCCGACAGGTAATCATGGGGATCAAGGGCAAGTGTGACGAGAGCTTTCTTTTATCCAAATGGTTTAAATATTTTGTTTAGGTTGTGATCTAATAGTTTATTGGAGTTGTAATAAATAATTTAGATTATGGTTTTAGCCAGTTTGACATTTATTATGGTTGACTTGTGGTATTTATTAGATATTAAGACTATTCTTGTGTGGCTTTGAGCCCTGCTATTAAATTCATCAGTTTTGTTATGTTTTGAGTAACCTCTTTTTCTATTTCGGAAAGGGGGTGTTACACTAGAATAAAAAATCAAAGCAAGTAAGGTGCAAACCCTAATTCAAAGCTAGCTCTTTGATTCTTTGTTAATTTTTTTTGTTTAGATATTTAGAATTATGTATGAGTATGTTATAAAGTATGTTAGATTGATAGAACGCGTTTTCATAACATCTAGATGCCTTAATTAAGTGTTTATAGAAATCTGGAAATTTTCAAAATCAAGTCTGACAGCTGAATGTCAGAGCTTGTAGATTCGTATGTGTGTTTATGTTTAGGTCTGTTATTTGTATAGTATTTGTAGTCTAATAATAGGTCTTTAATCTGGAAAAGAAAACATGTTCATTAGAACCATATATTGCAAGTTATAGGTGGTCAAAATGAGTTGACCGTTCACGGAGTTCTGTTTTCTGGGTTACCCAGAAAACTCAAAAACAGTTTGAACCGGCTACTTTGACCAGCCTTTTGATCGCTTTCTGTTTGTTGTTTTTGTAACTTTTTGTTTTAGATTAACACCTTGATATACAAACTACATATCTATGATCTTAAATTGCTTAAACAACTCATAGAATTACTAGAATTAATGGTCAAAAGTCGTTGACCGAGCTTAACCAAGTTTTCTGGGTTACCTAGAAAACTGATGAACACGAAGAACATCTTTTGTCTGTACTTTGACCAGCATAAATAGAGACCTTAGAATTATGCTTTGTTCAAGTTAGTTTTATATATATGTACCCTGACATATATACTACATGTTACAACAAACACAACACACATCTATTACACAGAATCAGAGATATTAAAGCCGCTAAACCGTTGACCGGCCATGACCACTGTTCTGGGTTGCCCAGAAACTCAAGAACAACTTTGACAGTGACTTTGAGCCTCTATAACTTCTTGTTATATGTAGGTTAAAGCATGAAATTTGCTTGATGTTGTACTACTATAAGAGTACTATAACACCAATAATTGTCTAAACCCAGAATCATAAACCATGGCTAGATAAATCGTGGTCAAACTGGTCCCTCGACCATGACCAACTGTTTGCCCAGAAGCTCAAGAAAACCTATAGCGACACTTCCAGTCACTGTTGTGCTTTAGCGACGGACAAAAATTATTTTTCTAAAAATTAATTTATAAAATTAGAAATAATTAATAAATAAATATAAATAAATACAAAAATAGTTTTAAAAATTATATTAAATAATTATAATTAATTTCTGATATTTTTACATAAATTCAATAAATATTTTATTTTATTTTGATATTATTAATAATTAACTTAATAATAAAGTAATTAGAATAATTATTTATAAATACTAAATAATTATTGAAAAATAATATTAATGATATAAAAATCACAATAAATAGTTATAAATTATTTGAAAATAATAAACAATGTTTTTGTAAAATTTTAAGTAAATATTAATTACCTAAAATAGAAATAAATGATTTAAAATCATTTAATGGATAAATAAATGTTTTAAAAATATTTTAAAACTTCTAAAATTATTATAATGGATATATAAATTATCTAAAAATATAATAAATTTTATAAATAAAATTTAGTCCATATATCAACTTATTTAGTATTCGGTAAAGACATTGAGCACCGAAACCTTATGGAATCTAACCCGATCTTATATAAATGTTATATTTGAGTATTGTTATCAATACTAATGTGTTAGATTTATATATATGAACATCGTAGGTATTTATTCAACGAATTGAGTAGCATGACTTGACTGATCTACGCTCAGGCAAGTTCTTCTTAAACCTTAAACTACTTATGCAAATTTCTCAACTCTATTTATTCGTTGAACAAGATTTTTATCTTGATATGTTGTTGATATAATATACTACACCTACATTTGAATTACATTTTATTGTAAGGTTATTGTTATAGCTTCAACATAACTAAGAAATGAATTGTTTATTAATATTGATTGTTAAGCATAAATTATTGTATCAAACCAAATTGTTTGGTAAGACATCCTATTCTGAAGTTGGGTATCATGTAAGGGATCATAATTTGGTAGATAATATATTGTCATTAATTTGGGTGCATTTGAGTACTGGTGAGATGAGATGCATACTCATAGGATATTGAATAGGCTGATCCCCTATCTCATATCTAGACAAAATTTCTAAGTCTGTGTGACTGACAGAAATAAAAATCCAGAAAATGGTAACAACTATCAGTCGAATTTTGAATTGTTATATTTCTTCAAATCATATATTATTATAAATACAAAACTTACTGACCATGTTGTAGACACTCGAAATTCCGCTTTCTTGTTACTAACTATGTAGGAGGATAAAAACGACTTCTTCACACTCCAGAGATAACCCTGGAGGATCACAACATCAATTCCAACCCCGAAGATAGCTGCAAGAGATCCAGTTCTCAACCCAAAAGATAACCCCGGGAAATCAGGTTCCAATCCTCGGAGATAACCCAGGCAAAGTCAGTTTCAACCCTGGAGATAGCCCCGGGAGATTAAGATCAAAACCTGGAGATAGCCCTAGGAGGTCAAGCCAACCTCAGAGATGACCCTGAGGATAGTCAAAGTCAACAGCAAGCCAACCTCATAGATAACCCTGAGAAACGACTGCTACAAAAGCGCAAAAATTGGAGATAACCCCGGGAGGGAAAAAATGGTTATTTTGCCAACTCAACTTCACTTCAAATCAAATACACTCATTTCAACTCAAAATACTTCAAAGGAAGCCCCACAAGAGCGATATCTTAACTCCGGATATGAAACTACACAAAACGGATCACCAGATTGCTGATGAAACACAGGAATGCCATTTCGGTCATGGACCCATCTTCCCGGAATAAAAAAGGTCAAATCATATGTCATTGTGTAGCTCTGGAAAGAACTTTCTCGGAATGGTATGGCACGCCCTTCCATCGGACTCCGGATTGAAAGTTATGAGCGACCGAAAAAAAGCCAGACGCATTGCCGACACGGCGGGACCCACACCGCCCGGGGTACCCAGCAGCCGCAGTACACTCACACTAGGTGCCATGGTAGACTGCGGCTCCCACCTATATAAATAGAGGGCTTGGGGTGCTGATTTTCTAAGGAAAAAAGACCTGGAAACCCTACACAATTCACTCCGCACTCGCCCTATAGTGTATTTTCCCACTTATAAACACATATGAGCTCATATATAGCCTCTTTTGTACCCACAAAAGCTAGTGTTTACCCACTCTAAAGATATAGAAGCCTTTTTTAGTAGTCAGCTGTAAGCCTTCTCACACACTTTAGAGTTTTTCTCTTCATCTTTGCACACACCCTTCTACACATTGAGAGTCGTGTTGTTTGCTTTTGCCCGGACTTCGGTTCGTGGTTTCATTCTAGTCTATATATATATTTATATATATATATATATATATATATATATATATTATTGACTAACATTATCGAGTTATGCCTCGATTGAGCCTAGACTTCGGTCAGTAGCGTTTACTTGCTTTTTATATATATATACTTTTATATATATATAACTTTGTTCGATGAATATATATAATATATATATATATATATATATATATATATATATATATATATAACCTGATTGATGAGAGCCCGGATTTCATATAGGCATTTATTTTATATATATATATATATATATATATATATATGAATTGTGGTCGAACTACATTCGATGAGCACAGATTTTACATCCAGAAGTGCGTTTAATGCTTTTTTTATATACACACACACACACACACACACACACACACACACACACACACACATATATATATATATATATATATATATATATATATATATATATATATACTTAGTAAAGGATTTTAATTCAAAATTTAACAAAGAAAAGAGACATCTATTCGAGATCTACTCACCCCATAGAAAAGGAAAGAGATATATATATATATATATATTTATATATATATATATATATATTTATTTATTTATTTTCGTCCTACCTGGAGTTTCCTTCGTGGCAGTTGACCGTATTTACAGATTTATTTACGTTTCGTCCCGCCTGGAGTTTCCTCCGTGGCGGTTGATAGCTTTTAACAACTTTACTTACATTTTTGATCCCCCGTGGAGGTGCTTCGTTGTTGGTGATCCTTTCTCTCTCTCTCTATATATATATATATATATTTTTACAGCTTTTATATATATATACCTACTTACTGCTTTCATACAAATTGCAGCATTTTGTGCGCCTAGGAATCATGTGATCATAGATTCATCCCATTGGATCCAGATTCGGTTCCCGTGATGGACATTTTCAGCTGTAAGCTGCTTATAAATTATTCTGTGGTGTCTGAATTTCCTCAGATGGTTTCCATACCCACGAGGAAGTCGGCCTTATTTTTGTACATTATTTTTTATACGGATGCCTCGCATCCGTTAAATAAAATCAATCAAGCCGATCACTTTTATAAAACATCACTACCATATCTTGCTAAAAACTGAATTTTTACATAAATTCAAACCCTGTGTATATAGGTTCGAACGAGGCCTCGCACAACTTCCATATAATAGCACATTGACCCACACACACACACATTCAGATAATAGTTTTTTGAAAAGAGACGGTCACCGTGGTAACACGGATGTCGGGGGGTGCCTAACACCTTCCCCCCGCATAACCAAGTCTCCGGATTCTAATGAATCTCGGTTTCACCGACCCGTTTAGCAGTGTCACATCACTGGGTCAATGTGCAAACCTTTTCTCGGTTGTGTTGGTACAACCATTTAAAAAACCAACTGGCGACTCTTAATAGTCCATCGTCGACATTATACATGTCAGACCTTTTTCACTTGTTTTTTCAAACAAATCTCACCTAAAATGAGAACACCAAAGAACAAGTAACGGAAAGGGACATCCAAAAATCCCGACGTCGACGGGTGGCGACTCTGCTGGGGATTCCAGTAAGAGGAATTAAGCCGCTATTATAATCTTCTTAAAATTGTTATCTGCTTGTGTGTGGATGTTGCATTTACATTTGTTGAATGTGTACGAATGCATTTCCTTATTGCACTTAGTGCTTCGCACCATAACTGCCTGTGATATTAGTGCTTCGCACATGTCATCATTTTCATACGGTGAGACGTGATGTATGTGAAATGTATGCTGTGTGGTCCCTCCACCAGGAGGTTATCCCGTCGGTGTTTGATTACTGGACTCATGAGAAGACTAATTCTTCGAGGCTCAGGAAAGGCACCACCCAAATTCGCTCCAGTTGAAAGACCGGATTAACTTCCCGTCTAGTAGAATGCGATGATTTGGGAACCTTCATGCCAAAAAGCCGCGAGAGTAACCTAAGATAGGTCAGCCTCTGATAAACCCAAAACGGAGGAAAGTCTCTTCATGCTCTCATTTCAAATTACTTGTAAACACAATTACTTGTAATTACATTCCATATCTATCTCCATGTAATGAGAAATATGAAGAAATGTGTACACATACATATTTAACATACTACAAACAGCTGACATCAGTTTTGCAGGATAAAATTCCTAAAATGAACACGTCACGTAGCATGTTGTTATATACATTCCCTAAAGACTAAACTATATAAGTCTTTCGCAGGGAAGCAATCGGTCCCGTTACCCGTTTAAAGTCCAAGAAGGCATTGATCCCACCGTTAGGCATGGCTACACCGGCCAACCGATCCTACCTCTCTGCTTTCGAGAGGAGTTTGAAGGATTAAGGAATCGGATAGCGTAATTGTTTGTCTTTCTAAAAGAAAAAAGTAAAAATACACAGGGCCAGACAATGCCTACTCAACCAGAGTACTTCACACTAGGGGGCAGTCAGGGCATTGGTAAAAAGATGGAAACCCAGATACCTAAACCTCATTCCAATAAAGAAATCACAAATCTCAGGGATGATCGAGAAACTGGGGATATAAGAAAGAAAGTCTAACAAATGGAGGATACCATCCGGCCGATTAAAGGACTCGAAATTATGGGAGTGTCACCTATTCGGATCTCTCATATATTCCGGGGCTCAATATCCTACCAAATTCAAAGTCGAGTTTGAAAAGTATAATGGGGCAAAGCGATCCTATACGCACCTAAAAGTGTGTATTCATAACTGGGATCTTATGCTGAAAATGAAAGCCTCAGAATGTAACTTTTTCAAAAGAGTCTCACTAGAGAAGCTAAAGCCTGGTATGCCCGACTTGACAATGCCAAAATCCACAACTGGCAAGAATTGGCCCACGCCTTTCTAAATCAGTACAGTTTTCAGTCACAAATGGCACCAGATCGATATCAAGTGACTAAAGTGAAAAAGAAAAGTATTGAATCTTTCCGAGAATATGCCCAAAGGTGGAAACATCTAGCAGCGCAAGTCATTCCATCAATGACAGAAACTGAGATGGTAATGACATTTATTGATATCCAAGAGGCTCCTTACTATGAGAGGATCCTAGCAGGCATAGGAAAGCCATTTGAGGAAATGATTAAACACGGTGAAATAGCAGAGATGGGCTTGAAGGCAGGAAAGATTAAAGACTTCACTGCCTTGGAAGCAGTCGCCAAACATATACAAACTGGAAAGTATGCGAGCGATCCCAAGGGGGTACCCAATAAAGGCAATGAGGATGTATCCCTTGTTGTACAGGGGCAAGCTAGGAGGCCAAATTATAGTCCCCCCATTTGGAAAATGCAAGACAATCTGCCATCTCAACAACATACTACATTCAACCAATACCCAGACAGGAAAAGAGAATTTGAAAGAACGAAAAATTAGGTATTCACTCCACTAGGCGATTCCCTTGAACATGTATTGGCGATATTAATGGATCACAAGAAAATTACCGAACTAGCTCCACCTCTGGAACTAGGGAGCAAAAAATACAATCCAAGCCAGAGATGTGCTTACCACTCAGGGTCTCCAGGACACGATACACATGATTGATGGTCCTTAAAACATTAGATTCAAAATCTGATCAAAATTGGCAGTATTGTGGTCGAACAACCTGACCAACAAAATGTCAACACCAACCTTCCGTTGCGACATGATACGGAAGAAGTAAACATGATCGGGTCAGGAAGCGCTAAAATGTATCCAATTTATAAGTACATAGGAAGGATGGAGGAATACCCCCAAAAGCACATAACAAATGTCCTAGAGTATGAAAACTCAGAGGAGGGTATGCCAGTAATGCAAAAATTGGATGCGATCCAGAATCAAGTAAACATGCTGGCTAAGCTGATAGTGCGCCAACATCAGAAAACAAGGCAATTTTTCACTCAACTATCAGAAAGCCATGAGAAAAAAGGACTCTACGATGAGCCAGCTAAATGAAGAAGATCAAAACAGGCTGGAAATACAAGAAAATGGGGATGATAAAATTTCTAGAAGATCTCACCACCAAAAGAAACAATCGAGGGAATGAGAATTCTCAAAGATGAAAGATCAAACAACCTCCAAAAGAGTCCAAAAATTCACCCCTCTGAGCAAATCCAATGAAGAAATACTACACTTTCTTATAAGCGAAGGAAGGATTACTGAGTTGCTGCCTCCTATAAAGCCCAAGATAAAGAGTTATGATTCCACCAAGATATGTCTCTACCATTCTAACTCACTTGGGCATACGACTGAAGAATGCTGGTCTTTGCGACATAAAATCCAGGCTCTCATTGAAAATAGAGAGCTGGATATAGAATTTCCCATGACCAAAAAAGGCGAAAAGGAAATAAAAAGCTTAAGATGTCCATTCGAGATAGGCAGTTCAAATGAGGTGAAGGCTATGAGCGATAATTCTGCCAGAACACAAGGTGGACTGATCCTAATGCAAGAAATGACAGAAGAGACAAAGGCATACCCAAAGGAGATTCCCTCGCCCACATCAAACATCCTATGGTTCCAAGATATCAACCATGTTCCTGATTTTATCACCTTGGATGATGCAGAGGAAATACTAATCCTTTCCAAGGAAGAAAAAGCCAAAAAGGAAAGTTCTTTACAAGAAATACCACAACCGTTCGAGGGAGATTTCATGGTTGAATCCTTTGAAACCCATGAAGAAGGCGAAGAAATAGATGAAGGAAAAGGTGGTGAGATTATCGGGGAATCCAACCCATTAGAGAATCCAGAATTCATCCCTTTTTGCGATGCGTCCATTGCAAACTTCCCTGAGGAATGTACTGAATCAAGAAGCTATCAAGTTATGGCCACAAGCGAAGACATTCAGAATCAAGGGGTAACCTCTATCACAATCCCTGAAGGCAATATAACCACTGAAAACTGGACTATCAGGCCTCAACTAGCCAAGAAGATGTAGATCTAGGGGATAAAGTTGTGAGTTCCAAAAAATGTTGGAACGATATCACTTTCTTCGTAGTATGCCTTTTATTTTCCATGCATGTAAATAAAAAAAAAAAACAAAACAAACAAAACAAAACAAAAAAAAAAAAAAAAAACATCTCTACACTCTTCTCACCACTTACCCCTTTGAACCTTTTCAAACCAAAGCCTGAACTACGAAAGACCTGATCTCCTCTTCAATAGGAGTACGTAGACAACCATCAATGGTGTGGTCAAACCAAACAAAAACCCAAATAAATACTTCTCAAACATATACACCCCAGACGATGATGGCCCAGACGTAATGGTCATCATTCGGGAGAAAGAGGTTGATGACAGCCCCTCCATCACTGCAATCCACCAAGACTTTGCCCTCGACAATTGGAGCACCACTCCTTGCATTTGTCGACGAGGGTAAAAAGGGAAGAAACTCTCTACTTATAGATAGCAATAACTGCTTACTTTTTCTGTACATTATTAGCAGTTACTTTTGTCATTACAGGCTAACACTTTGTGTTATTGAACAATGTTATATACTAAGTGAAAGCATATTTTGTTTCAGGACTCTAAATTTAGATGTGCCTGTACTTGCTGATGAGGTGCCTATTCTCCACAAGGACTGTAACTTTCATGTAAAGTTGGACACAGACTTGATGGAAATAAAAGATGACTATGAGATACCTCAGGAGATCAAAGAATGGGTCGAAGACAAACCCAAGCCAAATCTTGATCAAACCACCTCTTTCAAACTTCGGAACCTTAGAAAACCCTAAACAAGTCCAGATTGGTACGGACCTCACTCCAAATAAAAGGAATGATATGGTTACTCTATTGACCATATTCCATGATGTGTTTGCATGGTCTCACGAAGACATGGTCGGTTTATACACGGACATTATCATTCATCGCCTTCCCATCAAAGGGGGATTCAAGCCATTAAGGCAGAAGCTCAGGCGATTGAAACCTGAGTGGAAGTTAAAAGTTAAAGAAGAAATTAAGAAACAATTTCAAGCCGGCATCATCATGATGTCAACATACCCTAAATGGCTATCAAACATAGTCCCCATGCCGAAATCGGGAAGTGAGGTGCGAGTTTGTGTGGATTACAGAGATTTGAATAAAGCTTGCCCCAAAGATAGCTTTCACGTGCCATTCATCCAGATACTCATTGACAATACAGCTCAATACGACATGTACTCCTTTGTTAATTGCTTTGCGAGGTACCATCAAATCATGGTTGCTGAGGAAGATCATGAGAAAATTGTTTTCATCACTCCTTGGGGAATCTTTTGCTAACACACGATTGTCCTTCGGCCTCATCAATGCCGGAGCTACCTATCAGTGAGCCATAGGACTCTTTTCCACGATCTAATGCATAAAAAAAAAAAAAGAAAAAAAAGAAAAGAAAAAAGAAAAAAGAAAAAGAAGAAAGCTCTTCAACAAGTTCTACAGTTGCTGCCTTACCATCGGCAGATTCTACAGATGGCTTCGGTGTTTGAAGAAAAATGCTTCCTCCACATTCCTTAGAATAGGAATGATTTTGCGAGTGCGCTAGCAACCTGGGCCTCTTTGATCAACATACATGACAAGGAAGACATGCCAACCTTCACATTTGCACAACAAAAGGCTCCATCCTATGGGAATTATATTGGAGAAGTATTGGATGAGCTACCTCCGTCCAGCACCCTTGATATCAACATATCAATGAGCACTTACAAGGTAGATCTACACCCGCTGAGGCGAGCCCGACTAGGAAAAGGTGGATCCATCGACTTGCTATGAAATTCTACCTGAGCGGAGATGCACTATACAAAAAAGATGCAGGACTAGGTCTCCTCATATGTCTACACCAAGACCAAGCTCATAGACTCATGGATGAGATCCATGGTGTAGTATGTGGCCCAGACATGAGCGGCCCTCTACTTGTAAAGAAGATCCTACAATAGAGAAGTCAAACTACGGCAGTTCAAACAACACGACTTGGTTTTGAAGAAGACCATTAACAACCAAGCTCAGTCTAAAGGAAAATTCCCTCCAAACTGGGAAGGCCCGTTTATTATCAAGGAGGTATTTACAGGAGGCGCTTTCAAATTACAGGAAATGGATGGCGATGAATTTCTGTAACTCATCAATTTAGACACCGTGAAACGGTACTATGTCTGAGGTTACCATCAAGCGAATATCCTGGTTTTGGATCATCAGATCACCAGTCATTTCAAGTTCTTTAACCCTCGCTACATACAACCTTTCCTTTTTACCCATCAGCCCCTCAGAAAAAAAAACACATTTTTTAAACCAGCAGCCTGGTTTCACTTCATTTCATACAACTTTGGTATCTAACCAGGGATCAAACCTTTCACACCTTAAATTTATCTAGTACATGGGATTAAACTCTTCATCTGCAATCCGCCCTATACCTGGGCGAACTACGTCGACCTGATCTCCCCAATACATGGGAGTACGTAGGCAGCCATGTTATATGGTCCGGTCTCACCACAGAAAAAACAAACTCACTCTTATCCATAACAACATACAAAAACAAGTACCAAGACACCAAAGATGGTAGGGAATACACACAGATCGACAATCCATTCTGAAAATCCTGAGACATCTCACTGTCCATCCATCAAGGAGGAGTTCAGAATACATCCAGATCACAAAGTCCTAGAGAAAAAAGCGAATATCAAGAAAGTAGCAAGGCACAACTAAAAGGGAAGTGAATCAACATATATTTCCCTGCCATATATAATGTTGTTTGATATATACAATGTGTACTGTACATGACAAAATGGCTAAGCTAGTCTGTGCAGGAAAATACAAGCCCATCTATAAATCAGTGTATATGCGGGCTATCAAGTCCAACATGGATTCCCTCTCAGAAGAAGGAGGTAACACTGTGATCTCCTACCCAAGGGTTTCTACACGAGCCAAAAGATCCACTGCCAACTACATGCGATATCTCGAGTGGATATAACGTCATCCCGCTCAGCAACAACGATATCCCTATGAGTTAGAGCATCATCTCTCTAACAAAGCGACATCTTTACCAGAAAGAGCTGTCAACATCAAAGCCCACATCCACTACCTGTTCACCAGATGGTACAGATGTAAAAGCCTCTTGCGATCTCGGTGTCTTATCAACTCATCTATCAAAGCAACTATCCCAGACAACAAGCGAGGCTGGGGCAATTTCAAAATTAGCGACAACCGGATAGTGGATCCCTTACAACAAGATTGGGGGCAATCTCGGAAACAGCGATAACTCAACACTGGGGCATTTATCAATCATCCTAAAATAGAAAATGCACCAGTTAGCGCCATCAGCACGGTCCATCATCATCTCAATGGCGATTCAGATATTATTCACTCACAACTTCATTAACAAAGAGAGTTTCTCATATGAACCCTCAGCATCAACATGCAAAAGGACTGGGGTATTTTTCTAATTCCAAGAAATGGAAGGTCAACAACGAAAGGCCTAGTGAATGAAATCTACACCATTAACATGCGTTAAGTCCTCACAAGCTAAGGCCTCTACACCGACGTTCAAATCTGGGTAGCGAAAGAATGAATTACACCCTCCAGGGATTTCAGCGACATTCAAGTCATCAGTTCAGCTGGGTTGCAAATCAAACGCTAATGGAAATGGGGCACAAGTACCCAACAGCTGAAGCGTTTACTTGCTTTCTCTATATATATACATTTATATATATGAACTGTGTGTCGAACTTTGTTCGATGAACCTGAACTTGCCCGAGGCGCCATCGCTTTATATATATATATATATATTAATCGTGTGTCGAACTCATTCGATGAGCCCGGATTTCATATCCTATTGCATTTATTCACTTTTTATTATATATATATATATATATATATATATATATATATATATATATATATATTTGTACTTATATATAAATGAAGCGTGGTCGAACTCGCTCGATGAGCCCGATTTTACATCCGTGGGTTTAATGCTTTTATACATATATATACATATATATATATATATATACATATATATATATATATATATTTATTTTGTCCTGCCTAAAGTTTCATTCGTGGCAGTTGAGCGTATTTACAGCTTTATTTACGTTTCGTCCCGCTTGGAGTTTCCTCCGTGGCGGTTGATAGCTTTTAACAGCTTTATTTACATTTCTGATCCCCCATGGAGGTGCTTCGTTGTTGGTGATCCTGTCTATATATATATTTACAGCTTTTATATATATATACATGCTTACTGCTTCCATACAAATTGTAGCATTTTGTGCGCCTAGGAATCATGTGATCACAGATTCATCCCATTGGATCTAGATTCGGTTCCCGTGATGGACATTTTCAGCTGTAAGCAACTTGTAAATTATTCTGCGGTGTTTGAATTTCCTCAGATGGTTTCCATACCCATGATTTAAGTCTACCTTATTTTGTACATTATTTTTTATACGGATGCCTCGTGATCCGTCCAAATAAAATCAATCAAGCCGATCACTTAATAAAATTGGAGTGTAAAAGGTCTCAATTCCTATTGAGCATCAGGGTTTGAAAAACCTCTTTTATAAAACATCACTGCCATATCTTGCTAAAAACTGAATTTTTACATAAATTCAAACCCTGTGTATATAGGTTCGAACGAGGCCTCGCACAACTTCCATATAACAGCACATTGACCCACACACACACACATTCAGATAATAGTTTCTTGAAAAGAGACGGTCACCGTGGTAACACGGATGTCGGGGGGTGCCTAACACCTTCCCCCCGCATAACCAAGTCTCCGAATCCTAATGAATCTCGGTTTCACCGACCCGTTTAGCAGTGTCACATCACTGGGTCAATGTGCAAACCTTTTCACGGTTGTGTTGGTACAGCCATTTAAAAAACCAACTGGCGACTCTTAACAGTCCATCGTCGACATTATACATGTCGAACCTTTTTCACTTGTTTTTTCAAACAAATCTCACCTAAAATGAGAACACCAAAGAACAAGTAACGGAAAGGGATATCCAAAAATCCCGACGTCGACACATGTCATAGCTCACCCTTGCAAATTATTCCATTTGCAATTTTAGATGGTAATCCTGGAATATCTGGAGTAGATAAAGGGAAGCGTCCCTGCTTATATTAGGTTATATTCATGTCTAGTTGAATACTTTATAATAAGAAACTCGTTATGAGAATCATGTAATCGAACCTTAATATTGATTTATATATATATAGCATCTTTTATTTTTGCAACCTTGTTGTCTTACATATATAGATGTAAATTTAGAATTCTTTGAATCTAGTTGAGATCCTTGGGAACTATTTATCTGAGTGAGGGTATTAATAGCATGGACTGTTCATGTTGTTGCTGATATTCTAGATTTCGGATAGATAGATTCTATTCACAGATACAGTTCATATATCCAAGTGAGGGTATCCAAACACAGTAATAGTTCTCTTGAGAATTGCCATCTGTTATGGGATACTATGAATCTTTGATCTATGGGAATTATATCTAATAGTCCCTTAATTTATTATAAGCTTATAATTAGATACCATGGGTGTATAGATTTAAATGCATTATATTGATTCGTTGTAAGCACCATATCAGATACCATGGGAGTATAGATATGGGGGCGTTACAAGTTTGGTATCAAAGACACAAGGCTATAGATATAAGAAAGAGAAATCTTAGTATATAGTCTTCGAGTCCGTAAAAATTTTAAAGTACACATAAAATATAACATTAAAATTATTATGTTGTGTAAATTTCTTTACCAGTATTAAGGGAGTTTTCTTTTATAGATGGCCAACTTCAATGCTGAAGAAATGGTGATAGCAAACAATACACCACAAATTGAGTCATTTATAGCTAGTGATGCAGAGGATGAAGAATTGCTACATGATCAACAACTGCTAGATGTTGAGGAAGAGGAAGATCTAGTAGCAGGACAATTAATGAGAATTGATGAACATGATGAAGCAATGACATCCCTAATGAAGACAACAGAATATGAGAATAATAAAATGAAGTTTAGGGATGATATAGCTGAGGGAATGCTACAACATGAGAGGGGACATAGTCACCGACTAAAAGTACAAATGCACTATGCACAAAGGGGCAGAAAGGATATTCAGTCAAGACTTCTTAAAACATCTCTGGGTTTTTGAGATACTTTTAATGATTTGCAGCGCTGAGTAGTTTGATATCCGGTAGAGGAAACGAAAATTACTTATCTCATAGATCGATCTGTGGTTTGTCACATGATTCAGGATTCCTTTGATGATATCAATGAATTCTAGAGAGTAGTATAGGTGGTTGAATGCTTTATATTAGTATAAATAAAGAAGCATTCAAAGTTTGTAATATAACCAATGGTTTGTAAGTTAGTAGTATGTACAACTACTAAGTTATTTTGTAAGACTTTTGTGATATATAAATAAATGCTCTGAGGAGCAAAATGTTCCCTTTTCCACCTTCATGTTGCGAGGAGAGGCAGATTACTGGTGGGAATCTGTAAAGCGTACCCAGCCTGTGTTACCTCTTTTTTAGTCTTAACAAAAGATCTCTAACTCATGCAAGCATACATGTGTCAACAAGTAATATAGAGCAAGTAAAGTATCGATCCCACATAGAAAGTTGTTTAATTTAAATCACTATGCATTTATTAAATCACTATATTTATATGCTCAAACTAATGATTAAGATTGGTTTGTTACTCGACTCGCAAATAACAACTAAAACAATAATAACGACAGAATAAATCAAATCTGGAAATAATGGGATCCTAACTTCATTTAATATTTCATTTAATCACCACTATCATGGATGACTTGTTCACATATCACATGAAAGTAGCCAAGAGCACTAAAAGAGTCATAGCCATTTTTCAATGCACTATGACCTACTTACACAGCATCCACAAATGATAGATTCTATGTAATCATCAATATAACCAAAATCACTATATGTCTATGTGAAATTGCAACTATATTGAATTTAAGTTCAAGCCCTTATTCTAACTCATACGGTGAAACAATATATGTCTATCAGGTTCACGAAATACACAAGCCATATAAAACAACCCCATACACATATACTCTCATGATTACAATCCATACTTGCATGTTCATTGTCAATTCCATACAAATACTGAAATAAATGGTGATCAAGCATTCATACATGCAAAACAATCATGATAGACATCCCATATGATATGTAAAACAATCCAGCATTCAAGAATGCAATCAAACTACATATTAAAATCCGTTAGAATCCTATAATGTATTTTAGTTCATGACTGAACCAAAAGCCATTATGGGATCAAATCTAAACATGATTAATAAACGAACAATTGAAAGATGAAAGGTAGAAACAATCAAATCCAATTGCTGAATATAATTCACTATTCAAATCCTGATATGAATCCAGCAAATACTCATAATAATCCACTCTGGTAGAAAATCCCAAGATGAAGTAGAAAAGTAGAGTTTTGGCCTCCTTCTGCGTTGGAATCTCTCCCAAAGAGTAAACCCTAGTTATGCGTAAAAACTGAATAATCCCCTATCATCCTCTGACACCAGTCAGATATATCGTTTTAAAAACCAACTACAACAATTTTAATTAAACATTAAAATAAATAAATTTCAATGATGATTAAGCATCGATGCGGTCGCCAAGACTTCCTCCCAGATCAGTAATCCTCGCGGGCCACGACTTTTTAGTGTGTCATGATGTCCAAATTGGGTTCTCGGCAGCACGCTCCTCCCTTGCTTGTCGGTGCATGCGGCCCGCTGACTTCGCGACTTTTGATTCTCGGTTCGATGCAAAGACCGATCCGCTCCTCGCCGCTTTCATTTCTTTGTTCATCCCTGCTGAGTCTCTGCTCCACTTGATTCTCATGCCACGCATCCACAGCTCATGCCTCGCTTCATGCGTCCATTCGCCTCGTGCCCTCTAAGTCCACCAAATTAGGCCGTTTCCTGCACTTTTTCACCAAAAGGAGTTGTAAGTATATGCAATGCAAACTAACATGAAATGCAGCTAAAAGATACTAAAATGTACTTGAAATGGGAATAGTTCGCATGAATTGGTACTCCATAAGTAGGTATAAAACCCACTTATCAGCCTGCCGCACTCAAAATGTCTTGGGAGAAGTTCCAAGAATTGTTTAACGACAAGTACTTTCCCGAAATTATTCGTAACATGAAAGAGGTAGAGTTCATCAAGCTGGAGCAAAAAAATATGACCGTGTCGCAGTACGAATCCAAGTTTGCCGAGTTGTCCAGGTTTGTGTCCCACTTAATTGATAATGAGGAAAGAATGACGTGGATGTTTCTACGAGGTTTGAACCCCGAGATATGTCAATACCAAATCTCTCACAAACTGTGTTTGTATTCAGATGTTGTAAATAGGGCTCAGTTATTGGAGCGCGATAATGAGACAACCCAACCAAGGGAGAGCAGCCGACAAAATGATAATATCAGTGGTAGCAGTCATCGAAGCGGTGAAAACAAACGTGGAGGGAATTAATATGCCATAAATGGTAACCACTTCGGTGGTAATCGTGGCCAAGACAATAAAAGTGGACATTTCAAGAAGAGGAGATTCAACAATGATGGAAAGACGTCAGCACCAACACCCGTTGTTAAGGAAGGAGAACGACCACCTTTCATATGCTTCAAATACGGAGGGGAGGGACACATCAGGTCAAACTGTGCGCATCAGTCCAAAACGTGTTACATCTGTAGAAGAAAAGGTCACCTAGCTAGATTTTGTCATACAGGGAAGCCAAGTCCAGTTGGAACGATGACACCAAATGCCATCCCAGATAAGTCAAAATCAGTAGTTCAAGGGAGAGCGTTTGTTAAGACCTCCCAGAAACAAAAACGTGTTGCCTAATTTCTTAATAGCATCTAACACGTAAGTATACACGTTCGTTCGTAATATTCAGCAAGCAAGGATATCGTTCCCACGAGGAAATAAACTACTATTTATCAATTACTAATTCCAATGCAAGTAATCCTATTTTCAACTACGAAATATTATTTGTTATTTGAAAACTAAACTCAACAAAACAAATAATTAAAATCAGAATTTCACAAGAGTAACTGCAGATTTAACAGGTTATGATTACAGCTTCCCTTGGTATTTCATTTAAACCAATTACTTCCCATTTAAATTAATTAATTAATATGAATCATTATCCAAGAATATTTATAGTGCTCACGCACTTCTTCCAAAGACACGTGAACAAATCCTCCTAAATCTGATCCTTATGACACAGAGTTACAAGGAACACCCTATTTAATCAACTCACTATATTCTTATGTGAATCAAGTTACTTAGGGTTTTACGCACAAATTCTTTCAATGGATACAAAAGACACATAGGTATATTCCTATCCTACATGCTAATTATATTAATCCTAATCAGATTATATAAAAAAGTGTTATTATATCCAGATCTAAATCTATATTCCATCTTCCAATTTTATATAGATTGTCACTATAATTATTGGCTAAACAATTAATCAATAAACAAAAGATATAATAAACAATTCAATAAAAACCAACTTTCATTAAATGAAAAGGTTCAATTTAAACTACATACCATGTTCCGTTGTAATCTTAATGACATTTTAGTTCATTATAATAATAAAGAAAAACATCATCCAGATTAATAATCCAAACATCCCACATAATTACAAAAGATAAAACTAGAGAAGAGAAAAAGAAACTCTTAATTTGTTCCAATACTCTCTCTTTGCAATTCTCCTTCGTGTTTTTCTTTGTTGTCCTCTCTGCAAATCTCTTAAAAATTGAGTGATACGTCTTTTCTAAAGTCTTCTCCTATTTATATTAGTCTCTGCCCCCCCCCCCTCATTTAGATTCCTTTTTGGCTTCAAAACCCCACTCATCAGTAGAAAAATCCCTTTCTAGCCTCACATGAGCGCCTAGGCGCTCAACCTAGGTCATTTCCAAGCGCCTAGGCGCTTGACCAGGACAACGTAATTACAAAAATGCCATTCAGCTCTAATTTTAATGATAACAATAATTAAGTTTAATAATATCGGATTCATAGGTATAAAACCTACTCATCAAATACCCCCAAATTTAATCAATTGCTTGTCCCCAAGCAACAAAACATAATGCAATAATTAAATGTGCAATGTATATGCAAATGCAGCTATCTACATGCCTACGAGTCAAGTAGTCAAACAGAACAAAATCTATTCATCAAGTCTCCGATAAATCACAATAAACATGCTAGTACATCATACTAAGACAGATTAATAATGTTATAACCCGGAATTTTGAATAATTAAAATTTTACAAATAATTTTTTTTAATTAATATTAATATTAATTATCAATTTTGTGACAAGTATATGTGATACAAGTCTTGAGAAAGTCAATTTGTGTATTGACTAATAAATTTAGAGTAGAGTTGTCCTTAACAAGCTTTAGAAACCCTAACCCTAAGTCCGGATAGGGATTCGGTAGAAAATATAATTAAAATAATTATATTAATGAGTACGAGTTTGTATTGTTTAGAATTTTGATCAATGATTGATCGGATAAGGTTTAAAATTAATAAACCCTAATAAGAGATTAGAAACCCTAATCTCAGGATTAAAAACCCTAACGAACCGTTAGAAACCCTAATCGTATGCCAGGAAACCCTAATATTAAATCCGGGAATCCTAACCCCTAATTAGGAAACCCTAATCTTAATTGGGAAGCCTAATGTGTGTATTAAACTTTAATATGATTAGAAAACCCTAATTATACTTTAGTTATATTAATTTATATTTTACAAACCCTAATTATAATTTAGAAAATTTATTTTTCTAATTAAAATCCTAATTCGTGGGTTATAAACCCTAATGACCATTTTGACCCTAAATGCTAAATTAGGCAATTTTAATTAGGAATATTAATCCTAATTAACAATATTGAATTTTATGATTTGAAAATATTAATATAATTATTGAATCCTAATTATAATTTTGGAATATTAATTTTCTATTTTGAAAATCGAAATTCAAAAATCCTGGAAATCAAATTGTAAACCTAAAGGGTTCAAACCCTAAACCCTAAAGGGTTCAAACCTTAAACCCTAACCCTAACCCTAAACCCTAAGGGTTTATGAATTGGATAAGAATGCCATTAAATTTATTTTACAAATAACTAAAATACCCTTTTTGGATTTTTAATTATGTAAATTGCAATTTTGGCCAAGACCTTTAGTTGTTTACCAACTATATTGACTTTGTGAGTGCAAATCATCAGCCTCCAGCCAAAAATGCCAGCCATACATTGCATCTAAGTGATTATATATAGATTCAAGAGAGAGAAAATCACAAAACTTGGTCATTTGTCCAACCTAGCTCTCATCAACTATCTCTCTCTCCTAGCATCCGAAATTCTTAACTGAATCAGTCATATATTAATCCTCTAAAACATCTAGATCATATTGGTAGAGCCAAGATCAAAGCATCTTCAAGAAAAGGTATAACCCTAAGTTAATTTTTGATCCAAGTTGCTAAGAAATTTCTTTGTTTAAAGTGTTTAAATCAGTGTTAGAAGTTATTTTTAGTTGATCTATGATGATCAATGATGAATCCATAGCATCAAATGGCTTTAAAACGAAATTTTCAAAAACTGCTCAAGAACAGTCAAAGGTGTCTGACAAGCAAATGTCAGAGGCCACTGATCTCTGTCTGTTTATGTTTTTTCTTGTTTTATGTTTTTAATTGGTAGCCTGGTATGTTCTCATTAATCTTCAAGTGGTAGTACAGCCATCAGATGTCTGGATTTCCTTTTATTCACGGACAAAACCCGTTGACCGGGCATGACCATGAACTTTCTAGGTAACCCAGAAAGTGTAAGATCAGCGTCTGACATCTTTTTGAACAGCTCAGATCTGACATTTTTGATTCTTTTTTAGGGTGATTTTGTATCGAGCTTGTAGCCTGATATTTTTACTGTACATTTATGGCATCATATCGTGTATATAATCAGTAGATTGATCGGGGTAAGTGGTCAAACTAGGCCATATGGCCACGACTTGAATTTCTGGAAATTCTAGAAAAGTATATGAACACTTTTTCCGGCTGGACTTTCGACCGTGTGTGATTCATGATAGATCCGTTGTTTTTAGACCGAGATCTTGACATCTAGGTGTTCCTTGTCAATTATACTACATGTATGAATACTAAAACCACCAAAACAATGATCAGAACCTAGACTAATTTGTATTAGAAAGTGACCAGTCGAGGTTCTGGGTTTCTGGGAAAACCCAGAAACCGTCTGACAAGAACTTTGAGACGCTAGATCATTTTGTTGTTTTGTTGTATGATCATGATGTTGGTTGGATATTATACAGTTACAATTTAACTACATAATCAATGCTTAACATTGCTCAGAACTAGTATATATTGGAAATTACACATTGCCAAACGCAAGACGATGATCATTCGACAAAGCGGTGTTCTTGAGCTCAAGAACACCTAAGGCGATTGCACAAGTGTTCGCTATAGCTTTTAGCTTGACGCGCTTTTAATATTTTTTATTTTACGAATATTCGAAATTATTTTAAAATAGAAATAAATTCTAAAAATTATTAAAATTATCTTAAAAATTATTTTAAATTATGAAAAATAATTTTGATTAATTGAATATTTTTCTTTAATATTTATAATTATTTAAATATTAAAGGTATTTAATTTATTTACTTAGTGTATTAAATAAATTAGAGAAAAATGATTTAATATTATGAAAAATCATTTTAAATAAGAATAATGTATTTAAAATATTTTGAGTTATAAAATGTGACTTTTAATATTTTTGGAGAATTTTCATTAATAAATTAATATTAATGATATTAAATTTATTTAATTATTAAATTAAATAAATAATATAAAATGATTTTATTGATTTAAAAATCATTTTAAATAAGAATAAAGTGTTAGAAAATATTTTGAATTATAAAATATAATTTTCAATATTTTTGGAGAATTCTCATTAATAAATTAATTTTAATGATATTAGATTTATTTAATTATTATATTAAATAAATGAATTAAAATGATTTTATTGAATTAAAAATCATTTAAAAATGAGAAAATGTTTTAAAAATATTTTAATTGATAATTAATTACTTTTAATATTATGATAATAATTTAATTAATATTTAAATATTAATGGTAATTATTTAAAATGATTTTAATTATCTTAAAAATCATTTAAGTAGAATATTGATGATTTAAAATGTTTTAAGTTATTGATAATAACTTTAATATTTTGACAAGTATGTTATTAATATTTTTATATTATTAAATATTAATAATAATAAGATTATTTGATAATTAAATCATTTAAAAATGATTTAATTGTTTGAAAAATTATTATAAATTATAATAATTGTTTATAAATTATTAAAAGCTTCTGAAAAATATTATAAACGATAGTTGACTTATCTAAAATAATATTGAAGCTTTGAGACCAAGTTTAATTGACTATCAATGTGTTAATTGTCGGATAGGGTGACCAGGACACCGAGAATGGACCGAAGTCAACCAGACCGAAATAGTTAGACTTGATAAGTGTTTATATAGGTTATAAACACTAATGTGGCTATGTGGTAATGTGCCTAGGAGAAGTTTGATCTGTAAAATACACTGTTATGTGTTATAAATAATTATGCTAATTGTGAGATCGACATTGTTGAATATAGGTCTTACGAACATAGTTAATTATATTGTGTAGCTGTAATCAACGCGGAAGGCAAGTTTCCTAACTCAACCTTGAGTTATATTCATTTAATTATTATAGTGGTTAATTATTGCTAATTATACCATGTCCAGGGAATTTATTGTTGATTATTTGTAGTTAGTGCATGATTAATAATTCCAATTGAATTACTGATTCGGAGAATATACATTTGTAGAATAACTGTTGTTGGATATTCATATTCGTACAGATAATTCATGTTTATTGTCAAATTATGTTGAGAAATGTCTTAGCTAATTATTCTGGCTAGAAGAACATTTGTTAGAACTTGATAAATTCGAAAAGAGAATTCAATTGTTATTGATAGATCGATGCCAATTATTTCGGCTAGATCGATAAGTAAATAGAATTTGAAATCACAGTATCTCGTTGTTAAATCAAATTTTGATTCAAAGACTGAGAAGAACAACCTTTTTTATAAAGGGAACATTTTAGGTCATATATTCGACCATTGCGCACTGTTAAATATTATGCATAATATAGGGTACAAGGAGTTGGCCGGCTCTAAGTACTTGCAAAGGGGTATGATTTAATCTTTATGATTATCTGATACTCCTGCGTATGTATTAAAGTAAATCTCTGATAGATACCTGAGAAAATAAGTTCAAAGATCTGGTGAGATCACTCAGCATAAATCTGGAAAATATTCCACTTTGTTATTGCGTAGAATTGATTCTTGATTATTCAATAGAATATCGTAGAAACTTTGAAAGCGTTGTACTCTTTCATTATCAAAATATTACATTGTCTAGAATATGAGAGGACTTGTTATTGATTAACGATTTGTTCAGCTATTTCAAAGTTCACCGAACTTTGGTTTCATTCTATCAAAATAGATAGTCTATTTTTGTTGATTCATATACCTTTATTGTATGTCTTAACTTGCGGGGCAAACTAGTTGCTCACCTTTGCTATAAATAAAACATTTTAGTTAGGATGGAAGAGGCCAGCGGATCGAAGAAGAACAAAGGAAAAGGCAAGATGCTGGAATAGTTAATGAACAATATTATTATTATGTTGTATTGTAAACCCTTTTTGTTTATCTAAGGGTTATGTTTGTAATTTTAAGGTTAGCAAACCTGGGACTTATGTATTAACAACTTATGTTAATGAATTATGTATTCCTATTTCTATATGAATGGGTAGTTAGATGTTATTATAATTTGGATCGTGAACACCAAACTCGGGGGTCAGGTAACCCAAATTTGGGGGTGTCACGGGTTGGTATCAAAGCTGTAGTGACCAAGGTGTCACACGTTGGTATCAGAGATGTAGTGACCAAGGTGTCACCAGTTAGTAGAAGAGTCGTAGGTTATAAACCTTAAGTGGGGTGGGGGAAAACCCTAGGATTATAACCATAAGCGATAAAGAAAACTCATTTAGAGTTCTAAGTGAGGGATTGCTGAAGTGCATCAATAGTGAGATAAGTGGACACATAGTGTGAGAATTTTGTACTGGTGAAGTACTAATCAAGTTGTTTAAATTGATTGTAGGATGTCTGGAGAAGATAAAACGAGTGCGGAGATGCTAGCGGCTATTGCACCAATGCCAGAAGTTGAGGTGCCAGCGCAAAGTGAATCAGTGGAGAAGGTGGGAGAAGATGAACCTATGGTCAATCTGGGGAGCGATTATGACGATTATGTCGAAATGTATCTGAGTGGAGATGAGGAGGCAGAGTCTGAGCAAGCTAAGGTGGAGAAAAAGAAGAAGACTAAAGTTGAAGAACAAGATCAACTATCGACAGAAGTTCAAGAACTCCGGAGTAAAGTGTTTCTCTTAGAAGAGTTGTGGAAGACGGAGCGGGCATTACGCGAAATGACTAAAGAAAGGAACGAGCTCAAGGCACAGATAGAAAGGATGAAGGCGGAAGGTGGTGGATCGTCTGAAGGGACAATCAAGCAACAGAAAGACAAGAAAAAGAGAAAGAGGGACAACGACAAATTCTAATTCTAAAAAAGTCAAGCCCAGAAGAAGAAGCAAGCCCTGTCAGAAGAAGTGTGGGAAGACTCACGCGGAGAATGCATGATGTGGAAAAACGTGTGCTTCAACTGTAAGCAGGAAGGACATATTTCTCTGCATTATCCTAAGCGAAATTTGAGAAAGTGTTTTTCATGTGGGCAGACAGGTCACAGATTCAACAAGTGTCCCATCAAGAAGAAGACTGGTGAAGGGAGTGGTCGATAGACAACTTAGATATATGTAATAATATCTTTTGGGTAGAAGGTTTTGATATTAAGTGTTGTAATATCGAGAACGATGTTTAAGCATATGTAAATATATATGTTTTATATATGAAATCTTTATTTTCTATATGAATATAAGATTAAGATTAATTTGTGTGTTCTTAAAACGCATACTTATGGTAAGTTAATGACTCATAATTATATGAAATGTTTTGAACCCCTCAGCGAATGGACGCCAAAGGTCTGACTAGGATAAGTTCATAAACTCATATAACTGTGGCAAGTTCCTGAACTCATAAGTTTGGTAAGTTTGACGAACTGGTAATAACTGTGTGTGAATGGAGAATAACTGTGCGTTAATAATCCTGATATGATTTAAAAAGGGATAGTAATATGGGAAGTACTAAATGTACTGTGTTATTTGAATAAATATGTGATTATGTGAGAATTATATATTGAATTCTTATTGTGTTAAGAATTTATATAAAGAAAGAGAATTAATATAAGATTTTTATTTAAATCAGATCATGCCGCCTAGACGACAGAATTAAAACCAGCAGGAAGAACAATCAGTAAATAACGAAGGAGGTCAAGCAGACCCAATGCAGAATTTTGTAGATATGATAGCCCAAGCTATGGAGATTAGAGCTACAGTAGCAAGAGGAAGGGCGAGAGGACAACCAACAGATAGATTGGCTAACTTTAAAGACTTTAAAGCGGTAGGACCGCCTGAATTTAAAGGAACCACAGATCCGATTGAAGCCCAAACTTGGGTGAAGGAGATGGAGAAAGAATTCATCATTGCACGTGTGGTAGAAGAGCAAAAGACGGCTTTTGCAACTTATCTGATGAAGGGAGAAGCTAATTACTGGTGGGAGACGAACCAAGCGAGAGTTGGTACAGAGGTGGTGTTGTGGACAAGATTCAAGGAGTTGTTCTTTGAGAACTACTTCTCACCGAGTATGCAATCTAGGATGGAAGTCAAATTTTTAGAACTTAAGCAGGAGAACATGTCGGTATCTGAATACACTGCCAAATTCAATGAGTTGGCAAGATTTGCACCTAATCAGGTGGACATCAAAGCAAAAAAGCGAGAAGATTCGAGAATGGGCTGAAGCCGGGGATATTCAACAAGGTAGCAGTATTGCAGATCAATAAGTTCACGACTTTGATGGAGAAATCGTTAATTGCTGAAGGAGGGAGCGAAGCTGCGTCTCGATTTCATCAAGATAAGAAGAAGAAGACAAATGATAGTGGAAGCAGTGGTGGAAGTAACCCTAACAACATGAAATGGAATGAGAATACCTAGTCGGGTAATAAGACAGAAGATAATAGGAAAGGAAGGGAGCCATGTGCGAATTGTGGGAAGAACCATGCTGGAGTTTGCCTGAAGAAGAAGGGAGTTTGCTATAACTGCGAACAAGAGGGGCATATGTCACCTAATTGCCCCAGTCCGAAGAAAATTCAAGGTTGTTTTGGATGCGGATCGACTGATCATTTGGTTCGGAACTGTCCGAAGAAGAATGTAGAAAAGGAAAGTGGCAACAAGGGACCCAGTGGCGGAACCTTGGCAACTCGAGGACCTACACAACTAAGAAGACCAACAGCCCGTACATTCAACATGACGGTGCATGATGCAGTTGCTACTCAGGAGGTCGCATCAAGTAACGATTTCGTTTAGAATTTTTATTACGCGAGTATTATGAGTCAGATATTTCTGTGAACTATTTTCTTTTATAGATTCAAGTCACAGATTAGAATTTGAAACAAAAATGAATATTGTGTTGATAAGAATGAATTGATGATACAACTTTAAAAGATTATAGAGAATAAGAATGCGGTGATTCCGAGGACGGAATCCTTTTAAGGAGGGGTGAATGTGATAACCCGAAATTTTGAATAATTAAAATTTTACGAATAATTTTTTATATTAATTATCAATTTTGTGACAAGTATCTGTGATATGAGTCTCGAGAAAGTCAATTTGTGTATTGACTAATAAATTTAGAGTAGAGTTGTGCTTAACAAGCTTTAGAAACCCTAACCCTAAGTCCGGATATGGATTCGGTAGAAAATATAATTAAAATAATTATATTAATGAGTACGCGTTTGTATTGTTTAGAATTTTAATCAATGATTGATCAGATAAGGTTTAAAATTAATAAACCCTAATAAGAGATTAGAAACCCTAATCTCAGGATTAAAACCCTAATGAATCGTTAGAAACCCTAATTGTATGCCAGGAAACCCTAATATTAAATCCGAGAATCCTAAACCCTAATTAGAAAACCCTAATCCTAATTGGGAAGCCTAATGTGTGTATTAAACTTTAATATGATTAGAAAACCATAATTATATTTTAGTTATATTAATTTATATTTTACAAACCCTAATTGTAATTTAGAAAATTTATTTTTCTAATTAAAACCCTAATTAGTGGGTTATAAACCCTAATGACTATTTTGACCCTAATTGCTAAATTAGGCAATTTTAATTAGGAATATTAATCCTAATTAATAAGATAGAATTTTATGATTTGGAAATATTAATATAATTATTGAATCCTAATTATAATTTTGGAATATTAATTTTCTATTTTGAAAACCGAAATTCGAAAAATCTTGGAAATCAAATTGTAAACCTAAAGGGTTCAAACCCTAAACTCTAAAGGGTACAAACCCTAAACCCTAAGGGTTTATGAATTGGACAAGATTACCATTAAATTTATTTTACAAATGACTAAAATACCCTTTTGGATATTTAATTATGTAACTTGTAATTTCGGCCAAGACCTTTAGTTGTTTACCAACTATATTGACTTTGTGAGTGCAAATCATCAGCCTCCAGCCAAAAATGCCAACCATACATTGCATCTAAGTGATTATGTAAGACCCCAACTTATTATAAATAAAATCAAATTTCCTCTAATTATTATTGTGAATAATAAGGTATTAATTTGATATAATTCTCTGGTTATGTGTGAAATGTGCAAATTTTGCAAAATATGCAAGTGGTTATAAAATCATCATTGTTCTCGGGGAATATTCATTTGGTCATGGAATATTCTTGTTGTCGAGATTATATTAAATGACTGACCTTAATCATTTGTGGGCCCCGTAACAGAATAATTGTCGGATGAAGAAAACGACAAGTTTTAGTTTTTATAAATAACGGCGTAGTTGTTACCATTAACACTGTTGGAATACCCGGTTGTTAAAATATAGTAATACGCGTGGATGCATAGTATTGATAAATTATTGATCCTTACGTAAGAAGGCACTACTCAATAATTGTTACAGTAGTTACTGTTCAATATTTTATTTTATTGATTTAATAATTGTTGCGTTCATATTTTATATTATTGTTGTTTCAATAATTGTCACTCCACAGTATTTCCCATTATCAGATCAATAATTCATATTATTTGAATAATATTATTCGATAGCATTATTGGCAATGTCTAGAAAGTTCTGTCAAAGAGAGGTTTGGTCACATAATTGCGCGCCAGTAAGGAGAAATTCTTATTGGAAAGCCCCCCTCTTTCCTGGTAACGGCCTGGTTGTCATAAATATGATTCTGTAATATTATTTGTGAATAATTAATTATTGATTCATATGATAAGAAAATATTTATTTTATGTTGATATAAATGTTGGATATATTTATTGTGGTTAAAAATGAAGGAGTTAATGTTGAGGTGTTTTATCAGTATTTTTGTCGGAATGGAGGTATTAAAAATTAAACTAGTGTTTTTGAGATATATTGCGTGAGTTATAATTTTTTATCCGAACATTGGATCGTTGTAATTTTTGGATATGTTATACATATATAAGTTGAGTATATGTCCACAAATTTTGAACCATTAAAAATGAACGTATGATTTGTTATGAATTTTAAGAGGTGACTGGTTCAGAAATTGTTGAAGTATCTGAATTTAGCATTTTGGTGGAAAATTCTAGAATTGAGTGGGCCCCACTTGTGGTTGGTGAAAAAATGTGCCGAATTTTATTTCAAATGTGGTGGGTGGGAATAGTAACAGGTAAAGCCATCAGGTTCCAGGTCAAGTCTGCTAACATTTTCCTATAAATAGAGGGCTAAGTTAGAATTGAAAATCACACTAGAAACATAAGCTTTCTCTCTTTCTCTCTCTAGATTATTGAGTGTATTTTGTGAGTATTTAGATACTTTGTGAGTTTCTATTCATCAGTGCAAGTTTTCTTCAGCCTTATACCGATATTCCGATCAGAAGTACTGATATTTTGAGGTAAGGGATATTATCTTCTTCTTAAATGATATTTTCTTCAATTTCATTATGCCGAAATATTAGTATGAACTTTTTATCAAATTTGGAACTTTTTCTGTCGGGGTTACCTATTCACGTTATAGGACTATTCAAGTATACCAAGACTATTCACGAATACGGCACTATTCACCGAAAAATGAAATTTTCTTCTTTTTGTCCAAGATGTCTATTATGGTTACTATCTTTGATTGTATCCATGTTTTGATCTTTATTCTTGATATTTGCTTCAAAATTGGTTATTATGGAGTATTATTGATCTTGGATAAACTGTTATACGAATCCCTACTATTTGTCCTTCTGTCTCACTAGATTCGTTTTCTTTAAAATATTTTTCATCATCCTCAGTCCTAAATGATGATATTACTAAATATCTTTGGCCTCGTAGCAGTAAAAGATAAATGATTAACTGGTGAATATCTTTGGCCCGTAGTGCAAAGATGAACAGGTGTTGAGATGAACATGACCAACTGGTGATAGAAATGAATATCTTTGGCCTGTAGTGCAAAGAACTCATTCTCTACTTAACTCTTCTAATGGATTGTTGTTTCCGATGCAGTTGTTGATCTAAAACTTGTTGTCTATTATATTTTATCAGATTTCTCCCTGTTGAAGACTAACGATAATTTGTTGTATATTATCTTAGTCATAATATTCTTTACTGGGCTAGTTGAGCTCACCCCTTTCCTTTTTGTTCCATTTTTCTCAGGAGGTGAGAACATAGCAGGAACTAGTCGGGGTACGGAGTGATGGTTCTAGAAAGATGTTTTAGCAGTCCTCACTTTTTTTGTAAAATAGTGTTTGAATAATTATAATGAGGACTTATTTGAGTGTGGATATTGTCTAGAAGACAATATTTGTATTTAAACTCACAGTATGTGTTGTCGTATTTTGCACGACAATTGTATTAATGAAGTTGTAGTTTGCTTCATTGTACCATGTATTTGGCGCACTCGAATGGGTGTTGTATACCTATTTTTGGGGCGCCACAGTTTGTTATCAAAGCTTAGGGATATGGTCTCTCATGAGATTGGGGAATAGAACTAGGAGGAGAGATGAGTAAATCCTTCGCTAGTGTGTCCTATCTAAGCTTATTTGTTGGTCGGTCATAATATAGGGATATTATGTGATATGTTAATTTGTTTAATTAACCCTTGTTTTATGGCAAGATTTAAAAATGGTCACGAGAACGTTAACAATGGAGTGTATGAGATCGTGGAACAACCTTTAGTTACAAACCAGAGAACGCGTGCAACAGAAGGCAATAATCCTCCCGTAAACAACACTACCGAACAAATTATGAATGATGGATGTTTGAAGTTTTTTGCATTTTATGCAAAAACCGCACGAGGGAAACTCGTGCACGTAATCTTGGTGGAAATGCTAGCAATGCGCGCGGCTTGTCACAACCAAGCGATTCAAAGAGTTGGGACCACCGAATTTAAGGGAAAGCGGATCCGATCATGGCGTAAACGTGGGTCAAGCAAATTACCAAGATATTCGATGTCTTGGGATGCACGAAGGAACAGAAGGTTCCATTCGCCACCTTTATGTTCCATGATGAGGCGGACTCATCTGGTGGGAGTTCTCGTGGAAGCGTCCACCAAACCACCGCACTCAAAGATGTCTTGGGAAACATTTGAAACTATTCAATAACAAGTACTTTCCCGAAAGTATTCATATATGAAGGAGGTGGAGTTTATCGATCGAACAAAACAATATGACCGGTCCCAAGTATGAGGCTTAATTTTGCGAGTTATCCGTGTTTGCACATCATTTGGTCGAAAATGAGGAACGAATGACAAGGATGTTTTCGAGAGGTCTAAAGCCAGAGATTCTGCAATATCTTATATCTCATAAATTTTCTTTATATTCAGATGTTGTAAATGTGGCTCAATTATTAGAGCGAGATAATGAGTATGTGCAACCGAGGGACCACAACCGTGGTCATCGGTGACAAAGATTCATCGAGCGATGATAACCAACGAGGAGGAAAATACGAACAAAAGGCGGTAACCACTCAAAAAGTGGTCATTGTGGCCATGATAATAGGAGAGGTGAGTCAAGTGGAAATTTTAAAGAGGAGATTCAACAATGACGGAAGACATCGCAGCAACAAACACCAAAGACCAACAACAAATTCTAGGGGAGGAGAACGACCGCCGATTAGATGTTACAAATGCGGAAAGAGGGACATATCATTCAAACCGTCCACAACAATCCAAGGTATGTTACAACTGTGGAAAGGAAGGCCACATAGCTCGGGATTGTTCTGTAGCAAAACCAAGTTCAACGGGGATGTTCACTCCAAGGGTTTTCCCGGATAAGTCGAAATCAGCGGTTCCTGGAAGAGCGTTTGTTGTGACTGGCCAAAACACGAGGAACCCGAACGAGGTGATTACGGGTAAGCTAATCTTGAACTCTTACGAATTTTATACCTTACTAGATACCGGTTCTACCCATTCTTTTATCTCTCCTGCTTGTGCTCAACAATTAAACTTGACTCCGGAGAAATTGGACTTTGACTTATCTGTTGAAACTCCGTTGGGTGAAACCTTCGTTACATCTACAGTTTATAAATCTTGCATGATCCAAGTTGGCACTATCACATTACCTGTTGATCTTATCTCTTTAAAGATACTTGCTTTTGATGTGATTTTAGGAATTGATTGGTTAACCACTCATCATGCCAAAATTGATTATTTTCGTAAGGTTGTTAGTTTTCATATTCCTAACCAACCTGTCATACGAATTCAAACAACTAAACCACTAAAATCAGTCACTATCAAATCAAGCCATAAAGCTATTCATTTATTGAAAAACGGATGTCAAGCTTTCTTAGCCCATGTTATGGATTTGAACAAAGACAAGTCAGATTTGAATAATATTTCTGTTGTTAGAGAATTTCGATGTATTTAGGAAGAACTTCCGGCCTACCCCGTAACGTGATGTTGAATTCTTTATTGACCTTGAGCCGGGTACAAAACCCATTTCTAAAACCCCACATCGAATGGCTCCTATTGAACTTCAGGAGTTAAAAGTCCAACTACAGGAGTTATTAGACATCGATTTCATTCATCCTAGTACATCTCCTTGGGGTGCTCCTGTTTTATTCGTAAAGAAGAAAGACGGGAGTATGCGACTTTGTATTGACTACCGAGAATTAAACCATGTCACCATCAAGAATAGGTATCCGTTACCTCGCATTGATGAACCATTCGACCGATTGCAAGGAGCACAATTCTTTTCAAAGATCGATCTTCGATTCGGATATCATCACCAAGATTAAATCGAGGATATTCCAAAAGCGCGCTTGAAACTCGATGCAGGGATTATGAATTCTTAGTCATGTCTTTTGGATTGACTAATGCTCCCGCCGCTTTCATGGATATGATGAATCGTGTATTCAAGGAATATTTGGATCGGCTTTGTTGTTGTCTTTATTGATGACATCCTCATCTATTCCAAAAGCCGTGAAGATCATGAGCACCATTTGAAGTCGATACTTGAAAGGCTTCGTGAAAACAAGCTTTATGCCAAGTCAAGAAATGTGAGTTCTGGCTTGAGGAAGTAGCATTCCTTGGGCACGTGGTGTCAAAACATGGAGTATCTGCTGACTAGGTAAAGATTGAAGCAGTACAAAGTTGGGAGCAACCAAAGTCGATAACTAAAGTGCGTAGCTTTCTGGGCTTAGCTGGTTATTATCAGAGATTCGTGGAAGAATTTTCTCGAATCGCTACTCCGTTAACTCAGCTGACTCAGAAAGATACAAAATTCGTATGGAGCGAGGAATGCGAGAAGAGTTTCCAAGAGCTCAAGAAGAGACTCATTTTGGCACCTATTTTGGCAATACCATCTGGTACGGATGGATTTGTTATATACAGCGATGCTTCAGGGAAAGGGTTAGGATGTGTTCTCATGTAACATGGGAAAGTCATAGCCTATGCCTCACGACAACTCAAAGAATATGAGAGGAATTATCCTACTCATGATCTAGAGTTGGCAGCAGTCGTAGTCGTGTTGAAAATTTGGAGATACTACTTGTATGGGGAGAAAGTGGAGATTTATACGGACCATAAAAGCCTCAAATATTTCTTCACCCAAAAAGAACTCAACATGCAGCAACGACGTTAGCTTGAGCTGTTGAAAGATTACGATCATACCATTTAATACCATCCTGGAAAAGCGAACGTAGTAGCTGACGCATTGAGTAGGAGATCATATGCGAGTACGAGTGCGATATTGTCAATGCAAAGGCCCATTCTGTATGACTTGCAAAGGATGGAGGTAGAATTAAAGACTCTAGGGACCCACATGATGATGGCGAATATAAGAGTAGATCCGACTTTAATCGATAAAGTTAAAGATGCTCAAGCTACGGACTTGGAGCTAATACGTATGAAGAAGAAAGTGCAAGAAGGAGCTATTCCAGAAGCGAGAATCGATGAAGAAGGAATACTTAGATTCAACTCCAGACTTTGTGTTTCTAACGATTCTGACTTGAAGCATAGAATCATGATGGAGGCACACAACACACCGTTTACAATCCATCTTGGGAGTACCAAAATGTATCATGATATTCGATATACATTTTGGTGGAACAATATGAAGAGAGAGATCGCGGAGTTTATCTCGAGGTGTTTAACTTGTCAATGTGTAAAGGCGGAGCATCAAGTGCCAAAGGTTCCATTACAACCACTTGAGATTCTGAAATGGAAATGGGAACACATTACTATAGATTTCGTTACAGGTCTTCCCAAAGTTTCTCAAGGCATAGATGCTATTTGGGTTATTGTTGATAGATTAACTAAGTCTGCTCATTTCTTGCCTATACGGGAGACTTATTCCCTTGAACGTCTTCCTAGTATGTACGTGAACGAGATTATGAGATTGCATGGCATGCCAGTATCCATCGTTTTGGATCTTGACCCAAGATTCACTTCATGATTTTGGGTTAGCTTGCAGAAAGCTATGGGCACGGATTTACGATTCAGCTCGGCATACCATCCTCAAACAGACGGACAATCAGAGAGGACTATTTAAACCCTTGAAGATCTATTAAGACTTTGTGTCCTAGATTTTAAAGGAAGTTGGGATAAGTACTTGCCACTAGTGGAATTCTCCTACAACAACAGTTATCAAGAAAGTATAGGCATGGCTCCATTTGAGGCATTGTATGGACGAAAGTGTCGTTCCCCAGTATGCTGGGATGAGGTGGGAGAAGTAACGTTGTTGGGACCAGAATTAGTACGCATGACTACAGAAAAGATCCAAATGATTCGACAACGTATTTAAACCTCACAAGATCGACAAAAGAGTTATGTTGATCTTCATAGAAAGGACGTGGAGTTTAATATTGGAGATCATGTATTGTTACGTGTTTTTCCATGGAAGGGAGTTACAAGATTTGGAAAGAGAGGAAAGCTCAATCCACGATTTGTTGGTCTATTTGAGATTCTTGACCGAATAGGAAATGTGGCCTATAGACTCACATTACCTCCAAGTATGTCTCATGTTCATAATGTTTTTCACATATTTATACTTTGTAAATATGTGAAAGACCCGAACCATATTATTGCATTAGAACCAAACAAGATAGCCGAAGATTTAACATACGAAGAAGTACCTGTTAAGATCTTGGATAGGAAAGAGCATGTCCTACGCACCAAGGTTATACCACAAGTTAAGGTTTTGTGGAGAAACCATGCTATTGAAGAAATGACCTGGGAGTTGGAATCAGAAATGAAAGCGAGGTATCCTCTCCTTTTCGAAACACCAGGTACGTATGTCAATTTCGAGGACGAAATTTCATAAGGAGGGGAGGTTGTAAGACCCCAACTTATTATAAATAAAATTGAATTTCCTCTAATTATTATTGTGAATAATAAGGTATTAATTTGATATAATTCTCTGGTTATGGGTGAAATGTGCAAATTTTGCAAAATATGCAAGTGGTTATAAAATAATTATTGTTGTCGGGGAATATTCATTTGGTCGTGGAATATTCTTGTTGTCGGGGAATATTAAATGCACATGCTTGATCATTTCATGGGCCCCATAATGTAATAATTGTCGGATGAAGAAAATGATAAGTTTTAGTTTTTATAAATAATGACGTAGTTGTTACCGTTAACACTGTTGGAATAACTGGTGGTTAAAATACAGTAATACGCGTGGATACACAATTTTGATGAATTATTGATCCTTACGTAAGAAGGCACTACTCAATAATTGTTCTGATGAGTTCTTGCTCAATATTTTATTTTATTGATTCAATAATTGCTGCGTTGATATTTTATATTATTGTTGTTTCAATAATTGTCACTATACAGTATTTCCCATTATCAGATTAATAATTCATATTATTTGAATAATATTATTAGATAGCATTATTGGCAATATCTAGAAAGTTCTGTCATTGAGAGGTTTGGTCACCTAATTGCGCGCCAGTAAGGAGAAATTCTTATTGGAAAGCCTGGTTATCATAAATGTGATTCTGTAATATTATTTGTGAGTAATTAATTATTGATTCGTATGATAGGGAAATATTTATTTTATGTGGATATAAATGTTGGATATATTTATTGTGGTTAAAAATGAAGGAGTTAATGTTGAAGTGTTTTATCAAGATTTTTGTTCGGAATGGAGGTATTAAAATTAAACCGGTGTTTTGAGATATATTACGTGAGTTATAATTTTTAATCCAGACCATTGGATCGTTGTAATTTTTGGATATGTTATACATATATAAGTTGAGTATATGTCCACAAATTTTGAACCGTTAAAAATTAACGTATGATTTGTTATGAATTTTAAGAGGTGACTGGTTCAGAAATTGTTAAAGTATCCGAATTTAGCATTTTGATGGAAAATACTAGAATTGAGTGGGCCCCACTTGTGGTTGGTGAATAAATGTGCCGAATTTTATTTCAAATGTGGTGGGTGGGAAAGTAATGTAGTAAAGCCATCGGGTCACTTGGTCAAGTCTCGCTAACATTTTCCTATAAATAGAGGGCTAAGTTAGAATTGAAAATCACACCAGAAACATAAGCTTTCTCTCTTTCTCTCTCTAGATTATTGAGTGTATTTTATGAGTATTTAGATACTTTGTGAGTTTCTATTCATCAGTGCAAGTTTCCTTCATCCTTATACCGATATTTCGATCAGAAGTACTGATATTTTGAGGTAAGGGATATTATCTTCTTCTTAAATGATATTTTCTTCAATATCATTATGCCGAAATATTGGTATGAACTTTTTATCAAATTTGGAACTTTTTGTGTTCTGGGTTATTATTCACGATACTATGACTATTCACGATACTCTGAGACTATTCATAGAAAAATGAAATTTTCTTCTTTTGTCCAAGATGTCTATTATGGTTACTATCTTTCATTGTATCCATGTTTTGATCTTTATTCTTGAATTTTGCTTCAAAATTGGTTATTATGGAGTATTATTGATCTTGGATAAATCGTTATACTCTAATCCCTACTATTTGTCCTTCTATCTCAATTGGATTCATTTTCTTTAAAATATTTTCATCATCCTCATTCCTAAATGATGATATTACTAAATATCTTTATTTGTGTAGCAAAAGATAAATGATTAATCGATGAATATCTTTGGCCCGTAGTGCAAAGATGAACAGGTGTTGAGATGAACATGACCAACTGGTGATACAAATGAATATCTTTGGCCTGTAGTGCAAAGATGAATATTTGATTAAAGATGTATATTGATTGTTGTTACAGAGATAAAATATTGATGATGGACTTTTAAATCTTAGAAGATAGTAGAACTCATTCTCTACTTGACTCTTCTAATGGATTGTTGTTTCGCTGCAGTTGTTGATCTAAAACTTGTTGTCATTATATTTTACCGTATTTTCTCCTGTTGAAGACTAACGATAATTTGTTGTATATTATCTTAGTCATAATATTCTTCTATGGGCTAGTTGAGCTCACCCTTTTCTTTTTTGTTCCATTTTTCTCGGAGGTGAGAACATAGCAGAACTAGTCGGGTAATGGAGTGATGGTTCTAGAAAGATGTTTTAGCGATCCTCACTATTTTCGTAAAATAGTGTTTGAATAATTGTAAGGAGGACTTATTTGAGTGTGGATATTGTCTAAAAGACAATATTTGTATTTAAACTCACAGTATGTGTTGTCATATTTTGCACGACAATTGTATTATTGAAGTTGTAGTTTGCTTTCTGTACCATGTATTTGGCGACTCAGAATGGGTGTTGTATACCTATTTTGGGTGCGTCGCAGATTATATATAGATTCAAGAGAGAGAAAATCACAAAACTTGGTCATTTGTCCAACCTAGCTCTCACCACTCTCTCTCTCTCTCTCTCTCTCTCCTAGCATCCGAAATTCTTAAGTGAATCAGTCATATATTAATCCTCTAAAACATCTAGATCAGATTGGTAGAGCCAAGATCAAAGCATCTTCAAGAAAAGGTATAACCCTAAGTTGATTTTTGATCCAAGTTGCTAAGAAATTTTTTTGTTTAAAGTGTTTAAATCAGTGTTAGAAGTTATTTTTAGTTGATCTATGATGATCCATGATGGATCCATAGCATCAAATGGCTTTAAAATGAAGTTTTCAAAAACTGCTCAAGAACAGTCAAAGGTGTCTGACAAGCAAATGTCAGAGGCCACTGATCTCTGTCTGTTTATGTTTTTTCTTGTTTTATGTTTTTAATTGGTAGCCTGGTATGTTCTCATTAATCTTCAAGTGGTAGTACAGCCATCAGATGTCTAGATTTCATTTTACTCACGGACAAAACCCGTTGACCGGGCATGACCATGAACTTTCTAGGTAACCCAGAAAGTGTAAGATCAGCGTCTGACATCTTTTTGAACAGCTCAGATCTGACATTTTTGATTCTTTTTTAGGGTGATTTTGTATCGAGCTTGTAGCCTGACATTTTTACTGTACATTTATGGCTTCATATTGTGTATATAATCAGTAGATTGATCGGGGTAAGTGGTCAAACTAGGCCATATGGCCACGACTTGAATTTCTGGAAATTCTAGAAAAGTATATGAACACTTTTTCTGATAGACTTTGACCGTGTGATTCATGGTAGATCTGTTGTTTTTAGACTGAGATCTTGACATCTAGGTGTTCCTTGTCAATTATACTACATGTATGAATACTAAAACCACCAAAACAATGATCAGAACCTAGACTAATTTGTATTAGAAAGTGACCAGTCGAGGTTCTGGGTTTCTCGGAAAACCCAAAAACCGTCTGACAAGAACTTTGAGACGCTAAATCATTTTGTTGTTTTGTTGTATGATCATGATGTTGGTTGGATATTGTACAGTTACAGTTTAAATACATAATCGATGCTTAACATTGCTCAGAACTAGTATATATTGGAAATTACACACGGTCAAACGTGCACCTCGATGATCCTTTGTCTCAATGTTGTTCTTGAGCTCAAGAACACCTAAGGCATCGACATAAGTGTCATTTATAGGCTTTAGTGAAGCGGTTTTAATATTTTTATTTTCCGAATATTAGGAAATTATTTAAAAATAGAAATAAATTCTAAAATTATTAAAATTATCTTAAAAATTATTTTAAATTATGAAAAATAATTTTTGATTAATTGAATATTTTCTTTAATATTTATAATTATTTAAATATTAAAGGTATTTAATTTATTTAATTAGTGTATTAAATAAATTAGAGAAAAATGATTTAATATTATGAAAAATCATTTTAAATAAGAATAATGTATTTAAAAATATTTTGAGTTATAAAATGTTACTTTTAATATTTTTGGAGAATTTTCATTAATAAATTAATATTAATGATATTAGATTTATTTAATTATTAAATTAAATAAATAAGATAAAATGATTTTATTGATTTAAAATCATTTTAAATAAGAATAAAGTGTAAGAAAATATTTTAAATTATAAAATATAATTTTTAATATTTTGGAGAATTCTCATTAATAAATTAATTTTAATGATATTAGATTTATTTAATTATTATATTAAATAAATGAATTAAAAATGATTTTATTGAATTAAAATCATTTAAAAATGAGAAAATGTTTTAAAAATATTTTAAGTGATAATTAATTACTTTTAATATTATGATAATAATTTCATTAATATTTAAATATTAATGGTAATTATTTAAAATGATTTTAATTATCTTAAAAATTATTTAAGTAGAATATTGATGATTTAAAATATTTTAAGTTATTGATAATAACTTTAATATTTTGACAAGTATGTTATTAATATTTTTATATTATTAAATATTAATGATAATAAGATTATTTGATAATTAAATCATTTAAAAATGATTTAAGTGTTTGAAAAATTATTATAAATTATAATAATTGTTTATAAATTATTAAAAGCTTCCGAAAAATATTATAAACGATAGTTGACTTATCTAAAATAATATTGAAGCTTAGAGACCAAGTTTAATTGACAATCAATGTGTTAATTATCGGATAGGGTGACCAGAACACCGAGAATGGACCGAAGTCCAACCAGACCAAAATAGTTAGACTTGATAAGTGTTTATATAGGTTATAAACACTAATGTGGCTATGTGGTAATGTGCCTAAGATAAGTTTGACTGTAAAATACACTGTTATGTGTTATAAATAATTGTGATAATTATGAGACCGACATTGTTGAATATAGGTCTTACAAACATAGTTAATTATATTGTGTAGCTGTAATCAATGCGAAAGGCAAGTTTTCTAACTCAACCTTGAGTTATATTCATTCAATTATTATAGTGGTTAATTATTGCTAATTATACCATGTCCAGGGAATTTATTGTTGATTATTCGCAGTTAGTGCATGATTAATAATTCCAATTAATTACTGATTCGGAGAATATACATTTCTAGAATAACTGTTGTTGGATATTCATATTCGTAGAAGATAGAATTGACAGTACATATAATTCATGTTTATTGTCAAATTATGTTGAGAAATGTCTTAGCTAATTATTTTGGCTAGACGAACATTTGTTAGAACTTGATAAATTCGAAAAGAGAATTCAATTGTTATTGATAGATCGATGCCAATTATTTTGGCTAGATCGATAAGTAAATAGAATTTGAAATCACAGTATTTCGTTGTTAAATCAAATTTTAATTCAAAGACTGAGAAGAACAACCTTTTTTATAAAGGAAACATTTTAGGTTGTATATTCGACCATTGCGCACTATTAAGTATTATGCATAATATAGGGTACAAGGAGTTGGCCGGCTCTAAGTACTTACAGAGGGATATGATTTAATCGTTATGGTTATCTGATACTCCTGCGTATGTATCAAAGTAAATCTTTGATAGATACCCGAGAAAATAAGTTCAAAGATCTGGTGAGATCACTCAGCATAAATCTGGAAAATATTCCACTTTGTTATTGCGTAGAATTGATTCTTGATTATTCAATAGAATATCATAGAAACTTTGAAAGCGTTGTATTCTTTCATTATCAAAATATTGTGTTGTCTAGAATATGAGAAGACTTGTTATTGATTAACGATTTGTTCAGCTATTTCAAAGTTCACCGAACTTTGGTTTCATTCTATCAAAATATGTAGTCTATTTTTGTTGATTCATATACCTTTATTGTATGTCTTAACTTGCGGGGAAAACTAGTTGCTCACCTCTGCTATAAATAAAACATTTCAGGTAGGATGGAAGAGGCCAGCGGATCGAAGAAGAACAAAGGCAAAGGCAAGATGATGGAGTAGTTAATGAACAATATTATTATTATGTTGTATCGTAAACCCTTTTTGTTTATCTAAGGGGTATGTTTGTAATTTTAAGGTTAGCAAACCTGGGACTTATGTATTAATAACTTATGTTAATAAGTCATGTATTCTTATTTCTATATGAATGGGTAGTTAGATGTTATTATAATGTGGATCGTGAACACCAAACTCGGGGGTCAGGTAACCCGAATTTTGGGGTGTCACAAATAATATCTCAATCAATCATCAAATCTTACCCTGTTATTACTGATATAGTGCGTGTGTGCTCAACAACCATGTTAACTGATATAAAATCAAATTTAACACATATTAGGTCTCTTTGAAGGCATCATACAGTGTAAACTTAAGAAATCCAAAAAATGGCTAGATCCAGCTAAAATCAAACACCAACCAAATCTAAAGGTCAAGATGGGATACTTATGCTTTATTTTTTTAACTTACAGGGCTTTTTTCTCTTTTTCCCGTTTTATTCTTTTTTTTCTTACTCATGGATGTGCAATATCTTATTCCCTTAGGCTATCAGGGCTACCCCTTAGCGTGCTTTCAACCAACGACTCCCAAACCATTCAGGCTTTAGGGCACTAAGTGTATAGACAATCCCCTCGGGCGTACTTACTCAAGTAACAAAGGTCCCGAAACAAGACTAGCCACGAGTTATTTTTTTTATTTTTTTTATATAGCTTATATATCCCAAATTTTCCCCCAAACTTAGGTTCTTGTCTAACTTTAGCCATCACTACCTATTCATGAGTTTCTTTCATTCAAACTAGCATTATATTTAAGAATTCTATTATGTGTCAATTTAGACTCAATCAATCAACAAAGTTATTTTTAATATGTTATCCTTATTATATCAGTTTCAAACAGGTAAAGATTCAAATCATGACAAGAAATCACATCAAAGTCTTAACAGTCAATACTATACTTGTCTACTCAATTCCAATCTCATCATTGGCCAAAACATACTTAAACTATCTAACAGCTGGAAACATGCAAATACTTGAAACTTTTTTTTTAATTATTGAAAATTTAAGAAATTAGAATGAAAACTAAATGAAAAACTACAAAATGATAAGTTATATTAAATGAATGCAACTAAATGACTGTAATGCAACTGGAAGAATGCACCCCCAAACTTAATATATGCAATGTCCTCATTGTATATAAAAAAGCATAAGACATTAGGCATTGAGGACTTCCCTGTAAGATTAAAGCTTTATTCTTCATCAGCATCATCTACTTCTTCTGTATTATCATCATCCTCGGGAGTTAAGTCAGTTGGGAGGGTACACGGACAAGGGTGGAGGTGGTGGGAACTATTATGGAGCGCCAATCACTTGCAGGATTAGACCCCTATATGAATCTCCCCCAAACTTGGTTTAGAGCAAATCTTGAAGCTTGAACTTTGCTTTGAATTGTTGTAGTTGGAATCCAAGTAGGAGATAAAGAAGTTGACTTTAGCTTGCTTTTTTCTTGATTAGGGTTTGGAGAAGATGAATTAGATTTTGATTGGGAGAGTGCAAGAGTTGGTGTTATTGTGGTGCAAGGGCTTAGAAGGAGTTGCTTTTGAATTAGGAGTGAACGAAATTGGGTTTGAATTAGAATTGCCTTACTTAAGGCTTTATTTTTTTTTCAAGTGAACAGGTAGAGCGCCTAGGCGCTTGAAATTGTGAAGGTTGGAGCGCCTAGGCGCTTGGGAACAGAATCTGATGGTGATGGTGAGCGCCTAGGCGCTTAAAAATAGCTGTGAGTGGGCGCCTAGGCACTTGGGCGTGTCTGGGCATTCTGCAGTTAAGCGCCTAAGAGCTTCGAATAGGCTAGTTTTGGGTGCCTAGGCGCTTGGGCAAGCTTTAGCCAAAATTTGTGCTCTTTTATCCTTCTAACCTGCAAGCCATGAACCTAATTCTCAGTTATCATTTGCAAGGAGATTACAACTGAACATACAACCCTAAACTAAGATAAAATACATAACTAAATGAACTAAAATACTAAAATAAAATAAATGAACTAAAATTTAAAGAGATAAAATGCAAGTCTAGGTTGCCTCCCAGTGAGAGCTTAGTTTAATGTCCTCAGCCCGACTGCTTCAACTTTCTCTATCCAATTCCCCTTCAAAAATTGAGGAACCCTACAACCATTATTAATAACATAATTTTTGAGAGTTTCCCATCAGTAAGGGTTATTAATTCAAATTCACCTAGCTTGTTCTTTATAGGTAGATTCTCTTTTACAACCTTCAAATTACTAGGCATTTTTTGAATTGTATCTGTGAATGAATTTTTGCGTTAAAGTTTTTCCAGAACAACTGGTTCTTTATCTCTATTCCCTTTCTCTTCACACTATGACACCAATTTTATGATAACTTCCATGTTATAGATAGCTTTAATGAAAAAATAACTACTAATTGGGCACCGGATTGCAAATCTAGCCTGATCCTAAAACTTTGGTGGAAAAGATATATGGGGTACTATCAAAATTGGTTCACCTATGTCGGAACTCAAGGCTAGATCTTTGGCGACCTTCTTTTCCTGCTCTCCACTTGTCTCCTCCATTTCCACATCCTTTTCTTTTGGCACATCGGGTTCAGATTTAGCGTGGGCAATCCATCAGTCTCAGGAACCATGTTGTTTGACACTTCACCTTGAGGTCGATTGATGATGGTGTTAAAAAGTTGTCCTACCTGGTTCTCAAGATTTTGAATCAACATCTCCTGACTATTCGTCTGCTCCTCAATCAAAACCTTGAACTTGGAAATAAGTCTCTCCAAGTTTAAAATATTTTCTTATTCATGACTAGGAGCTTGAATTTATAATTCAGGAGTGTATGATTGGCTTAAAGCAAAGGGTTGGGCTAGATTGTCATCGCTTCATGAAATATTTAGTGGATTCCCCCACTCATGATGATAATTGCTGGAATATTCATAATTGTTGGGGTAATCGCCGAAGTTGCCACTATATTGTATCGACTCTAAACTGATGGCACATTGATTACTCGGATGGTTTCCACTGTAATACTCACATATTACCACTACACTTTGAATAAGTTGTGCTGATAAAGTGTTAATCTTCCTCAAAAGTTTCCCAAATTATGCTGACAATTCATCGAGTCCATAATTCTCTTCCTCTCTTGGCCGAGTCATTCTCGAATATGGCCAATGATAGTCATAGTTGTCCATAGCACCTAAAAAAGAATTAGACTAGAGAGAGAAATAAAAAAAATGTTTAAATTAAGATTAATTTGATTGAAATTAATAATGACAAAATATTAAACTAATTTCCGCAACAACGAGTGCCAAAAACTTGTTGCCTAATTTTTAATAGCATCTAACACACAAGTATACACGTTCGCTCGTAATATTCAGCAAGCAAGGATATCGTTCCCACGAGGAAATAGACAAATATTTATCAATTACTAATTCCAATGCAATTAATCCTATTTTCAACTACGAAATATTATTTGTGATTTGAAATCTAAACTCAACAAAACAAATAATTAAAATCAGAATTTCACAAGAGTAACTGCAGATTTAACAGGTTAAGATTACAACTTCCCTTGGTATTTCATTTAAACCAATTTACTTCCCATTTAAATCAATTAATTAATATGAATCATTATCCAAGAATGTTTTAGAATGCTCACGCACTTCTTCCAAAGACAAGTGAATAAATCCTCCTAAATCTGATCGTTAAGACACAGAGTTACAAGGAACACCCTATTTAATCAACTCATTATATTCCTATGTGAATCAAGTTACTTAGGGTTTTACGCACAAATTCTTTCAATGGATACAAAAGACACATAGGTATATTCCTATCCTACATGCTAATCATATTAACCATAATCAGATTATATGAACATGTGTTATTATATCCAGATCTAAATCTATATCCCATCTTCAAATTTTATATAGATTATCTCTATAATTGTTGGCCAAACAATTAATCAATAAACAAAAGATATAATAAACAATTCAATAAAAACCTACTTTCATTCAATGGAAAGGTTCAATTTAAACTACATACCGAGTTCTGTTGTAATCTTAATGAAAATTTAGTTCATAATAATAATAAAGAAAAACATCATCCAGATTAATAATCCAAACATCCCAGATAATTATATAAGATAAAAATAGAGAAGAGAAGAAGAAACTTTGAATTTGCTCCAATTCTCTCTCTTTAATCTTCAGCCCTTGCAATTCTCCTTCGTGTTTTTCTTCGTTGTCCTCTCTTCAAATTTCTTGAAAAATTGAGTGATACGACTTTTATAAAGTCTTCTCCTATTTGTATTAGTCCCCCCCCCCCTCATTTAGATTCTTTTTTTGCTTCAAAAACCCACTCAAAGATGAAAATTCCTCTTTAGTCAGCATACGAGCGCTTAGGCGCGCTCGACGAGAAGTCATTTCAAGCGCTAAGGCGCTTGACCCCGAGACCATGTAATTACAAAAATTCCACTCAGCTCTAATTAGAATGATTTTTTGACCTTTTTCTTCTCCCAAATGACCAATTTGTCCCTCCAGCTCCAACCTACAAGAAATAAACATAAAAACACATATAAAAATACAAAAAAACAATTATAGATAACAATAATTAAGTTTAATAATATCATATTCATAGGTATAAAACCTACTCATCAGCAAGGAACCCGAATAAGGTCATCACGGGTAAGCTTATCATAAACTCTAGCGAAGTATATACCTTATTTGATAGAGGTTCTACCCATTCTTTTATTTCTCCTACTTGCGCTCAACATTTAAATTTGACTCTGTTGGGAGAAACCTTCATTACACCCACTATTTATAAGTCTTGTTTGGTTCAAATCGGTACCCTCACATTACCTGTCGATCTTATTTCCTTAAAAATAGTTGCATTTGACGTGATTCTAGGGATTGATTGGTTAACTATTCATCATGCTGAAATCGATTATTTTCATAAGATTGTTAGCTTTCATATTCCTAACTAACCTATTATGTGAATTCAAGCGACCAAACCATTAAAATCAATCACTGTCATCTTAAGCCATAAAGCTATTCGTTTATTGAAAAATGGATTTCAAGCTTTCTTAGCTCATGTCTCGGATTTAAACAAAAATATATCAGTTTTGAATGATATTTCTATTGTTAATAAATTTCCTGACGTATTTGCTGAAGAACTTTCTGGCTTACCCCTAGAGCGTGAAATTGAATTTTTTATTGACCATGAACTCGGTACAAAACCCATTTCTAAAGCCCCATATCGAATGGCTCCTGTTGAACTTCAGGAGTTAAAAACTTAACTACAGGAGTTGTTAGACATTGGTTTCATTAGTCCTAGTACGTCTCCTAGGGGTGCTCCTATTTTATTTGTAAAGAAGAAAGATGGGAGTATGCGACTTTGTATTAATTATCGGGAGTTGAATCATGTCACCATAAAAAATAGGTACCCATTGCCACGTATTGATGACCTGTTTGACCAGTTGCAAGGTGCCAAATTTTTTCCAAAGATCGATCTCCATTCAGGATATCATCAGTTAAATATTAAAACGTTGACATTCCAAAGACTGCTTTCAGAACTCGGTACGGGCATTACGAATTCTTAGTCATGTCCTTTGGATTGATTAATGCTAATGCTGCCTTCATGGATATAATGAACCAAGTATTCAAGAAATATTTGGTTTATTTTGTGGTTGTCTTTATTGATGACATTCTAATATATTCCAAAAGCCGTGAAGATCATGAGCAACACTTAAGGTTGATACTCCAAAAGCTTCGTGAAAACAAGTCGTATGCCAAGTTGAAGAAATGTGACTTCTGGCTTGAGGAAGTAGCATTCCTTGGGCACGTGGTATCAAGTCATGGAATATCTGTTGACCCGGCAAAGATTGAAGCAATTCGAAGCTGGGAGCAACCTAAATCAGTGACCGTAGTACGTAGCTTTCTCGGCTTAGATGGTTATTATCGAAGATTCATAGAAGGGTTTTCTCGAATCGCTACTCCATTAACTCAGCTGACTCGAAAAGATATAAAATTTGGTTGGAGCGAGGAATATGAGAAGAGTTTTCAAGAACTCAAGAGGAGACTCATTTCAGCACCTGTTCTAACAATACCATCTGGCTCAGAGGGATTTGTCATCTATATTGATGCTTCAGGCAAAGGTTTAGGATGTGTTCTCATGCAACATGGGAAAGTCATAGCCTATGCCTCACGACAACTCAAAGAATATGAGAGGAATTATCCTACTCATGATCTAGAGTTAGCAGCTGTCATTTTTGTGCTTAAGATTTGGAGGCATTACCTGTATGGAGAGAAGGTGGAGATTTATACGGATCATAAAAGCCTCAAATATTTCTTCACTCAAAAGGAGCTCAACATGCGGCAACGACGTTGGCTTGAACTGTTGAAAGATTATAATCATACCATCCAATACCATCCTGGAAAAGCGAACATGGTAGCTGACGCATTGAGTAGAAGATCATATGCAGGTACAAGTGCGATATTGTCAACGCAAAGGCCCATTTCATATGACTTGCAAAGGATGGAGATAGAGTTAAAGACTCCAGGGACCCACGTGATGATGGCAAACATACGAGTAAAACTGACTTTAATCGATAAAGTTAAAGCTGCTCAAGCTACAGACCTGGAGCTGATGCGTATGAAGAAGAAAGTGCAAGAAGGTGTTATTCCGAAAGCAAGAATCGAAGAAGAAGGAATACTTAGAGTCAACTCCGGACTTTGTGTTCCTAACGACCCTGATTTAAAGTATAAAATCATGATGGAGGCGCACAACACACCGTTTGTAATCTATCCTAGGAGTACCAAAATGTATTGTGATCTTCGACATATATTTTGGTGGAGTAATATGAAGAAAGAGATCGCGGAGTTTATCTCAAGGTGTTTAACTTGTCAACATGTCAAGGTGGAGCATTAAGTGCCAAAAGGTCCATTGCAACCACTTGAAATTCCAGAATGGAAGTGCGAGCACATTACCATGGATTTTGTTACTGGTCTTCCTAAACTTTCTCAAGGCATAGATGCAATTTGGGTCATTGTTGATAGATTGACCAAGTCTGCTCATTTCTTACCTATACGAGAAACTTATTCACTAGAACGTCTTGCTCGTATGTACATAAACGAGATTGTAAGACTGCATGGTATGCCAGTATCCATAGTTTCTGATCGAGATTCAAGATTCACTTCATGATTTTGGGTTAGTTTGCAAAAAGCTATAGGCACAGATTTGCGATATAGTTCGACATATCACCCTTAGACGGACTGGCAGTCGAAGAGGACTATCCAAACTCTGGAGGATCTATTAAGAATCTGTATCCTTGACTTCAAAGGAAGTTGGGACAAGTTCTTGCCATTAGTGGAATTCTCCTACAACAACAGTTATCAAGCAATTATCGGCATGGCTCCATTCGAGGCATTGTATGGACGCAAGTGTCGTTCTCCAGTATGCTGGGATGAGGTGGGTGAGGCAATATTGTTGGGACCGAAGTTGGTACATATGACTACGGAAAAGATTCAAACGATCCGACAACGTATAAAAACCTCACAAGATTGACAAAAGAGTTATGTTGATCTTCATTGAAATGACGTGGAATTCAATATTGGAGATCATGTGTTGTTACGTGTTGCTCCATGGAAAGGAGTTATGAGATTTGGAAAGAGAGGAAAGCTCAATCCTCGATTCATTGGCCCATTTTTAATCCTCGATCGAGTAGGAACTGTGGCCTATAGACTCACCTTACCGCCAAGTATGTCTCGTGTTCATAACGCTTTTCACATATCTATGTTACGTAAATATTTGAAAGACCCAAACCACATTATTGAGTTAGAACCAGACAAAATAGCGAAAGATTTAACGTATGAAGATGTACCTGTTAAAATCTTGGATAAGAAGGAACATGTTCTACGCTCCAAGGTTATACCTCAAGTCAAAGTTTTGTGGAGAAACCACGGTGTTGAGGAAATGACCTGGGAGTTAGAATCTGAAATAAAATCAAGGTATCCTCACCTCTTCATTATACCAGGTATTTACCCTAATTTCGAGGGCAAAATTTCATAAGAAGGGGAGGTTGTAAGACCCCAACTTTTATGAATAAAGATGAATTTTTCTATAAATATAATTTTTGAATATTAAGGATTGAATTTGTTATAATGTTATAGTTGTGGGTAATATTTATGAATTTTGCAAAGTAAGCAAGTTGTTATATAATATTCGATTGGTCGGGGAATATTCGTTTTAACAGGAAATATTCGTATGACGGTGCAATCATTGGTGGACCCCACAACATAATTATTGTCGGAATGAGAAAATGACAGAAATATCTTTTTATGAAAATAACGGCGGATGTTTACCGTTAAACTGTTGAAATAACCGGTGTTAAAAGTACAGTAATACGCGTGGTTGCATAGTAGCACACGGTATGATTATTGATGCTTATGTGAGAAGTCACTCAGTTATACTCAATTATTGCTACAAGATAATTCACGATCGTATATCTCTCATATTATTGATTCAATTATTGTCACAGTATCATCTGCATAATATTTTATATTATTAAATCAATAATTGAGACGATAAAGTTATTAATATTATTATTTGCAATATTGACGATGTCTAGACGTTCTGTCAAAGAGAGGCTTGGTCACCTAATTCCGCGTCAATAGGGAGAAATCCTTATCAGAAACCCCCTCTTTCCTGGGAACGACCTGGTTGTTAAATATTGCGAATTATAGTAATGATGATAAATGTTGTTAAAAATATTGATGAGATTTTTATGAAGTATTTGTTGTAAGTTTGGCGTATTATTTAGACCTCCCACTTACTCATTTTTCAAAATAGTGTGTTATGGGTATATATATATATATATATATATATATATATATATATATATATATATATGGTGAAAGTGACATGTGTGGAAAAAAAATCACATGAAAGAAAAAAATGAAATGAATGGCATGGAAGGAAGGGAGAAGTATTATTATTATTATTATTATTATTATTATTATTATTATTAAAGGTGGGGGGTCGAGTGGAAGTCACGGGGGTGTATCCCGTGAAGTTAATTGAGCATACGTTATGTATATATATAATATATATAATATATATTATATTTTATTTAAAAATTTTGTTTTATTAGAATATTTTATTGCACAGTAATGAATAGTAAAATCAAATTTTCAACGAATTCAGCCGATCGAAGTTGCGCCCGTGATTCCACTATTCACCTGTGATTTTTATTTTCCTAAATAGTATCCTTCCATTCTCCTATAAATACGATGCTTAGTTAGAATTGAAAATCACACCAGAATCAGAGAATTCTTCTTCTATAATATTGAGCGTATTTCTTTCGAGTTTTAGAAAGCTTTGAGCGTAGAAAACAGTGAAAGTTTTCTTTAAGAATATCACCGCTATACCTGTTGGAATACTCTTCTTTTTAAGGTAATGGATATTATTTTTGATCAATATTCATATGAAATAATATTTTCTTCCATACTCTGTAGTATGTAAACAATATTATTTCGTTTCAGATTTTGAATTTTATACTCATTTTGTTAAGTTTTGGCTTCTATACACCATGAAATTAGTAGAATATCCTTGATATTTGCGCTTCATCCAGTATCTTTTCATGGAAATATTATTCTGAGCATTCTTGATAAGTTTTAACTTTTTTATATAGGGGTACTATTCACGAGGTTACTATTCACGGGATATTATTCACTCGGTTACTATTCACATGAGGGTACTATTCATGACAAAAATTGATTTCTTTTCGGTCCAAATCATTTTTGATACAATATTATTCTTGAATTTTATTCCACAAAGAAATATCATGTTGACAATTTGGACATTATTGAATTCTGGATAAATTAAATTATAAATCTTTAAAAATTTATCCTTTGCTTTCTTTTAATTGAATTCTTATATCATTGTCATCATCATCATGCTTATATTATGTTGACAGTCATCTGTGGCCGTAGTGCATAGATGGACTTGGTATGATTATGACCGGGGATTATTTGGTATAATCATGACTGTAATGTTAAAAATGATGTGGTAAAAGTCCTCATTGGCCCATAGTGCATTGATGGACAGTTATTGGCATGATCATGACCATTGATGAAAACACGAATATCCTTGGCCCGTAGTGCATGGATATTTCGTGGTCGTTATACTAATGAATATACTTGGTCGTAGTGCAGAGATAATTCGATGATGTGGATTATTTATTAAGCTGAGTCTCAGCGATAATGTTGATGAAAAACCTTTTAAATCATAGAAGATAGTAGATTTCATGTTCTATTTGACTCTTCTAATGGATTGCTTGTTCTGTTGCAGTTAAACTTGATGTTTATTATATTTTATCAGTTTAACACTGTTGAAGGCTAACGATAATTTATTCTGCATTATCTTAGTCATAATATTTCTTACTGGGCTAGTTGAGCTCACCCTTTGTTTTCATTGTTCTCTTCAGGAAATGAGAATATAGCTGGGACTTGTCGGGGAACGAAGTGACGGTCCAGATGGTAGCATTAGTAGTCCTCACTATTTTGTGAAATAGTGTGACAATAAATGTAATGAGGACTTATTTTAAGTTTGAATACTGTCTAGAAGACAATATTCGTATTAAAACTCACAGATCATGTGGTATAATTAAGTTTGTATTTGTATTCAGTACCATGTATTTGGCGACTCAGAATGGGTGATGTATACCTATTTTGGGGGCATCACATTTAGTAATGTTAAAGCCCAATTGTTGGTTAATATAAAGTCCAAAATGAATTAATACAAGCCCAAAAGAATAAGCTAAGCTAATTAAATTAAAGCCAAAATAAAGATCCAATGGGTTAGGGTGACCCATGGAGCAACCCATGATCACATGGGTGATCTTGGTGGCCAAGTAAGTGTTGTGATGAGCAATCAATAGATAAGTATTGTGATGACCAAGTAATTAATTTGATGGGCAAGTTAACTTACGTAAGGAGGTTTGATTAAGGAGGTGGGATGGCCTAAATGACTAATATGCCCTAACCTTAGCAATCCTATAAATAGAGGGAGAGGTTGTTCATTTGCACACTTGTTAATTGCATCCAACATAATACATCTTATTTGTTAGAGAGAATAAGCAAGAATAAGCTAGACTTTTAAGAAGAAGAAAAGCTTGATAATCAAGGGTAAGACTTGTGATGCCCCATCAACCATCTTGAGTCGCCAAATACATGGTACAAAATTCAAATACAACTTAATAATACAACTATTGTTTAAAATACGACAAAACATAAACTGAGAGTTTTAATACGAATATTGTCTTCTAGACAGTATTCAACTCAAATAGAGTCCTTAATACATTTATTATCACACTATTTCATAGAATAGTGAGGACTATTAATGCTATCATTTGGACCGTCACTCCGTTCCCCGACTAGTCCCGGCTACGTTCTCATTTCCCGAAGAGAACAATGAAAGCAAAAGGGTGAGCTCAACTAGCCCAATAAGAAATATTATGACTAAGATAATGCAGAATAATCTATCGTTAGCCTTCAACAGTGTTAAACTGATAAAATATAGCAAACATCAAGTTTAACTGCAGCAGAACAAGCAATCCATTAGAAGATTCAAGTAGAGCATAAAATCTACTATCTTCTATGATTTAAAAATGTTTTTCATCACTTTTATCGCTGAGACTCAGCTTAATAAATAATCCACATCATCGAATCACCCCTGCACTACGGTCAATGATATTCTTTAGTATCATGACCACAAATTATTCATGCACTACGGGCCAAGTATATTCATGTATTCATCAATGGTCATGATCATGCCAACAGTTGTCCATCAATGCACTACGGGCCAATGAAGACTTTTACCACATCATTTGTAACATTACGGTCGTGATTATACAGAATAATCCCTTGTCATAATCATACCAAGTCCATCTACATACCATGTGCCATACGAGATGACTTTCAACATAATATGAACATGAGGATGATAAGAATTCAATAAAACAAGTTCAAGGATAAATTTTAAAAGATTTATAATTTAATTTATCCAGAAATCAATAACATCCAAATTGTCAACATGATACTATTTTTGTGCAATAAAATTCAAGAATAATATTATACCAAAAATAATTTAGACCGGAAACGAATCAATTTTTATCATGAATAGTACCCAGATGAATAGTACTCGAGTGGATAGTACTCGTGAATAGTAACTTTGGGAATAGTAACCCCGTGAATAGTACCCCGGCATGAAAAAGTCAAAACTTATTAAGAATGCTCAGAATAATATTTCCATGAAAAGATACTAGATAAAGCGCAAATATCAAGGATATTCTACTAATTTTATGGAGTATAAAAGCCAAAACTTTAACAAAACGAGTATAGAATTCAAAATATGAAACGAAATAATATTACTTACATACTACAGAGTTTGGAAGAAAATATTATTTGAAGCGAATATTGAACAAAAATAACATCTCTTACCTCAAAAGAATAGTACTTCTGGCTGAATATTGGATATAACGCTGAAAGGAACTTGCACCGTATAGAAACACTCAAAGTATCAAAATACTCACAAGAATACGCTCGATAATATAGAGAGAGAAGATTTCAGTTTCTGGTGTGATTTTCAATTCTAACCTAAACACCCTATTTATAGGAAAATACATAGAACACCAAAGCATAAAATTTAATAAAATAATATATTTATAAAACAAATTCACGCCCACCTCTTGACAATCTGAATTCAGCCACAAGTGGGGCCCACAATAATGACAAAAATGTTTTTCTAAACAAAAATATTTAAAATTTCAAAAATTAATTATTCTGGAACTTTAATAATTCATAATAAATAGCAATTTTATTAGAAAAATTCAAATCTTATGTCCATTCCATAGGAAATTCAATTCTCTACAACTTTGTAAGTTTAACTTTTTCCAAATTCCAAACAAAAATTGACTGAAATCCACATATGGACGATTTTACAGACTATAATCAAATTTTAATCAAGAAATGGGGTCCACCAACACACAAAACATGTGTTAAACATTTTTTATAACAAAAATACTCTTCCTCCTCATTTATTCATATATCCCACATTCATTATAAAAATATCACCATTATTATATTATTATAATGTAATAATATATTTAAATGAATTATTTTATCAAAAAAGATAAATATCAATTTTCAACAATTGTCACATTAAAACTTTTCTCCATCTATATCCACATAAAATGAATATTTTCCTTATCATATAAATCAATAATTAATTATTCACAAATAATATTAAAGAATCACAATATTGACAACTAGGTTGTTCCCAGGAAAGAGGGGGCTTTCCGATAAGGATTTCTCCTTATTGGCGGGTAATTAGGTGACCAAACCTCTCCTTAGACAGAACTTTCTAGACATTGTCAATAATGTTATCTAATAATATTATTCAAATAATATAAATTATTAATCTGATAATGGAAAATATTGTGCAGTGACAATTATTGAAACAACAATAATATAAAATATCAACGCAACAATTATTGAATCAATAAAATAAAATATTGAACAATAATTATTGTAACAATTATTGAGTAGTGCCTTCTTATGTAAGAATCAATAATTGGTGCAATACCGTGTGCTACTATGCAACACTGCGTACTACTGTGTTTTAACCACCGGGTATTCCAACAGTGTTAACGATAACAATTACGTCGTTATTTATAAAAACTCAAACTTGTCGTTTTCTTCATCCGACCGTTTTCCGTTATGGGGTCCACAAATGGATGCGCCGTCGTATGAATATTCTCCGACAGAAAGAATATTCCACGACCAAACGAATATTCCCCGACAATATGAATATTTTATAATCACTTGCTTATTTTGCAAAATTTATAAATATTACCCCCAACTATAACATTATATCAAATTTACTCCTTAATATCAAAAACATATTTTGAGAAAATTAAATCTTTATTCATAAAATTCGGGGTCTCACAATCTCCCCTCCTTATGAAATTTCGCCCTCAAAATTTACGTACGTACCTGGTATGCCGAAGAGGTGAGGATACCTCTTCAAATTCTAACTCTTGAGGTATAACCTTTGAGCATAAAATATGTTTCTTCTTATTCAAGATTTTAACAAGTACCTCTTCATACGTTAAATCTTCCGCTATCTCGTCTGGTTTTAAATCAATATTATGGTTCGGGTCGTCCACATATTTACGTAGCATCGATACGTGAAAAACGTTATGAACACGCAACATACTTGGCGTTAAAACGAGTCTATAGGCCACTGTTCCTACTCGATCGAGGATTTCAAATAGAACAATTAAATCAAGGGTTGAGATTTCCTCTCTTCGTCAATTCTTTCTTCTAGAATAACGCCCTCTTGAACCTTCTTCTTCACATTTATCAGCTCTGAGTCTGTAGCCTAAGCGGCTTTAACTTTATCGATTCAAGTCGGTTCTAATCGTATATTTAACATCATCGCGTGGGTCTCTAGAGTAAGTCGTAAGAAATGGGTCTTTGTGTTAACAACGTCGCACTCGTAACTGCATATAATCTTTTACTCAACGCGTCAGCTACCACATTCGATCTTCTACGATGATATTGAATGGTATGGTCGTAATCTTCAACAGCTCGAGCCAATGTCTTTGGCGCATGTTACGTTCGTTTTGGGTGAAGAAATATTTGAGGGTTTTAGAAATGGGTTTTGTACTGGGGTCAAATTTAAACGTTGAGCGCAAGTAGGAGAAATAAAAGAATGGGTAGAACCGGTATCTAATAAGGTATAAACTTCGCAAGAGTTTATAATTAACTAGCCCGTGATAACTTCGTTTGGGTTCCTCGTATTTTGGGAAGTCACGACAAACGCTTTCCCTTGAACAGCTGATTTTTACTTGTCTTGGATAGCCTTTGGTATCATCGTCCCAACTGGACTTAACTTTGATATAGAGTACAGTCCACCCTCAATTTCTTCATTCCATTCCATATCGAACCATGATTTGAATCATTACTCTCCGATCCATATCGAATTGGGGTTGACCGCTCTGCACTGGGTAATTCTGAACTCGATGTTTGATTCTCCCAATTGTTATCCAAAAAGAAAAATCCATTTCATCTATTTTGGCCTTATTGGATCTGGACGTCTTTTTCTACAATATTAACGCGTCGTTCGGCTTTTACCCATGCATCCTCCATTCTCATTTTTTCGGTTGCTTCTTCTTTCATCAGAACTTTGATCATAGCATTCTCATATTCCAGCTCTAATATCTTATACTCTGCCAAAGAGTGCTTCTGTTCAATCATCGCACATCGGGTAACACAATTTTGAATTGTTGCATCTCTTTGCTCCACGACCGCATGTCGTTCTTCAACTTGCTCTTCTAACTCATGAATACGATTTTGTAATTCTAAATTTCAATCATAAAATTCTTCTAATAAATTCTCCTCAGGTTCCTCTTCTTCCTCACTCTCACCGCTACTCTCACGACTATCTCTAAGTGCAACTACTATTAATTCTTCACTCATCATATGGATATCTCTAATTCCTTCTTCGCCTAACATCACATTATCCTGGTTGGAGATTAGAGGTGTCTCCACGGTCTCATTCACTCCATTGTTAACATTTTCAGCTGTCATTCTCAAATACTGCCACAAAAAAAGGGTTAATTAAAGAAATTGACATGCAACATAATAACCCTATACTCTGACTGACCAATTAAATACCAAATAAACTTAGGTAGGTCATACTAGCGAAGGAATTCCCCGTCTCTCCCCTCCTAGTTCTAGTCTCACATGTTAGCCAGGGATCATATCCCTAAGCTTTGATACCAACTGTGACACCCCCAAAATAGGTATACATCACCCATCTTGAGTCGCCAAATACATAGTACAAAATTCAAATACAGCTTAATAATACAACTGTCGTGTAAAATACGATAAAACATAAACTAAGAGTTTTAATACGTATATTGTCTTCTAGACAGTATTCAACTCAAATGGAGTCCTCAATACGTTTATTATTACACTATTTCATAGAATAGTGAGGACTACTAATGCAATCATCTGGACCGTCACTCCGTTCCCCGACTAGTCCCGACTACGTTCTCATTTCCTGAAGAGAACAATGAAAGCAAAAGGGTGAGCTCAACTAGCCCAGTAAGAAATATTATGACTAAGATAATGCAGAATAATTTATCGTTAGCCTTCAACAGTGTTAAACTAATAAAATATAACAAACATTAAGTTTAACTGCAGCGGAACAAGAAATCCATTAAAAGAGTCAAGTAGAGCATAAAATCTACTATCTTCTATGATTTAAAAAGGTTTTTCATCACTTTTTTATTGCTGAGACTCAGCTTAATAAATAATCCACATCATCGAATCACCCCTGCACTACGACCAAGTTATTCTTTAGTATCACGACCATAAATTATCCATACACTACGGGCCAATGATATTCGTGTATTCATCAATAGTCATGATCATGCCAACAACTGTCCATCAATGCACTACGGGCCAATGAGGACTTTTACCACATCATTTGTAACATTACGGTCATGATTATACCGAATAATCCGTAGTCATAATCATACCAAGTCCATCTATGCACTACAGGCCACAGATGACTTTCAACATAATATAAACATGAGGATGATAAGAATTCAATAAAACAAGTTCAAGGATAAATTTTTAAAGATTTATAATTTAATTTATCTAGAAATCAATAACGTCCAAATTGTCAACATGATACTGTTTTGTGGAATAAAATTCAAGAATAATATTGTATCAAAAATGATTTGGACCGAAAAGAAATCAAATTTTGTCAGGAATAGTACCTCGGGTGAATAGTAACTGAGTGAATAGTATCCCGTGAATAGTAACTTTGGGCATAGTAACCCCGTGAATAGTACCCCGGCATAAAAAAGTTAAAACTTATCAAGAATGCTCAGAATAATATTTCCATGAAAAGATACTGGATGAAGCGCAAATATCAAGAATATTCTACTAATTTCATGGAGTATAGAAGCCAAAACTTTAACAAAACGAGTATAAAATTCGAAATCTGAAACGAAATAATATTACTTACATACTACAGAGTTTGGAAGAAAATATTATTTCAAGCGAATATTGAACAAAAATAACATCTCTTACCTCAAAAGAATAGTACTTACGGCTGAATATTGGATATAATGCTGAAAGGAACTTGCACCGTATAGCAACACTCATAGTATCAAAATACTCACAAGAATACGCTCGATAATATAGAGAGAGAAGATTTCAGTTTTTGGTGTGATTTTCAATTCTAACCTAAGCATCCTATTTATAAGAAAATGCTTAAAACACCAAAGCAGAAAATTTAATAAAATAATATATTTATAAAGCAAATTCACGCCCACCTCTTGACAATCTGAATTCAGCCACCAGTGGGGCCCACAATAATGACAAAAACATTTTTTCTAAACAAAAATATTTAAAACTTCAAAAACTAATTATTCCGAAACTTCAATAATTCATAATAAATAGCCCTTTTATCAGAAAAATTCGAATCGTATGTCCATTCCATAGGAAATTCAATTCTATACAACTTTGTAATTGTAAGTTTTTTCAAATTCCAAACATAAATTGACCGAAATCCACATACGGACGATTTTACAGGCTATAATCAAATTTCAGTCAAGAAATGTGGTCCACCAACACACAAAACATGTGTTAAACATTTTTTATAACAAAAATACTCTTCCTCCTTATTTATTCATATATCCCACATTCATTATTAAAATATCACCATTATTATATTATTATAAAATAATAATATATTTAAATGAATTATTTTATCAGAAAAGATAAAATATCAATTTTAAATAATTTTCACATTAAAAATTTTCTCCATCTATATCCACTTAAAATGAATATTTTCCTTATCATATAAATCAATAATTAATTATTCACAAATAATATTACAGAATCATAATATTGACAACCAGGCTGTTCCTAGGAAAGAGGGGGCTTTCCGATAAGGATTTCTCCTTATTGGCGCGCAATTAGGTGACCAAACATCTCTTTAGACAGAACTTTCTAGACATTGCGAATAATGCTATCTAATAATATTATTCAAATAATATGAATTGTTGATTTGATAATGGAAAATACTGTGCATTAACAATTATTGAAACAACAATAATATAAAATATCAACGCAACAATTATTGAATCAATAAAATAAAATATTGAACAGTAATTTCTATAACAATTATTGAGTAGTGCCTTCTCACGTAAAAATCAATAATTGGTGCAATACCATGTGCTACTTTGCAACGCCGCGTACTACTGTGTTTTAACCACCGGGTATTCCAACAGTGTTAACGGTAACAATTACGCCGTTATTTATCAAATTTCTAGTGCACAGAGATGGCACCGCTGGCGCATTTCGTTTCAATAAATAGGTAAATACAATGAGAAAGCCATCACTCATCGAAGTTTCATCACGCATTCACGTATTGTGACACATGTATTTGGGACTAGCCAGTCACGAGTCCTGGTCCTCACCATCGGAAGTGAAATAAGTGTTGTAAGATAAAGAAGGGAAGGAAGGCTGCAAATGCAAACCTTAGGGTTTGCATAGTAAAGAATGATTATGAAGATAAAAAGAAAGGTAAATAGTTAGTAGGGAAGTACAACCTTAAGGAACTTGAAATAACATTCTTAAAGGATGTTAAAGACTTTAAGTATTACAACTAAAGGTCGATGAAAGATTAATTGAATGTCAAAGCAATGTAATGTGATAAGCCAGAACTAATAATAAACAGTCTAAGTCATGATTAGATTGAGAAGAATGGTAACATTCATTAGTAAACATGTATGTTTATTCATGACCTAATGTGTTACATTATGTGATCATCTACTGTAGAGACCTTAAAGACTTAAAGTGAACCGTGTAATAACAGTAGCAGACGCTGAAGGCAAGTGTTCTAACCCTTATTTCAGTTTAATCTTGACAAGCTTTGTGATACATGTATTCTTACGCATGAATTGATGAATGGTGAAGTCAAAGCCAATCCTTTCGGCTAGACTTATGATATGTTAGATTTCTTATAATCTATCAAGTATTGTCAATGTTTTACCAAACTATGTCGGTGTGGTTTTCAAATGAAGACTGAGTATGCTAAAATGTTTTGTCATCAAACGACAGGCACGTGAGGTTTTCACAACTTAAACGTACATATGTTTAAAGAATGTAGTGTTGATCAACATAAAGTACTATAGGCTGATCACCTAGACGTGCTCGTAAGAAATATCGAACTTAGTGTCGGGTTGTCCTTTTCAAAGAAAGTGTGAAATGCTCATAGTTTGGGACCAGAATTGATGTTTTACTGAATATTGTCATTGTAAAACGTTTTGAAGGAAAAGAGAAGTGATATTTTGAATTATCAATAGTACTTCGTAACTAGTGTTCAGTTATTGAAGATATACGATTCCTATGTTTCAAACGTGCTATTTATTGGAATTGTCCAACTTGCTGAGCTTGTTATGCTCACTCTTGATTGAACCATATGAATACGGCTAAGACTGAACGGACTGAAGGATCCGGTAAAGATAAGGAAAAGGCTAAGGCAGACCGTTGAACTGTCTATGTAATAGTATAGGTTTAATGTTGTAATGTATTTGATATTACTACAAAGAACTTATGTATTGGTTATAAAGAACCTGGGAAGGGAATATTGTTTTGGAATATATAAAAGACATATTCGTTCTTTTGAGGCATTTCAATTGAATGTATGTGTGAACTGTAGCACCGTGTAGCACCATATGTCGGGTTGGAAGATACCCGAATTTGGGGGCATCACAGGGACGCTCTTGTTGTCTAACCATGACACAAGCTAGGAAGATGTTGAGAAAGGGGTGTATAGGATACATGTGCCATGTTGTGGATACCTAGAGAGTGGAAGCATCATTGGAACAGATACCTATAGTACAAGAGTTCGGTGATGTATTTCCAGAGGAATTACTAGGTCTTCCGCCGGATAGGGAGGTCAAATTTGTGATTGATTTGTTACCGGGTACGGCACCAGTTTCTAGGGCACGATATAGGATGGCGCCGGTAGAGATGAAGGAGTTAATGGTTCAATTACAAGAACTATTGACAGGAAATACATTCAACCAAGTGTGTCTCCGTGGGGAGCACCGATATTGTTTGTAAAGAAGATGGATGGATCATTACAACTTTGTATCAACTATCGTGAGTTGAACAAGTTAACGGTTAAGAATAAATACTCATTGCCCAGGATTGATGATCTATTTGATTAATTGAAAGGGGAAAAGTATTTTTCTAAGATAGATTTGCGTACGGGGTACCATCAGTTGAAAGTAAAAAAGGAGGATTTACCTAAGACGACGTTCAGAACTCGTTATGGTCATTACGAGTTTCTGGTTATGTCATTTGGGTTGACTAATGCATCAGCCGCATTTATGGATATGATGAACAAAGTGTTCAAACAATATTTGGACAAGTTTGTCATAGTGTTCATTGATGATTCTAGTCTATTCTAAGATTCCAAAAGATCATGCTGAACATTTGAGGATAGTGTTGGAAACACTACGGAAGGAGAAGTTGTATGTGAAATTCAGTAAGTGTGAATTTTGGCTTGAAATAGCGCAGTTTCTAGGACATGTTATTGATAAAGATGGAATTTCTGTGGATCTAGCGAAGGTGGAATTAGTTAATAATTGGGAACAACTGAAAACACCAACCGAGGTCAGGAGTTTTTTGGAGTTAGCGGGATACTATAGAAGGTTCATCTAGGACATTTCAAAAATAGCTACTCCGTTGACGAATTTGACTAGGAATTCAGTAAAGTATGTATGGACTGAGAAGTGTGAAAATAGTTTTCAGGAACTAAAAAGGAGGTTAAGTGAGGCACCTTTATTATCTTTACCAGATGATACGGGGAATTTTGTAGTTTATAGTGATGCTTTGCATAGAGGACTGGGTTACGTGCTCATGTAGCATGGCAAGGTCATTATGTATGTGTCACGCTAGTTAAAGGATTATGAGAAGGTCAATCCTACTCATGACCTAGAATTGGTAGCAGTAGTTTTTACGTTAAAAATATGGAGACATTATTTGTACAGGGAGAAAAGTGAGATATACACGGACCATAAAAGTCTGAAATATATCTTTACACAGAAGGAGTTGAATATGAGGCAGAGTAGGTGGATAGAATTGATAAAAGATTATGACTGTGATATCGTATATCATTCGAGGAAAGCAAACGTAGTGGCCGATGCGTTAAGTAGGAAGGGTAGGTAAAAGCTATCAATGTTAACGACTCAGAATGAGTTAATAACAGAGATGGAAAAAATGGAGCTAGAAGTTAAATTACCGAGTGAAGCTGTAGAGATGTTATTCACAATGGAGACTAAACCAACGATAGTGGAACGAGTTAAGGAAGTACAACTAAGTAACGAGGAGTGCGAACGAATAAAGAAGAGAATGGAGGATGAAGAGAAGACTAGGTATAACCTTGATAAAGAAGGATTACTTCATTTTGAAGGAAGAATTTGGTTTTCGGATAATTCCAAATTAAAAGAAGAGAAAATGAGAGAGGCCCATAGTTCGAGGAACTCGATACATCCAGGTAGTACTAAGATGTATCAAGACCTTCGTCAAAACTTTTGTTGGCCAAATATGAAGAGAAAGATAGCAGAATATGTTAGTAAGTGCTTAACTTGTCAAAAAGTTAAGGCCGAACACCAACAACCGAGTGGATTATTGCAATCACTAGAGATTCCAGAGTGTAAATGGGAGCATATCACGATGGACTTTGTGGTGGGATTTCCAATGACAAAGAAAGGATACGACGCTATTTAGGTAATAATAGATCGATTGATAAAATTGGCTCACTTTTTACCAATAGGAGTTAGGTATAACCTAGAGCAATTGGCTAAACTTTATGTCAGAGAAATTATTTCAAGACATGGAGTACCTGTTTTGATTGTGTCAGATCATGGTTCATGATTAACATCAAATTTTTGGAGAAGTTTGCAAGAGCAACTGGGAACGCAGTTGAGGTTAAGTACAACTTATAATCCTCAGACGGATGGACAAAGTGAATGAAAAATTCAAACGTTAGAAGATATGTTAAGATCTTATGTTATGGATTTCAAGGGGAGTTGGGATGAACATCTGCCTTTGGTGGAATTCGCTTACAACAATAGTTTTCACGCTAGTATAGGCATGCCGCCTTACGAAGCATTTTATGGGAGGAAGTGCAGAACTCCACTGTGCTGGGATGAAGTAGGTGAACGTCGGATGTTGGGACATGAGATGGTACAACAAACGGCATACATGGTAAAGTTAATATGTACTTGATTGGTAGCGGCTCAAGATAGACAAAAGAAGTATGTGGATCCTCAAGAGGGAGTTTGAGGTCGGTTCGTATGTCTTTCTGAAGGTGTCGCCTTGGAAAAGGAATATACATTTTGGAAAGAAATGGAAGTTAAGTCCAAGGTTTATAAGACCTTTTGAAATTTTAAGAAGGGTAGGAGAGGTAGCTCATGAAGTAGCTTTACCTACAGAGATGGAACGAATACACAATGTGTTTCATGTGTCAGTATTGATGTGAATAGAGTATGAATCTATTCAAGTAGAAAAGGACTTAACATATGAAGAACTTCCAATTCAGATTGTGGATAGGAAGGAACAAGTCTTGAGAAATAAGATAATACCTTGGGTGAGGGTAATTTGGAGAAAGCACAATGGCGAAGAAGCAACGTGGGAACTCGAGAGTAAAATGAAGGAAAATTTTCCCCATTTTTTTAAGTAATTGTATCGAGATTCTGGGGACAGAATCCTTATAAGGGGGAAAGAATGTAACGCCCGAGAAAAATCATATTTTATGTGAATTAAATTTCTAATTGATTATTTGAATTAAATGAATTTAATTGTTTATGTTGGGAGATTGCATATTTAAATTTGATGTTGAAAGTAAATATTCATGATTATATGTAAAGTCCTTACAGGAATATATATACAAGGACTTTGTGGTAGATCAAAATTGTTAGGTTAATCTGAGCTATTAATGTTTATCATTATGTAAATGAATGTATAGATGAAAAGATCAAAGCTGTTAGGTTGATCTATATCTTGATATGTAATAGATAGGCTTCAACAGAATCGTAGTCTATCAAGTTGATCAAGAGATTGCAAAAGCCAAGGCAGGATTGTAGAGCATCGAGAATCGTAGTGTGTTTGCCTAGAAAGGCCTCTCCTGGAATCGTAGAGTGGTCCAAACGTTTGTCGAGCCAACTCAGAGATTATAGTGTGCACTCGGAAGCATGGAGTCTGTAAGTCAAGTAAGTGTAGATCATAGTGTGTCAGTACTTAAGGGATATCGTAGTGTTCTCGTTTGCTAGTATCGGATCAAGCACCAAGGTGGCAAGACACCACGATCAGGATCATAGAGCATTATATGTCTGTGTCAGAAGCATTGAGCCTCGTCCATTTATTTAAAGAATAAATCGCAACAAATATGGAATGTGTTATAAACGTTGAAGTTCTCGGGAGTCCCAATGACACAACAGTCATCCTTAGTATATAACAAAGAAATGTATTGAAGAAGCTAAGGAAAGTACTTTGGTCAACAAAAAACATATTTTTAAGTGTTAGGTGAGACAACAGTTTGTTATGTCAGTGGGTCAGACTAAAAATCAGAAGTTGTGCAAAACGTCTCCACCAAAGCTCAGAAATGTCAAATGTATTTAATGCTTCAACGGATGTCTTCAACGGATATATTTCAAAGGCATCATATATACAAAACATCAGTAGATGAAGTTTTTTTAAGCAAGCACTGAACAAAAAATGCAAAAGAACACTCTATGCTTAACTCTACGATCTAAAAGAGAAAGCTTGCTCAGCTACCCAGTTCTTTAGAACACAAGCTTAACGGTAACTGAGTAGCACCATTCAAGAACTCAACTATTATCAAGTGAAGTAAGAAGTTCCAAGTTAGAAGGGCTTGAAGAGTTCTAAGTGAACTGAGAAGTACCAAGTCTGCTGGACTTGAAGAGTTCAAAAGTGAACTAAGAAGTTCCAAGACTACTGGTCTTGAAGGAATCTTTGAGATTCAGATATTGTAAAGATATCCTTAGTGGATTTCCTACTCAAGGAGTAGAAAAGTGGACTAGGAGCTATAAGTGCTCTAAACCACTTAAAATTGTTGTGTCTTTTATATTCTTCTCATAACTGCTATAACTGTCATAACTGCTTCACTCCTATTAACTAGTTATATCTTAAGGGAAAACAAACAAAATCTCAATTCTGCTGAGTTTAAATCATTATCAAAACTAACAAGTATTTTTAAGAAGAAAATAAAAATATATATTCAACCCCCCCTCCCCTTCTAGATAACTATTGTGCCTCTGGGAACTAACAATTGGTATCAAAGCAGGTTCTATCAAATAGCCTACAAAGCTTAAGTAGATCCAATGGCACATCTGATAAGCGAATCAAAGACTGGAGGAGGCAGCAAGCCACCTATGTGCAACAAAGATAAATTTGCCAATTGAAAAGTTTATATGCAAGCCTACATAGATTCAATAGATGAAGATCTATTTAAAACTGTTCAAAATAGGCCCTACGTCCCAACAAAGCTTGCACTTCCTTCAGACGATCCAAACAGAATTCAGATCAAGGTCAAAGCAGAATGGACTGACAATGAAAAGAAAGTTGTCCAACTCGACAAAAAGGCCAAGAACATTTTGTTCAAATCTCTAGAAGATGACCTGTTTGAAAATGTGGTCAACAGCCAAACAACAAATGAAGTATGGGAAGCATTGATCATCATGCATGAAGGAACATAAGAAGTTAGAGAAAACAAGCAATCTCTCCTGACTCAGCAATATGAAATGTTTGCCCACGTTCAACGAGAAAATGTCATTTCAACCTACGAAAGATTCAATGTTCTGCTCAACTCTCTTCGAGCCTTTGGAAAGAACTATACAAATAAAGATCTAATCATAAAGTTCATGAGAGCCTTACCCAGCAAGTGGGATGCCAAAACCACTGCCATCAGAGAATCAAAGAATCTCTATGAAATTATTGTTCAACAGTTATATGGCAACCTTCTCACATATGAACTGGAGCTAACTCAACGAGCAAAAACTCTATCTGAAGGAAGAAAGAATGATAAAGGGGTTTCTCTCAAAGCAACAGAAAACATCTCCAAAGCCAACACTGAAAATGACTCTGACTATGATGAAGAAGATGATGAGGACTTTGCAATGCTGGTAAGAAGACTCAAAAGGTTCATACGTCAAGGCAGAATAAGCAAACCAAAGAAAGTCAACAACTACAGCAGCCAGGAGCAGATAAATAACTTATGCTACAACTGCAAGAAGCCTGGCTATTTCATTACAAACTGCAACAAACCTCTTAGAGAAGAACTAAAGAGGAAATCAAATTCAAAGAAAGAATTCAAAGGCAATAAAAGGCCTTAGAAGAAAGACAAAGGTCTTGTGGCCGGAGGATCGTGGAGTGACTCAGACAACAACTCAACTCCCAAATCTGGAGATGATGAAGATCCTCAAATGGAAAATCTTTGCCTGATGGCCAAATATGCAAAGGATAAGAAGAGCTCTGACATTCATGAAGTATCTATAGATGATATATTTAACTTTAACTCTCCTGGTGTAGATATTAATGATTTAAGAACTGCACTATATGGCATAACATCTGATCTACATCGATACATGAAATGGTTCAGAGTTCTAGCCAAAGATTATTCTCTTCTTCAAAAAAAGAAAGAGAAAGTAGAGGAAGAACTGGAAACAGCTCTTCTAAGTACTAACTCTCTCTCTAAATTTGAAGTTGAGAATAAGCTCTTAAAACAGACCAATGAACTTAATGCACAAAGAGAGTCAAGTCTAACCTCTAAAATTGAGGAACTAGAAAGGACAATCTCTACATGGAATAAATCCTCTTCTTCCATGGACTCCATGATCTCTAGTCAGAGAAGTGCATCTGATAGAACAGGTTTAGGTTTTGGGGAATCCACCTCAGAACCATATATGGAAAAGGTAAAGGAAACTAGCTCTAGTAATGTTTCAAGTTTTAGTAGAAGCAATACATTTGTGAAATCCTCAGAGAAGGAAGAACCAGTCCAATCCTACTCCTCTTATCCAATCCATGTTCCAAGGTGTTAGTTCCTAATTGGCACAATAGTTATCTAAAAGGGGGGGTTGAATAGATATTTAAAAATCTTTTCGTTTTAAACTTGTTCTTTGATAATGATTAAAACTTAGCGGAATAAATGTTTGTTTTAATCTTCTTTACCAAGCAATGGAGTAATGAGGGTGAGGCAGTTATGGCAGTTATAACAGATATAGCAGTTATGGTATGAATGTAAATGACATAGTCATTTTTAAGTGGTTCAAAGCACTTAAAGCTCCTAGTCCACTCTTTTACTCAACAAGTAGGATATCCACTAAGGATGTCTGTTATAACTTCCAATCACATGATTCCTTTTAGACAAAGCTAGCCCAGGAACTTTTTAGTTCACTCTTGAACTCTTCAAGTCCAGTAGACTTGGCTTTCTTATAGTTCACTACGAACTCTTCAAGTCCAGAAGACTTGGTACACTTCTTCAGTTGGTTGATAATGTTGAGTTCTTGATGGTTGCTACTCAGTTGCTATGTAAGCACTTGTTCTAAAGAACTGAGTAGCTGAGCAAGCTTTGCAATATCTCAGATCGTAGAGTTGAGCTTGAGAGAGATGTTCACGTTGTTTGTTCAATGCTTGTTTAGTTCTTTCTCATCTGTCTGATCTGTATTTATGTGATCTTGAAAACTATCCGTTGGATCCATCCGTTGAGGCATTGAATGCGTCTGAACTTTCTGTACTGTGATAGAGACATTTCTGCACATCTTCTAAATTCTTCATTCTGGCCCACTGACACTGCAGACTGCTTTCTCACCTACATTTACCCATGGTACTATCCTTAGCTTCATCAATACACTTCTTTGTTGCATACTAAGGATATTTCATATACCCTGGGACTGATGAGTACTGCAGCGTCTAGAATCCATTCCTCATATGTTGAAATCTACCTTTACACAAATCATGGGGCTCGACATTTTCTGACATGAGACAGATGATGCTCTACGATTTGGGATCATGGTACTCTACGATTCAGATCATAGCGTCTTGACTTCTTTGCACACTATGATGCTATCAGTCGAGAGCACTACAATTTCCCTTAGACCTTTGCACACTACGATCTTCGTTTTCTCGTGTTGTTGATTCTACGATCCCGAGAGCACACTACGATCGTTGACTTGTAAACTTCATGTTTCTTTCATCACACTACGATCGTGGAGTTGGCTCGGCAAACGTTGGGATCACTCTACGATTTTCGAAGAGTCCCTTCAAGGCAGGCACACTACGATCTTCAAGGTCTCTACATTTCGCCTTTGATTTCTGCAGTGTTGATCAGATGATACACTACGATTTCTTCGAAGCCTATCTATTACATCTTAAGATCAACCTAACAGCTTTGATCTTTCTATCTATACATTCCATTACATAATGATACACGTTAAGATCTTAGATCAACCTAACAAATTTGATCTATCACTAAGTCCTTGTACATATATTCATTGAAGGACTTTACAAATAATCATGAGCATATACATTAAAACATCAAATCATAATATGCATTCTCCCAACACAAGGAATAAAGGATCTTATGATGGCCTAGGTTTCAGAAAAGAAAAGAGTAACTCAGTCACTACTCTCCAACCTCGAAGGATCGTAGAGTCGAGTAAAATCAACTCCACGAACCATTTGAAAAGGAACAGTAGAGTTAAGCTTCACTCCTCATAAATCATAAAACACAATGACACGTGGAAAAGGAGAATCAGCATAAAGGATTACTGAGAACCCATATAAGTCCAAATGGAGGAAGAATCCACATACACACACAAGCATGCCTCATATTAGATGTTTTGTATGTAATAAGATTGGTCATAAGGCTACAATATGCTACCATAATCCTATGCATGTGAGACCCAAAATCAAGCAAATCTAGGTTCCCAAGGGTACTAACAAAATAGGACCCATGCAAGTATAGGTACAAAAATGAGAGTTTTATCTTACCATAGGAACAGAGCTCCATGATCACAACCTGGTATCTGGACAGTGGAGGCTCAAGGCACATGACCGGGAACAAAGCACTTCTATCTAACTTCATAGAGAAGGAGGATCCATCAATCATCTTCGGAGATAATGGCTCTGGCAAGACAAGAGGATATGGCTCACTGGGAATGGTACAGTATCCTTCAGTAAAGTGGCCTATGTGGAAGGACTACAACACAATCTTTTGAGCATAAGCCAACTCTGTTACAAGGGTCATCAAGTCACCTTCCTCAACAATCAATGTCAAGTCAGAGATCTGAAGACATCCTCTATAAAGCTGACCGGAACAAGAGAAGGAAATGTCTACACTGTTAATCCTGGTTAACTAAGCTCGAACGAGAGACGATATGCTTTCTGGCCAAAGCATCTAAAGAAATGAGTTGGTTATGGCATAGAAGATTGTCTCATCTCAACTTCAAAAGCATGTCTAAACTGGCCTCCAAAGATCTAGTAGCAGACTTACCCAAGTTCAACTTTGTTAAAGAAAGGCTATGCAATGTCTGTTAGCTTGGAAAACAGACCAGAAGCTCATTCAAAAGCAAAAGCTGCTAACTCAATTGACAAACCTCTGCAGCTGCTTCACATGGATCTTTTTGGGCCAATTCCAAAAACAAGCCTTGGAGGGAAGAGATACTCATTGGTTGTAGTGGATGACTACACCAGATTCACATGGGTGTTCTTTCTAAACTCAAAAGATGAAATAAGCTCCCAACTAATCAAGGTATTCAGACTGGTAATGAACAAGAAATGGGAGAAAATCAAGGCTATAAGGAGTGATCATGGTAGATAATTTGACTTCTCTAAGATGGACCAGTTATGCACAGACAATGGCATCAGTCACAACTTCTCTGCTACACGAACTCCTCAATAAAACGGAGTAGCTGAGAGAAAGAATGTAATCACCGATAGAGGCCGGAAGAACTCTACTCGCAAAGCAACTCATCTGCTCAATACTTCAGGCGTAAGTCGTCAACACTGCATGCTACACTCAGAACATATTGCTTATACACTTTATAATAAAGAAGACTCCCTACGAACTGTGGAAAGGAATAAAGCCAAGTGTCAGCTACTTTCATGTATTCGGTTGTGCATGCTATATTCTTAACAATGGAAATAGTATCTGACAAAGTTCAAACCCAAGTTAGACGAAGGAATTTTTTTCAGATATGCCACAGACAGCAGGGCTTACAGAGTGTTTAATAAAAAGACGCTGAGTTTTGAAGTCTCAATTCACATAATCTTTGATGAAACAGACTTGGACAAAACGGTGTCTGAAGACACCGTGAACAACAATCCAGACACTACGAACAAGGTCGTCGAGCTCAACACCACGATCGTAGTCCCAAAAAATGAAATCGTCGAGCAAGGAGAGCATGTCGTAGAGAGAACTACATAAAATAACGAACCTCCACATCAAGATGCAGAAATTGATCTTGAAGAAGTTAGATAACAAAGCACCAGGTCAGATGTTCCAACAGCAAACAGATGGGCAAAGGATCACACTCAAGACTACATCATTAGAGATCCAAATGCAACAGTTAAGATAAAGGCTGCCACCCAGAATGAGTGTTTCTATCTAAGTTTTCTGTCACAAATGGAACCCAAGAAGATAGAATATGTTATGGAAGACTCCAGTTGGATAGAAGCCATGCAAGAAGAACTAAATCAGTTTCAAAGAAGCAAAGTATGGAGATTAGTTTCAAGACCAAGAAGCCATCTAGTCATTAGCACTAAGTGGGTCTTCAGAAACAAGATGGATGAAGATGGAATAATAACAAGGAATAAGGCAAGGCTAGTGGCCAAAGGTTACTCCCAAGAAGAAGGCATTGACTACGACGAGACCTTTGCACCTATTGCCATATTAGAAGCCATCAGAAAATTTCTTGCCTTTGCTGCTCACATGAAATTCAAAGCCTTTCAGATGGATGTCAAAAGTACATTCCTGAATGGTGAACTTCAAGAAGAAGTATATATAGAGCAACCTCCAGGTTTCATCAATCCAACTCTCTCTAATTATGTCTATAGATTAGACAAAGCCTTATATAGTCTTAAACAAGCACCTAGAGCATGGTATGAAACACTAACTAACTTTCTTATTGAAAATGGTTTCACTAGAGGTAGAGTAGATACCACATTATTTCTTAGAAAGCATAAAGACAAAGTCTTAGTAGTTCAAATATATGTTGATGACAGTATCTTTGGCTCTACTGATGAAAAATTGTGTAAGAGATTTGCCAAGCTTATGCAGAGCAAGTTCAAAATGAGTATGATGGGTGAGCTGAACTTCTTTCTTGGATTGCAAGTAAAGCATACTGATGAAGGAATCTTCATAAACCATGCCACGTACATTAAAGACTTACTTAAAAAGTGTGGCAATGAATCCGCCTCTCCCATGAAAACCCCAATTACTCCAGCAACCAAGCTTGACAAAGATGAAAAAGGTAAAAGTATTGCTATAACTCAATCCAGAGGTATGATAGGCTCTCTTTTATATCTAACTGCCAGTAGACCAGACATAATATTTGCAACATGCATATGTGCTAGATTTCAAGCTAATCCTAAGGAATCACACTTAATTGTTATAAAAAGGATTTTCAAGTATCTCAAGTGTACACCTCACTTGGGTCTTTGGTATCCCAAGGAGTCCTTCTTTGAACTAACAGGATATACATATACTGATTTTGCAGGTTGCAAAATAGATAAAAAAAAGTACCAGTGGCACCTGTCAGTTGCTAGGAAACATACTTGTGTCCTGGTTTAGCAAAAAACAAAACTCAGTATCTACTTCAACTGCAGGAGCTGGATACATTGCTTCTTGAAGATGTTGTGCTCAAATATTATGGATGAAAAATCAGCTAGCAGACTATGGGTTTGATTTCAAATATATACATGTTCATTGTGATAACACAAGTGTCATAGCGATAACACACAATCATGTCATGCATTCTAGGACTAAGCATATAGAAATAAGATATCATTTTATTAGGGATCATGTTTAAAATGGAACCATATCTTTACAATGCATCCCTACTGAAAATCAACTTGCTGATGTTTTTACAAAGCCTCTAGATGAATCCAGATTTAATAAACTAATAAGTGAGTTAGGAATGCTAAATCTACAACCATAAAATCTATGCTCTAGTTGATGCTAACCATGCAGATATAAAGGCTGTGTTCAAAATCGTAGAGATGACTAAAGAAAGTTCATGATCGTAGAGCTACCCTTGCATGAAAGACCACGATCGTAGAGTTGCCTTGACATGACAAAGAAGCATCATGTGATGACATCATTTCCAACGAACATAGTTCTATCTCGACGATCGTATTCCTCCCAAAGGATACATTAGCTCAAGAGGAGCTAAGATCAAATCAGTATATTCCATATTAGTTAAAATCGTGGAGCCAAGCAGAACGTGACACATGCCCCACTAAGCAGATAGAGAGGAGGGAAGCTAAAAGTACAGTTTGAAAATATCTTTTTGAAAATTCTCAAAAGTTCAAAAAGCTTATTCCTCTTTCTCTCTCTCTCTCTCTCTCTCTCTCTCTCTCTCTCTCGCAAGCAGAACTTCTAGACATTGTCAATATTGCAAATAATAATATGAATAACTTTGTTGTAACGCCCCCAAAATAGGTCTATTCCATCCAACCCATTCTGAGTCGCCAAATACATGGTACAGAAATAACTACAACTTTGTTAATACATTTTGTCGTGCAAAATAACACAACATATATATTTGTGAGTTTAAATATAATTATTGTCTTCTAGACAATATACATACCAAATAAATCCTCATCACAATTATTTATACATTATTTTACAAAAATTGTGAGGACTACTAAATAACTCTCTCTAGAACCTTCATTCCATACCCCGACTAGTACTCGCTACATTCTCGCCTCCTGAGAAGAAAAATGGAACAACAAGGAAAAGGGTGAGCTCAACTAGACCAGTAAAGAATATTATGACTAAGATAATATACAACAAATTATCGTTAGTCTCCAACAGAGAAAAAATCTAATAGAATACAATAGACAACCAGTTTTAAATCAACAACTGCAGAATGAAACAATAATTCATTAGAAGAGTTAAGTAGAGAATGCAAACTACTATCTTCTATATATGAATTTAAAAGTTCATCGTCGATATTTTATCCCTGTAACATCAATCAATATATATCTGGAATCAAATATTCATCTTTGCACTACAGGCCAAAGATATTCATCGATTGGTCATGTTCATCTAAACACTGTTCATCTTTGCACTACGGGCCAAAGATATTAATCAATCATCCTGTTTCATCTCAACACTGCTCATCTTTGCACTACGGCCAAAGATATTCATCAAGAAATCATTCATCTTTGCACTATGTGCCAAAGATATTCAAGAATATCATCATTTAGGACCGAGGATGATGAAAATATTTTAAAGGAAACGAATCCAGTGAAACAAAAGAACAGATATTAAGGATTCGTATTTTAAACAATCCAAGTTCAAAAATACTTCATAAGTAATCAGAATGGAGTAAAATTCAAGAATGATCAAAACATGGATACAATCAAAGCTAGTATCCATAATAGATATTTTGGACAAAAAGAAGAAATTTCATTTTTCGGTGAATAGTGCCGTATTCGTGAATAGTGCAGTATACGTGAATAGTAACTCCAACACCAAAAGATAGAAATTTCAAAAAAAAATATCTTCACGCTTCGTGAATAGTACTCGTGAATAAGTAACTCATGAATAGTAACTCGTGAATAGTAACTCATGAATAGTAACCCCGACATGTGAAAAAGTTCCAAATTTGATAAAAATTTCCAACCAATATTTTAAGCATAATGATATTGAAGAAATAATATCATTTTCGAATAAAATAACATCCCCTTACCTCGAAAGACAAGACTTTTAGTCAAAAAACAGGATATAGGCTATGACTTGAACTTGCACCGTATAGCAATACTCAAAGTATACTCAAAATACTATCAAGAATACGCTCGATAATATAGAGAGAGAAAACTTTAGTTTCTGGTGTGATTTTCAATTCTAACCTAAGCACCCTATTTATAGGAAAATGCTTAGAACACCAAAGTAGAAAATTTAATATAATAATATATTTATAAAAATTTGTCTACGCCAACCTTTGAGAATCTATAATCAGCAACCTAACACATGTAAAATGAGGCTCACACATCTAAAAAACGTTTTTGTTAATTAAAACAATTAAAACTTCCAAAAATCAATTATTTCGGAACTTCGGAACTTCAATAATTCATAATAAATAGCTCTTTTATCAGAAAAATTTGAAACTCACAACTTTCCATAGGAAATTACATTATCTACAACTTTCTGTAGGAAGTTTTTCCAAATTCCAAATGTAAATTAACCGAAATCCACGAGCAGAAGCGATTTTAATAAAGCTATAATCAAATTTCTATTAATAATTGTGTCCACCAACACACAAAATATGTGTTAAACATATAATGCCACAAAATACTCTTCCTCCTCATATACTAATATATCCCACATTCATTATAAAATATCACCGTTAATATATTATTAAAATAATATATTTAAATGAATTATTTTATCGAAAAAGATAAATTATTAATTTTCAACAATTGTCACATTAAAATTTTCTCCATCTATATCCACATAAAATCAATATTTTCTCATTATATAAATCAATAATTAATTATTCACAAATAATATTACAGAATCACAAGATCGGGAAACCAGCCGTTCCTGTGAAAGAGGGGCTTTCAATAAGAATTTCTCCTTATCAAGCGTAATTAGGTGACCAAACCTCTCCTTAGATGTAACTTTCTAGACATTGCTAATAATGTTATCTAATAATATTATCCAGATAATATGAATTATTGCTTCGATAATAGAAAATACCGTGTAATGACAATTTATTGAAACAACAAGAATATAAAATATCAATGCAAAGAATTATTGAATCAATAAAATAAAATATCGAATCGTAATTACTATAAAAATTATTGAGTAGTGCCTTCACGTAAGAATCAATAATTGGTGCAATACTGTAAAGCTATCTTGTTCAACAACGCGTATTAGTGTGTTTTAACCACCGGTATTCCAATAGTAGATAATGAAGAATAACTACGCCAGTTATTTATAAACAACTTATATTTGCCATTTTTTCACTCCAATCGCTTTCAGTTATATGGGGCCCACAAAAGATCGCTACTGTCGTCGTACAAATATTCCCCGACAGCATTTAATATTCCACGACCAAACGAATATTCCCAAACAATAATGAATATTTTATAACCACTTGCTTATTCAAATATTTCATGATTTTACCCATAACTATCCACATTAATCAAATCAACCCTTACTATTTCAAAATAATAAATAGAGGAAAATAAATTTCATTTATTAATAATTTGGGGTCTTACATTTGTCGCCTCAATTATTGATTAAATAATATAACATATTATACGAGATGATCTTGTGACAATAATTGAATCAATAATATGAGAGATATGTTTGACAATTATCGTGAAAGCAATAATCGAGTATAACCGGTGACTTTTACGTAAGCATCAATAATCAATACCGTGTGCTACTATGCAACCACGCCAGACATCGTATTACTTTTACTACCGGGTAGTTCAACATTTTAGCAGAATAACACTTTCGTAGTTATTTTTATAAAAAGATAATTCTATCGTTTTCTAACTACGACAATACTTCCGTTGTGGGGTCCACCAATGATTGTGCCGTCGTACGGATACTCCCGACAAAAAGAATATTTCCCGACCAAACGAATATTTTATAACAACTTGCATACTTTCACATATCACCCTTAACTTTAACCCTTTCTTAATTTAACCATTTACTAAATAAAATAATAATTATAAGAAAATTGAATACTTTAATTTCATAATTTTGGGATCTCACAACCTCCCCTCCTTATGAAATTTCGCCCTCAAAATTTACGTATGTACTTGGTATTCGAAGAGATGAGAATACCTTGCTTTCTTTTCAGATTGTACCTTCCCGGTTATATCCTCTGTATCATGATTTTTTTCCATTGCTCATCTCCGGTATTTCAGATATCAATCTAGAATATATCTTCAAAACAAAGGTCAATTGACATATCATAAATTGTCAACTTATCAAGTAAAAATTTTGGCTTAGGTAAGTCACACACTAGCAAAATATATTACTCGTCTGTCCCCTCCTAGTTCTAGACTCATATCTCCGCTAGCGACCATATCCCTAAGCTCTAATACCATTTGTGACGCCCCCAAAATAGGTCCACACATTCTGAGTCGCCAGATATCGCACTATAAAAATCAAATATAAACTTCATTTATACAACTGTTGAACTATCGTGCAGAGTACGACAACAGATAAGCTGTGAGTTTTAATACAAATATATATAACTCTCGTGGTGCCTTGACCACAAGACCTTACAATGGTACCTTACATAAAGGTACAGTCAATAATTGTTTTAGAAATTAAAATCTTTGGAAAATACTCAAGGAAACCTTTGTACATGGGAGGCCATTCGTCTAGGTTATAATAGATATCATATGTCCACAGAATTATCCTTGGTTGACCCAAAAGTCCCCAAACAAAAACAAGAAGATTACTATCATCTTCTTTCCAATGGTGAGTCTTCTCTTGACATATAAATATCTCCGTTGTCTCCAAGTGAAAATTATATTTCAAATAAACTCCAAGATCATATAGGTAGTGCTCGTAAATATACTCAGCAAGTGGATGTGCACAACCCTATCTTATGATAACACGAGGTTGTATGTCATTAGACATCTTGTATGACAGCGGCAAAATACCCTTCCAAAGTTGGGTTCACCTCACCCTATTCGGTTCACCAAAATTAAATATCAAATGACGTATACAATATGACACACTTATCTAAAGTTCTCAACAAAATTATTTCCATACTATTTAGGGAGAACCTCAACAGCTATAGACCACCGTTCTATTCCCCTGTTATCCCCGCTCGACCCAGCTACACTCTTATTACCTAAAAGGAATTGGGAAGCAAAAAAAGTGAGCATAACTAGCCTAGTAAAGAATATCATGACTAAAGATAATTAAATTATCAATAGCCTTCATCAGTAATAAATCAAAGATTTAAAACATATGGTAGATGATAAAACTTTTCAACCATAGTTGCAGTGGAACGAGCAATCCATTAGAAGAGTCAAATAGACCATCAGGTTTATTATCTTCTCCATGTTAAAAGTCCACCAATAATGTTTTATCTCTGTAACATCAATCAACAATTTATGTCCACAATCATATGAATAACTCGTAATCATAATTGTGATTCTAAATTCCTCTTCGTACCCAGGACGAAGATAATTTTCATCACCTATCTTCACTTGAAACATCAAAAATCATTGTTATTCCAAATCACAATTCTTGCTCATAATCATACTAATAAATTCATCTTTGCACTACGACCAAAGATATACAACTGTATTTTAGAAGTGTCAAGTAGAGCATGATATCTACTATCTTCTACGAATTAAAAGTGTATTATCAATATTTTATCGCTGAGACTCAGCTTAATAAATAATCCACATCATCGAATTATCCACGCACTACGACCAAGGATATTCATTTAATCATCAATGGTCATGTTTATACCGAATATCCCTGGTTATAATCATACCAATAACTGTCCAACAATGTACTATGGGCCAATGAGAACTTTTACCACATCATCTATAACATTTTGATCATGATTATACCGAATGATCCCTGGTCATAATCATACCAATAAACAGTTCATCTTTGTATATAAGCTAAAGATATTCAACAATCAATAGTTCATCTTTGCACGTAAGCCAAAGATATACAACTATAAAACCAATAATCAACAGTCCATCTTTACACGTAAGCCAAAGATATACAACTGTAAAACCATTAATCAACAGTCCATCTTTGCACGTAAGCCAAAGATATACAACTGTAATACCAATAATCAACAGTCCATCTTTGCACGTAAGCCAAAGATGACTTTCATCGCAATATAATCATGAGGATGATGACAATGACATAATAATTCAGTAAAACAAGTTCAAGGATAAATTTTAAAGATTTATAATTTAATTTATCCAGAAATCCATAGCGTCCAAATTGTCAACATGATATTGCTTTGTAGAGTAAAATTCAAGAATAATATTCACATACCAAAAATAATTTGGACAGAAAAGAAATATATTTTTCGGGTAAATAGTGCCCCGTGAATAGTACTTGAAGAATAGTACTCGTGAATAGTACCCGACATGAAAAGTACCCCAAATACTCGAGTAAATAATATTCGGGTGAATAGTAATTGGGTGAATAAGTAACTTAAGTGTGAATAGTAACTCATAAATAAAATACCAAATAAAATGATATTTAATGACGATTACTAAAGAAATGATATCTCATACGAGTATAATAGAATATACGAAACTGTAAATGGATTTTCATCCGCCATGCGGTAATCCACGTAAACAGATAGTTTCCACAATCTAATAAAGAATGAATACGAAAGATCATTCATAATGCATGCGGTAGTCCGTAGACAGGTTATTCAAACAGAATAATAAAGAATGGAATAACAGAAGAATTCACCATACATGTGATAGACCGCATAGATAGGTTATTCCCACAAAATAATAAAGAATGGAACTAGGTCATGCGTAATCCACACAGACAGGATATTCCAACAACATAATAAAGAATGGAACTGTGTCGTGCGAATCCATATGATGTGATATTATTCAATGTAATATTAAAGAATGGAATAATGTAAGAATTTCACCATGTATGCGGTATTGCTTATGTAGACAGCAAAGTTATTCCAACATAATAATAAAGAATGGAATAACAACCCTTACGAGTATTGAAGGAAAATAAATCTCTTCATGAATATGAAAGAATAATACCCCTTACCTCAGAAGAAACTAGATACTGGAATAGTGAGGTAGCAGACTTCTCTTCTTCTTTCTCTCTATAATTTCTCTCTATAATAATTGCTCTATAGCTTTAGTGAATTGGTGAGAAATGAAGGAAGAATGAGCTTCTATTTATAAGAAAATATAGTTTCGATAATTACACGTTTTGGGGCTCGAAATATTACAGTATAATACCTTCCTCTTTTTCTTCATTTTTAATTTAGTCCTGCAAGTATTATCAAACTTGCACCACCTCCCCTAATAGTAAATAATGTGAATCAATAGTTCAATCATGTGAATCAATAGTTATAATCATGTGAAAATACGAATTATAGTATAGTACCTCCCTATACCTCTATTTTTAACTTAGTCATGCAAGTATTATCAATCTTGCACCAAATCCCCTAATAGTACAAGAATGTGAATCAATAATATACACATGTGAACAAATAGTTATAAGCATGTGAATTAATATCAATTAATTGCTCATTTATCCGGTTAATTACCCTATTGGTCAATATAACCTCCAGACATTAATTATTATCGAAATAAATGTCGATTTCCACTAACACTAATAATTCCCACACAATGGAACTATCAATTTCATCTTTAATCAACACGAACTTATTAATCATTAATTTTATAATTCATAATATTTAACAACCAGGCGTTCCCAGGAAAGAGGGGGCTTTCTGATAAGGATTTCTTCTTATTATTCAAGCGCAATTAGGTGACCAAACTCTCTCTTGATAGAACTTCTAGACATGTCAATATTGCAAATAATAATATGAATAACTTTGTCGTCTCAATTATTGATTAAATAATATAACATATTATATGATGATAATGTGACAATAATTGAATCAATAATATAGAGAGATATGATGCAAACAATTATTTAGCAATAATTGAGTATAACTGAGTGACTTCTTACGTAAGCATCAATAATCAATACCGTGTGCTACTATGCAACCACGCGTATTACTGTACTTTTACTACCGGGTAGTTCAACAGTTTTGACGGTAACACTTTCGCCGTTATTTTTATAAAAAGATAATTCTATCGTTTTCTAACTACGACAATACTTCCGTTGTGGGGTCCACCAATGATTGTGCCGTCGTACGGATATTCCCGACAAAAAGAATATTTCCCTACCAAACGAATATTTTATAACAACTTGCATACTTTACAAAATTTTCACATATCACCCTTAACTTTAACCCTTTCTTAATTTAACCATTTACTAAATAAAATAATAATTATAAGAAAATTGAATACTTTCATTTCATAATTTCGGGATCTCACAATCTCCCCTCCTTATGAAATTTCGCCCTCGAAATTTACGTATGTACTTGGTATTTGAAGAGATGAGAATACCTTGCTTTCTTTTCGGATTGTACCTTCCCTGTTATATCCTATGTATCATGATTTTTTTTCCATTACTCATCTCCTGTATTTTAGATATCAATCTAGAATATATCTTCAAAACAAAGGTCAATTGACATATCATAAATTATCAACTTATCAAGTAAAAATTTTGGCTTAGGTAAGTCACACACTAGCAAAGTATATTACTCGTCTCTCCCCTCCTAGTTCTAGACTCATATCTCCGCTAGCGACCATATCCCTAAGCTCTAATACCATTTGTGACGCCCCCAAAATAGGTCCACACATTCCGAAGTGCCGATATCGCACTATAAAAATCAAATATAAACTTCATTTATATTAATTGCTGACTGTCAGTGCAAGAGTACGACAACAGATAAGCTGTGAGTTTTAATACAAATATATATAACTCTCGTGGTGCCTTGACCACAAGACCTTACAATGGTACCTTACATAAAGGTACAGTCAATAATTGTTTTAGAAATTAAAATCTTTGGAAAATACTCAAGGAAACCTTTGTACATGGGAGGCCATTCGTCTCAGGTTATAATAGATATCATATGTCCACGTAATTATCCTTGGTTGACCCAAAAGTCCCCAAAACAAAAACAAGAAGATTACTATCATCTTCTTTCCAATGGTGAGTCTTCTCTTGACATATAAATATCTCCGTTGTCTCCAAGTGAAAATTATATTTCAAATAAACTCCAAGATCATATAGGTAGTGCACGTAAATATACTCAACAAGTGGATGTGCACAACCCTGTCTTATGATAACACGAGGTTGTATGTCATTAGACATCTTGTATGACAGCGGTAAAACACCCTTCCAAAGTTGGGTTCACCTCACCCTATTCGGTTCACCAAAATTAAATATCAAACGACGTATACAATATGACACACATATCTAAAGTTCTCAACAAAATTATTTCCATAATATTTAGGGAGAACCTCAACAGCTATAGACCACCGTTCTATTCCCCTTGTTATCCCCGCTCGACCCAGCTACACTCTTATTACCTTAAAGGAATTATGAAGCAAAAAAAGTGAGCACAACTAGCCCAGTAAAGAATATCATGACTAAAGATAATTAAATTATCAATAGCCTTCATCAGTAATAAATCAAAGATTTAGAACATATGGTAGATGATAAAACTTTTCAACCATAGTTGCAGCGGAACGAGCAATCCATTAGAAGAGTCAAATAGACCATCAGGTCTATTATCTTCTCCGTGTTAAAAGTCCACCAATAATGTTTTATCCCTGTAACATCAATCAACAATTTATGTCCACAATCATATAAATAACTCGTAATCATAATTGTGATTCTAAATTCCTCTTCGCACCCAGGACGAAGATAATTTTCATCACCTATCTTCACTTGAAACATCAAAAATCATGGTTATACCAAATCATAATTCTTGCTCATAATCATACTAATAAATTCATCTTTGCACTACGACCAAAGATATACAACTGTATTTTAGAAGTGTCAAGTAAAGCATGATATCTACTATCTTCTACGAATTAAAAGTGTATTATCAATATTTTATCGCTGAGACTCAGCTTAATAAATAATCCACATCATCGAATCATCCACGCACTACGACCAAGGATATTCATGTAATCATCAATGGTCATGTTTATACCGAATATCCTTGGTTATAATCATACCAATAACTGTCCATCAATGCACTATGGGCCAATGAGGACTTTTACCACATCATCTATAACATTACGGGTCATGATTATACCGAATGATCCCTGGTCATAATCATACCAATAAACAGTTCATCTTTGCATATAAGCTAAAGATATTCAACAATCAATAGTTCATCTTTGCACGTAAGCCAAAGATATACAAATATAAAACCAATAATCAATAGTCCATCTTTACACGTAAGCCAAAGATATACAACTGTAAAACCATTAATCAACAGTCCATATTTGCATGTAAGCCAAAGATATACAACTGTAATACCAATAATCAACAGTCCATCTTTTCACGTAAGCCAAAGATGACTTTCATCGCAATATAATCACGAGGATGATGACAATGACATAATAATTCAGTAAAACAAGTTCAAGGATAAATTTTAAAGATTTATAATTTAATTTATCCATAAATCAATAACGTCCAAATTGTCAACATGATATTGATTTGTAGAGTAAAATTCAAGAATAATATTCACATACCAAAAATAATTTGGACAGAAAAGAAATATATTTTTCGGGTAAATAGTGCCCCGTGAATAGTACTTCGGGAATAGTACCTCAGGAATAGTACCCCGACATGAAAAGTACCCCAAATACCCGAGTAAATAATATTCGGGTGAATAGTAATTTGGGTGAATAGTAACCCGTGAATAGTAACTCATAAATAAAATACCAAATAAAATGATATTTAATGACGATTACTAAAGAAATGATATCTCATACGAGTATAATAGAATATACGAAACTATAAATGGATTTTCATCCGCCATGCGGTAATTCACGTAGACAGATAGTTTCCACAATTTAATAAAGAATGAATATGAAAGATCATTCACCATGCATGCGGTAATCCGCGTAGACAGGTTATTCAAACAGAATAATAAAGAATGGAATAACAGAAGAATTCACCATACATGTGATAGACTGCATAGACAAGTTATTCCAACAGAATAATAAAGAATGGAACCAGGTCATGCATAATCCACACAGACAGGATATTCCAACAACATAATAAAGAATGGAACTGTGTCACGCGTAATCAAGATGCATGTGATATTCCAATGTAATATTAAAGAATGTAATAATGAAGAATTTCACCATGATATGCGATTACTCAGATGTAGACAAAGTTATTCAACATAATAATAAAGAATGGAATAACAACCCTTACAGTATTAAAAGAAAATAACTCTCTTCATGAATACGAAAGAATAATACCCCTTACCTCGTAAGAAAGCGGATATCTGGAATAGTGAGGTAGCAGACTTCTCTCTTCTTTCTCTCTATAATTTCTCTCTATAATAATTGCTCTATAGCTTTAGTGAATTGGTGAGAAATGAAAGAAGAATGAGCTTCTATTTATAGGAAAATATAGTTTCGATAATTACACATTTTGGGACTCAAAATATTACAAAGATAATACCTTCCTCTTTTTCTTCATTTTAATTTAGTCTCGCAAGTATTATCAAACTCAAGCCACCTCCCCTAATAGTAAATAATGTGAATCAATAGTTCAATCATGTGAATCAATAGTTATAATCATATGAAAATACGAATTATAGTATAGTACCTCCCTATACCTCTATTTTTAACTTAGTCATGCAAGTATTATCAATCTTGCACCAAATTCCCTAATAGTACAAGAATGTGAATCAATAGTATACACATGTGAACAAATAGTTATAAGCATGTGAATTAATATCAATTAATTGCTCATTTATCCGGTTAATTACCCGATTGGTCAATATAACCTCCAGACATTAATTATTATCGAAATAAATATCGATTTCCACTAACACTAATAATTCCCACACAATGGAACTATCAATTTCATCTTTAATCAACACGAACTTATTCATCATTAATATTATAATTCACAATATTTAACAACCAGGTCTTTCCTAAGAAATACCGTGTGCTACTATGCAACCACGCCTATTACTGTACTTTTACTACTGGGTAGTTCAACAGTTTTGACGGTAACACTTTCGCCGTTATTTTTATAAAAAGATAATTCTGTCGTTTTCTAACTAAGACAATACTTCCGTTGTGGGGTCCACCAATGATTGTGCCATCGTACAGATATTCCCGACAAAAAGAATATTCCCCGACCAAACGAATATTTTTATAACAACTTGCATACTTTGCAAAAATTTCACATATCACCCTTAACTTTAACCCTTTCTCAATTTAACCATTTACTAAATAAAATAATAATTATAAGAAAATTGAATACTTTCATTTCATAATTTCGGGATCTCACAATATTTGTATGAATTATACTATGATAAACGAAGAATGTATTCAGTTATAGAACCTAGAAAAGGATTCATTACTATTGTAATAACAATGCAGTAAATACAATCATTTTGATGTTGTTTCGATGGAATGAATGTATAGATATGAGTACCATGTAAAACCATATCTATGGGTTAAAAGTACCCAGATTTGGGGACGTCACATTCATTGCTTCTTCCACTACTATTAAACCTTCCGCTTTCTCGAACGCCTCGGCCAGGCTCTTCGGATGGTTGAACATCAGCTCTTTTACCAGTTTCTTAGACTTTACAAGGTCCAAACCGTTCTGAATGATTCCCACTGCCTGAAGGTCATTCAAATCTGAGACATGACATACTGCTTCTCGGAACCGCTTCACATACTGGCCCAAAGTCTCATTCGAGTATTGTCTAATCTGAGATAGCGATCTGGTTGGTTTTTCTCTTCTTTTATTGCTGCCGAATCGGGTATGAAATTTGTCGCAAAGTTTTTCCCATGACGCCACCGAGTTCAGGGCCAAGGTCATCATCCACTATCTAGCGTCTTCATAAGGGTATGACATTTGGCTGCGTCAGAATAATCATAATAACCCATCAAATGATCATACGCCTAGCTATGCTCATACGAATCCCCTGAACCATCGTAGCTTTCCATATGAGGGAGCTTCTTGCTTGGGTCTGCCTTTTCCCGAACAATCTCAGGAGAGAACGACAAAGATTTTTTAGTCGTAGTCCCCTTCGTCTGCCTGACTTCAGATAACTCCTTCTGCAATTCTTCCAATTTTTTGCCCAGTGCCTCTACCCCATCAGTCTTTGGAGGCGTACTCTTCGGGACTCGGTCTTGCCTCCTTCGGTCTGAACGACCCCTTCTTTCTAAACTGACCGCCTTGGAATGACTTCGACGTCTACGCTCACCGTGCCGGGAATGGTTGTCCATAATTTATAAAGGAGCTCTTCTAGGTGGACATAAAAATTGGACATGAGTGTATTTAAATTTCATATATTTGTATTTTTACCTACCATTAGGAGTCAAAATACAAATAACTAAAATTCAAATATACTCATGTTCAATTTTCATATCCACATAGAGTTTTTGTTTATAAAAAGAGGTCACCCTTATTATTTTATTTTGTTAAACAAACAGTCAATACTTTTACATGTAATGGCTAGGTTAAGCTGTGTCACCCCTCTTTGGCTCAAAGTAGAGTAGCCAAGCGTCTTGTCTCCTGTCAATGGCCAAACGAATCGACCTATTTCTTTTATTTTAAAATTTCTTTTATTTTTAATATTTTTCTGTAAGGAAATGATGCTAACAATATAAAGTACTTTTGCTATTTGTATTTTACCAATCCAATAAATCCACTTCTACTAAATTCCTATCCGTCTATCCAACCAAATTCAAAACCCAGTCAGTAGACATTAGTAGTAGAATAGAAGGGAATCGGGAAGTCTTGATAACCCCTCCACCATTCTAATCTTTCCTTGAATCCTAGATACAAAGATTTACAATCTTTTATTTTAGCTTTAGAAAACCTCCGCATCAATGCACAAATTCCATTTCTACCGCTTCTCATTGTGGAATAATTCTATGAGTTATATATCGTGTAACGTAATAATAGATTTGAGTCTTTTGTTGATCAAAGTGACACACGAATTTGAACTGGGGAAAAGGATAATTTTAATTTTCAAAATAATAATTTTAATTACTTAGAAATATTTTTTGATTTTTGAGTAAACATTAATTATTGTATCAATTAAACTCAAATAAATTTACATTAGTTTTAAATTCAAAAATCGTAAATAGACTTGAAAGCAAAATCAAATAAGATTCTTTCAGAGAAAAGAGAGATAGTATAAAGTAATTATGATTAATTTCGAATTTTAAAATTCGTAAATAAAGTAAAAAGCTAAATCAAATATATAAGCTCTTCCAGCAAAAAAGGGAGCAAGAGATAATTAAGAGGCCAAGACAACATAAAAGACATAGAAAATGCTATCCACGCATTTCCTTATATCCGGCAACATGTGATGACATGATTTTAGTATGTGTAAGTTGAAAGATTGATGTGTACTTGAAAATGTCACTAAATATAATATAAAAAATTAAAATATAAGTATAATGGACTGATCATAATTCAATTTTATTTGACACATTGATTTTTGTGGATAAATGTTTGAGGATTGATATTTTTGAGCACTAGAAATATTAATTTAGCGTAATATATGTATTGCACACGTATACAATATTCATAATATATTTTAAAAAAATTATTTTCAGAGTTGAGAATATCATTTTCCTAAATATTAAGATTGACGTAGTGTGTGTTTAGAATTAGTTTTTAACCAAATATGTTTATATTAAGCCTTTTATTGTGAAAAATTATGTTAGAATGTTTCATAGGTAAATTTAATTTGCATAAAGAAGTTAAATGGTCAACTATCTCATAGTTAAAGGACAAATCCAGTTTGTAATTTTTTATTTTTTAAAGTTTGACTCCCCTGTTTAGGGGTATATTGTCCGGTATATAATACTCTTTTTATTTTAAAATTTAAAATTATTATTGACGTTTAAAAATTAATTAAAATATTTTTTTTATTAAAATTAATATAATTTATTAACAATTAGACAATAATAAATTAATATTATACTTGGTGGATGTGACGCCCCTAAATTTGGGTATCTTCTAACCCGACAGATGGTGCTACACGGTGCTACAGTTCACACATAAATTCAATTGAAATACCTCAAAAGAGTGTAGATGTCTTCTCTTTATTCCAAAACAATATTACCATTTCCAAGTTCTTTATAACCATTACATGTGTTCTTGTCATAATATCAAAATAATTACAACGTTCATACTATACTATTACAAAGGCAATCTATTGGTTCGCCTTAGCCTTCCCTTTATCTTTACTAGGTCCTTCAATCCATTCAGTCTTAGTTGCATTCATATGGTTCAAGCAAGAGTTAACATAACTAGCTCAACAAGTATGCCAATTTCATTTAAACAACAGGCTTTGATCGTATAAATCGTATATCTTCAATAACTGAATTAATAGTTATGAAGTACTATCGATAATTCAAAATAGCACTTCTCTTTTCTTTAAAACGTTTCACCATGAACAATTAAACATAAATTTCGGTCCAAGACCTTGAAAATTTCATTCATTCTTTGAAAAGGACAGCCCGACACCAAGTCTGTAAGTCCGGCATATCTTACGAGCACGTCTAGGTGATCAGCCTATAGTACTCTATGTTCTATAACACTACTTTCTTTAAACGTATCTACGTTTAAGTTTTGACAACCTCATGTGACTGTCGTTTGACGATAAAACATTTGTTTATGCATACTCAGTCTTTTTTTGAAATCCATACCAAAATAGTTTGGCAAAAGATAGAAACATTGATAATAGTTTGATAGATTATAATGAATCCATCAAAATATAATAAGTCTAGCCGAAGGAATTGACTTCGACTTCATCATACATCAATTCATGCGTAAGATACATGAATAACAAAGCTTGTGCAGAATGAACATAGACGACAAGGGTTAGAACACTTGCCTTCAGCGTCTTCTACAGTTATTATTCTTTTCCTTTGAATCTTTACGGATTCTACAATACATGATCATATAACACACCACATTAGGTCATATATAATCAAGTATGGTTACTAATATATCTTACCCTTCTTCTCAATCTAATTATGCCTTAGATTGTTTAACATTCGTTACGGTTTATCGTATTACATTGCATTTACGTTCAAGTATTCTTCTTCAACCTTTAGTTATATTTATTAAGGTTATAATCATCTTTAATGATGTTACTTCAAGTTAATTAAGTATATAATTCACCTTTCATTAACTTCTATTTCCTTTACTTTCATTGTTAAGTTCTTCCCTGGCTTTCTCCTAGTCTTTCAAGTGCTCATGGCCTTGACTTTGCCTTATAGAGCTTCATATTGCCATGACTCCTCGAAGACTGCCCTAGTCTCGGCACAACATGAGCCATTCCCTTTGCTAATGATCGCGCTGCGGTGCCACTCATCAGTGTATGAGGGTCTGCCCTGGCGCTGCGGCGCCGACTTCACCAAATTTTCCATAACTTTTTCTTCTGTGATTTTTTCGGGTTCATAACTTGTTCATTCTAAGTCCGAATTGGCTCGTTCAAAAGTCATTAGCTCACAAATCACATGTTCTATGATTTCATTAGAAAATCTTTCATTTTCGAATCTTTTAACTCGGAATTCACCAATTAGTTCCTTATTGAGCGTTTGATAAATGTTCGTGAACATTCAAAGCTCGTTTCTTAGTTCTAAGTCAGAATTTGGTCATTTTTGAGTTCGCAACTCTAGAATGTAAAGTTAGACTATTCTCCATCGAAAAACTAACGTTTCCGAGAATTTAACGATTTCATCGATTATCGACTAATCTCGTAAATTTCTCCATAACTTTGTTACTTGAGATTTTTACATTGTTCAAAATGGATTCATTTCATATCTCTAACATCCTAACCGAACATATTACAACCACAAAATGATTATTCTTAATATGTTCTTCATTTGTTCATAGCTTTTATGACTATGATTCTCTTCCAACATGGTTTATTAGAGTTGAAGTCCACTAATTAACCATTCTTGTTTCTCCTTATCATACATGTTCCACCAATCAACACTTCTCTATCAACTATTATTGAAGAGATGAAGATCAATAATGGTTTAAAGGTTCTTACCCTTGATGATCAAGCTTTCTTCTTCTTCTTAGATTATGAAAATCTAGTTTTTCTTACTTTTCTCTCAATGTGTAAGCTCTTAAGATGTTGGTGAATTTTTTTAAGGCAAAAATGAAGACAAAGCTCTTCTATTTATAGGATTTCCTAGGTGAGGGTAGTTTGGTCATTTAGGCCATTCCACCTCCTTTCATAACCTCCTTACTATTCATTACTTGTCCTCCACTCACCTTATCCTTTGCTTGGTCACCACACATGGCCAGCCATGACTCACTCATGGGGCCCACATGGGTTGCCCCATGGGGTTTCTTACTCGTTGACCCATCGGTTCGATCCATGGATTCGGTTCTTAGTTTGGGATTAAGTTTAATTACTTTGGGCCTAACATTTGGCTTGCATTTCCTATCATTGGGCTTTAACATAATTCCAATTGGGCTTGCACAATTCCTACACAAATCCTACAAGTCCATTATAATTGGTTTAATGTTTTTAACGTATAGTCTACGTATTCTTCTCGTATATTAAGTCGTATAATCATTCATCATATATGATATGTTATCTTTCGTATACTAATACAATACTTCGTATTATACTCATATTATTTGCTTCGTATAATACTCACTATTATACGATCATCATATACTCGATCTTTACTTTCCTTAACATTCTCAAACTTAGTACGCATGCGAAAAAAATGCGTTTATCATAACTGAAATATTATTACATAATCCATCATTTCTTATTATTCTATCATTACGTATTTCTCGAAAGTTCAAAAAATAATTTTCGAGCAGAAATGTATGAATAGTGTTTTTCGAAAAATTTCTCGAAAAGCTTTTTTTTCGTCTTGGAAATTCAAACACTTTAATTCCTTCACATAGCCAAAATACTACGATATTCCGATACATTTAGGTTATAGAACAACCTTCATCTTACTAACACATAATAATAACATATAATATAAATTTATTCATTATTTACTCAAATAAAATTATTTTAAAATTAATCTGATTTTTCTCAGTCATTACAGTGGAACTTTTTAAATAATTTATACTACGTATCATTGTATTAACCAAATTTACAGTAATATATGTTATTTTGAGTTTGAAAATTTTTAAAAGTCAATAATGATCATATATATTGAATTTTCTCTCCATCTTTTAATCAGTCTTTTTTAAAATAGGTCATATGTTGGAATATATTAAAATTGTAATCTAATATAAGGAGGGTGTATTCAATTAAGATTTTTAAAGACTTTTAAAATTTTTATAAAGTTTGGTTGTATTCAATCAAGACATTTAAAGAGTTTATTAAAGTTTATTGGTATTCAATTACAACTTTTGTAATGTCTTTAAAAGTTAGGTAGTATTGAATTGAGACTTTTATAAAATGTATAAAAGTATTTTGGTATTTAAAAAGTCATTAATTTTTCATATTTCTATCAAATTATAGAGTTTGATCAGACTTTAGAAGAAGAGATACCCATATCCAAAATCTGACATCATCTCTAAAGACTTTCAAAGACTTCCAAATATTTGAGAAAGGGAAAAGATGAAGAAAGGAGAAAGAGAAAGAGATAGAGAAAATCAAACAAAGAAGAGAAAACAAAACAATATATATACTCACTTTCTCTTTTTACCTCAGTCCTCTCAAAATAAAAACTCAAAAAAGGAAGAGAATTATTATAGTAGGTGAGGAGAGATAAAAAGGTGGATGAGTTAAAAAGAGGGAGTAACGTTAAGGGTTCCAAATAGAACCAATGGTATAAATGGAGATAACAAATATTTTAATATCATTTTATATTTTTTTTCTCCCATAAAAAATCTCATTTAATATATTTGTAAGTATTAAGAAGGTATTTTATTTTATGTTTATTTTTAAAAGTAATAAATTTGTTAATTTTGTTATTTGTTGAAAATTATAAATTATTAGTTTAGTAATAATTACTTGATAGGAAAACGACAATGAATCGATTGTTATTTTATATTATCGTTAGTAAAAAAATGACTTTTTGTATGAAATATTTAAATTATGAAATAGGATATTTTCTTGTTATAGATATGTATTATCTAATAATTCAACTTCAACCATGCCTTTTATTTTAAATTAGGTTGTTACATGGTCAAAATATTTTAATATTATTTAATATCGTAATCATTTCATCTAAAATATAAGATCTTTGTTGATTTTTTAACAATTAATATAAGTTTGTAAAGATATATTAGAAGTATATAAATATCTATCAAAGTTTGGTAAAAAATCTATAATAGTTTGTCACTTATTTTATAAAGTCTTTAAAAGTAATTTTAAAAAATTTTAAAAGTCATTAAAATTCACAAACTCTATAAAAGTCTGTTATTTAAAAAAAAATATTTAAAAGTTATTATTAATACACCCTCCTAAGTGATGAAAAAAAAATACACGGTTGAAAAAATTCAAATTATAATATATTCAAATAAATATCTATCGCTAAGGTCGTCTATCAGAGGGTCAAGCGGGCGATTTCTTTCGATTTCTTTATTTTGAAATGTCTCTTTGTTAAACTATTTTTTGCCCTTTCCTCCTTATATTTAATTTGAATTTTTAAAATAAAATTTCATTACAAAATTTGAATTATCAATTCACATATCCTTAAAAAAATTTCCCAAAACAAGCGGTATTCTTTATATCAGTTGAAAAGAGCAATCATTTTTGGGTTTAATAGCACAAGCACGATCCATCCTTATATTTTTTTTTGATGTAGTTGAAATGCTGACTAAAAGTGGAATCAAAGTTTTGTATTTTAAAACATGTTATTATTGGCTTTAATTGCAATTTTAGTCAGTTATAATACAAAAACATACGACTCTATTCTTCTCTTCTTTTTTTTTTCTTTTTTTTTGAAAATCTTTTTGATGGTAACAATTTATACTAACTGTTGGGTCATGATATTTCTCCTGTTGGGCCGAATGGATTGGGCCTCTTTATTTAATTAGTTCATTGAGTCTTCACTATTGATTCTTTAAGTTATTGGGCCTAGTCATCAACTTATTACTGTTAAATCCTTACAATATCAGGTCGGATCAATGGGTTGACCCACTAGATCTTTTAATATCTCTATCTTTGACTTGTAATGATGAAAAAGGATGGTTGTTGACCAAAAGTTTGCAGATCATTAATGTGGATGAGATTATAGCTGGCCGGCGGTATGCACAGTGGAGAAAAAAGGTGACAACCTGCATGCAGTCGGCAGAGATCATCGAGGAGAAGTGCCGTAATAGAGACGATAGTAGGTGTGGCAGAACCGGGTAAGAGAGTATAACCTAGTGAGGAAGTCTCCAAGAAAAGGTACACACATTCAACTAAGTTTTTATCTCTCAAGACTCTAGATATTTTATCCTCCATTGTTAACCCTCATAACGCACCTGTCTCGACTCTCACACCGAAGCTATCCCCGACGACGGTCGAAGTCAAGCTTTTGGTGTCGACTGTGTTTAGTGCGCGAGGATCGAGGCGCTTTTACGTGATTGGGACGTTGGAGAAGATCTTGGCGTTAACATTGGCGCTAGAAGGAGGGCTGAGTTCTAGTGTCTTGTAATTTTCAATCACAACTTTCATTTGTTCTACGTTGGATAAGATGGTGAGGAGTAGAGCGGATATCGGAAGGATGACCAAGGGTCGAAGCTCATATGTCCCACACATTTCTGTCAAGGATCGTCTGGGTCCTTCGAAGAGTGCTCATGAGAGTGAGAGCACTGCTTCCAAGCATGATTCCAAGGGTTCTCGTCTGAGAGCTCATAGTGGTGCCAGACGAAGGTTGGAATTTGCTGATGATAAAGGCAAAGACCAAGACCGAAGGCAAGTGGAGGGTTCTCTGCCTAGAACCCATCACCGAAGTGGTCGAGATGACAAAGCTGCCAAGTTGACAAAGATGGCAGAAGAGGCGGATAAAGCTTTGGAAGTTCTTCTAAAGCAAAGGGAAGATATAGCTGTGCAGATACTTCGGATGGCCGATCTGAAGGATGAGGTGTCCACTTATGTCCAGTCCGAGAGGCGTAGTAGGCATAAGGATGTACAACGGCAGGAAGGGAAAGAGCCGGAACATTCTGCACATGTGTCTCGGGACCGTTCTCGTGATCGAAGGAGATCGAGGAGCAGAACTCCTGAGGCATCAAAGGGAGCACTTGTTGTCATCGATTCTCAAGGTCGAGATGGTGGCCGACGGAGGAGTGGGTCGAGGGAGATCGTGCAAGAGAATAGAAAGAGAGAGCAACGTCATGAGCACTCCCACCGTGATGGTAGGACCACACGCCGAAGTTGTGACGACCCCAAAATAGGTATACATCACCCATTCTGAGTCGCCAAATACATGGTATAGAAACAACTACAACTTCATTAATACAATTGTCGTGCAAAATACGACAACACATAAACTGTGAGTTTAAATACAAATATTGTCTTGATGAACTCTACCTCCTTCATGCGACGAATACTTTCGGGAAAGTACTTGTCGTTGAACAATTCTTGGAACTTCTCCCAAGACATCTTCAGTGTGATAGGCTGAGTACACTATACGGATTCCCACCAATAATCTGCATCTCCTCGCAACATGAAAGTGGCGAAAGGAACCTTTTGCTCCTCTGAGCATCCCAAGACATCAAATATCTTAGTGAACTGCTTTATCCACGTCTTTGCCGTAAGTGGTTCTGGATTTCCCAAAAACTCTGGCGGTCCTAACTCCTTGAACTGCTTAGCAGTGACCATCCGTGAGTTGCCAGTGTTTCCACCTGCATTATGAACAGTAGTCTTTATCGTTTGGTTTTGCATGAATTCTAGAAAGTTCCAAAACATACCATCGTTCATCATCTGCTCAGTGGTGTTGTTCACAAGAGGAACATTGCCAGCCTGTTGCACGTTCTCCTCATTGGTGAGCAAAGGTGTCTCCATGGTCTCATTTACTCCACTGTTAACATTCTCAGTCGACATTCTCAAATACTGCCATAAAACAAGGGTTAATTAAACAAATTAACATATCACATAATATCCCTATATTATGACCGACCAACAAATAAGCTTAGGTAGGACACACTAGCGAAGGATTTACTCGTCTCTCCCCTCCTAGTTCTATTCCCCGATCTCCACCAGAGATCATATCCCTAAGCTCTGATACCAACTGTGACGACCCCAAAATAGGTATACATCACCCATTCTGAGTCGCCAAATACATGGTACAGAAACAACTACAACTTCATTAATACAATTGTCGTGCAAAATACGACAACACATAAACTGTGAGTTTAAATACAAATATTATCTTCTAGACAATATCCACACTCAAATAAGTCCTCATTACAATTATTGATACACTATTTTACAAAATAGTGAGGACTACTAAAACAACTGTCTTGAACCATTACTCCACACCCCGACTAGTTCCCGCTATATTCTCGTCTCTTGAGAAAAAAAATGGAACAAAAAGGAAAAGGGTGAGCTCAACTAGCCCATTAAAGAATATTATGACTAAGATAATGTAAAACAAATTATCCTTAGTCTTCAACAGGGAAAAATCTGATAGAATATAATAGACAACAAGTTTTAGATCAACAACTACAGCGGAAACAACAATTCATTAGAAGAGTTAAGTAGAGAATGAAATCTACTATCATCTATGAATTTAAAAGTCCATCATCGATATTTTATCCCTGTAACATCAATCAATATACATCATAAATCAAATATTCATCTTTGCATTACAGGCCAAAGATATTCACCAGTTGGTCATGTTCATCTAAACACCTGTTCATCTTTGCACTACGGGCCAAAGATATTCATCATAAAATCATTCATCTTTGCACTACAAGCCAAAGATATTCAGTTATATCATCATTTAGGACAGAGGATGATGAAAAATATTTTAAAGAAAACGAATCCAGTGAAATAAAAGAACAAATATTTAGGATTCGTACTTTAAACAATCCAAGTTCAAAAATACTTCATAAATAACCAGAGTGGAGTAAAATTCAAGAATGAAGACCAAAACATAGATCCAATCCAAGATAGGAATCATAACAGACGATCTTGGACACAGAAAAGAAAATTTAAATTTTCTGTGAATAGTGTCGTATTCGTAAATAGTGTCAGATATCGTGAATAATAGCCAGAGTATCGTGAATAGTAACTCCGACACTAAAAGATAAAAATTTCACAAAAAAAATATTACCATGCTTCGTGAATAGTACTCGTGAATAGTAACTTGTGAATAGTAACTCATGAATAGTAACTCGTGAATAGTAACTCATGAATAGTAACTCATAAATAGTAACCCCGACATGAAAAGTTCCAAAATTGATAAAAATTCAGACCAATATTTTGGCATAATGATATTGAAGAAATAATATCATTTACGAAGAAAATAACATCCCTTACCTCGCAAAAATAAGTACTTCGATTTGGAATAATTGGATATAGTCTTTGAAAGAACAGACCGTATAGCAATACTCAAAGTACTAAAATACTCACAAAATACGTTCGATATTATAGAGAGAGAAAACTTTAGTTTCTGGGGTGATTTACAATTCTAACCTAAGCACCCTATTTATAGGAAATTGCTTAGAACACCAAATCAGAAAATTTAATATAATAATATTATATATAAACAAATTTCCTCACGCCCACTTCTTGAATCAATTCAAAGAACTACATCACATGCAAGACCCACAATTAATGACAAAAACGTTTTTCATAAAAAAAATAATTAAAACTTCCAAAAATTAATTATTTCGGAACTTCAATAATTCATAATAAATAGTCCTTTTATCAGAAAATTCAAATCTCGTGACTTTTTATAGGAAATTCAATTCTCTACAACGTTGCAGAAGAAAGTTTTTCCAAATTCCAAACAGAAATTGACCGAAATTCACATACGGACGATTTTACAGGCTATAATCAAATTTCAGTCAAGAAATGGGTCCACCAACATGTTTAACATGTTTTAAACAACTTTTTCAACAAAAATACTCCTCCTCCTCATATACTCATATATCCCACATTCATTGTAAAAATATCACCATTATTATATTATAATAATATAATAAAATATTATTTTATCAGAAAGATAAAATATCAATTTTTTAACAATTATTACTTTAAAAATTTTCTCCATCTATATCCACATAAAATCAATATTTTCCTCATCATATAAATCAATAATTAATTATTCACAAATAATATTACAAAATCACAAGATCTTGTGACGTGCCGTTCCTCAAAAGAAGGGCTTTCAATAAGAATTTCTCCTTACTAGCGCAAGCAATTAGGTGACCAAACCTCTCCTTGACGTAACTTTCTAGACATTGCCAATAATATTTTCTAATAATATTATTTAGATAACATGAATTATTGCTTCGATAATGGAAAATACTGTGTAGTGACAATTACTGAAACAACAGTAATATAAAATATCAACGCAACAATTATTGAATCAATAAAATAAAATCTTTGAACAAGAATTATCTGTAACAATTATCGAGTAGTGCCTTCTTACGTAAGAATCAATAATTGGTGCAATACTGTGCTCTTCTTGTGCAACAACGCCAGTATTCGTGTTTTAACCAACGAGTATTCCAACAAAAGATAATTGGTAATAACCGCACTGTTATTTATAAACAACTTATACTTGTCGTTTTCTTCATCCAATCGCTTTCCGTTATGGGGCCCACACAAGGCTACGCCGTCGTACGAATATTCCTCGACAGCAAGAATATTCCACGACCAAACGAATATTCTCCAACAACAATGAATATTTTATAACCACTTGCTTATTTAAAATATTTGCGCATTTTACCCAGAACTAACCACATTAATCAAATCAACCCTTCCTATTTTAAAATGATAAATAGAGGAAATTAAATTTCATTTATTAATAATTTGGGGTCTTACAGAAGTAAGTCCAGAAGCCCATCAAGGGCGGTGATTTCCGTTAGAGAGGGTCGGTCCATTCCGAAGAGGAAGGAGTCGTCGAAAAAAGAAATCTCCTCGCAGCCAGAAGGTGTGGATTTCTTAGTGAAAGAATTGAAAGAGCTCCGGAAGCAGTTAGCTGAGGTGCAACAGGTGAAGGATACTCCGGGAAAAAAGGCGTCCCCATTTTTCTCGGATATTCTTAAGGAGAAGGCAGACACCACCAAGAACTTGCCTCACATGGAGAGTTACGATGGGTCAGGGGACCCTTATGACCATAGCCAGGCGTTTGACCGGCTGATGGATTATTGTGACTTTACCGATGCTGCCAAATGCCATAAGTTCATCACAACATTAAGGAAGGATGCGTGGCAGTGGATGGGGACTTTGCCGGCAGATTCAATATCTTCGTGGTCCGAGCTGTGACGCCCCCAAAATAGGTCCATTTCATCTAACTCATTCTGAGTCGCCAGATACATGGTACAGAAAACAACTACAACTTTATTACAACAATTGTCGTGCAAAATACAACAACATAAATGTTGTGAGTTTTGATACAAATATATACCAATTGTGACTCGTGTCCCAACCTTGGATAGCACGTCACAATGACACCTTACATAAAGGTACAGTCAAAAACTGTTTTAGAAATTAGAATCTTTGGGAAGTGCTCAAGGAAACCTTCATACATGGGAGGCCATGCGTCTAGGTTATGATAGATATCATATGCCCACAGAATTATCCTTGGTTGACCCAATAGACCCCAAAGAAAAATGAGAAGGTTACTATCATGGTCCTTCCAATGGCGAGTCTTCTCTTGACATATAACTATCTCCACTGTCTGTAATTGAACATTATGTTTCAAATAAACTCCAAGATCATATAGGTAGTGCTCGTAGATATACTCAGCGAGTGGATTTGCACAACCCTGTCTCATGATAATGCGAGGTTGTATGTCATTAGACATCTTGTATGATAGTGGAAAAACACCTTTCCAAAGTTGAGTTCACCTCACCCTATTCGGTTCACCAAAATTAAATATCAAATAACGTATATAATACGACACACTTATCTAAAGTCTCAATAAAATTATTTTCATACTATTTAGGGAGAACATCAACAGCTATAGACCACCGTTCTATTCCCATGTTATCCCCCGCTTGACCCAACTACACTTTTATTACCTGAAAGGAATTGTGAAGCAAAAAGGGTGAGCACAACTAGCCCAGTAAAGAATATCATGACTAAAGATAATTACATTATCAATAGACTTCATCAGTAATAAATCAGAGATTTAGAACATATGGTAGATGATAAAACTTTCAACCATAGTTGCAGCGGAACGAGCAATCCATTTGAAGAGTCAAATAGACCATAAAGTCCATTATCTTCTCCACATTAAAAGTCCACCAACAATGTTTTATCCCTGTAACATCAATCAACACTTCCTTTCCACAATCATATGAATAATTCATAATCATAATTGTGATTTTAAATTCCTCTTCGCATCCAAGACGAAGATAAATTTTCATCACCTGTCTTTACCTGAAACATCAAAGATCATGTTTATACCAAATCACAGTTCCTGTTCATAATCATACTAATAAATTCATCTTTGCACCACGACCAAAGATATTCATCAATAGTTCATCTTTGCACTACATGCCAAAGATATTCAACAACAAGTCATCTTTGCACTACTACCAAAGATATTCAAAGAATACAGTCATCTTGCACTACTGGACCAAAGATATTCATCAATAATTAATCTTTGCACTACAGGCCAAAGATATTCATATCTCAAAGAAATACATAATCATTTCAGAATTTATATAAACCATAATTATAACCATATATGTTGATCAATTCACCTTTGCACTTAAGCTAAATATATTCAATTATAAATTCAATGGTCATGATCATACCAGTTAATAATTCAACTTTGCACTACTGACCAAAGAGAACCTATAATCACGATCATACCAATAATCTACCTATCTTTACACTCAAGTTAAAGAGAAATATCATCATTAGGGTTATAAGAATGTTATATATGATAATAAAAATAATATAATCACATATAGATTTAATCTCAAGAGTGAGATTCATAAATCAATGATCTCATAACACCTTAATCAAAATGTTATAAATCACTTAATAATCTCATAATATAATATTATTAATATTACCACAATATCTTAATCATTTCTTAAACTTATAAATAATTTATTTTAATTGTTTATATTTTACTAATTAATGCATTTAATCATTCTAAAATGCCAAACTCATAAGATTTCATCACCAATAACCAAAACCCTCATCCAAAATCTGCATATACCTTATATAGGATTCTTAAGCCATAAAATCCTATTTTCCAAATTTCTTACTTCTCATAATATATTTAATTCATTTACTCATAACTAGACCATTTTCATGAAAAATACCAAATCAGTTCTAAAAATATTTCTTTTTTGGGATTTAGCATAATATAGTCTCATATTGAATATATATTTTTCTCAGAATTTTTAAAATTTATTTACTATTTTTCATATGGACAAAACTGTCGAATATTTAGACATTTATCATAAATTGTACTTTTGTCCAAAAATTCTTAAATTTACGGTATATATACATTATATACATGTACTCCCAAAGTAAATATTTTATCAATTTTGGAGTTAACCAAAAGGAGTTATAAGGTTACATTTTTAAAATAGTTTTTTCTCATAAAATTCATAACTCTTAATCTATACATCCAAAATCAACATTTTTGGACACAATCAATAAAACTCATCACAATATTATTTCAAATTTTTCCGAATTTTTGAGAGTCGAAAAACTACTTAAACCGAAAAACATAGTAACCTTAAAATCCCTTACCTCAAAAGAGCGATCTTTGGAATGTTCGGACATAAATTTGAATCTAACTTGCACCGTATAGCAACACTCAGGATATCTAAATACTCACAAAATACGCTCGATAATATAGAGAGAGAAAACTTCAGTTTCTGGTGTAATTTTCAATTCTAACCTAAGCACCTATTTATAGGAAATTGCTTAGAACACCAAAGCAGAAAATTTAATATAATAATATATATATTATAAATTCTTACGCCTGCCATCAATAACTGAATTCAGACATTTCAAAAACCAATGGGGCTCACCAAGCATATCAAAAACGTTTTTCTAACTATAAATATTTTAAACTTCCAAAAATCAATTATTCTGGAACCTCGAAACTTCAATAATTCATAATAAATAGCTCTTTTATCAGAAAATTCGAATCTCGCGATTTTTTATATGAAATTCAATTCTCTACAACTTTACAAAAGAAAGTATTTCCAAATTCCAAACAGAAATTGACCGAAATCCACATACGGATGATTTTACAAGCTATAATCAAATTTCAGTCAAGAAATGGGGTCTACCGACATGTTTAACATGTTTTAAACAACTTTTACAACAAAAATACTCTTCCTCCTCATATACTCATATATACCACATTCATTGTAAAAATATCACCATTATTATATTATTAAAATATAATAATAAATTATTTTATCAAAAAAAATAAAATATCAATTTTCAACAATTGTCACTTTAAAAAAATTTCTCCATCTATATCCACATAAAATGAATATTTTCTTTATCATATAAATCAATAATTAATTATTCACAAATAATATTATAGAATCACAATAATGACAATCAGGCAGTTCCCAGGAAAGAGGGGGCTTTCCAATAAGAATTTCTCCTTATTGCACGCAATTAGGTGACCAAACATCTCCTTAGACTGAACTTTCTAGACATTGCCAATAATGTTAACTAGTAATATTATTAAAATAATATGAATCAGTGATCTGATAATGGAAAATATTGTGTGGTGACAATTATTGAAACAACAATAATATAAAATATCAACGTAGCAATTATTGAATCAATAAAATAAAATATTGAACAGTAATTACTGTAACAATTATTGAGTAATGCCTTCTTACGAAAAAGATTATCATGCTTCATGAATAGTACTCGTGAATAGTAACTTGTGAATAGTAACTTTCGTGAATAGTAACTCGTGAATAGTAACTCATGAATAGTAACTCGTGAATAGTAACTTGTGAATAGTAACTCATGAATAGTAACTCGTGAATAGTAACTCTTGAATAGTAATTAAAAAAATTGAATACTTTTATTTCATAAAATTCAGGGTCTTACACGAGCTATGTGACAAATTCCATGCTCGTTTCGGAAGCAACCGAAGAAGAGGGAAGCCCACAGGTTCTTTAGCACAGGTCCGACAGTTCACCAATGAGTCCTTGGGTCAGTATGTGAAGAGGTTCGGGGAAGCAGTGGGCCAGGTGGCGGACCTCAATGATCTGCAAGCTGTAGGTTTGTTTCAGAACGGGCTAGATCTGGTGAAGTCCAAAAAGTTGGTGAAGAAGCTGATGTTTCACCATCAGACGAGCTTGGCAAAAGCTTTTGATAAGGCCGAAAGCTACATTGTGGTGGAGGAGGCCATGAATAGCCTGAAACATCCTTCTTCGGACCTAATAAAGGAGGCAGATACTTCTAAAGCTGAAGGCGATCAAAAGAAGGTGGGGGGTATAATGACTGGCCAGAGGGCAGCTCGAAGAAGTACAACAACACATGGCGACAAGGAAGTAATCGCCCACCTGCTCCCGCTCAGAAGGTGAATAAGGTTTACACCAAACTGAATACGGATAGGTTGGTGATTCTAGATCAGATCAGGGGTCAGCCGTTCTTTGAATCACCTCGTGATAACTTCAAGCCAGGACAGGGCAATCCCCAGAAATATTGTGGCTATCATCAAGTTGCAGGTCACGATACTAATGAGTGTTGCAATTTGAATGATTTTGTGGAGAGGAAGGTTCAAAGTGGTTTGCTGGTTTAATATATGGCCGGGAGGGACCAACAAGAGCAACATAATTTTGACCGTACTGTTCAGACGATTCAAATGGCTCCCCCCATGCAGTTTACTCCAAATCAGCCACCAAGGCATGTCATTGATGTAATAACCAGTGGGATAGCAGGGAAATTGATAGGAAAGAAGAGGAGGGGATATTTGGATTCAGTCATGTCTGTGACGGGCGCTCCCCCGAAGATCGACAGACCATTTCTGGGGACAGTTATAACCTTCAATGATGCAGATTATCCTTCGAAACCCATCGAACCCTATGAAGGAGCATTGGTGATCACCGCACAAGTGGGTTTGGTAGATGTGAAGCGCATGATGATAGACAACGGGTCTTCGGTGGATATTTTGTATGCCCATGCTTATCAGAGGATGCATCTTGATGGCAGAAAGATGGAGGTTGGGCAGGAGGCTCCCCTGTATGGTTTTAGCAACGATCCTAGTCAAAGTTGCAGGCACTATTGAACTACCAGTGGTCTTCAGCACAGCTCCTCAGCAGGTAGAAATAACCTGTAAATTTTATGTTGTACATGTAGATTCGGCTTACAACGCCATACTGGGAAGACCTACTCTGACAGATCTCCAAGCTATGACTTCCTTCCCTCACTTCAAGATCAAGTTCCCAACATCGTATGGAGTTGGAGAAGTAGCAGGGGATTTGGAACTAGCCAGACGATGTTACAGGAATTCTGTGATCGCATTGGGAGTAGGGGTCAGCAAGCAGAAGCAAACCATGGCAATTGAGATTGAACCCTTCACTGAAAGCAGTTCCGAGCCATTGGTTATTCCTGCAGGAGAGACAGAGGAGATCGAGCTGGTCTTGGGAAAGAAAGACAAGACAGTGAAGATAGGTTCGGGTTTGCCGGAACCTCTCCGGACAAATCTTATGGAACTTCTTCGCTGCTATGCAGACATCTTTGCATGAGAGCCACAAGACATGCCTGAGATCAGTCAAAAGATTGCCGAACATCAGCTGGATGTGGATCCATCAAAGAAGCCAGTTTGACAGAAAAGGCGGATCTTTGCACCTGAGCATTAAAGGATCATTGATGAGGAGATCGCGAAGTTGATAGCTGCTGACTTCATCTTTGAGATCGACTATCCGAAGTGGATGGCAAATGTAGTACTGGTGCAGAAGCAGAACGGGAAATGGCGAGTCTGCATCGACTACACAGACCTGAACAAAGCATGCCCAAAGGACTTCTATCCTCTACCCCATATTTATCAACTTATTGATGCAACTTCGGGGTATGCACTACTAAGCTTTATGGATGCTTTTTTAGGTTATCATCAAATTTATATGTGCAAGGAGGACATTCCAAAGATAACATTCGTCACACACCGTTCGGTGTATGCCTATAAGAAGATGACCTTCGGCCTGATAAATGCTGGAGCCACTTACCAGAGAATGATGAACTTTGTCTTCCAGAAGCAGTTGGGAAGGAACATGGGGGTGTATGTGGATGCCATGATCGTAAAAATCATGATTGTTCAGAAGCATTTGGATGATCTAGAGGAATGCTTTCAGACAGTCCGTCATCATAAATTAAGGCTCAATCATACAAAGTGTACCTTCAGACTCGGTGCAGGGAAGTTCTTGGGTTACCTGGTCAATCAAAGGGGCATCGAGGCCAATCCGGAAAAGATCCAGGCCATTCTAGACATGAAGACTCCCCAGTCATTCAAAGACGTTCAACGTCTGACTGGTAGGATTGCAACTTTGAGGAGGTTTATGTCCAAATCTGCAGAGAGGTGCTTGCCATTCTTTGACACACTGAAGGGACCGAAGAATGCGAAGACATTCCAGTGGACTTTAGAGTGTGAAGATGCCTTCCAAGGCATAAAGACATATTTGTCTTCGGCTCTTTTATTGGTGAAACCTACTCCGGCGGAGACTTTGTATTTATATCTGGCAGCTAGTTCGTTGGCAGTTGGAGCAGTGCTGGTTCGGGAGGTCAGTGGGAAGCAGCATCCGGTTTATTATGTTAGTCACGTCCTAAGAGATGCTGAAACCAGGTATCCAAATATTGAAAATTTTTCCTTCACTTTGATAATTGCTAGTCGAAAGCTTCGGCAATATTTTCAAGGTCGGCTCCTAGTTGTCTACACGGATCAACCACTGAAGAAGGTGATGAGCAAGCCAGAAGTTTCGGGGAGATTAGCAGCGTGGACTATGGAATTATCCCAATTTTTTATTAAATATCATCCCTGAACTGCTATCAAAGGTCAAGCCTTGGCCGACTTCATGTTGGAGTGTTCGTTCTCTGAAGCAGATGCTGAGCTGCCAGAAGTTGAGACGTCCGATCGAGCAGTTGCAGTTCTTCAGCACAGTCAGAATTCATGGACGATGTATGCAGATGGATCTTCTACTGTGGATGTCAGCGGGGCAGGGATTATTTTGACAAATCCGGAGGGATTCAAGGTGCAGCAGGCCATCAGATTTGGGTTCAGAGCAACGAACAACGAGGTTGAATACGAAGCAGTGTTAGCGGGAGTCCGATTAGCAAAAAGTCTATAAGTTCAGAAGCTGATCATCTACAACGACTCTCAACCGGTCGTCAAGCAACTATCGGGAGATTATGAAGCTCGTGGAACGAGGATGATCAAGTATTTGGCAGAGTTGAAGGACCGGCTTCAATATTTCGTCTCTTATGAGTTTTAGGACATAGAACGTAACGATAATTTCATTGCCGATGCATTATCGAAGTTGGCCACTACAGATGCTGTTGTTTTCAATGGGTCAGTTTATTTGGAGGTTTTGCAACAGCTGAGTATCCAACACGAAGCGGTGATGTGTATTGAGCGATCTTACTGTTGGATGACTTCGTACATTGAATATCTGGCAGATGGCATCCTTCCTTCGGATCAGATGCTGGAAAAAAAGATCAAGTACAAGAGTGCCAATTTCGTTCTTATTGATGGGGACCTTTATCGATTGGCATTTTCGTCACCATTGTTGAAATGTCTAGTTCCATCCGAGGCTAAATATGCTCTTCGGGAGGTTCATGAGAATATTTGCGGTGACCATATGGCTGCTAAGTCTTTGGCTTATAAAGTACTTCGGCAGGGGTACTACTGGCCTATGATCTTCAAGGAAGCAACAGAGTATGTGAAGAAGTGTGAGAAGTGCCAGCTTATCAGTCCGATCCCATATCAGCCATCAGAAGAGCTATACTCGATTTTATCTCCTATACCCTTTGCTGTCTGGGGGTAGATATATTGGGTCCATTGTCGAAAGCTAAAGGTCAGGTTAGTTTTGTCATAGTTGCTATCGATTACATGACCAAATGGGTAGAAGCGAAGCCACTTCGGTTGATAACGGAACAAGAGTGTTTGAAGTTCATGAAGGAGTCCGTAGTGTTTTGTTTTGGAATTCCTAAAGTGGTGATATCGGAGAACGGGCGCCAATTCGTGGGATCAAAATTTAAAAGATTTCTGAAAGAGTTGGGGGTTCAATACAGGAAGACTTCGGTGGCTCACCCACAGTCGAATAAGCAAGTTGAGGTGAGCAACAGAACGCTTCTAAACGGGATCAAGCGCAGACTGGAGGAAGCTAAGGGAAGATGGCCAGAGGAGATGCTCAGTGTATTATGGGCTTATCGGACTACACCGAGGACTACAACAGGGGATTCACCTTTCAGATTGGCCTATGGTACTGATGCCTTAGTCCTAGTCGAGATTAGATCCCCAAGTCTTCGGGTTAGTTAGTTCAAAGAGATCTATAATGAAGAAGGACTGAAGGTCAACTTGGATCTATTGGAAGAAGTCAAAGAGGTGGCTTTGATCAAGTTAGCGGCCTACCAGCGGAGAGTTGCCAATCATTACAACAAAGGGGTAAAGCTTCATAGATTTGAAGTGGGGGACTTCGTCCTCAGAGAAGTCGAAGCATCTACGCCACAGAACATGGGAAAGCTGATGCCGAACTGGGAAGGATCCTATGAGGTAATCGAAGTACCAAAGCCAGGAACTTACTGACTGAAGGCATTGGACAGATCTGAAATCAAGAACACTTGGCATGCTGGCAGGCTTCGAAAATATTTCCAATACAGATTGAGGTAGTTTATCGGAAGTCTATACATAGTTGTTCATCATCAATAATAGATTCTCTTTTTCATAACTGATCTCAGTCCTATTTGTCCTAAGTTCACAAGGGATTAAGGAGGACGAGGGGGACTCGCTGACCATTCGATGGTAGCATTTTTGGCAGGTGGTCTTTATGAATTTGACAGGCCCTTCGGGGTAGGCAAACTTCATCGGTGTAAGGAGGACTGGGTGGACTCGCTGACCATTCGATGGTAGCCTTTTCGGCAGGAGTGTCCTTATGAATTTGTTCTACTGCGAGTGGTAAACAAATTCCATGGTCCTTTTAATATTATTTTTACCGCGAGTGGTAAATTAATATGCACCGAAGTAAGGAGGTATGGTCGGACTTGCTGACCATTCGATGGTAGCCTTTTTGTCAGGAGTGTCCTTATGAATTTTTTCTACCGCGAGTGGTGAACAAATTCCATGGTCCTTATAAAATTGTTCTACCCCGAGTGGTAAACAAATGTCCTTATATACTTGTTCTACCCCGAGTGGTAAACAAGATCTTGATGGTGCAAGGAGGATCAGCCGGATTCACCTTATACACGACCTGCCTCACACTTCGGAAACGATAAGTATATACTACTTTATTTTGTTCAAGTGTTGAGTTTGGTCCATTCAGTTCAGTTCATTGAATTCAGTTCATTTCATTTCTCAACTTAGTTGTTATATGCCTTATCTGATTCATAGTCTAAGTTAAGTTCATTCAAGTTCATTGATGCTGAATTATTGACAAGAAATAAATCAAAACAGAAGCCATGATAAGTAAACTTAAAGATTCATTCATCCAACCAACCATAATATTAAACTATTACATAAAATTAATTTTTTTTGATAAAGTTCTTAAAAATAACCCTCAAAAAGACAGATAATTTTCACATAAGTCTTGAAAAGTCAGAATGAAGTAGTAACATTATCAGGCATTATCTTCTCCATCTGAAGAGTCGAGCAGAGACGGATCTACGTTAACTGCAATCAGTTTCTCCTTGCCACGACTTCGACAGAGCTCATAGCTTTCATAATAAATCTTCATAATTTCCCCATTGATCTCATCTGACTTTCGATACTCTTCGCAGATCTGTTTGCGGAGATCATCGATTAAGGGGGGTCCCAGATCCCGAAGAGCCTGGAGTTCCCTGATCTCTTCTTCGAGCTTCTGACGCTTATGCAGATGACGAGTCTCTTGTAACTCCAGCTTTTCAATCGATTTGCCCAGAATCTTATTGCTGGCCTTCAGTTCTTTAACTTTCTCCATCCTCAGTTCATTCCGTTGAACCAGGTTAGCATTCATCTTGACAATCTCTTCATGGTTGGCCTTGGATAACTTCAATTCTTCCTTGGAAGTTTTCACCTCTTCCTTAGTCTGAGCCAACTTATTTCGAAGACCTTCATTAGTGTGAAGAACGCCTTCATGTTGAGTTCTTTCCCGAGCCAAAGCCGACTTCAGGATGACGTTCTCCTTTCTTATTGCCTCTTCTTCGGCTTCAGCTTCAATAGAGCATTCGCCTACACATGATTCAGCATTATTTGATCAGTTTCAAATATCTAAGTATAAAGATAAACACGGAAATTAAAAGAGAAAACCATTCACCTTCGCCAGATAGCTCATGCCTTCCTTAAGCATATCCATGTTTGAACTATTAACAAATCGATGATAATCGGTATCACGGACGAAGGCATCAAACAGTCGAAAAGGGAAGTTAGCATTAAACCGAGGCCACATGGTCGGAGAGGCCATTGCCTCACGTTGAAATTGGAAGGTGATTATCTTGGAGGGGAAGGAATGGATTGATCATGAGTTGGTGATGGATCCATATATATGTTTTCAAGAGAAGGTGATCGGCCAGGAATAGGTTTGCGAACCGGTGAAGGAGCGGATGATGATCTGGGTGACTATCAGACTGTTGTTTTCTCTTGCGAGAGATTGAATGAGTGAATTCGATTGGCTCGTCATCGTCTGGCACTTGAGTTTCCATGGGGATTGCTGGTGGATTATTGATCGAAGGTATGGGAACTCGAAGTTCCTCAGCAGTCAAGGGGGTAATCTTTGTCCTCAACTTCTTGACACGAAGGACTTTCGCCAGTTCATGCAGAGGTATGTCAAATAGACTTCTCTTAGTTGAAGCGGATTCAGGAGGTATAGAAGTGGGATTTGATGTAGGGCTTGCTTCTGGGTTCGCTTCTAGATTTGTTTCTAGATCTATCTCAAGATCTGTATCTGGGCGGATTGATTTAGATCTCCTAGCAGCTCTTTTTCTTCGTCGGGGTTTGAGGGATTCTTCAGGAATAATGGGCTCGTTAGTGTGTGGTTCGTTAATATGAGGGTTGACGATGGGTGTTTCAGTGGTGAGAGGATTGGCCCGAGGAGATTCTTCTCTGGGAAGCTCTTCATTTGCATCTGTAGTCTTCCCAGCCAAAAAGTCTTCAAACTCTTTCACCTCTGAAGAGTTCGGTCTAATTAAGGACACTGCAAAGATTGTGCAACAACAAATTAGAACCCATATTATCAAAGATTTCACAGAAATATGCACGAAAATAGTTCGATACTTACGTTTATGATCATACAGCCATGCATGTTTGGAAAGAAGTTCGTGTTTCTATTCCTCCTTCGGGAAATTATTCAAAAATTTGATCATTTCGGCTACACGTTCTTTGGGAATATCGCCGAAGTCAGCAGAAATCTTTTCATCAGTCGCCCAGTTCGGTAAAGAGGCGATTTCTGGTCCCTTGACGAAAAACCATCTCTCATGCCATCCCCTATTGCTCGAAGGAGTATTTATCAACGACCGTCTCTCAAACTTCTCACCAGCTTTTTGTGCATGCTTACCCAGAACTTTGAACCCCTTTTCCCTGGTTTGGGCAATCTTGTATACAGTAAAGAAGAAGTAGAGAGTGGGTTCGACTCCTAATTCATGACAGAGTGCGATAAAAGCCAAAATGTTAATGTAGGAGTTTGGCACCAGTTGGGCGAACCCAACCCCAATAAACCCTAGGAGGGTAACCAGAAAGACATGAAGAGGAAACCTAACCCCCTTTTCGAGTAGAGTCACCGGAACAGTCATCCAACCGTCTGGACGTTGGTATATCTTCTCTTCAGATTTGGGGGCTCTTATCAAATGGGTATCAGGGATGTGATAACAAGCCTTAATCTTTCGTAACTCAGTCTCAGAAATGAAGGAGGGTGTGTTGGCGTGGGGATATTGTTCTTTGTTTTTGAAGAAATCGGAGGGTTTAGGCATAGGTTTCGGAGGCACAGATTTTCCGCTAGGGGTGGCAGTCCTGGGGTTTGAGCTCGATGCTCCTTCAGTAGGGTTGGGACTTGAAGGAGCGGTGGCGATAGGGGTTACACGAAGGGGAGAGTTCTGGTTCGAATTCAGAGTCACCATTGTTGAGATTTTACAAAACTGAGAAGGAAGTTCGAGAGAGAAGGGAAGGGCTCAAAGGTTCAAAATTCAAATTAACAGGTAAAAATGTCAATTTGGGCAAAAATTACTTTTTATACTGACGGTTACACGAGTTACGAAGGCGGCACATTTAATTTCTGGAAATGATGGGGAAGTTGAATGGAAAGCGTCCAGGTTAAGCCTCAAATATTTATCAAATTGGGCCTTTCAATTGAGCTTTCGATCTCAGTTCATCACTTTACTTTAACTCTCCACCGTTTGGGCTTTGGTAAATTTCAGTTTGGACTCATTTCAACCATGTTAAATCCTATAATATCATGGACCGTCTATAGTTTTCCATTAAATATCCTATTTGATAAAAAACTAGGGGGCAATGTTGAGTCATGATATTTCTCCTGTTGGGCCGAATGGATTGGGCCTCTTTATTTAATTAGTCCATTGGGTCTTCACTATTGATTCTTTAAGTTATTGGGCCTAGTCATCATCTTATTCTTGTTAAATCCTTACAATATCGGGTCGGATCAATGGGTTGACCCACTAGATCTTTTAATATCTCTATCTTTGACTTGTAATGATGAAAAAGGATGGTTGTTGACCAAAAGTCTACAGATCATTAATGTGGATGAGATTATAGCCGGCCGGTGGTATGTACAGTGGAGAAAAAAGGTGACAACCTGCATGCAGTCGACAGAGATCACTGAGGAATGGGGGGCTGTGTCAGACGGTAGTAGGTGGCACGGTAAACCGTGTAAGAGAGTATAACCTAGCAAGGAAGTCTCCAAGAAAAGGTACACACATTCAACTAAGTTTTTTATCTCTCAAGACTCTAGATATTTTATCCTCCATTGTTAATCCTTGTAACGGCTGTCTTCGACTCTCACACTGAGCTATCCCCCCCTGATCAAATAAAATCAAGCTTTTGGTGTTGACTATGTTTAGTGTGCAGGATCAGGGCGTCTTACGTGATTGGGACGTTGGAGAAGATCTTGGCGTTAACACTAACAATGAAAGATTTATGAAAATTGGAGTAGGAAAATTTTTTAGTGAATAAAATTTCTCCCTCCGTCATCAAAAGGATGACTAAAAGTATAATTTTTTTTGTCCCCAAAAGAATGAGATAAACTACATAAAATGAAGAGTAAAATACACTGACACCCCCTGTAGATAATCATAATAACACTCACCACCCTTTTAGTTTTTCAAGTAACAGTCAGTATCCCTCTAGTCTACAATATGTAACATTTACTACCCCTAGTGTGGTTGACCAACTAATATTTAAAAATATTTTTAATATAATGTCTAATACACCCTTCAAGTTATAATGTTTAATTTCTCCACTAAATATAAATTTGTATATCATAATTTTTACTTTACTTGATCTAATTAATTAAATTATGAAATGTGCGATAAATAACATAAAAGTCAAAAAATAATAAATATTCATTTTATCAGTAAAATAAAGTCATACAATTTTTACTAATTAAATTTCTCAAATATTAAAATTTACGTGATATATATTCAAATATATTTTTTTGTAATTAAAAAGTATAATGTTAATACCCATAAAAATTACAAATTAACATAATAAAATAATAATAATTTTTTTCAAATATTAAAATTTACGTAAAACAAACTTATTATTACAATTTAAACGAATCTTATTACTCATATAAAAAAGTATTAAACATTATATTAATTATTTTTCTTATATATTAAACTAAACATATGTTACACTTAAACATAATTTGTGAGACCCTGAATTTTATGAAATAAAAGAATTCAATTTTTCTATTTTGGTAAATAGTTAAATTGATAAAAGTTTAAAGTTAAGGGTAATATATGAATTTTTTTTTTGCAAAGAAAGCAAGTTGATATAAAATATTTGTTGTGTCGAGGAATATTCGATTAGTCAAGGAATATTCTTTTTGTCAAAAAATATCCGTACGATGGTACAATCATTGGTGGACCCCACAACGGAATTATTATCGGATTGAGAAAACGACAAAAATATTTTTATAAAAATAACGACTGAAGTTTTACCGTTAACTGTTGAAACACCAGGTGTTAAAAATACGATGTCTGGCGTAGAGTTGCATAGTAGCACACGGTATTGATTATTGATGCTTACATGATAAGTCACTCAGTTTTGTTTTATTAGTATTATTAATGTAATAAAACAGAAAAGCTTTTTATATAAAACAAAATACTTTTATAAAGTTATTCGTTTTATTAGGCTAATAGTAAAATCTTTTTATATAAAATAGAATACTTTTATAAAGTTATCTATTTTATTAGACAATAATTAGAATATATTATATTTTATTATGCATAGTATTTACATAGTGCCTGCAAAGTGTTTCATAATGCCTGTATAGTGTTTTGCATAGTAAAATCTTTTTATATAAAACAAAATACTTTTATAAAGTTATTCATTTTATTAGATTATAAATAGAATATATTATATTTTATTTAAAAGATTTTGCTTTAAATATGGACCGTCCGATTAAAAGTAAATCAATCTGGACCATTCATGAATTAGTTACTATGCAGTCCATTCTTCTATAAATAGAAGCCCATTCATTCATTATTTCTTACCAATTCACTGAAACTCTAGAGAGAGAAACTATAGAGAGAGTTCTTCTTCTATAATCTTGAGCGTATTTCTTTAGAGTTTAAGAAAGCTTTGAGCGTAGTGCAAGTTTTCTTCAAGTATATTCTCGCCCTACCAGTCGGAATACTTTTCTTTTTAAGGTAGGGGATATTATTTGTTGTAATCGTAGGGGATATAATTGTCGTACTCGTAAAGGATATTATTATTATTATTATTATTATTATTATTATTATTATTATTATTATTATTATAGTAAGGGGTATTATTTCGTTCGTATTCATGAAGAGAACTTCTGTTATTCCATTCTTTATTATTCTGTTGGAATAACCTGTATACGCGGGATACCCTATACTTGGTGAAATTCTTTTATTATTCCATTCTTATTATTCTGTTGGAATAACCTGTTTATGCGAAGTACCGCATACATGGTGACATTCTTCTAATATTCCGTTCTTTATTATTCGCCGGAATATCACATGCAATGCGTTCTGGTGGGACCGGTTCCATTATTTATTATTACGCCGGAATATCACATACATGCGTTTTCTGGGGACCGGGTTCCATTATTTATTATTTTGTTGGGAATAACTGTTTATCGGTCGATCTATCGCACGCATTGTGAATCCTTCTGTTATTCCATTCTTTATTATTCTGTTGGAATAACCTGTCTCTGTGGATTACCACATGCATGGTGAATGATCTAGTGTATTCATTCCTTATTAAATTATGGAAATGATTTGTATACGTGGATTATCGAATGGCGGGTGAAAATCCATTTGCAGTTTCATATATTATATTATACTCAGTTGGTTAAAGCTTTGGCTTCTATACTCCATGAAATTAGTGGAATATCCTTAATATTTGCGCTTCATCCAGCATCTTTTCATGGAAATATTCTTTTGAGCATTCTTGAATTTTACTCTACAAAGCAGTATCATGTTGACAAATTGGACGTTATTGGTTCTTGGATAAATTAATTTATAAATCTTTAAAATTTATTCTTGAACTTGTTTTATTGAATTATTATGTCATTGTCATCATCCTCATGCTTATATTGTGTTGAAAGTCATCTTTGGCCGTAGTGCATAGATGGACTTGGTATGATTATGACCAGGGATTATTCGGTATAATCATGACCGTAATATTACAAATGATGTGGAAAAAAGTCCTCATTGACCCGTAGTGCATTGATAGACAGTTTTTGGTATGATTATGGCTATGGATTCTCTTCGACAAAATGTGCAAAGATGAATTGTTTTATGGCATGATCATGACTGTTGATGAAAACACAATTATCTTTAGCCCGTAGTGCATGGATAATTCGTGGTCGTGATATTAACGAAATATCCTTAGCCGTAGTGCATGGATAATTCAATGATATGGATTGATTATCGAGCTGAGTCTCAGCGATGAAATATAAATTCATGGATGTGATATTAACGAATATCCTTGGCCGTAGTGCAGGGGTGATTCGATGATGTGGATTATTTATTAAGCTGAGTCTCAGCGATAAAATATTTTTTATACACTTTTAATTCGTAGAAGATAGTAGATATCATGCTCTACTTGACTCTTCTAAAATACAGTTGTATGTCTTTGGCATGTAGTACAAAGATGAATTGTTAATGAATATCTTTGGACATAGTGCAAAGATGAATTTATTAGTATGATTATGAGCAGGAATTCTGATTTGGTATAACCATGATTTTTGATGTTTCAGGTGAAGATAGGTGATGAAAATTATCTTCGTCCTGGTTGCGAAGAGGAATTTAGAACCACAATTATGATTATGAGTTATTCATATGATTGTGGATGAGAGGCTATTGATTTATTTTACATGGATAAAACATTATTGGTGTACTTTAAACATAGAGAAGATAATAGACCTTGTGGTCTATTTGATTCTTCTAATGGATTGCTCGTTCCGCTGCAACTATGGTTGAAAAGTTTTATCATCTACCATATGTTCTAAATCTCTGATTTATTATTGATGAAAGCTATTGATAATTTAATTATCTTTAGTCATGATATTCTTTCTTTGGGCTAGTTGTGCTCACACCTTTTCGCTTCATAATTCCTTTCAAGTAATAAGACTGCTTGCAGTAAGAGTGTTACTTGGGTCGAGCGGGGATAACAGGGGGAATAGAAGCGATGGTCTCTAGGCATGGAGGTTCTCCTAAACAAAGTATAGAAAAGTGTGTTGTATTCTATCTGACATTTAGTAGTTATATTTGGTGAATCAAATAGGGTGAGGTGAACCCAACTTTGGAAGGGTGTTTTGCCACTATCATACAAGATGTCTAATGATATACAATCTCGTGTTACCATAAGGCGGGGTTATGCGCATCCACTTCTTTGAGTATATCTACGGGCACTACCTATATGATCTTGGAGTTTATTTGAAATATAATATTCACTTGGAGACAAAGTGGAGATAGTTATATGTCAAGAGAAGACTCACCATTGGAAAGAAGATGGTAGTAATCTTCTTCGTTTTTTTAGGGGTCTATTGGAATTGACCGAGGATAATTCTCGCTGCCATATGATATCTATTATAACCTTAGACGAATGGCCTCCCCGTATACGAAGGTTTCTTGAGCACTACCCAAAGATTTTAGTTTCTAAAGCAGGTTTTGACTATATACTTTTATGTAAAGTATCATTGTAAGGTTGTATTGAGGCACCATGAGAGTTATATACATTTATATTAAAACTCATGATTAAGCGTGGTCATATTCTATCTGACATTTCAACAGTTGTATAAATGAAGTTATATTTGAATTTTGTACCATGTATCCCAAGCACTCGAGAATGGTTGATGTATACCTAATTTTGGGGGCGTCACATAATTATTTATAGTAAAAATGACAAATGTTGTTACTCAAAAAAAATAAAATATATTAAAAGAATTTATTTTTTACAAGATAGAGATAGTAATAAATATAATTATATTTTTTTATTTAACATTGCATAAAAAAACAACGTCAATTTGTATACTAAAAAAATGTAATCAAATTCATAAACATCCCAATTTTTATATATACTCAATAAAATTTAACATATAAAAATTATAATATGAAACTAAAATTTCAAATAATATTTTTTGTTGTTAAGCACCAAAAACTAAACTATCAATATACTCAATCACTCTAATTAGAATAGCTTCATTAATAATTTAATTTAATTTTTTTAATATTTATATCACTTATCCAAAAATATGTGTTAATTAAACTAAATTAGTTTTTATAAGTTACCAACAATTTAAATGAGATAGTTTTAATTACAAATAAAATTATAATTAAAATGTATTGTATTAAAAAAAAGGATACTTAAACACACACATATATATATATATATATATATATATATATATATATATATTATTTAGTAATTAAAATTTGATAAAATACAAGGGTAAATATGTAACTTTATCTATTTAGTTAACCCTAAAACTTATGAGAGATCTTAAGCTATTCTTAAGAAAGCTAGAGAGGATGTGAGTGTTATTATGATTATCTAGAGGGGGTGTCACTGTATTTTACTCTAAAATGAATGTTAACTAAGTCATTTAATAGAATCTATTAATATAAAAAATAAATAAAAGTACTCGTCATTTTAAATAATCTTGTGGAGCTACTAAGGATAAATTTTAAAAATAATTTACTCTTTTTTTTTTTTTATTATTATTATTATTAATATGTGTGTTAATTGTAATTTATTTATGTTTAGAGACGTAAGGAGTAAATTTTTTTTGTAAAATATTAGCCATCAAAACACATTGATGTTTTGGATGAATGATCCTAAATGAGAACTTGGCCCTAAAATACTTTAACATTGAATGCGGGCTAACCAAAATTTGAAACATAAGAATGAATTTAATTAGCTCCACCTTCAATTCCAGATAATGATTTCAAAATTTTTATACACAGATTGAAAGCTGAGTGGGCATGAATTGCAGCCATAGCATGTCAACTAGAGGCCCCACCCCTCATGCATCCACCAAGGAACTCAAGAATAGCATGTGATGTGTTTAAATGAAGGCATTTTCAATTCCATCAAGCAAAGGCCTCTTCATCATCTCTTTTGCGGCGACAAATTATTTATATTGCATGTGTGACCCGTCCCATCAACTTGTCACATATATGATTAGCGGATCCAGTCCGGACGAAATTTGGAAAGTAAAAACGGATTAATTTTTTTTTTGCGTTTTTGTCTTTTTTTAAAAAAAAAAAATAATTAATATTTATGGAATGAAAATTTTCCATGTCTGATATTTTGGGGGTGATTTGAATACCTATTATAAAAAAATAGTGATGCACCGTCTGCACTGCACTCACCATATTTTGTTATATCGCACTCCAAATCACCCCCAAAACACTTTATTATGAAAAATTTCGATTCCATAAAATATTAAATATATTTTTTAGTTGTTTAAAAAAAAAAAACAAAAAAAAAAGTCCTGACGGATAAAATCCCGGGATGGGCAGGATTCTCTCTCTCTCTCTATATATATATATATATCTGATTAGGATCTAAGTTTCACCTCTTATTGATTCACTCGAGGCTCACTTCTTTTATGACGGACGTGACGGTTCGGTAAATACACAAGTAAATCTATACTTTTAATGACGCTTATATGTTCGTCGTCGCTAAAAGTATGCGACATTTATATAATCGATAATCTAATCGTCACGGCCGCCATCGCTAAAAAAGTGTATTTCAGTGAATAGTGATAATAATAATAACTTAAGATATATATATATATATATATATATATATATATATATATATATATATATATATATATATATAACCATTTGTTAGTGAAATTATTTTAATAACCATCATTTTCTTCGTTCATTAATATATTTAAAGATTGAGATTGCAAATAATAAAATATTGTCGTTATAAGTTTTAACTTAACATAAATATTTGTTAAAGAGTCAAATAATAAAATATTATTATTTATTAATTATTATAATAATGAAAGATCATGCATGCCGCTACAACATGTAGCGACTAGCCATATTGATCATGTTCCAATTTTTTTTTATCATTTGTCCCAATTTATATTACTAATTATTATAAATATTTCTAACTAATATGAATATGAATATGAATATGAATATGAATATTAACTAATTGATATTAATATCAAGATTAATATTAATATTAATATTAATATTAATATTAATAATATTACTAATAGTGGTAACTAACTAATAATATTACTAACTAATATTAATATTCTTATTAACTAATATTTCTAACTAATATTAATTTGAATATTAATATGAACTAACTAAAATTAATATCAATACTAATATTAATATTAATAATATTACTAATAGTGGTAACTAACTAATGTGGAAATTGTGACGCCCCCAAAATAGGTCCACACAACCCATTCTGAGTCGTCAAATACATTGTACAGAATTCAAATACAAATTTCATTTATACAACTATTATTTTCGTGTAAAATACGACAAAATATAAGCTGTGAGTTTTAATACAAATATTGTCTCGTAGACAATATCCAAACTCAAATAAAATTTTCATTACAATTATTGTCACACTATTTTACAAAATAGTGAGGATTATTAAAATAACCATCTTGGACCATTACTCTTCTCCCCGACTATTCCCAGCTACATTCCCGCCCTCTGAAGAGAATAATGGAACCAAAAGAAAAAGGGTGAGTTCAACTAGCCTATTAAAGAATATTATGACTAAGATAATATAGAACAAATTATCCTAAGTCCTCAACAAGGAAAAATCTGATAGAATACAATAGACAAAAAGTTTCAGATCAACAACTGCAGTGGAAATAACAATCCATTAAAAGAGTCAAGTAGAGCATGATGTCTACTATCTTCTATAATTTAAAAGTCCATCATCAATATTTTATCCCTATAACATCAATCAATAAATATTTCTAATAAACAAATTATGTAGGACCCCAACTTTTATGAATAAAGATGAATTTTTCTCTAAATATCATTTTTGAATATTAAGGTGTGAATTTGTTATAATGTTATAGTTGTGGGTAATATTTATAAATTTTGCAAAGTAAGCAAGTTGTCATAAAATATTCGATTGGTCAGGGAATATTCATTTTAACAGGGAATATTCGTACGACGACACAATCATTGGTGAACCCTACAATGAAATTATTGTCGAAGTTAGAAAATGACAGAAATATCTTTTTATAAAAATAACGGCGAAAGTTTTACCGTTAACTGTTGAAATATCCGGTGATAAAAGTACAGTAATACGCGTGGTCGCATAGTAGCACACGGTATTGATTATTGAAGTCACTCAGTTTTATTCAATTATTGCCACAGTAATTGCTACATAGTATCTCACATTATTGATTCAATTATTGTCACAATATTTTATATTATTAAATCAATAATTGAGACGATAAAGTTATTCATATTATTATTTATATTATTGATAATGTCTAAAAAGTTCTATCGAGGAAAGAGGTTTGGTCACCTAATTGTGCGTTAATAGGGAGAAATCCTTATCGGAACGCCCCCTCTTTCTTGGGAATGATCTGGTTGTTAATATTATGAGTTATAATATTAATGATGAATGTTATTAAAAATATATTTTATGAAGCCAAGTGAATTGAGATAAATAGAGGGGTATTTTATGAAGTATTTGTTATAAATTTTGCTTATAATATGGACCCCCACTTACCTATTTTTTAAAACTGTCGGTAGAAGTTATCTCAATTTATTTATATACATATATATATGTTTGTCGGGTTGGGGGGGTTCACGGGAGGAAAGAAAAAAAAGGGTGTATATATATATATATTATAATAAGTTTTGTTTTTTTAAAAAATAGAATATATTATATTTTATTATGCATAGTGTTTGCATAATGTTTTCATAGTAAAATCAGAAAATTTCGTTCTGTACCCGTGAACTTTTTCTAATGTGCGTCCAAATAGTGCCCTGTCATTCTCTTATAAATAGGATGCTTCGTTTAGAATTGAAAATCACACCAGAATCATAGAATTCTTCTTCTATAATATTGAGGGTATTTCTTTCGAGTTTTAGGAAGCTTTGAGTGTAGAAAACAGTACAAGTTTTCTTCAAGAATATCCCCGCCCTACCAGTCAGAAATACTCTCCTTTTTAAGGTAAGGGATATTATTTTTGTTCAATATTCGTAAGAAATAATATTTTTACCATACTCTGTAGTATGTAAGTAATATTATTTCGTTTCAGATTCCGAATTCTACACTCATTTTGTTAAAGTATGACTTCTATACTCCTTGAAATTAGTAGAATATCCTTGAAATTTGCGCTTCATCTAGTATCTTTTCATGAAAATATTATTCTGAGCATTCTTGATAATTTTTAATCTTTTCATGCCGGGGTACTATTCACGGGGTACTATTCACTCTGGTGCTATTCACTCGTGGTACTATTCATGACAAAAATTGATTTCTTTTCGGTCCAAATCATTTTTGATACAATATTATTCTTGGATTTTACGCCAGAAAGTAGTATCATGTTGACAATTTGGACATTATTGAATTTTGGATAAATTGAATTATAAATCTTTAAAATTTATCCTTGCTCTCATTCAATTGAATTCTTATATCATTTTCATCATTCTCATGCTTATATTGTGATGAAAGTCATCTTTGGCCCGTAGTGCATAGATGGACTGTTGAATTGTATGATTATAACCAGAGATTATTCGGTATAATCATGACCTGTAATGTTATAAATGATGTGATAAAAGTCTTCATTGTCCCGTAGTGCATTGATGGACAATTGTTGGCATGATCATGACCATTGGTTATAACACGAATATCCTTAGCCCGTAGTGCATGGATAATTCGTGGATGTGATACTAATGAATATCCTTGGCCCGTAGTGCATGGATAATTCAGTGATGTGGATTATTTATTGAGCTGAGTCTTAGCGATAAAATTGATGATAAACTTTTTAAATCATAGAAGATAGTAGATATCATGCTCTACTTGACTCTTCTAATGGATTTCTTGTTCCGCTGCTGTTAAACTTGTTATTTATTGTATTCTATCAGTTTAACACTGTTGAAGGCTAACGATAATTTATTCTGCATTATCTTAGTCATAATATTTCTTACTAGGCTAGTTGAGCTCACCCTTTTGCTTTCATTGTTCTCTTTAGGAAATGAGAACGTAGCCGGGACGAGTCGGGGAATGGAGTGATGGTCCAAGATAGGTGGCTATAGTAGTCCTCACTATTCTATGAAATAGTGTGATAATAAATGTAATGAAGATTCCATTTGAGTTTGGATATTATCTATGAGACAATATTCATGTAAAAACTCTCAGCTACGCTTTTGTCGTATTGTTTATCTCGACGTCGGGATTTTGGATGTCCTTTTCCGTTACTTGTTCTTTGGTGTTCTCATTTTAGGTGAGATTTATTTGAAAAAACAAGTGAAAAAGGTCCGATATGTATAATGTCGACGATGGACTGTTAAGAGTCACCAGTTGGTTTTTTAAATGGTTGTACCAACACAACCGAGAAAAGGTTTGCACATTGACCCAGTGATGTGACACTGCTAAATGGGTCGGTGAAACCGAGATTCATTAGGGTCCGGGGACTTGGTTATGCGGGGGGAAGGTGTTAGGCACCCCCCGACATCCGTGTTACCACGGTGACCGCCTCTTTTCAAGAAAGCTATTATCACGAATGTGTGTGTGTGTGTGTGGGTCGATGTGTTTGTTATTTGGAAGTAGTGCGAGGCCTCGTTGAACCTATATACATTGGAGGTTTGAATTTATGTAAACATTCGATTTTTAGCAAGGTATGGCAATGATGTTTTATAAAAAGGTTTTTCAAACCCTGATGCTCAATAGTAATTGAGACCTTTTACACTCCCATTTTATTAAGTGATCGGCTTGATTGATTTTATTTAACAGATGAGAGGCATCCGTACGAAAATAATATACAAAATGATGCCGACTTCCTCGTGGGTATGGAAACCATATGAGGAAATTCTGACAACGCAGAATAATTTACAAGCTGCTTACAGTTGAAAATGTCCATCACAAGAACCGAATCTAGATTCAATGGGATGAATCTGTGATCACATGATTCCTAGGCGCACAGAATAATGCAATTTATATGAAAGCAGTAAGCAGGTGTATATATAAAAGCTGTAAATATATATATATATATATATACAGACATGATCACCAACCACGAAGCACCTCTATGGGGGATCAGAAATGTAAATAAAGTTGTAAAAGCTATCAACCGCCACGAAGGAAACTCCAGGCGGGACGAAACGTAAATAAAGTTGTAAATACGGTCAACCGCCAAGACGGAAACTCCAGGCGGGACAGAATGTAAATAAAGTTGTATAAAGCGATCAAGCGCCACGAAGTAAACTCCAAGGGGATTTAAACGTAAAGAAAGGCATAAAAGCGATCAACCAACCGAAGTAAACTCGGGTGGGACATATATATATATATATATATATATATATATATATATAAGCAATAAACGCAACGGATGTAAAATCGGGCTCATCGAACGAGTTCGACCACAGTTCATATATATATATATATATATATATATATATATATATATATATATATATATATATATATATATATTAAAGAAAGTAAACGCACGGATCAAGTTCAGGCTCATCGAACAAAGTTCAACACACGATTAATATATATATATATATATATATATATATATATATATATATATGTAACTCGATAATGTTAGTCAAATATATATGTAATATATATATATATATATATATATATATATAGATATGCATTGAAATGAAACCACAGATAGAAGTTAGAGCATAAGTAAGTTAAACACGACACTCAACGTGTAGAAGGGTGCGTGCAAAGATGAAAAGAAAGACTCTAAAGTGTGTGAGAAGGCTTACAGCTGACTGCTAAAGAAGGCTTCTATATCTTTAGAGTGGGTAAACACTGACTTTTGTAGGTACAAAAGGGCTATATATGAGCTTACATGTGTTTAAAAGGGGAAAGTACACTGCATGGGGTGAGTGCAGAGCAAATTGGGCAAGGCTTCCTCGCCTTTTTCTCTTGTAAAATGGTCTGCCCAAGCCCTCTATTTATAGGCAATTTAGCCGCAGGTGTACCTGTGGCTTAGCCGCAGGTGTACCAGAGGCAACCCGGGTTGGCCCGGGTTTATCGGGTCGGGTCATCTCAAAGTACGTGCACTCAGGCACTATAATGTCCACTCGAACTTTTAGAAGTGCAATCCGGGCATTCGTTTGAGGTATACATGACCTATTTCGGACCTCCGTTGTCGAGAGTTGTACGATGGTATGGGATTAGAGTTTATACGAAGTCATTGAAGATGGGACGATGCCCTCCGGTCTTCAAGCTTCAACTTTCATCCGTTACGCCGCACAATAGTCACTCGGGATTGGTTAGTCTTGTGGGACATTTTTGCGTAGAGACGTGATGTGGCATCATGTTGACTAGATGATGGTGTTTCCCCTCACTGGTGTTATCGCCATATTGAAATTTGATAAGCGAGACGTTGCTCGAACTTATTTGAGATTGGATTCTTACTGATTGTTGAAGGTCCTCATTGTCACCTTTGAGGTGTGCCTGTCTTCCCAATGTTATTGTCGGGTTAGTGCAGTGTATCTCGTTGTGTGCGCCGAGATTAAAGCTGGTTGAATTTGAAACAAGCATTTTCGGGGTTATCGTCGAAACTACATTCCTTGGGGTTATCACCAAGGTTGGTGGCTATTCCCATGGTTGGGACTGAGACTGGATACCTCGGGGTTATCTCCAAGATTAATCGGTCTTCTCCGGTGTGTGTTCCGGCATTGGATCTGCAGGCCTCGGGGTTACATCCAAGGTTGGAATTGCTACTCCCAGATTGCGATCTGGGGTTGATGCTGAACTTTCGGTAGTATTCGGCATGGATTTGGATCATCTTTCAGGGTTCTCTCTTAAAAGACAAATCATCCTCCCCTGATGTTAGTAATGAGAGTACAAAAAATTTTGAGTGTCTACAGATGCCCCTCTTTATCATACTCATGCATGGCGATGCATGGGTAAGATAAAGAATCCTAGACACTTGAAACGCAACAAGACAAATATGGTACTATGGGTAGAAAAATGATGCAAATGTATGATGCGTGTATGCGGGTTGTAGCTCAACATCTTTGGGGATGATTCTTTGGATCCTGTTGCTTCAACTAAGGATTGGCAATACTGGCCATATTTGATGTGTAAGACGAATCTGTTAGGATGTTGATGTTGGAGTTATCACCAAATTCCTATGTTCTTAATAACGACTTGATCCTGAAGATGTACCTCTTATGTGTAAGAGATTCGTGGGTATAAAGCTTGGCCTGTTTTGAGGATGTGTATAACATATTCCGTCATCTATCCTCTTTGATAATATTGACTTTTTCTGGTTAGTATCGCCAGAGTATGTCAAGATCCTGTTGGATTTACTGCCAACAACAGATGTTGTCAGGGATGCCTGACCTTCGTTGAGGTATGAATCAACGGCTGAAATATCATGTGGGATATATCTTGTCGAAATGATTGCTTGACCTTGACGACGCGATGTGAATCAACAATCGAGATTACGTAGATTGTCAAGGTTACTTGACCTTCATTTGTCGTGTAAATCAACGGAGCATTGCGTTGTGACCCCCGCCAGGATATCTTTGAGGGAATCTGGCGGTTGGGTATGAAAACCTCGAATAGCTCTAGAGCTCGATAGGTTTAAACATATTGTCGGGTGAAATGACGTCAAGGTTGCTTGACCTTCGTTGATATGTGTGTCAATGGTGAGCATGCGTTATTACTCCCACTTGAGAGATATCGTTGAAACCCGTCTGGGATTTCATCGGGGACTCATGAGTATATACGCAACTATCGAGCAGATTCTCAATGCTTCGATGGGTTTACTTGCCATCGGTGAAATAACGTCAAGGTCGCTTGACCTTCGTTGATAAACATGTCAGCGGATGAACGTGTCAGAATAACCCCCTCGGGATTTACGTTGTAACCCGATCGAGGACATCACGTTATAACCCGTTGGGGACTCATTTAAGTACCGACCCGAGTTAAGCGGCATCGGACACATCGAGGTATGCACGGATGTGATTTGTGACAAATGAGATCATTGGCAGGGTATACCTCGTGTTCGGGTGACTACCAATGGGCGATGTACAGATTCAAAGTCTCATCTGAGAAAACCAGGATTGTATGCTGTATTACTCAATTGCGTGGCATTTTTATTCTCGATTTGACCTTTCTAGTTCATGAGAACTCCTTTACAACTCGAACTGGACTGAGCCGGAGGGGTGGGACCCACATAGGGGTGCCGCAGGTGCACCTGTTGCAGCCACAGATGAGCCTACGGCCAACCGTGGATCATAAATCCTGCAGGTTGTTCTTCACAAGTCACTTTCAACTTGCTTTGCATAGAGAAAACCGCGAGCCATCTTCAGATCTGCTGAGTTCGGGATGATTTCTGCAAATTCTGTCACCGTACAAGTGTTCTACACTATCCTGATAATGTATGCATGTATTTTTTCCAGTTTCTATCCGTTGGATTGTGAGTTATTGCACGAAATGCATCTAAACAGATAGTAGTGATTATGTATGCATAAATGACTTAATAAAAAATATTCAACATAGTAAATGTTAGTATTAAACCATGCTGAACATAATGATGTGAAAAAATTTGACTTTTGAGACAGTCAAATTGGTACCTTTTTCTGCTATTTTTTGTCCTATTTGAGGTCTAATGAGCAAAAGGTAGCAAGGCAAAGTACTCCTAATATTGAGGTTAACCTTATGCATGATGATTTTGATTTTTAATGCATATATTATGTATATTACTTTGGGACAGGTGTGCTACTGAATGGCCACCTAGACATGCCTATGTGCATGTGGATATTCCTATTTTCAAAGGGGACTATGGCAAAAATTTTTCAAATGTAGGCATTGGGTAGTCATGCATTTTAACTCTATTATATGTTAAAGTAAATGTATGCATGCATATAGTCATAAATGCATTAAAAAAGCTCCAGGTAAAGAAATGCCACACCCTTTCTGAGGTGATTTGGAGACTTGTTTGTCCAGATATTATGGATCCGGATCGGTGAAGCGGTTCTATAGGACCATTTCGGCGTCTGACGGAGGGGCTAGAAGTGCTTCGTCCTCGTTCATCGAATGACCTCGTCAGTTGGTGGAGGCCGTGATTCATCCTGTCCGGGTAGATGTGCCAGACGTTGAGGACGAGGAGGCGGATATTCCGATGGAGGATCCCGCTCCTGCTGCACATGTCCCTCGTAGGGAGCTTCTGAGCATTCAGGTGGCAAACCCAAAGTTCTTTGGGTGATTTGGCAGAGACATCCATCGATGTACTTGCATGCTAACGAGGTATGGCGTTAGACTTTGATCTTCCTTCTTTCCTATTGATGAGGATTAAAGGGTTTTGACGTTGATCCGCATTTCATGCGGGTTCACGGTTTCTACATGACCTCGAGGAGGCGGTTTAGCATTCACTCCATGTACCAGGCGCTTCATCCAGACTATAGAGTGATAGTTCATGAGTGGGGATTTGGGGCATTCTTCTCCATCCTTCCCCGTCGTTGCCCCTGGGGTTACCTCGGGGCATTGTCTGAGCAATGGTTTCATCGGACTCGATCACTCCATCCTTTGGATTGCGAGGTGATGATGGCGCCATTTATGGTTGGCGATTTATCACGGTATGGAGTGCGGAGGGGAGCTAGTGCCTTGCATGGCGAATATCACCCCTCGCCGTCCGATCCTTACTAGGAGTTCACGTGGGCGCTTCAAAGGCGGGGCGTCTGCTCGTTCAGGTCCTTTGAGCGTAAATGCTATGATTGGGCTTTTGAGTGAGCTATGCTTGATGATGTCAGAATCAGGGATCGCGTTCTGCGGCGATTGTTCCTGATGATCATTCGAGGCTGCTTCATAGTAGATAACTCTTCTGCGATATCCTTTGCTTTGATCAGCGCCACACGTGATGCGGACCGTATAGGAGAGTATGATTGGGGCTCTTACACCTTTGCCTATTTCCTCCGGGGCATGCATATGCACTTATAGGGTTTGACTGAGGCTTGGCTAGGATTTTACCCATTTCTGCTGGTGAGTATTTCTCTTATCTTTTCCCATTCATAGGTTAAGAGTGCTGATAGCAGATGTTTTGCCATTGTGTTGGCAGTATTGGGCCTATTAGAGGCTCCCATGTTTGCGTCCTGTGAGTGTGTTAGGTTTAGATACCTATGCACGAGGACGACGATGGCACCATTCTATTTTGTCGGAGGTCCTTGTAGTTGAGGGCTTCACTCACTGCCGTATGCAGCTGGAGTTACTGACGGTGGGTACCATTACATGGATTCCCTATTCAGGGGAGCATTTGACCATCGGCTTTGAGGATGGACATCCGACCGGAGTCGAGCATTTGATTTCCACCAGGAGAGTTCCTCTCTTCACAGATGGAGGTTGGGAGCTCTATTTAGGAGAGCGTGCTATTAGGAGCACCACAAGGGAGATCCGTATACCGATCTTACCTCCTGCCAGGCTTCATTAGCCCGTATCACAGTCACCCGTCACTGATATCCCATTGTTGGGGGTTGACGGTTTTGCATTATCAGAGGGTCCATGTACTCAGGAGACGTTCCAGCGGTGGTGGTCCCCTCGCACTATTGGAGCCCAGTCACGCGCCACACAGTTCATGGGGGATATGGTTCCAGGATCTTTGATGATGACGGATTGGGTAGCTTGTGTCCGAGCTCTGACTCATATGACCCAGATTGATAGCTTGACCAGGCAGTTGGATCAGGCACGTGTATTTATTCGGCATTTGGGCAGAGATCCAGCAGAGGAGGAGTCATTTGTTCCTTCCAGCTCAGGCACTGGCCCCACAGACGACCCATTCGGTTTTGTCGGCGCAGATCCTCCTCTTTATAGGCCTGACATCCCTATTGATAGAGATCTAGTGACTCAGGAGGAGTTACATCAGGTGGACAGGATTGAGGACGTAGACATCAAGACCCTAGTTTTCTTCTGATGTATATTCTCGTTATATCTTTTGATAGGTCTTTGTTAGATATTGGGTGGCTGTTCCCCATTCTCGCTATATCTTTTGATAGGCCTCTGTTAGTAGTAAGGCAGTTGTGCCCCATTTCCCTGTATTTGTAGCTGTACAGAGATGATGTATTAGATGATGATATACTTAGGAATGTATGCACCATTTTTTCATTCCCTATATCATATTGCCATCCATTATCTGTTATGCATGTATCAGGTTATGCATATGCATGTATGTCCAGAGATATTCAGCATTGACCCCTGGATGGTCTTATAACATGGCCCGCACAGATGTCTTCTTCGATAGTTAGCCGTATATATCATACCTCACCATCATTGGTGGCATTGGGTATGCGATTGTGGTATGATATCATATCACAACAAGATAGGGTGACCGTAGATCAGTTGCTGTAGCATACCATGACTTTATTGATGTTTCAGGTTTCCGTAGGGTTTGTAGACGGGATGCTAAAGCATTGGCTACCGGATAGGTAGGTATTCGATTCAGCACCCATGAGTGGACTCCTACTCTGGAGGAGTATGCACGTTTGACGATGCTGCCTTTAGACAGACCTTGCGTGCATTTGGCTTTGGGAGACATGAGTAGACGATTCATGACTCTCTCACGAGATTCTTGGTAGCAGAGTAGTGCGAGACGGTGACATCTAGCCATGTGATATCCCAGCGTTTTCTGTACGATTGATTTGGCTCAAAGGATAGCAACTCACGAAATTCCGGGGATTTCACTGCACCGGAGGACCACTGGCGTTTGGCCAGAGTTGATGTGCTGTTGCTGTGCGTATTGTCGTATGTCTATATGCCATGATATATGGATGAGATAGACATTAGTGTCATTATGGCTGTGAGAGCTCTTAGAGAGGGTCGCACCATTGTACCTATGATTGTAGCAGAGACCCTGCGGCTCGGCATCCTATTATTGCATGTATCCTACAGGAGTGTTCACTGGGAGTTCGGTCATGTTCTACGCGTGGTTTATGTCACACTTGAGACCGGTTGGTACCCTTAGACGACATGTGTGATGCCCCCAAAATTAGGTATACATCACCCATCTTGGGTCGCCAGATACATGGTACAGAATTCAAATACAATTTACTAATACAACTGTCGTGTACAATACGACAAAACATAACTGTTAGTTTGAATATAATTATTGTCTACTAGAGATTATACAAACTCAAAAGGAGTCCTCATTACAATTATTAACACACTATTTCACAGAATACTGAGGACTACTAATGTTATCCTCTGGACCGTCACTCCGTTCCCCGACTAGTCCCTACTATGTTCTCATTTCTTGAAGAGAACAATGAAAGAAAGGGTGAGCTCAACTAGCCCAGTAAGAAATATTATGACTTAGATAATGCAGAATAAATTATTGTTAGCCTTCAACAGTGTTAAACTGATAAAATATAATAACTATCAAGTTTAACTGCAGCGGAACAAGCAATCCATTAGAAGAGTCAAGTAGCGAATAAAATCTAATATCTTCTATAATTTAAAAGGTTTTTCATCACTTTTTATCGCTGGGACTAAGCTTAATAAATAATCCACATCATCGAATCACCTCTGCACTACGGCCAAGGATATTCTTTAGTATCACGACCATAAATTTTCCATGCACTACGGGCCAAGGACATTCGTGTATTCATTAATGGTCATGATCATGCCAACTACTGTCCAACAATGCACTACGGGCCAATGAGGACTTTTATCACATCATTTGTAACATTACGGTCATGATTACACCGAATAATCCCTGGTCATAATCATACCAAGTCCATCTATGCACTACAGGCCACAGATGACTTTCAACAAAATATAAACATGAGGATGATGACAATGATATAAGAATTCAATAAAACAAGTTCAAGAATTAATTTATCTAGGAACTGATAACGTCCAATTTGTCAACATGATACTGCTTTGTAGAGTAAAATTCAAGAATGCTCAGAAGAATATTTTCATGAAAAGATACTGGATGAAGTGCAAATATCAAGGATATTCCACTAACTTCATGGGTATAGAAGTCAAAGTTTTAACCAACTGAGTATAATAAAGAATGGAATAACAAAAGAAATCACCATGCATGCGATAGACCGCACAGGCAGGTTATTCCAACAGAATAATAAAGGATGGAACCAAGTCCGGCGTAAATGCACAGACAGGATATTACGGCGTAATAATAATGGAACCGGTCCGTACAGAAACACGATTGCGATGTGATATTAAACGAATAATAAATAATGGAACCGGTCCGCCAGAACGCGAAGCGATGACATGATATTAAACTGAGAATAATAAAGAGCGGAATATTAGAAGAATGTCACCATGTATAGGGTAGCTCAGCGTGATCTGAGTTATTCAATGAGAATAATAAATAATGGAATAGCAGAAGTTCTCTTCATGAGTACAACAAATAACATCCCTTACCGTAAAAGAAACTGAATATAAGAGTAGGAAAGTAACAGAATACTTTTCTATAGGTTCTCTTATAATTCTCTCTCTAGAGTTTCAATGAATTCGTAATAAATAATGAAGGAATGAGCTTCTATTTGTAGGAAAATGGAATGAATAGTAACTAATTCATGAACGGTCCAGATTGATTTACTATTAAACGGACGATCCAGATTGGTTTACTATTAAAACTAAAACAATGGTCCATACTGATTTACTATTAAAACATTAAACCAACGATCCATATTGATTTACTATTATAACTCCACCAGCGGTCCATATGGACTTACTATTATATCTTCAACCAACGGTCTGAAAAATTATCACATCTCCTCATGGAATAATATTGTACCCAAATACCCGAATGCACAATACTAGAGTGAATAGTAATCGGGTGAATAGTAACTCGTGAATAGTAACTCTGACACGAAAAGTGTCCCGAATACCCAATCGAACAATATATCCTCCAGACATCAATTATATTAACACAAATAAGTCCAACACAATGGAACTATAAAATTCATCTTTAATCAACACGAACTTATTCATCATTAATATTATAATTCACAATATTTAACAACCAGGTCGTTCCCAGGAAAGAGGGGGCTTTCCGATAATGATTTTTCCTTATTGGCGCGCAATTAGGTAACCAAACCTCTCCTTCACAAAACTTCTAGACATTGTCAATATTGTAAATAATAATATGAATAACTTTGCTGTCTCTATTATTGATTTAAAAATATATCATATAATGCAGATAATACTGTAACAATAATTGAATCAATAATATGAGAAATATGATGCATCAATTACTGTAGCAATAATTGAGTATAGCTGAGTGACTTCTCACGTAAGCATCAATAATCAATACCATGTGCTACTGTGCAACTACGCATATTACTGTACTTTTACTACCGGGTAGTTCAACAGATTTAACGGTAACACCTTCGTCGTTATTTTCATAAAGTATTTTTGTTGTTTTCTCAATCCGACAATAATTCCGTTGTGGGGTCCACCAATGATTGTGATGTTGTACGAATATTCCCTGTTAAAACGAATATTCCCTGACCAATCGAATATTATATAACAACTTGTGTATTTTGCAAAATTTATAAATATTACCCACAACTATAACATTATATCAAATCAATACCATAATATTCAAAAATATAATTCGAAAAAATTATTCTTCATTCATAAAAGTTGGGGTCCTACAACCTCCCCTTCTTATGAAATTTCTTCCTCGAAATTAGGGTACATACCTGGTATGTCGAAGAGATGAGGATACCTTGACTTCATCTCAGATTCTAACTCCCAAGTCATTTCCTCCACATCGTGGTTTCTCCACAAAACTTTGACTTGAGGTATAACCTTAGAGCGTAGAACATGATCTTTCTTATCCAAGATTTTAACAAGTAACTCTTCATACGTTAAATCTTCCTCTATCTCGTCTGGTTCTAGCTCAATAATGTGGTTCGGGTCTTTCACATTTTTACGTAACATAGATATGTGAAAAACATTATGAACACGAGACATACTTGGCGGTAAGGCGAGTCTATAGGCTACAGTTCCCACTCGCTCAAGAATTAAAAATGGGCCAATTAACCGAGGATTGAGCTTTCCTCTCTTTCCAAATCTCGTAACTCCTTTCCATGGAGCAACACGTAACAACACATGATGTCCAATATCGAATTCTACGTCCTTTCGATGAAGATCAGCATAACTCTTTTGTCGATCTTGTGAAGTTTTTATACGTTATCGGATCGTTTGAATCTTTTCTGTAGTCATACGTACCAACTCCGGTCCCAACAATGTTGCTTCACCCACCTCATCCCAGTATACTGGAGAATGACACTTTCTCCCATACACCGCTTCGAATGGAGCCATGCCAATACTTGCTTGATAACTGTTGTTGTAGGAAAACTCCACCAATGGTAAAAACTTGTCCCAACTTCCCTTGAAATCAAGGACACAGAGTCTTAATAGATCTTCAAGAGTTTGAATAGTCCTCTCCGACTGTCTATCCGTCTGAGGATGATATGCCGAGCTAAATCGTAAATCTGTGCCCATAGCTTTCTGCAAACTAACCCAAAATCGTGAAGTGAATCTTGGGTCTCGATCAGAAACTATGGATACTGGCATACCATGCAGTCTTACAATCTCATTTATGTACATACGAGCAAGACGTTCAAGTGTATAAGTTTCTCGTATAGGTAAGAAGTGAGCAGACTTGGTCAATCTATCAACAATGACCCAAATTGCATCTATGCCTTGAGAAACCTTGGGAAGACCAGTAACAAAATCCATGGTAATGTACTCCCACTTCCATTCTGGAATTTCAAGTGGTTGCAATGGACCTTTTGGTACTTGATGCTCCGCCTTGACTCATTGACAAGTTAAACACCTTGAGATAAACTCCACTATCTCTCTCTTCATATTGCTCCACCAAAATGTATTTCGAAGATCATGATACATTTTGGTACTCCCAGGATGGATTGCAAACGGTGTGTTGTGTGTCTCCATCATGATTTTATACTTTAAATAAGGGTCGTTAGGAACACAAAGTCTGGAGTTGACTCAAAGTATTCCTTCTTCATCGATTCTTGCTTCCGGCATAGCACCTTCTTGCACTTTCTTCCTCATACGCATCACTCCAAGGTTCAGTAGCTCGAGCGACTTTAACTTTATAAATTAAAGTCGGTTCTACTCGTATATTTGCCATCATCACATGGGTCTCTAGAGTTTTTAACTCTATCTCCATCCTTTGCAAGTCACACAAAATGGGCCTTTGCGTTGACAATATTGCACGCGTACTTGTATATGATCTTCTACTCAATGCGTTAGCTACCACGTTCGCTTTTCCAGGATGGTATTGGATGGTATAATCATAATCTTTCAATAGTTCAAGCCAACGTCGTTGTCGTATGTTGAGTTCCTTTTGAGTGAAGAAATATTTGAGGCTTTTATGATCCGTAAAGATCTCCACTTTCTTCCCATACAAGTAATGCCTCCAAATTTTAAGTGCGAAGACAACAACTGCTAACTCTAGATCATGAGTAGGATAATTCCTCTCATATTCTTTGAGTTGTCTTGAGGCATAGGCTATGACTTTCCCATGTTGCATGAGAACACATCCCAACCCTTTGCCCGAAGCATCACTGTAGATGACAAATTCCTCCGAACCAGATGGTATTGTTAGAACAGGTGCTGAAATGAGTCTCCTCTTGAGTTCTTGAAAACTCTTCTCACATTCTTCGTTCCAATAGAACTTTGTATCTTTTCGAGTCAAATTTGAGTTAATGGAGTAGTCGAGAAAATCCTTCCACGAATCTCGATAATAACCCACTAAACCGAGAAAGCTACGATTTCCGGTCATTCGATTTAGGTTGCTCCCGACTTTGAATAGCTTCAATCTTTGCCGGGTCAACAGATATTCCATGACTTGATACTACGTGCCCAAGGAATGCTACTTCTTCAAGCCAGAACTCACATTTCTTCAACTTGGCATAAAGCTTGTATTCACGAAGCTTTTGGAGTGTCCGCCTCAAGTGTTGCTCATGATCTTCACGGCTTTTGGAATAAATAAGGATGTCATCAATAAAGACGACCACAAAGTGATCCAAATATTCCTTGAATCCTCGGTTCATAATATCCATGGCGCAAGCGGGAGCATTAGTCAATCCAAAAGGACATGACTAGGAATTCATAATGCTCATGACGAGTTACGAAAAGCCGTCTTTGGAATGTCATCAGTTCTAATCTTCAATTGGTGATATCCGGAACGAAGATCAATCTTTGAAAAGAATTTGGCTCCTTGCAACTGGTCAAACATGTCATCAATACATGGCAATGGGTACCTATTTTTGATGGTGACATAATTCAACTCCCGATAATCAATACAAAGTCGCATACTCCCATCTTTCTTCTTCACGAATAGAACAGGAGCACCCCAAGGAGACGTACTAGGACGAATGAAACCAATGTCTAACAATTCCTGCAATTGGGTCTTTAACTCCTTAAGTTCAATAGGAGCCATTCGATATGGGGCTTTGGAAATGGGTTTTGTACTAGGTTCAAGGTCGATATAAAATTCAATTTCACGCTCTGGGGGTAGGCTAGGAAGTTCTTCAGGGAATACGTCAGGAAATTAATTAACAATAGAAATATCATTCAAAACTGACGTATTTTTGTTTAAATCTGTGACATGAGCTAAGAAAGCTTGACATCTATTTTTCAATAAACGAATAACTTTATGGCTTGAAATGACCATGATTGATTTTAATGGTTTGGTCGCTTGAATTCACATAATAGGTTGATTAGGAATATGAAAACTAAAAACCTTACGAAAACAATCAATTTTTGCATGATGAGTATTTAACCAATAAATCCCTAGAATTACGTCAAACGCAAGTATTTTTAAAGAAATAAGATCGACAGGTAATGTATGGTTACCGATTTGAACCAAACAAGAATTATAACCAGTGGATGTAATGAAGGTTTCTCCCAACGGAGTTTCCACAGATAAGTCAAAGTCTAATTTCTCCGGAGTCAAATTTAATCATTGAGCACAAGTAGGAGAAATAAAAGAATGGGTCGAACCGGTATCAAATAAAGTATAGACTTCGCTAGAGTTTATGATAAGCTTACTCGTGATGACCTCATTCGAGTTCCTTGCTTTCTGGGAGGTCACAACAAACGCTCTTCCTTGCACTACCGGCTTTGACTTTTCTGGGACGGCCTTTCGTTCCTCCATCCAAGCTGAACTTGTCTTCAGTGAACGACAAAATCCGGCTAAGTGACCTTCTCTTCCATAATTATAACATGCTTTGGATGGCATCGCGCAGTTTGGACTGATGTGTCCCTCCCCTCCGCATTTAAAGTATATGATAGGTGGTCGTTCTCCTTCCTTAACAACGGGTGCTGGTGCTGACGTCCTTCCATCATTGTTGAATCTCCTCTTCTTGAAATGTACATTCTTATTGTTTTGGCCCTGATTACCACCGAAGTGGTTACCATTTCTGGCATGTTGATTCCCTCCACGCTTGTTGTCACCGGTTCGATGACTGTTCTCCTTTGGTTGCGTTGACTCGTTATCGCGCTCCACTAACTGAGCCCTATTTACAACATCTGAATACAAACACAGTTTATGAGAAATAAGATGTTGACGTATCTCAGGTTTCAAACCTCGCAAAAACATTCGTGTCATTCGCTCCTCATTATCCACCAAATGGGATGCAAACCGGGATAACTCTGCAAATTTAGCCTCATACTGCGACACGGTCATATTATTTTTCTCCAGCTTGATAAACTCCACCTCTTTTATGTGACGAATACTTTTGGAAAAGTACTTGTCGTTGAATAGTTCTTGGAACTTCTCCCAAGACATCTTCAGTACGGAAGGTTGAGTACTCTTTATCGATTCCCACCAGTAATCTGTCTCTCCTCACAACATAAAGGCGGCAAAGGGAACCTTTTGCTCATCGGAGCATCCCAAGACATCAAATATATTGGTGATCTACTTTATCCATGCTTCCGTCTTTAGTGGTTTTGGCTCTCCAATAAACTCTGGTGGTCCCAACTCCTTGACCTATTTAGCGGTGACCGTTCAAGAGTTTCCAGTATTCCCACCTACATTGTGGATAGGAGCCGCTCTCACCTGTTGTTATATGAATTGCATAAAGCCTCTGAACACTCCGTCATTCATCATTTGGTCAGTGTTGTTGTTTGCATGAGGATTGTCGCCTTCCTGATGCACATTATGCTGATTATGTGGTGAGTTAACGGTCGCCTGTGCTCCATTACTATTCTCAACATTCTAGGATGTCATTTTCAGATACTGCCACAAAACAAAAGGTTAATTGACATGTAACATATTATCCCTATATTCTGACCGACCAATTAAATACAACAAAAAAAAACTTAGGTAGGTCACATTAGCGAAGGAATTCCTCGTCTCTCCCTTCCTAGTTCTATTCTCACATCTTAGCCATGGATCATATCCCTAAGATTTGATACCAACTGTGACGCCCCCAGAATTAGGAATACATCACCCATCTTGGGTCGCTTGGATACGTGATGTAATTCAAATACAATTTACTAATACAACTGTCGTGTACAATACGACAAAACATAATTGTGAGTTTGAATACAATTATTGTCTACTAGAGATTATACAAACTCAAAAGGAGTCCTCATTACAATTATTAACACACTATTTCACAGAATAGTGAGGACTACTAATGCTATCCTCTGGACCGTCACTCCGTTCCCCGACTAGTCCCTGCTATGTTCTCATTTCCTGAAGAGAACAGTGAAAGAAAGGGTGAGCTCAACTAGCCCAGTAAGAAATATTATGACTAAGATAATGCAGAATAAATTATCGTTAGCCTTCAATGATGTTAAGCGATAAAATATAATAACTATCAAGTTTAAGCTGCAATGAACAAGCAATCCATTAGAAGAGTCAAGTAGCGAATAAAATCTACTATCTTCTATGATTTAAAAGGTTTTTCATCACTTTTATCATTTGGGACTCGACTTAATAAATAATCCACATCATCGAATCACCCTGCACTACTACTGACGAGGATATTCTTTAGTATCACGACCACAAATTATCCATGCACTACGGCCAAGGACATTCGTGTATTCATTAATGGTCATGATCATGCCAACTCATCATCCATCAATGCACTATGGGCCAATGAGGACTTTTATCACATCATTTGTAACATTACGGTTATGATTACATCGAATAATCCATGGTCATAATCATACCAAGTCCATTTATGCACTACTGGCCACAGATGACTTTCAACAAAATATAAACATGAGGATGATGACAATGATATAAGAATTCAATAAAACAAGTTCAAGAATTAATTTATCTAGGAACCGATAACGCCCAATTTGTCAACATGATCTTGCTTTGTAGAGTAAAATTCAAGAATGCTCGGAAGAATATTTCCATGAAAAGATCTTTGGATGAAGCGCAAATATCAAGGATATTCCACTAATTTCATGGGTATAGAAGTCAAAGTTTTAACCGGTGAGTATAATAAAGAATGGAATAACAAAAGAAATCACCATGCATGCGATAGAGCCAGCACAGTGAGTTATTCAATGTAATAATAAAGGATGGAACCAAGTCGGCGTAAAATGCAGACATGGATATTTCGGCGGAATAATAAATAATTGAACCCAGTCGAGTTGTAAACGCGCAGATGAGGATATTAAAGCGAATAATAAATAATGGAACGGTCCCCAGAACGCCTTGCATACATGATATTCCTATAGAATAATAAAGAACTGAATATTAGAAGAATGTCACCATGTATAGGGTAGCAGCGTATCTGAGTTATTCAATGAGAATAATAAATAATGGAATATCGAAGTTCTCTTCATGAGTACAACAAATAACATCCCTTACTAGTAAAAGCTGAATATAAGAGTAGGAAGTAACAAGATACTTTTCTATAGGTTCTCTTATAATTTCTCTCTAGAGTTTCAATGAATTCGTAATAAATAATGAAGGAATGAGCTTATTTATAGGAAAATGGAATGAATAGTAACTAATTCATGAGCGGTCAGATTGATTTACTATTAAGCAGACGATCCGTATTGGTTTACTATTAAAACTAAAACAATGGTCCATCTTGATTTACTATTAAAACTTTAAACCAACGATCCATATTGATTTATTATTATAACTCCACCGGCCGGTCCATATTGACTTACTATTATATCTTCAACCAACTATTGCGAAAATTAGCACATCTCCTCATGGAATAATATTGTACCCAAATACTGAATGCACAATACTAGAGTGAATAGTAGTATCGGGTGAATAGTAACTTCGTGAATAGTAACTCCGACACGAAAAGTGTCCCGAATACCCAATCGAACAATATATCCTCCAGACATCAATTATATTAACACAAATAAGTCCAACACAATGGAACTATAAAATTCATCTTTAATCAACACGAACTTATTCATCATTAATATTATAATTCACAATATTTAACAACCAGGTCGTTCCTAGGAAAGAGGGGGCTTTCTGATAAGGATTTCTCCTTATTGGCGCGCAATTAGGTGACCAAACCTCTCCTTGATAGAACTTCTAGACATTGTCAATATTGCAAATAATAATATGAATAACTTTGCCGTCTCAATTATTGATTTAAAAATATATCATATAATGCAGATGATACTGTAACAATAATTGAATCAATAATATGAGAAATATGATGCATCAATTACTGTAGCAATAATTGAGTATAGCTGAGTGACTTCTCACGTAAGCATCAATAATCAATACCATGTGCTACTGTGCAACTACGCATATTACTGTACTTTTACTACCGGGTAGTTCAACAGATTTAACGGTAACACCTCCATCGTTATTTTCATAAAGTATTTTTGTTGTTTTCTCAATCCGACAATAATTCCGTTGTGGGGTGCACCAATGATTGTCTTGGTTATGCGAATATTCCCCTGTTAAAAGCGAATATTCCCGAGCCAATCGAATATTATATAACAATTTGCGTATTTTGCAAAATTTATAAATATTACCCACAACTATAACATTATATCAAATCAATACCATAATATTCAAAAATATAATTCGAAAAAATTATTCTTCATTCATAAAAGTTGGGGTCTTACAACCTCCCCTTCTTATGAAATTTCTTCCTCGAAATTAGGGTACATACCTGGTATGTCGAAGAGATGAGGATACCTTGACTTCATCTTAGATTCTAACTCCCAAGTCATTTCCTCCACATCGTGGTTTCTCCACAAAACTTTGACTTGAGGTATAACCTTAGAGCGTAGAACATGATCTTTCTTATCCAAGATTTTAATAGGTAACTCTTCATACGTTAAATCTTCCTCTATCTCGTCTGGTTCTAGCTCAATAATGTGGTTCGGGTCTTTCACATTTTTACGTAACATAGATATGTGAAAAACATTATGAACACGAGACATACTTGGTGGTAAGGCGAGTCTATAGGCTACAGTTCCCACTCGCTCAAGAATTAAAAATGGGCCAATTAACCGAGGATTGAGCTTTCCTCTCTTTCCAAATCTCGTAACTCCTTTCCATGGAGCAACACGTAACAACACATGATGTCCAATATCGAATTCTACGTCCTTTCGATGAAGATCAGCATAACTCTTTTGTCGATCTTGTGAAGTTTTTATACGTTGTCGGATCGTTTGAATCTTTTCTGTAGTCATATGTACCAACTCCGGTCCAAACAACGTTGCTTCACCCACCTCATCCCAGCATACTGGAGAACGACACTTTCTCCCATACACCGCTTCGAATGGAGCCATGCCAATACTTGCTTGATAACTGTTGTTGTAGGAAAACTCCACCAATGGTAAAAACTTGTCCCAACTTCCCTTGAAATTAAGGACACAGAGTCTTAATAGATCTTCAAGAGTTTGAATAGTCCTCTCGATTGTCCATCCGATGCGAGGATGATATGCCGAAGCTAAATCAGTAAATCTGTGCCCATAGCTTTTCGCAAACTAACCCAAAATCGTGAAGTGAATCTTGGGTCTCGATCGGAAAACTATTGATCTTGGCATACCATGCGATCTTACAATCTCGTTTTATGTACATACTGAGCAAGATGTTCAAGTGTATAAGTTTCTCGTATAGGTAAGAAGTGAGCAGACTTGGTCAATCTATCAACAATGACCCAAATTGCATCTATGCCTTGAGAAACCTTGGGAAGACCGAAGCTTGAAATCCATTTTAATGTACTCCCACTTCCATTCGGAATTTTAAGTGGTTGCAATGGACCTTTGGTACTTGATGCTCGCCTTTGACTCGTTGACAAGTTAAACACCTTGAGATAAACTCGCTATCTCTCTCTTCATATTGCTCCACCAAAATGTATTTCGAAGATCATGATACATTTTGGTACTACCAGGATGGATTGCAAACGGTGTGTTGTGTGTCTCCATCATGATTTTATACTTTAAATAAGGGTCGTTAGGAACACAAAGTCTGGAGTTGACTCAAAGTATTCCTTCTTCATCGATTCTTGCTTCCGGCATAGCACCTTCTTGCACTTTCTTCCTCATCACGCATCGGCTCAAGATTGCGTAGCTTGAGCAGCTTTAACTTTATAAATTAAAGTCGGTTCTACTCGTATATTTGCCATCATCACATGGGTCTCTAGAGTTTTTAACTCTATCTCCATCCTTTGCAAGTCACACAAAATGGGCCTTTGCGTTGACAATATTGCACTCGTACTTGCATATGATCTTCTACTGAATGCGTTAGCTACCACGTTCGCTTTTCCAGGATGGTATTGGATGGTATAATCATAATCTTTCAATAGTTCAAAATAACGTCGTTGTCGTATGTTGAGTTCCTTTTGAGTGAAGAAATATTTGAGGCTTTTATGATCCGTAAAGATCTCCACTTTCTTCCCATACAAGTAATGCCTCCAAATTTTAAGTGCAAAGACAATAGCTGCTAACTCTAGATCATGAGTAGGATAATTCCTCTCATATTCTTTGAGTTGTCTTGAGGCATAGGCTATGACTTTTCCATGTTGCATGAGAACACATCCCAACCCTTTTCCCGAAGCATCACTGTAGATGACAAATTCCTCCGAGCCAGATAGTATTGTTAGAACAGGTGCTGAAATGAGTCTCCTCTTGAGTTCTTGAAAACTCTTCTCACATTCTTCGTTCCAATCGAACTTTGTATCTTTCCGAGTCAGCTGAGTTAATGGAGTAGTTTGAGAAAATCCTTCCACGAATCTCCGATAATAACCAGCTAAACCGAGAAAGCTACGATCTTCGATATCATTTGATTTAGGTTGCTCCCAGCTTTGAATAGCTTCAATCTTTGCCAGGTCAACAGATATTCCATGACTTGATACTACGTGCCCAAGGAATGCTACTTCTTCAAGCCAGAACTCGCATTTCTTCAACTTGACATAAAGCTTGTATTCACGAAGCTTTTGGAGTGTCCGCCTCAAGTGTTGCTCATGATCTTCACGGCTTTTGGAATAAATAAGGATGTCATCAATAAAGACGACCACAAAGTGATCCAAATATTCCTTGAATCCTCGGTTCATCATATCCATGAAGGCAACAGGAGCATTAGTCAATCCAAAGGACATGACTAGGAATTCATAATGCCCGTATCGAGTTCTGAAAGCCGTCTTTGGAATGTCATCAGTTCTAATCTTCAATTGGTGATATCCGGAACGAAGATCAATCTTTGAAAAGAATTTGGCTCCTTGCAACTGGTCAAACATGTCATCAATACATGGCAATGGGTACCTATTTTTGATGGTGACATGATTCAACTCCCGATAATCAATACAAAGTCGCATACTCCCATCTTTCTTCTTCACGAATAGAACAGGAGCACCCCAAGGAGACGTACTAGAACGAATGAAACCAATGTCTAACAATTCCTACAATTGGGTCTTTAACTCCTTAAGTTCAATAGGAGCCATTCGATATGGGGCTTTGGAAATTGGTTTTGTACTAGGTTCAAGGTCGATACAAAATTCAATTTCACGCTCTATAAAATTCATCTTTAATCAACATGAACTTATTCATCATTAATATTATAATTCACAATATTTAACAACCAGGTCGTTACCAGGAAAGAGGGGGCTTTTCGATAAGGATTTCTCCTTATTGGCGCGTAATTAAGTGACCAAACCTCTCCTTGACAAAACCTCTAAACATTGTCAATATTGCAAATAATAATATGAATAACTTTGCCATCTCAATTATTGATTTAAAAATATATCATATAATGCAGATGATACTGTAACAATAATTGAATCAATAATATGAGAAATATGATGCATCAATTACTGTAGCAATAATTGAGTATAGCTGAGTGACTTCTCACGTAAGCATCAATAATCAATCGTAGGTGCTATCTTGTGTAACTACGCAGACATCTTGTACTTTTACTAGGGTAGTTCAACAAATTTAACTGTAAACACCTCCAAGTTATTTTCATAAAGTATTTTTGTCGTTTTCTCAATCCGACAATAATTTCATTCATGAGGGTCCACCAATGATTGCTTAGTTGTACGAATATTCCCTGTTAAAATGAATATTCCCCGACCAATCGAATATTATATAACAATTTGCGTATTTTGCAAAATTTATAAATATTACCCACAACTATAACATTATATCAAATCAATACCATAATATTCAAAAATATAATTCGAAAAAATTATTCTTTATTCATAAAAGTTGGGGTCTTACAACATGGGTATTGCTTCTCCCATGATGTGGCCATGTCATACTCCTTTCAGCCATTAGAGTGTATAGATGCTCAGTCCTGGTCCACATTTTTGGCTGATATCAGAGATCCATTCAGCATATTGCCGTGCTCGGGCCTTGGTCACCATACAGCTTCATTACTCACGCTCCGAGTATAGATTTTCTCCCTCTGGCTGGCTTGAGGGGCGTGACTACTAATCACCCATTGGTCGTGTTGTCGCAGTTCGACCAGTTCTAGGATTTCCATCCTTTTGAGGGGGCGATAGGTCAGCATTCAGCTTCTCGATATCTCTCAGTAGAGGACCGATCCCGTGTGTATGATTGTTGGGATCAACGTGATATAGCTTCTTTTTCTGTCAGTCATCTAGGTAGTTCTGCAGAGTATTCCGCATGGATGGAGACAGAGGTTTTGTCATTTTACCGCAGTGATGTCTGCAGATCTGGGATAGCGAAGTCGACGATGCAGAGCCCATAGAGGACATCAATACCTACATCGAGGAGGAGCCCGCTGCTGGGTTGCCAACATTTCTTCCGGATTCTCCTAGTACTAGTACTTTTGTGATTCAGCACTTGGCACAGTATTTAGAGCAGAGTCTTCATCTGATGACCTTTGAGAGAGATTAGGCTCGATCTATGATGTTGACTGCCCTTGATGGGAGAGACGCAACTCTTTTAGAGAGAGACGAGGCATTAGATCGCAAAGATGCCGCTGTTGTTGAGCGGGATGAGGCCATATCAGCCAGAGATGCAGTGATAGTTGAGCGGGATAGTGCTATATCTGCCCGGGATGTAGCTATCACAGATAGTACTGCTATGAGGTCCCTTACCACTGGCATAATTACAGAGATGAGCGCATATATTGATGATCGTATGGTCACCATGCAGATGGCTATAAAAATTTTGGGTCGTGTGGATATTCTCGTACAGGAGACCACAGCTTCGCCTCCTTCTTCTGAGAGGGACGCCATGTTGGGCTTGTTAGCTCGCATATACCCTAACTTGTAGATGAGCTTGTATCTACCTGCACAGACTAGCTTAGCCATTTTGTCATGTACAATTTAATATATATATATATCAAACAACATTATATATGACAGGGAAATATATTTTTGGATCACTTCCCTTTTAGCTATGCCATGCTATTTGCTTGATATTTTGCCTGCTGCTTCAGGGCTTGTGGTCTTGATGTATTCCGAATTCCTCCTGGGTGGATGGACATTGAGTTGTCTCTGGATAGTTCAGAATGGATTATCGATCTATGTATCCCTACCATCTTTGGTGTCTTGGGACTTGTTTCTGGATGGAAGTGTGGAGAGGAGTGTGGTTTTCCTCTCTGAGATTAACTGTGACAACCCCAAAACAGGTCCATTCCATCCAACCTATTCTGAGTCGCCAAATACATGGTACAGAAAACAACTACAATTTTATTACAACAATTGTCGTGCAAAATAAAACAACACATATGCTGTGAGTTTGGATACAAATATATACCAATTGTGACTCTCATCCCAACCTTGGATAGCACGTCACAATAACACCTTATATAAAGGTATAGTCAAAAACTGTTTTAGAAATTAGAATCTTTGGGAAGGGCTCAAGGAAACCTTCGTACATGGGAGGCCATGCTTCTAAGTTATGATAGATATCATATGGCCACAGAATTATCCTTGGTTGACCCAATAGACCCCAAAGAAAAACGAGAAGATTGTTATCATATTCTTCCCAATGGTGAGTCTTCTCTTGACATATCATTATCTCCACTGTCTCTAATTGAGAATTATACTTCAAACAAACACCAAGATTATATAGGTAGTGCTCATAAATATACTCAGCAAATGGATGAGCACAACCTTGTCTTATGATGACACGAGGTTGTATGTCATTAGACATCTTGTATGATAGTGGCAAAACACCCTTCCAACGTTGGGTTCGCCTCACCCTAGTTGATTCACCAAATATAACTACTAAATGATGACCACCATTCTATTCCTCTGTTACCCCCGCTCGACCCAGCTACACTCTTATTACTTGAAAGGAATTGTGAAGCAAAAGGGTGAGCACAACTAGCTCAGTAAAGAATATCATGACTAAAGATAATTAAATTATCAATAGCCTTCATCAATAATAAATCAGAGATTTAGAACATATGGTAGATGATAAAAATTTCAACCATAGTTGCGGTGAACGAAGCAATCCATTAGAAGAGTCAAATAGACTATAAAGTCTATTATCTTCTATGTTAAAATCCACCAACAATGTTTTATCCTCGTAACATCAATCAACAGCCTCGGTCCACAATCATATGAATAACTCATAATCATAATTGTGATTCTAAATTTTTCTTCGCATCCAGGACGAAGATAATTTTCATCACATGTCTTTACCTGAAACATCAAAGATCATGGTTTTACCAAATCACAGTTCCTGTTCATAATCATACTAATAAATTCATCTTTGTACTATGAGCCAAAGATATTCATCAATGATTCATCTTTGCTTTATTATCGCCAAAGATATTCAACAACATGTCATCTTTTGCACTACGGGCCAAAGATATTCCTCAACAATTAATCTTTGCACTACAGGCCAAAGATATTTATCAACAATTAATCTTTGCACTCTGTGCCAAAGATATTCCTCAACAGATTCATATTTTCATTACAAAGCCAAATATATTAATATCTCAAAGAAATATATAATCATTTTGAATTTATATAAACAATAATTATAACCATGTTGATCAATTCACCTTTGTACTTAAGCTAAAGATATTCAATTATAAATTCAATGGTCATGATCATACCAGTCAACAATTCAACTTTACACTACTGGCCAAAGAGAACCCATAGTCATGATCATACCAAAAATCTACCCATCTTTACACTCAAGTCAAAGAGAAATATCATCGTTAGGGTTATAAAAATGTTATATATGATAATAAAAATAATATGATCAACATATAGTTTTAATCTCAAGAGTAATATTCATAAATCAACTATAATTTGGTAAGAAAAAGAAACCAATTTTGTCGTGAATAGTACCCGTGAATAGTAACTTATGAATAGTAACTCGTGAATAGTAACCCCGACATGAAAAAAGGTTAAAATTTTACAATAAAATCCATACCAATATTTTGGTATAATGATATTGAAAGAATAATATTTCTTAAGTTTATAAACAATTTATTTTAATTGTTTAAACTTTACTAAATAATGCATTTAATCATTCTAAAATGCCAAACTCATAAGATTTCATTACTAATAACCAAAACCCTCATAAAAAATCTGCATATACCTCATGTAGGATTCTCAAGCCATAAAATCCTATTTTCTAATTTTCTTACTTTACATAACATATTTAATTCATTTACTCATAACTAGTCCATTTTCATGAAAAATACCAAATCAGTCCCAAAAATATTTCTTTTTTGGGATTTAGCAGAATATAGTCCCATATTGAACATATATTTTTCTCAAAATTTTTAAAATTCATTTACTATTTTTCATATGGCCAAAACTGCTGAATATTTAGACATTTATCACAAATTATACTTTTATCTAAAAATTTCGAAATTCACAGAGTACACTGATATTATATAGATGTACTCCCAATCAAAATTTCATCAATTTTGGAGTTAACCACAAGGAGTTATAAGCGGTTACTTTTAAAATAGTTATTTCCCGTAAAATTCTTAACTCTTAATCTATACATCCAAAAATCACCATTTTTGGACTCAATCAATAAAACTCTTCAAAATATCATTTCAAATTTTTCCAAAATTTTTGAAGGTCTGAAAAGTTTAGAAACATGAAAAACATAACAACCCTTAAAATCCCTTACCTCAAAAGAGTAGTATTTCTGACTTGAATATCAGATATAACGCTGAACGAACATGCGTCATATAGCAACACTCACGATATCTAAATACTAACAAAAATATGTTTGATAATATAGAGAGAGAAAACTTATGTTTCTGGTCTGATTTTCAATTCTAACATAAGCACCTATTTATAGGAAAATGCTAGAACGCCATAAGAGACTAAAATAATAAAATATATTATTTCTTTTTCTTCTTCCACGCCACCTCAATTTGTCAAGCTAGCCACCAGCCATCTTTGAACCAAAAGATAGCAGCCCATGTGTTGATAACCAAGTGGGTCCCACCCATAAATTAATAAAAATCATTTTATTTTCCGAAACTTCAACAATTCATAGAAAATAGACCGTTAATCAGAAAAATACGAATTTTATGTCCATTCTGCCTGAAATCGAATTCTCTACAACTTTGTAGCTTAGAGTTTTTCCAAATTCCAAACTAAAAATATCCAAAATCTACAAACGGATGATTTTTAATACCTCCACACCTACAAAATACTGATAAAACACCTCATCATTAATTCCTTCATTTTTATACACATAAAAAAAATAAATATATCCATCATTTATATGAACATAAAATAAATATTTCCTTATCATATAAATCAATAATTAATTTTTCACAAATAATATTACAGAATCACAATAATGACAACTGAGCAGGTTCAGAAAGAGGGCTTTCCGATAAGGATTTCTCCTTACTGGCGCGCAATTAGGTGACCAAACCTCTCATTGACAAAACTTTCTAGACATTGTCAATAATACTATCTAATAATATTATTCAAATAATATGAATTATTGATCTCATAATGGAGATACTGTGCAGTGACAATTATTGAAACAACAATAATATAAAATATCAACGCAGAAATTATTGAATCAATAAAACAAAATATTGAACAGTAATGACTGTAACAATTATTGAGTAGTGCCTTCTTACGTAAGGATCAATAATTCAAAAATACTTTGTAAAACAGGTAATGCATCGTGCAAACACGCGTACATCGTATTTTAACCACGGGTATTCAACGGTGTTAATTCGTGAATAACTACGCCGTTATTTATAAAAACTTAATTTTTGTCATTTTCTTCATCCGATAGTTATTTGTTATGGGGCCCACAAATGGCTGCGTCGTCGTACGAATATTCCCCGACAACAAGAATATTCTAAGACCAAACGAATATTCCCCGACAACAAGAATATTCTATAACTACTTGCGTATTTTGAAAAATTTATATATATCACCCTTAACTTTAAACTTTTATCAATTTAATCATTTACTGAATTGTAATTATAAGAAAAATTGAATACTTTTATTTCATAAAATTCGGAGTCTTACATTGACCGCACCACAGATGGTTGCCAGTACTTCTATTTAGGAGAAGCCTAGTTAATTCCATCTCTTATGGATTGGTGTTGTTCTTCAAGTTATGATCGCAACTTAGATGGTCGTCGAATCTCCTATTTGAGAGGAGTTCAGTAATTCCATTCCTTTGGTCTGAAGCCAAATGAAATGTAGTGGATTGAAGGATAATCCCAGTACCAACTGATAAGGGTTTGTGTTTTGGTAGGGGGTGAGACCGCACCATGAATGGTTGTCTACGTACTCCTATTCAAGAGGAGATCAGGTATGCGTAGTTCGAACCTGGTGTAAGAGGTTCAAGGTTGTATATGGCTGACATGGTGTAGGAATGTTTTTGGTTATTTTTGTGAGGAGAAGAGGGTAGAAATGTTTTTGTGGTTTTTGTTTGATTGCGACCGGGCCATGTGACATGGTTGCCTATGTACTCCTATTGAAGAGGAGATCAGGGCGAGATGAAAAGCGTAATCCCATGTGCAGGTCAGAGTGCGGGGAGGAGAAAGTTTAATCCTAGGTTGAGGATAAACTGCAGGTATGAGAAGTTTGATCCCATTATGGGTAGCCAAACTGCAAGTGCGAGAGGTTCGATCCACGGTGGGATGACCTAAGTTGTATGAGCGCAAAGGAGAAAGCCAGACTGCTGGCTTGAAAAGTATATTTCCCTGAGGGGCAAAGTGTAGGAAAGTTGTAGGTGGTAAAGGGTTAAAGAACCGGAATGACTGGTGACCTGATGATTATGCACCAGGTTGTTTGCTGGTTACTTAAGACATAATACCGTTTCACGATGTCTGAGTTGTGGAAATTCATCGCCGTCCATTTCTTGCAATCTGAGAGTGCCTCCTGTCAATACTTCCTTGACAATAAACGGACCTTCCCAATTAGGAGCAAATTTTCCTTTAGCTTGATCTTGGTTGTCAAGAATCTTCTTCAAAACCAAGTCATGTTGTTTAAACCTCCGTACCCGGACTTTTTTGTTGTAGGATCTGGCGATCCTTTGCTGATATAACTGACCATGGAAGATAGCCGCGGTTCGCCTTTCGTCTATTAGAGACAATTGGTGATACCTGTCTTGTGTCCATTGGTCTTCATCCAGCTGAGCGTCTATCATCACTCTGAGGGATTCCATTTCAACTTCTATGGGGAGTACTGCTTCCATCCCATAGGTTAAAGTGTAGGGGGTTGCCCCAGTGGAAGTACACATTGAGGTTCTGTAGTCTAACTGTAAGACCCCAACTTTTTGAATAAAAATGAATTTTCTATAATTATCATTTTTGAATATTATGATATAATGTTATAGTTGTGGGTAGTATTTATAAATTTTGTAAAGTACGCAAGTTGTTATATAATATTCGATTGGTCGGGTAATATTCGTTTTAACAGGAAATATTCGTACGACGGCACAATCATTGGTGGATTCCACAACAGAATTATTGTCGGATTAAGAAAATGACAAAAATATTTTTTTGAAAATAACGGCGGAAGTTTTTCCGTTAATACTGTTGAACTACTCGGTAGTAAAAGTACAGTAGTACGCGTGGTTGCATAGTAGCACACGATATTGATTATTGATGCTTACGTGAGTAGTCACTTATATAGTTTTGTTCAATTATTGCTATAGTAATTGTTGCATGGTATCTCACGTTATTTTATTCAATTATTGTCGATATTTTATATATTATTAAATCAATAATTGAGATGATGAGTTATTAATATTATTATTTGCAATATTAACGATGTCTAGAAGTTACTGTCGAGAGGTTTGGTCACCTAATTGCGCGCCAATAGGGAGAAATCCTTATTGGAAAGCCCCCTCTTTCTTGGGAACGACCTGGTCGATTAATATTGTGAATTATAATAAAGGTGATAAATGTTGTTAAAATTATTAAGGTGATTTTATGATGTATTTGTATAAATTTTGATTATTATATGAACCCTCATTTACCCATTTTTTAAAATAATCGATAGAAAATTATTTTATATTATATAAGGTGTGGCCACTAGTGGGGTTGATGTCTTGTGTGGGGAGTAAGAATTTGGCTTTGTCGGGTGGGAAGTTATGTAAAATGGGTGGATGAATTGGATTGGATAATTGCATGTGTATGATTATATATATATATATATATATATATATATATATAACATGTGAGTGGGTTGATATATATATATATATATATATATATATATATATATATATATATATATATATATATATATCTTGCAAGTTGCAAATAAGTGAGATGATTCGGATGAAAAGTTGAAAGTATTGGTTTTTGTTAAAATTAAACATGTGTTATTATATATATATATATATATATATATATATTATATTTTATTGATTATTATATTATTAAGTTGAAAAAAGAAAAGAAAAGGAAGCGTCAGACTTTTCTTGCCCGTAAATTATTAGACGAATTGTTAAGCGCCCGTGAGTTTATATATATATATAATATATAATATATATTATATTTTATTTAAAAGATTTTGCTTTAAATATGGACAGTCCGATTAAAGTAAATCATTTTGGACCGTTCATGGGTTGGTTAGTATTCATTCTATTCCTCTATCAATAGAAGCTCATTCCTTCATTATTTCTTACGAATTCACTGAACTCTAGAGATAGAAACTAATAAAGAGAAAGAAGAAAAGTATTCTGCTACTTTATTATTTTGTTATCCAGTTCTTCTTTATTACGGTAAGGGGTGTTATTCTTTCTTATTCATGAAGAGAACTATTGTTATTCCATTGCTTATTGTTCTCTGTTGGAATAACTCAGATCTGTGATTTACCTATACTTGGTGACATTCTTCTATTATTATTTGGAACATCACATGCATGTGTTTTACAGGACTGGTTAAAATCTTTTTATTATTATTCTGTTGGAACATCACATCTCAGATATTTTTTACGGACGGACTGGTTCCGCTTTTTATTATTATTCTGTTGGAACATCCTGCTTGGCAATTAATTTACTTTGACACGGTTCGTTATTATTATTCATTGGAATAACTCATCATCTGCACCGCATGCATGGTGATTTCTTTTGTTATTCCATTCTTTATTATACTCGGTTGGTTAATGTTTTGACTTCTATACTCCATGAAATTAGTAGAATATCCTTGATATTTGCGCTTCATCCAAAGATATCTTTTCATGGATATATTCTTACGATCATTCTTGAATTTTACTCTACAAAGCAGTATCATGTTGACAATTTTGACATTATTAGTTCTTGGATAAATTAATTCTTGAACTTGTTTTATTGAATTCTTATATCATTGTCATCATCCTCATGTTTATATTATGTTGAAAGTCATCTGTTTCCTGTAGTGCATAGATGGACTTGGTATGATTATGACCAGGGATTATTCGGTGTAATCATGACCGTAATGTTACAAATGATGTGGTAAAAGTTATCATTGGCCCGTAGTGCATTGATGGATGAGTTGTTGGCATGATCATGACCATTAATGAATACACGAATGTCCTTGGTATGAGTGCATGGATAATTTGTGGTCGTGATACTAAAGAATATCCTTGGCCAGTAGTGAGGGTGATTCGATGATGTGGTTTATTTATTAAAGCCGAGTCCCAATGATAAAAGTCATGAAAAACCTTTTAAATCATAAAAGATAGTAGATTTTATTCTCTACTTGACTCTTTTAATGGATTGCTTGTTCATTTGTAGTTAAACTTGATGTTTTTATATTTTATCGGTTTAACATCTTTGAAGGCTAACGATAATTTATTCTCGCATTATCTTAGTCATAATATTTCTTACTGGGCTAGTTGAGCTCATCCTTTCTTTCACTGTTCTCTTGAGAAAATGAGAACATAGCAGGGACTAGTCGGGGAATGGAGTGACGGTCCAGAGGATAGCATTAATAGTCCTCACTATTCTGTGAAATAGTGTGTTAATAATTGTAATGAGGACTCCTTTTGAGTTTATATAATCTCTATTAGACAATAAATGTATTCAAACTCACAGTTATGTTTTATCGTATTGTACACAACAGTTGTATTAGTAAGTTGTATTTGAATTTTGTACCATTTATCTGACGACCCAAGATGGGTGATGTATACCTAATTTTGGGGGCGTCACAGTTGGTATCAAAGCTTAGGGATATGATCCCTGGCTAAGATGTGAGAATAGTACTAGGAGGGGAGAGACGGGGAATTTCTTCGCTAGTATGACCTACCTAAGTTTATGTGGTATTTAATTGGTCGGTCAGAATTTAGAGATAATATGTTACATATCAATTAACATTTGATTTGTGGCAGTTTCTGAAAATGACTTCCGAGAATGTTGAGAATAGCAATGGAGCACAGGCGACCATTGATTCACCACATATCAATAATCAGGATAATGTGCATCAGGAAGGCGATAATCCTCATGCAAACAACAACACTGACCAAATGATGAATGATCAAATGTTCAGGGGCTTTATGCAATTCATGCAACAGCATGCGAGAGAGGCTCCGTCAAAATGCGGTGTGAAAACACTGAAACTCTCAAGCGGTCACCGCTAAACAGTTCAAGGAGCTGGGACCACCGGAGTTTAAGGGAGAGCCAAAACCACTTATGGCGGAAGCATGGATAAAGCAGATCACCAAGATATTTGATGTCTTGGGATCTCCGAGGAGCAAAAGGTTCCCTTTGCCGCCTTTATGTTGCGCGGAGAGGCAGATTACTGGTGGGAATCGGTAAAACGTACTCAACCTTCCTTACTGAATATGTCTTGGGAGAAGTTCCAAGAGCTGTTCATTGACAAATACTTTCCCGAAAGTATTCGTCACATGAAGGAGGTGGAGTTTATCAAGTTGGAACAAAACAATATGACCGTGTCGTAATACGAGGCTAAATTTGCGAAGTTATCCCGGTTTGCATCCCACTTGGTGGATAATGAAGAAAGAATGACACAGATGTTTTTAAGAGGTTTGAAGCCGGAGATACGTCAACATCTTATTTCTCATAAACTGTGTTTATATTCAGATGTTGTAAATAGGCATCAGTTAGTGGAGCGCGACAACGAGTCAACGTAACTAAAAGAGAGCACCTGACAAAATGATAATACCAGCGAGAGCAGTCATTGAAGTGGTGACAACAAGCGTGGAGGGAATCAACAGGCCAGAAATGGTAACCACTTTGGTGGTAATCAAGGCCAAAATAATAAGAATGGACATTTCAAGAAGAGGAGATTCAACAATGATGGAAAGACGTCAGCACCAGCACCTGTCGTTAAGGAAGGAGAACGACCACCTATCATATGTTTCAAATGCGGAGGGGAGGGGCACATCAGTCCAAACTGTGCGATGCCATCCAAAGCATGTTATAATTGTGGAAGATAAGATCACTTAGCCCGATTTTGTCATTCATCGAAGACAAATTCATCTAGGATGGAGGCACCAAAGGCCGTCCCAGAAAGGTCAAAATCGGTAGTGCAAGGGAGAGCGTTTGTTGTGACCTCCCAGAAAGCAAGGAACCCGAATGAGGTCATCACGGGTAAGCTTATCATAAACTCTAATAAAATCTATACTTTATTTGATACCGGTTCTACCCATTCTTTTATTTCTCCTACTTGCGCTCATCGATTAAATTTGACTCTGGAGAAATTAGACTTTAACTTATGTGTGGAAACTCCGTTGGGAGAAACCTTCATTACATCCACTGTTTATAAGTCTTGTTTGGTTCAAATCGGTACCCTCACATTACCTGTAGATCTTATTTCATTGAAAATACTTGCATTTGACGTAATTCTAGGGATTGATTGGTTAACTACTCATTATGCTAAAATTGATTGTTTCCGTAAGGTTGTTAGCTTTCATATTCCTAATCAACCTATTATGCGAATTCAAGCGACCAAACCATTAAAATCAATCACAGTCATCTCAAGCCATAAAGCTATTCGTTTATTGAAAAACGGATGTCAAGCTTTCTTAGCTCATGTCATGATTTAAACAAAATACGCCGGTTTTGAGCGATATTTCTTTTGTTAATAAATTTCGACATATTCCCTAAGAACTTCTGGCCTACCCCTAAGCGTGAAATTGAATTTTGTATCGACCTTGAACCCTAAGTACAAAACCCATTTCAAAGCCCCATATCGAATGGCTCTATTGAACTTCGTGGAGTTAAAGACCCAATGCGCAGGAATTGTTAGACATTGGCTTTATTCGTCCTAGTACTTCTCCTTGGGGTGCTCTCTGTTCTATTCGTGAAGAAGAAAGATTGGAGTATGCGACTTTGTATTGATTATCGGGAGTTGAATCATGTCACCATCAAAAATAGGTATCCATTGCCACGTATTGATGACCTGTTTGACCAGTTGCAAGGAGCCAAATTCTTTTCAAAGATTGATCTTCGTTCTAGATATCACCAATTGAAGATTAGAACCGATGAAATTCCAAAGACGGCTTTCTGAACTCGGTACGGGCATTATGAATTCCTAGTCTTGTCCTTTGGATTGACTAATGCTCCTGCTGCCTTTATGGATATGATGAACCGAGTATTCAAGGAATATTTGGATCAGTTTGTGGTCGTCTTTATTGATGACATCTTTATTTATTCCAAAAGCCGTGAAGATCATGAGAAACACTTGAGGCTGACACTCCAAAAGCTTCGTGAATACAAGCTTTATGCCAAGTTGAAGAAATGCAAATTCTGGCTTGAGGAAGTAGCATTCCTTGGGCACGTAGTATCAAGTCATGGAATATCTGTTGACCCAACAAAGATTGAAGCAATTCAAAGTTGGGAGCAACCTAAATCAGTGACTGAAGTACGTAGCTTTCTCGGTTTAACTGGTTATTATCGGAGATTCGTGGAAGGATTTTCTCGAATCGCTACTCCATTGACTCAGCTAACTTGGAAAGATACAAAGTTCGGTTGGAGCGAAGAATGTGAGAAGAGTTTTAAAGAACTCAAGAGGAGACTCATTTCGGCACCTGCTCTAACAATACCATCTAGTTCAGAGGGATTTGTCATCTACAGTGATGCTTCGGGCAAAGGGTTGGGATGTGTTCTCATGCAACATGGAAAGTCATAGCCTATGCCTTAAGAAAACTCAAAGAATATGAGAGGAATTATCTTACTCATGATCTAGAGTTGGCAGTTGTTGTCTTCGCACTAAAGATTTGGAGGCATTACTTGTATAGGGAGAAAGTGGAGATCTTTATGGATCATAAAAGCCTCAAGTATTTCTTCACTCAAAAGGAACTCAACATGTGACAACGACGTTGGCTTGAACTGTTAAAAGATTATGATCATACCATCTAATACCATCCTGGAAAAGCGAACGTGGTAGTTGACGCATTAAGTAGAAGATCATATGCGGGTACGAGTGCGATATTGTCAACACAAAGGCCCATTTTGTATGACTTGCAAAGGATGGAGATAGAGATAAAGACTCTAGGGACCCACGTGATGATGACGAATATAAGAGTAGAACCAACTTTAATTGATAAAGTTAAAGCTGCTCAAACTACAGACCTGGAGTTGATGCGTATGAGGAAGAAAGTGCAAGAAGGTGCTATGCCGGAAGCAAGAATCGATGAAGAAGGAATACTTTGAGTCAACTCCAGACTTTGTGTACCTAACGACCCTAATTTAAAGTATAAAATCATGATGGAGGCGCACAACACACCGTTTTCAATCCATCCTGGGAGTACCAAAATGTATTATGATATTCGTTATACATTTTGGTGGAGCAATATGAAGAGAGAGATAGCGTTGTTTATCTCAAGGTGTCTAACTTGTTACGAGTTAAAGCAAAGCATCAAGTACCAAAAGGTCCATTGCAACCACTTGAAATTCCAGAATGGAAGTGGGAGTACATTACCATGGATTTTATTCTTTGGTCTTCCCAAGGTTTCTCAAGGCATAGATGCAATTTGGGTCATTGTTGATAGATTGACCAAGTCCGCTCACTTCTTACCTATATCGAGAAACTTATACACTTGAACGTCTTGCTCAGATATGTACATAAATGAGATTGTAAGACTTCATGGTATGCCGGTATCCATAGTTTCTGATCGAGACCCAAGATTCACTTCACGATTTTGGGTTAGTTTGCAAAAAGCTATGGGCATAGACTTACGATTTAGCTCGGCATATCATTCTCAGACGGATGGACAGTCGGAGAGGACTATTAAAACTCTTGAAGATCTATTAAGACTCTGTGTCCTTGATTTCAAGGGAAGTTGGGACAAGTTCTTACTTTTGGTGGAGTTTTCCTACAACAACAGTTATCAAGCAAGTATTGGAATGGCTCCATTCGAAGCGTTGTATGGAAGAAAGTGTCGTTCTCAAATTATCTTTGGGATGAGGTGGGTGAAGCAACGTTGTTGGGATCGGAGTTGGTACGTATGACTACGGAAAAGATTCAAACGATCCGATAACGTATAAAAACCTCACAAGATTAACAAAAGAGTTATGTTGATCTTCATCGAAAGGACGTGGAATTCGATATAGAAGATCATGTGTTGTTGCGTGTTGCTCCATGGAAAGGAGTTACGAGATTTGGAAAGAGAGGAAAACTCAATCCTCGATTCATCGGCCCATTTTTAATCCTCGATCGAGTAGGAACTGTGGCCTATAGACTCGCTTTACCGCCATGTATGTCTCGTGTTTATAACGTTTTTCACATATCCATGTTACGTAAATATGTGAAAGACTCGAACCACATTATTGAGTTAGAACCGGACGAAATAGCGGAAGATTAGACGTATGAAGAGGTTCCTGTTCAAAGCTTAAATAAGAAGGAACATATTCTACGCTCCAAGGTTATACCTCAAGTCAAAGTTTTTTTTGGAGAAACCACGATGTTGAGGAAATGACTTGGGAGTTAGAATCTGAAATGAAATCAAGGTATCCTTACCTCTTCGACATACCAGGTACGTACCCTAATTTTGAGGGCAAAATTTCTTAAGAAGGTGAGGTTGTAAGAACCCAACTTTTTGAATAAAAATGAATTTTCTATAATTATCATTTTTGAATATTATGATATAATGTTATAGTTGTTGGTAGTATGTATAAATTTTGTAAATTACGCAAGTTGTTATATAATATTCGATTGGTCGGGGAATATTCGTTTTAACAAGAAATATTCGTACGACGGCACAATCATTGGTGGACCCCACAACAGAATTATTGTCGGATTAAGAAAACGAAAAAAATATTTTATTGAAAATAACGACGGAAGTTTTACCGTTAATACTGTTGAACTACTCAATAGTAAAAGTATAGTAGTAGACGACATTGATTATTGATGCTTACGTGAGAAGTCACTTATATAGTTTTGTTCAATTATTGCTATAGTAATTGTTGCATGGTATCTCACGTTATTTGATTCAATTATTGTCGATATTTTATATATTATTAAATCAATAATTGAGATGACAGAGTTATTAATATTATTATTTGCAATATTAACGATGTCTAGAAGTTCTATCAAGGAGAGGTTTGGTCACCTAATTGCGCACCAATAGGGAGAAATCCTTATTGGAGAGCCCCTCTTTCCTGGGAATGACCTGGTCGATTAATATTGTGAATTATAATAAAGGTGATAAATATTGTTAAAATTATTAAGGTGATTTTATGATGTATTTGTATAAATTTTGATTATTATATGGACCCTCATTTACCCATTTTTTAAAATAATCGGTAGAAAATTATTTTATATTATATAAGGTGTGGCCACTAGTGGGGTTGATGTCTTGTGTGGGGGAGTACGAATTTGGCTTTGTCGGGTAGGAAGTTATGTAAAATGGGTGGATGAATTAGATAATTGCATGTGCATGATTATTATATATATAACATGTAAGTGGGTTGATATATATATATATATATATATATATATATATATCTTGCAAGTTGCAAATAAGTGAGATGATTTGGATGAAAAGTTGAAAGTATTTGTTTTTGTTAAAATTAAACATGTGTTATTATATATATATATATATATATATATTATATTTTATTGATTATTATATTATTAAGTTGAAAAAAGAAAAGAAAAGGAAGCGTCAAACTTTTCTTGCCCGTAAATTATTAGACGAATTGTTATGCGCCCGTGAGTTTATATATATATATAATATATAATATATATTATATTTTATTTAAAAGATTTTGCTTTAAATATGGACCGTCCGATTAAAGTAAATCAATTTGGACCATTCATGGGTTGGTTAGTATTCATTCCATTCTTCTATAAATAGAAGCTCATTCATTCATTATTTCTTACGAATTCACTGAACTCTAGAGAGAGAAACTAATAGAGAGAAAGAAGAAAAGTATTCTGCTACTTTATTATTTTGTTATCCAGTTCTTCTTTATTATGGTAAGGGGTGTTATTCTTTCTTATTCATGAAGAGAACTGTTGTTATTCCATTGCTATTGTTGTTACATTGGAATAACCTATATACATGATTTACCTATACTTGGTGATATTCTTTCTATTATTACATTTGGAACATCACATGCATGTGTTTTACATGGACTGTTTCCATCTTTATTATTATACATTGGAACATCATATGCGTGTGTTTTACACCCGGACTGGTTACATCTTTATTATTATTATTCGTTGGAACATCACATGCGTGTGTTTTACAGGACTGGTTAAAATCTTTATTATTATTTTGTTGGAACATCCCGTTTGAGCGCAATTTACTTTGACTTCGGTTCCGTTATTATTATTCTGTTGGAATAACACATCATGCCAATACCGCATGCATGGTGATTTCTTTTGTTATTCCATTCTTTATTATACTCAGTTGGTTAAAGTTTTGACTTCTATACTCCATGAAATTAGTAGAATATCCTTGTCATTTGCGCTTAATCCAGTATCTTTTCATGGAAATATTCTTTTGATCATTCTTGAATTTTACTCTACAAAGCAGTATCATGTTGACAATTTGGACATTATTAGTTCCTGGATAAATTAATTCTTGAACTTGTTTTATTAAATTCTTATATCATTGTCATCATCCTCATGTTTATATTATGTTGAAAGTCATCTGTTGCCTGTAGTGCATAGATGGACTTGGTATGATTATGACCAGGGATTATTCAGTGTAATCATGAGCGTAATGTTACAAATGATGTGGTGAAAGTTATCATTGACCCGTAGTGCATTGATGGACAGTTGTTGGCATGATCATGACCATTAATGAATACACGAATGTCCTTGGCTGTAGTGCATGGATAATTTGTGGTCGTGATACTAAAGAATATCCTTGGCCGTAGTGCAGGGGTGATTCGATGATGTGGATTATTTATTAAGTTTAGTCCCAGCGATACAAGTCATGAAAAACCTTTTAAATCATAAAAGATAGTAGATTTTATTCTCTACTTGACTCTTTTAATGGATTGCTTGTTTCACTGCAGTTAAACTTGATGTTTTTATATTTTATCAGTTTAACACTATTGAAGGCTAACGATAATTTATTCTAAATTATCTTAGTCATAATATTTCTTACTGGGCTAGTTGAGCTCACCCTTTCTTTCTTTCACTGTTCTGTTCAGGAAATGAGAACATAGCAGGGACTAGTCGGGGAACGGAGTGACGGTCCAGAGGATAGCATTAATAGTCCTTACTATTCTGTGAAATAGTGTGTTAATAATTGTAATGAGGACTCCTTTTTGAGTTTGTATAATCTCTAGTAGACAATAATTGTATTCAAACTCATAGTTATGTTTTGTCGTATTGTACACGACAGTTATATTAGTAAGTTGTATTTGAATTTTGTACCATGTATCTGACTACCCAAGATGGGTGATGTATACCTAATTTTGGGGGCGTCAAACTAATAGAGTTAGAGGTAATAGGTCAGGCCAATCTTTGTGGTTGGCGGACATCTTTTGCATAATCTTCTTGATATTTTTGTTAGCTGCTTCAACAACACCGTTCATCTTCGGACGATAGATGACAGAGTTAAGATGTTCGATGTGGAATTTACTGCATAATTCCTCCATCATTTTGTTGTTGAGGTTCTTGGCATTGTCTGACACAATCACTTCTGGGTGTCCATATCGACAAACGACATTGTTTATGATGAAAGCAATGATGACTTCTTTAGTAACCATGGGGAAAGAGGCTGCTTTTACCCACTTGGTAAAGTAGTTGATCATGGTGAAGATAAATCGATGACCATTACTGGCTTTAGGCTCAATGGGCCCGATAACGTCCATTCCCCACATTGAGAAGGGCTAAGGTGAACTCATATTGTGGAGTTCCCATGGAGGGGCGTGTATAGCATTCCCATGAATCTGGCACTGATAGCATCTCCTGACGTGGTCATTGCAGTCAGCTTTGAGAGATAGCCGAGAATGTCCGAATCCCCGAGGACTTTCTTGACAAGGAGGGGCCACTCGTGTGGGGGCCACAGACTCCACCATGGATTTCATCCATAAGCTTTTGGAAGCGATCTTTTATCTAGACATCGAGGAGACCTAGTCCTCGCATCTCTTTTGTAGAGCGCATCTCCACTCTGGTAGAACTTCATAGCAAGCCGATGGATCTGCCTTTTCTCAGTCGGGCTCGCCTCAGCGGGTGTAGATACATCTCGCAGATATTCCTTGATATGTTGATACCAAGGATGCTGGATGGGAGGTAGCACATCCGATACTTCTCCAACGTAATTCCCATAGGCTGGGGCCTTGTGTAGGGAGATCGCGATGCTCGACAAGTGTTCCTTGTCTGATATGAAAATTAAGGAAGCCAAAGTTGCTAATGCGTCCGCGAAGTCATTCCTATTGCGAGGAATGTGTTGAAAGGAGATTTCTTCAAACTCCAAAGCCATCTTCAAAACCTGCCGATGGTAAGGCAGCAAATATAGTTCCTTTGTTTGATAGATTTTGGTGGATTGTTTGATTACCAACTCCGAATCTCCAAAGACAGTTAACCACCTGATTTCCATTGAATGGGCAAGTCTTAGCCCCATGAGACAACCTTCATACTCAGCCGTATTGTTGGTGCTAATAAACTATAATTTGATGGCAACGGGATACTGCTCCCCCGTATCAGATACTAGGACTGCTCAAGCTCCAGAACCTTCCATATTAACAGCTCCATCAAAATACATCTTCCATGATTGGCGCGTATCATACTGATGGTGTTGCTGCACTGTCATTACTCCTTCATCAGGGAAATATGTTTTCAAGGGTTTAAAATCCCTTGATGGTGCGGCGACCAGTTGATCTGCGATTCCTTGACCTTTGATGGAATTTTGAGTTATATATACGATGTCAAATTGTTGTAGGATCAACTGCCATCTGGACAGTCGACAATTTAACATAGGTTTATTGAACACATACTTGAGAGGATCCAGACGGGATATGAGATGGGTTGTGTGACCATGGAGGTAATGCTATAATCTCATGGAAGCCCATGCTAAAGCAAAACACGTCTTTTCGATCAGAGTGTACTTGTGTTCACTGCTGCTGAACCTTTTGCTGAGGTAATAGATAGCTCGTTCTTGGCCTCTATCGTCTTTATGTCCCAACATGCAGCCCATGGCATTGTCACTTATGGACAGGTACATAAACAGGGGAACATCATCCCTGGGTGGCACCAAAACGGGAGCTTTGAGTAGTTATTTCTTGATTGTAAGGAAGGCCTTTTGACACTCCTCATTCCATTTCATGGAGGAGTTCTTCCTTAATAGCTTGAAGATTGGCTCAAAGGTTGCTATGAGTTGGGAGATAAACCTGCTAATGAAGTTGATTCTTCCCAAAAATCCCCGTATTTCCTTCTCTATCTGAGGAATGGGCATTTCAGTGATGGCTTGGATTTTGGCAGGATCCAGCTCAATCCCCTTGTGGCTGACTAGAAATCCTAGTAACTTGTCTGATTTAACGCCAAAGGCGCATTTAGCTGGATTCAACTTCAAGTTGTACTTACGCAACCTATTGAACAACTTTCTGAGATGGTCTATATGGTCATACTCCTTCTGAGACTTGACAATGATGTCGTCTACATAGATCTTGATCTTTTTGTGCATTAAGTCATGGAAAAGAGCCATCATAGCTCGTTGATTGGTAGCTCCGGCATTGATGAGGCCGAATGACAACCGTCTATAGCAAAAAGTTCTCCAAGGAGTGATGAAAGTAGTCTTCTCATGATCTTCCTCGGCAACCATAATCTGATGATACCCCGCAAAACAATTAGCAAAGGAGTACATGTCGTATTGCGCAGTATTGTCAATGAGAATATGGATAAATGGCATGGGAAAGCTATCTTTTAAGCAAGCTTTGTTCAAGTCCCGGTAATCCATGCAAACTCGCACTTTCCCTCCAGGTTTAGGCACGGGCACAATGTTGGATATCCACTCAGGATATGTAGACACCATTATGATGCCAGCTTGAAATTGCTTCACAATTTCTTCCTTCACCTTTAAACTCCATTCAGGTTTCAATCGCCTGAGGTTTTGCTTGACAGGCTTAAATCCCTCTTTAATGGGAAGGCGATGAAGGACAATGTCAGTGGACAAACCCACCATGTCTTTATGAGACCATGCAAACATATCCTGAAATTGGGTTAATAGCGTAACCATGTCATTCCGTTGGTTTGGGGTAAGGTCTGAACCAATCTAGATTAACTTAGGGCTTTCTAAGGTTCCGAGATTGAAAGAAGTGGTTTGACCAAGGTTGGGTTTGGGTTTGTCTTTGACCCATTCTTAAATTTCTGGAGACACCTCAATGTCATCCTGTACATCCATCAAGGCTGAATTCATCTCTACATCAAAGGTACAATCCTTGTGGAGAAGATGCACTGTATCAGCAAGTACATGCACATCTAAATTTAGAGTCCTGAAACAAAATATGCTTTCACTTAGTATATATGAAATGTGTTGATCATACACAGTGTTAGCATATACTGGCAAAATAAAGCGCTAATATTATGCGTAAAAGTAAGCGGTTATTATATCTATATAGGCGTAAAGAGTTTTACGCGCTTTACCCTTGACGACCAATGCAAGGAATGTTGTTCCAATTGGCAAGGGCAAAGTTCGGGTGGACCGTAGTGATGGAGGGATTGTCATCATCCTCCCTATCACGAATGATGGCCATTACGTCTGGGCAATCATTGTCTGGGGTGTATCTGTTGGTATGTTCATCATGAATGATGATGCGTATACCGGACATCATCCGAATGACGTCTTGCTTGATTCTTTGTTCCTCTTCTTCAATTACGGGATTTAGAACAAAGATTTCTTTTCCTTTCACGGGAACCGGCTTGGGACATAACATAGCCATTATATTGGCTGACACCTTTACGGGAGGTTGTGCGGACTCAGAGTTTGAAGACGAAGATAAACGCCACATGGTTGAAGTTGAAGGAATCTGCTGATGTTTATGAGGAATCCTGTGACTAGAAATCGGCAGAATAGCCTAGCCGGATGTTCAACTTGCAGTTAAGCTTAAGTGGGTACTTGATACCTGGCAATCTTTACCCAACCCTTGTCCCGGCTTATAACCCAACGACAACATCTCTTGAGTGGCCGACATTACCTCGGCAAAAATCTTGGGTTCGAGCAATGGTGCTCCAATAGCATGGTATTGGGTGTTGCTTATTTCTAAAGCATGAAAACTGATCGGTTCCACATCTGCATTGGCATTGATGAATGGCATGTCTCCGTCTTTGAGAATCTCCGGTTCGGCCGTTGGATCGTGACCAGGCTATTGTTGATAATATATTTTAACTGTTGGTGAATAGTGGAGGGGACTGCCCCAACCATGTGAATCCATGGTCGTCCCAAGAGCAGGTTGTATCCCGAATCTATCTTGAGCACATGGAAAGATATGCAGAAAGTGTGAGGACCAATTTTGATTGGCAGCTCAATTACTCTGACCTAATTTCGTCGGGCTCCATCAAAAGCTTTGATGATGGTATGGCTACTCCAAATTTGGTTGAGATTGATGTTCATCTTCACCAAGGTAGCATATGGGCAGATATTTAGAGAGGAACCTCCATCTATTAAGACTCCAGCTACCATATATCCGGATAACAAGACCGCAATGTGCAACAGCTTGCAATGGCCGGTCCCTTTGGGTGGTATGTCATCATCGGTGAAGGATATTACATTGTTGTTGAAAATGTGATCAACCAGATGTTGAATCTTTTCCGTATCCACTAATGTCGGGAGATAGGCTTCTTCTAAAACCTTTAGCAAGACCTTTCGGTGATTCTCGGAAGTTAGGACTAAGTCCAAAATTGATATTTTTTGTGAGCTTCTTTCAAGCTTAAAACCACCGTAGCTTCATTATGACCCATAGTGCGAAGGAATTTTTTAATCTTCTCCATGGGTATTTTCCCCTTTGATTTTGTGATAGGTTTCATCACCCGTTGGGGAAGATACAACGAATTTTCCTTCGACACTGTAGCAGTTTTATGTGAGGTAGATCCTTCACCTTCTCCATAGTTCCACGGAATTGTGTGCAAGCTAACAATAGGATATTGTGCTCTGCACGTCAAGTTGATTGGCTCGGGAGCGGCCACTTTCAAAGGATTGTTGCCTCCCTTGAGTTGAATTGTTGGCATTGTGAGCAATGTATTAATCCCATCAGTTTCAGTGGATATAACTGCTACCACGCTTTTCCAATTAGTAGGGCATGCATCCTCACTTGCACGTAACACAGTATCGTCGTCTGCTAGGCTTAGGACACCACTGTCGATTAGATTTTGAATAAAGTGGCGGAGTGCCCAGCATTCTTCTGTGCTGTGACCACGAGACTGAGAGTGATATTGACACACTCCATCAGAGTTGTACCATCCTAAACGAGGGTTGATTGGAGGTAGAAGGGAACTGATCCTTCCTTCATTGATTAACATATGAAGGATTTCCTCCATAGGTTGGCCCGGATAGGTGAATTCCCTTTTGTTGGAGAAATCCCGACGGGCTTTGGCATTTGCTCTCTTTGTCACTTTGTCTTCCAGCACTTCATTTTCTGAAAGTAACGAGGGAATATTCATAACAATAGATAGGAGATTGGCATGATCCTGGCTAATTAACTGGTGAGTCACTTGATGATGATAAGTCACTAGTTCTAACAATTGTTCAATTTGTTTACAGAGAGCTTTCATCCTTCGTTCCAGTGTGAACTGGAACTTGGCATAATCCCATTTGTCATCACCGTCTTTGATGGTCTGGGAGGAATCACAACTGAAATTGGAACTCTGTCCACTGCTCAAATTAATCATGTTGACCTCTTCTTCTTTATGTTGAGGAAGAGGGTTGTCTTGTACGTGAGGTTGATCTGGTTTGGTGACCACGATCTCTCCGTTGTCTATCAAGTCCTGGATCTTGTGTTTTAAGGCCCAACAATCCGGAGTATCATGTCCAGGTGCCCCGGCATGATAAATACATTTCCTAGCAGCATTGAAACCCTGTCCATTAGGGCTGGCTAGTGGAATAAGATGTGTAATTTTCTTCTGTGTTGTCAGAAGAGTTAAGATGTTCTCGAGGGTATCCCCTAAGGTTGTAAACACTCGAGGGCGTTTGACTTCTCCACCTTTTGGTATTGGAGGGTTTGTAGACTGTGCTGGAAATGGAATGTAGTTTCTCCTTTGAATAGACATGTTTTGATTGCCTTTTTGACCTTGTAGTATTAGGGAAACATCTTCCTCTTTCTTTTTATGGACCCTCCGGGGGTTGTTCCAATAATTTCCAGATTGGATGTGATCAGTAACAGCTTTGAGTGTAGCTAGGTCTTGAATCTTTCCGGACTTCAATCCCATCTCAGCCATCTCCCCATGTTTGACCATTTCAGAAAATGGTTTGTCGATGCCGGCTAAAACTCTTTCATAGAACGGAGCTTCTTGTATGTCTATGAAAGTCATGACCATCTCTGATTCTATCATGGAAGGACTAACATGGGCAACCAGGCGTCTCCACCTCTGAGCATACTCTTTGAAAGACTCGTTAGACTGTTTCTTGATCTTGGTAATTTGATACCGATTAGGAGCCATCTGAGTTTGAAAGCTGTATTGAGTGAGGAAGGCATGTGTTAGCTCTTCCTAGCTATGGATTTTGGAGTTGTCTAATCTTGTGTACCACGGACGGGCTTCTCCAGTTAGACTTTTCTGGAACAATTGCATTCTTAGCTTTTCGTCCTATGCATAAGATCCAATTTCTCCATTAAACACTTTTAAATGTGTGTAAGGATCTCCTAACCCGTCATATTTTTCAAAGTCAGGAGTTTTAAATTTTTCTGGATAATGAACACCAGGGAAAATACACAGATCTGTATATGAAACACTCCCGTGTGTTCCAATTCCTTTGATAGCGCGAAGGGTCTCTTCCATTTAGAGGACTTTCTTTTTGATGTCACCAGTGTCTGGATCTCCAGTGGGATGGGCAGCATCAAGAGTTTTGTTGGTTGTATCCAAATGTGGTTCAGGTATGGTAATGACCAGGATTCCCCCTTGTGTGGAGTATTCAACATGTACGACTATTTTCTGACCCTGTGTAGACTGGTGTAATTCTTTGAGTAGAACAACCAAATCTGTAATTTCTTTTCTTAATCCGTCGAATTCTTTGCGAGAAACTGGATTAAGTTCAGTCTGATCAGATGACGACATGATTGACTGCAGGCCTGTTGCCTTTTTGGACTTTGACCGGGTTGTAAGACCCCGAATTTTATGAAATAAAAGTATTCAATTTTTCTTATAATTACTATTCAGTAAATGGTTAAGTTGATAAAAGGTTAACGTTAAGGGCGATATATGAATTTTTTTTTCAAAATACACAAGTGGTTATAAAAATATTCGCACGTCACAATGACACTTTACATAAAGGTATAGTCAAAAACTATTTTAGAAATTAGAATCTTTGGGAAGTGCTCAAGGAAACCTTCGTACATAGGAGGCCATGCGTCTAGGTTATGATAGATATCATATGGCCACAGAATTATCCTTGGTTGACCCAATAGACCCCAAAGAAAAACGAAAAGATTACTATCATATTCTTCCCAATGGTGAGTCTTCTCTTGACATATCATTATCTCCACTGTCTCTAAATGAGAATTATACTTCAAACAAACACCAAGATTATATAGGTAGTGCTCGTAAATATACTCAGCAAGTGGATGAGCACAACCACCGTCTTATGATGACACGCAGATTGTATGTCATTAGACATCTTGTATGATAGTGGCAAAATACCCTTCCAACGTTGGGTTCGCTTTCACCCTAGTTGATTCACCAAATATAACTACTAAATGATGACCACCATTCTATTTCCTGTTACCTTGCTCAACCCAAATGCACTACACTCTTATTACCTGAAAGGAATTGTGAAACAGAAGGGTGAGCACAACTAGCCCAGTAAAGAATATCATGACTAATAATAAATCAGAGATTTAGAACATATGGTGGATGATAAAAATTTCAACCATAGTTGCAGCGGAACAAGCAATCCATTAGAAGAGTAAAATAGATCATAAAGTCTATTATCTTCTCTATGTTAAAAATCCACCAACAATGTTTTATCCCTGTAACATCAATTAACAGTTCTGGTCCACAATCATATGAATAACTCATAATCATAATTGTGATTCTAAATTTCTCTTCGCATCCAGGACGAAGATAATTATCATCACATGTCTTTACCTGAAACATTAAAGATCATGGTTATACCAAATCACAATTCCTGTTTATAATCATACTAACAATTTCATCTTTGCACTACGGGCCAAATATATTCATCAACAGACCATCTTTGCACTACAGGCCAAAGATATTCAACAACAGGTCATCTTTGCACTACGGGCCAAAGATATTCATCAACAATTTATTTTTGCACTACAGGCCAAAGATATTCCTCAACAGTTCATATTTGCACTACAAGCCAAATATATTCATCAACAGTTCATATTTGCACTACAGGCCAAATATATTAATATCTCAAAGAAATATATAATTATTTCAAAATTTATATAAACAATAATTATAACCATGTTTATCAATTCACCTTTGCACTTAAGCTAAAGATATTTAATTATAAATTCAATGGTCATGATCATACCAGTCACAATTCAACTTTTCACTACTGGCCAAAGAGAACCCTAGTCATGATCATACCAATAATCTACCCATCTTTACACTCCAGTGAAAGAGAATTTTAACATCAGGGTTATAAAAATGTTATATATCATAATAAAATCAATTTAATCAACATATAGATTTAATCTCAAGAGTAAGATTCATAAATCAATGATCTCATAACACCTTAATCAAAATGTTTTAAATCACTTAATAATCTCATAATCTAATATTATTAATACTAACACAATATTTTAATCATTTCTTAAACTTATAAATAATTTATTTTAATTGTTTACAATTTACTAATAAATGCATTTAATCATCCTAAAATGCCAAAATCATAAGATTTCATCACCAATAACCAAAACCCTCATCAAAAATGCATATACCTCATATATGATTCTCAAGCCATAAAATCATATTTTCCAATTTTCTTACTTCACATAACATATTTAATTCATTTACTCATAACTAGAAAATTTTCATGAAAAATACCAAATCGGTTTCAAAAATATTTCTTTTATGGGATTTAGCATAATATATCCCATATTGAACATATATTTTTCTCGTAATTTTTAAAATTCATTTACTATTTTTCACATGGCCAAAATCACCGAATATTCAGACAGTTATCATAAATTATATTTTTATCCAAAAATTTCGAAATTTACAGAGTATACTGATATTATATAGATGTACTCCCAATAAAAATTTCATCAATTTTGGAGTTAATCACAATGAGTTATAAGCGGTTACTTTTAAAATAGTTTTTTCTCATAAAATCCATAACTCCTAATCTATACATCCAAAAATCGCCATTTTTGGATACAATCTACAAAACTCATCAAAATATCAATACTCACAAGAATACACTCGATAATATAGAGAGAGAAATAGAGAGAAAACTTCAGTTTCTGGTGTGATTTTCAATTCTAACCTAAGCAACATATTTATAGGAAAATGCTTAGAACACCAAAGCAGAAAATTTAATATTAATATATATATATATATATATATATATATATATATATCAAAATTTTCTACGCACACAAATCTGGTCCAAACTTCAGCCACACATGTACCAAAAACAATAAAAACATTTTTCTTAATAAAAATAATTAAAACTTCCAAAAATCAATTATTTCGGAACTTCGAAACTTCAATAATTCATAATAAATAGCCCTTTTATCAGTAAATTCAAATCTCGTGACTTTTTATAGGAAATTCAATTCTCTACAACTTTGTAAGTTTAAATTTTTCCAAATTCCAAACAGAAATTAACCGAAATCCATAAACGAACGATTTTACAGGCTATAATCAAATTTCAGTCAAGAAATGGGGTCTACCGACATGTTTAACATGTTTTAAACAACTTTTCTAACAAAAATACTCTTCTTCCTCATATACTCATATATACCACATTTATTGTAAAAATATCACCATTATTATATTATTAAAATATAATAATATATTTAAATGAATTATTTTATTAGAAAAGATAAAATATTAATTTTCAACAATTGTCACATTAAAAATTTTTCTATCTATATCCACATAAAATGAATATTTTGCTTATCATATAAATCAATAATTAATTATTCACAAATAATATTCTGAGAATCACAATAATAACAACCGAGGCGGTTCGAGGAAAGAGGTGGCTTTCAATAAGAATTTCTCCTTCTTGGTGGCGTAATTAGGTGACCAAACCCCTCCTTAAGCGAGAACTTTCTAGACATTGCCAATAATGTTATCTAATAATATTATTAGGATAATATGAATTATTTAGCCGATAATGGAAAATCTTGAGTAGCGACAATTATTAAAACAATAGTAATATAAAATATCAACGCAACAATTATTGAATCAATAAAATTTGAGCGATAATTCTTTGTAACAATTATTGAGTAGTGCATTTTACGTAAGAATCAATAATTGGTGCAATACTGGTGTTATTCTTGCAACAACGCGTACACCGGGTATTCAACGATGTTAACGAGAATAACTACACAGATTATTTATAAAAACTCTTTTTGTCATTTTCTTCATCAAGCGATGATATTAAGTTATGGGGTAGACAAATTACTTTGCTTGTCGTCGTACTAATATTCCGACAAAAAGAATATTCCACGACCAAACGAATATTCCCGACAAGCAATGAGTATTTTATAACCCGATTGCATATTTTGAAAAAAAAAAAATTCATATATCACCCTTAACTTTAACTTTTATCAATTTAGCCATTTCTTGAATAGTAATTATAAAAAATTGAATACTTTTATTTCATAAAATTCGGGTCTTACAATCTCCCCTCCTTATGAAATTTCGTCCCCGAAATTTACGTACGGTATTTCAAAGAGTTGAGAATACCTTGCTTTCATTTGATTCCATCTTCCACGACATCATGATTTCTCCATTGCTCATCTCACGTATTTGAGGATATCATTCTATAATCTGACTTCAAAACAAGGGTTAATTGAACAAACTAACATATCACATAATATCCCGATATTATGACTGACCAACAAATAAGCTTAGGTAGGACACACTAGTGAAGGATTTACTCATCTCTCCCCTTCTAGTTATATTCCCCGATCTCCGCCAGAGACCATATCCCTAAGCTCTGATACCAACACCTCACGCTTAGCTGATTACAGGGAAGTTCTCTTCTACTTAATGCTTTATTTTACAATGAGGACATTGTAATTGTTAAGTTTGGGGGAGTTAATTAGTTTAGTTTTGCATGTTTAATGTAGTTGTTTTAGTTTTGCATAAGTTGTCGTGTTTGTTTAGTTTGGCGACTCAGAATGGGTTGGATGGAATGGACTTATTTTGGGGTCCTCACAATAAAAATTTCAACCATAGTTGCAGCGGAACGAGAATTTCAACATCAGGGTTATAAAAATGTTATATATCATAATAAAATCAATTTAATCAACATATAGATTTAATCTCAAGAGTAAGATTCATAAATCAATAATCTCATAACACCTTAATCAAAATGTTATAAATCACTTAATAATCTCATAATCTAATATTATTAATATTACCACAATATTTTAATCATTTCTTAAACTTATAAACAATTTATTTTAATTGTTTACAAATTACTAATAAATGCATTTAATCATCCTAAAATGCCAAACTCATAAGATTTCATCACCAATAACCAAAACCCTCATCAAAAATCTGCATATACCTCATATATGATTCTCAAGCCATAAAATCATATTTTCCAATTTTCTTACTTCACATAACATATTTAATTCATTTAGTCATCACTAGAATATTTTCATGAAAAATACCAAATCAGTTCCAAAAATATTTCTTTTCTGGGATTTAGCATAATATAGTCCCATATTGAACATATATTTTTTTCTAAGAATTTTTAAAATTCATTTACTATTTTTTACATGGTCAAAACCACCGAATATTCTGACATTTATCATATATGATACTTTTATCCATAAAATCCAAAATTTACGGAGTATACTGATATTATATAGATGTACTCCCAATAAAAATTTCATCAATTTTGGAGTTAATCACAAGGAGTTATAAGCGGTTACTTTTAAAATAGTCTTTTCTCATAAAATCTATAACTCCTAATCTATACATCCAAAAATTGCCATTTTTGGACACAATCTACAAAACTCATCAAAATATCATTTCAAATTTTTCCAGAATTTTTGAATGTTCAAAAAAATTTCGATATTTAAAAACATAATAACCCTTACATACTAACGACAATATCCCTTACCTCAAAAGAGCAGTACTTCTGACTGGAATAACGTTGAACGAACATGCACAGTATAGCAATACTCAAGATATCAAAATACTCACAAGAATACACTCGATAATATAGAGAGAGAAATAGAGAGAAAACTTTAGTTTCTGATGTGATTTTCAATTCTAACCTAAGCACCCTATTTATAGGAAAATGCTTAGAACACCAAAGCAAAAAATTTAATATAATATTAATATATATATATATATATATATATTTAAATTTCCTACGCACACAAATCTGGTCCAAACTTCAGCCACACATGTACCAAAAAAAATAAAAGCATTTTTCTTAATAAAAATAATTAAAACTTCCAAAAATCAATTATTTCGGAACTTCGAAAATTCAATAATTCATAATAAATAGCCCTTTTATCAGAAAATTCGAATCTCGCAATTTTTTATAGGAAATTCAATTTTCTACAACTTTGTAATTTTAAGGTTTTCCAAATTCCAAACAGAAATTAACCGAAATCCATAAACGGGTGATTTTACAAGCTATAATCAAATTTCAGTCAAGAAATGGGGTCTACCGACATATCTAACATGTTTTAAACAACTTTTACAACAAAAATACTTTTCCTCCTCATATACTCATATATACCACATTCATTGTAAAAATATCACCATTATTATATTATTAAAATTTAATAATATATTTTAATGAATTATTTTATCAGAAAAAGATAAAATATTAATTTTCAACAATTGTCACATTAAAAAATTTTCTCCATCTATATCCACATAAAATGAATGTTTTCCTTATCATATAAATCAATAATTAATTATTCACAAATAATATTCTGAGAATCACAATAATGACAACAGTAGGCGGTTCAGGAAAGAGGAGGCTTTCAATAAGAATTTTTCCTTCTTGGCGCATGATTAGGTGACCAAACCTCTCCTTAGACAGAACTTTCTAGACATTGCCAATAATGTTATCTAATAATATTATTCAGATAATATGAATTATTGCTTCGATAATGGAAAATACCGTGTAGTGATAATTATTAAAACAACAGTAATATAAAATATCAACGCAACAATTATTGAATCAATAAAATACTGAACAGTAATTACTGTAACAATTATTGAGTAGTGCATTTTTACGTAAGAATCAATAATTGGTGCAATGTGTTACTGTGCAACAACGCGTACCAACGGGTATTCCAACAGTGTTAACAGTAACAACTACACCGTTATTTATAAAAACTCTTTTTTGTCGTTTTCTTCATCCGACAGATATTCCGTTATGGGGTCGACAAATTACTGCGCCGTCGTACTAATATTCCCGACAAAAAGAATATTCCACGACCAAACGAATATTCCCCGACAGCAATGAGTATTTTATAACCACTTGCATATTTTGAAAAAAAAATTTCATATATCACCCTTAACTTTAACTTTAATCAATTTAACCATTTACTAAATAGTAATTATAAGAAAATTTGAATACTTTTATTTCATAAAATTCGGGGTCTTACAGTGAAGGAATGTTTTTGTTGTTTTTGTTTTTGTAAGGAAAAGGGTGTAGAAATATTTTTGTTATTTTTGTTTTATTGCGACCGGGCCATATAAAATGGTTGCCTACGTACTCCTGTGTATCAAAGAGATCAGGTCGACGTAGTTCGCCCCTCAAGAGGAGTTGAAAAGCTTGATCCCATGTTCAGGTCAGACTGCGGGGAGAAAGAAAGTTTGGTCCTTAGTTCAGGATAAACTGTAGGTGTGAAAAAGTTTGATCCCATGTTTGGGGGGATGAACTGCAAACGTGAAAGGTTCAATCCCTAGTGGGATAATCGAAGTTGTATGAATGTAGTGAAGCCAGGCTGATGGCTTGAAGAGTATGTTTCCCTGAGGGGCAATGTGTGGAAAAGAGTTATAGTTGGTAAAGGGTTAAAGAACCGGAATGACTGGTGATATGATGATCCAACACCAGGATGTTTGCTTGATGGTCATTTCAGACATAGTACCATTTCACGGTGTCCAAGTTGATGAGTTGCGAAAATTGATCGCCATCCATTTCCTGCAATCTAAGAGCGCCTCCTGTCAATACCTCATTGACAACAAATGGGCCTTCTCAGTTAGGGGTGAATTTTCCCTTGGACTGATCTTGATTGTCAATGATCTTCTTCAAAACCAAGTCATGTTGCTGTTAGGTTTGTAATATTCAAGAACGCAATCAAATTGCATAAAAAGTGCGGAAACGTGTAAAAATCAGAGTTTAAAATTTTTACAAACCATATACCCGGATCACCCTTTATGCACAATTATTAATTAAATGAAAAATGAAGAACAAGAATTATACCCTTGAAGATTCGAGCTTCCTCAGGTACAAGTTCACCTCCAATCCTTTTCGCGTTCAACTTGAATCCACCGGGTTTGGTTCCTTCCTTTGATCAACGTTAGCCACCCAAGTGTTTGGCCTCTAGAGGTGATCCACCAAGGAAGAAGAAGGATTTAAGAAGATGGGTATTTTGCTAAACCCTAATTTTTTTTTTCTATCTCTATAGAAAAGGAGCGTACTCTCCAACCATTGGAATTATAACGTAGTCTTGATATACGATATAATACTCCTCTTATAAAGATATCAAGTAACCCTATTAAAATAAGGTATTATTTAATTAAACCCTTTTAATTAAAGGGCTCCCTAATCTTATTAGGGATAATTAATTAAACTCCTTTAACTAATTTTCCTTCCTAATCCAATTAGGAATAAATGAGAGTACTTATATTAAATTAATTCCTAAACTCTTTTAGAAATTAAAATAATAATAATAATTATAATAATATTAATAAGACTCCTCTTATTAATTTATATTTAATATTTCTAAAATATTAAATAATAAATATTAAGCTTTTAATTTATTCTATCACCATAGATTAAATTAAATATACATAACATATTATTACGATTATGCCATTAACTTCTTAAATAATTATTCTTCCTTTTATGGTGTGACCCTTTAGGTTCTCCATATTAAACCAGGTTGTGAATAAATCAATTAGAACAATTCTAATCTTATTTAAATAAATAAATTAAACAATTAATTTATTTAAATAAATAATATTTATTCTCTGATATGGATAAGCCTCCTAGCGATCAAAGACTTTCCGGATAATATAGATTTCAACATTAATCATAAAAGAACCTTTGAGTAAATAGTTCCGTACAATTCAATCCTTCCACCATACAATGTCCCAATTAAATATAAGACATGGAATTCTTTGTCAAGTCTTATTTTATTTAATTATATGTATTTCGATCCTTAAATGCATGACACCAAATAATGCAAATTAGAAACTCCTTTCTAATTTCATTACTTCATAACCCAAGGACTATCGGGTTGTCATTTATCGAATCACATAGGACATTTCTCTTCTTTTAATAAGTGGTAGATTCTTTATTAATCATACATTATCTCCATATCTGACTTATTATACCCAAGCATACCATTTGATATACCCTAAGGGTCTTAAGGAATAAGTCGATGTATAACTCATCATACACAAGATACTATGATGATCTCAAGTCCAAGGATTACTTGTACTACTATCACTACAAGAATTCCTATTGACAGGCAAGTAAAACTCCATTAGGTATTCCTTAGCGAGCCACGTTCAGTGAACTTATTCTCTAATAAGCACCTACATACTTGCTTTAGTGTATCCACACAAATGATCATGAGATCAATCATCCTCATCCAATGAAAGCAAGCAACTTATGTACCAATCTATCCGGATTCACTAATCCCCAATTTAGTAATCCAATGATTGGGAACTATTTTAGTTTTAAGCTTTCTAAGAATTTAGATCTCATTAGAATGATCATCATCATTATTCTAAAAGCATTGCTTAAAACTATGGGTTTATCACATATTATAAAACTTGACATCATGTAGATAATTAAAAGCCTTTAATAAATTAATACTTTTTATTAATAAATGAATAAGATTGTTACAAAGTATATGCTTTATCATCAAACATGATTGGCTTGTGTGCATACTACTTTCAATCTCCCACTTGCACTAAAGCCAATCGTCATGGTATCTCATACTCTTCTTCTCTAAGTGACGATTATCCTGCTGTTGGATAAGCTTTAGTTAATGGATATGTAATGTTGTTCTTGAGAGTTCACTATCTCTATAGTAATTTCTCATCTTTCAATGATTCCTTTAATCAAATAAAAGTGTCGCAGAACATGTTTAGATCCAAGATGAGACTTAGGAACTATCCCTAGTTCTGTAATGAACTTTTAATCCAAACAATCAACTTACAGCTTCATTTATAGCTATATACTTTGTCTTTATCACTAAACCAAAGAACTCTTTCTTTGTTTGGAACCTTTCAATTCACTACACACCTTTGTTCAAGATAACGCTTTACTTTAAAGTGGATTTTTACATCATCTTAGTGCATACGAAAAACTTGAGTGCATTAAGCCCTCTAGTTTTAATTTAGACCCACCAGAATATGATCACATCCTTAGTTGGGTTAAGCACTTTAATATGTTTTCAGCGACTCATAGTGAACTTCTCCATAATATGGTGATCGACATCGGGTCTCGTACATTTCATTGCATACATGATTGTCACTCATGCGACCTCTCTTTTCGAGAGAGTGCGTGGGGACTATTAGAGAGATACACTCCTAGGGCTCATCAAGATGAGACATCCCATGGAGTTTGCCATGCTAAACAACTTTAGCATCAAATGAATATCGTTCCTTGGGTTAAGTCGGTATCCTTTTAAATCTATTTATATAGATTTTTATCCTCAATTACGATTCTCTTCCCAAATCATTCATGGAGGAATGTTTAGACAACTTTATCTTTCTTGATTGTAGCATTGGTATGTCATTCCTCATCGTAGTAGTATATCAACATATAGTACTAGGAATGTCACGATGCTCCCAACGACCCTTTTGTACACACTAGGTTCATTCTTATTTTGATAAAATCAAACTCTTTTGATTGCCTCATCAAAACGAATGTTCCATATTTGAGAAACTTGCTTCAATCCATTTCTCTGAGTGTCTACAACACTTACCTCATCGTATGTAACTAGATCATCATCTTCTATGATGTGTACCTCATCATCATCATCTATGATGAATCCATACCTCCCAGGTATCTTCGGTACTATTCATTTACTGATTAGGTTGTGGTATAATAGGTTACATCTACTGGGTTCCTCTTATTTGACTTATAGTATTTTGTGGTTCTTGAACTCTTCAAGATCTATTATCCTCCCACTAGCCCCTTTTAATGATAAACACCTTTATCTTAGAAGGCAGCGTGTTTCGTAACAAACACCTTTTGCTAAGTAGAATTATAGAACATATACCCTAAACTTACTTTAGGATGTCCCACAAATCTGTACATGTCAAATCTTGTCCCAAGCTTATCCTTTGAAACCTTTTCACATAAGTTGGACAACCCTTTATCTTAACATACTTAAGATTAGGAATCCTCCACATCCATAACTTTTATGGAGTCTTGGGGTAGGATTTTGAGGTTACCATTTTAAGAGATATGCGACCATTTCTAGGACATTATCCCGGAAGGATCTTTGGAATGTCGGTAAAATCATTATGGACCGCACCATGTCCAACAAGGTACGATTTTTCATTCAGATACATCAATCAATTATTGCGTATCAGGATGTGTCCATTATGAGAAAACCATTTGAGATGATCTAGAAACTTATTGCACAAGTATTTATTCCTTGATCTAATCAAAGAATCTTAATACTTTTCCATTTTGTTTCACTTCTGAATTCTTTGAACTTTTCAAATAATTCACACTTGTATTTCATCAAATACATAGATTCAAATCTTTGAATGATTATCTCCTTTTTATATACTAGTTTGTTCAATTTGCAAAATTATTTTCACGTAAGTCAAGTATACAAAATCCATTAAGTAATTTTTCAGGTTCTATCTGAAACATTATTATTATAAATAGAACAACAATTGTTCTTAATTATAATACCAAAATTTTATTGTCAACAATAAAATGGAAATAATGTTTCTAACAAGAATTGGAATACAATAACAACTTATTGACTTAATAGATTTGCCGTAAGCGATGCTAAACTATAAGTTTCTATAGCTAATCAAACAACCTTTGCTTCATTTTCCACACATAGGATTACTTATCTTTGTTTAACTTTCTACTTACGCTTGGTCCTTCATAAATCTATATTTATGATAACCAAAGTCGGTATCCAATACCCAAGTAGAACCTTGACTTAAAGAAAAAATTATTTTAAATCATGAACAAATTTGTATTTGTAACCAAAACTTCACTAAGCTTCTTTGGTTAGCCTCTGCAAGATGCTTCTCGCAGTTTCTTTTCAGTGTCCAAGCTTATTGCAATGGAAGCAAGCTCCTTTGCTATCCGTATCAGTTTTGTTCTTATTATCCTTTGTTTATGCCTTTCTATTTACCTTCTTTGAATCGTTCTTCTTTTCAGAAGATCCTTTGGCCCCTACCAGTAAGACTTTATCTTTCTTGGTTGGAAAGTGACTCTCAACATTTTTCAATATGTTAAGCAAATCAGCGAGGCTGATATCTAGCTTGTTCATATGAAAAATTCACAACAATTGTGAAAAGAGTAGGGAGTGAGTGCAAGATCAAATCTTGGCTCAACTCTCCATCCATGACAAAACTCGTTGTCCTAATTGATCAATCAAATTGATAATGTTAAGGACTTTTATATGTACTGTAGTGTCATCGGTCATTCTAGATCGGAAGAGCTCCTTAGATATCTGATATCTATCAGTCCTACTTTCCTCACCATCAACTACTTGATGTGCAGGAATATAGTAGAAGCATCCATAGTTTCATCTTGACGCTGACGCTCAAGCTCGTTACTCATAGATGCGAGCATGATGCATTGAGCCAACTGTGCATCATCTTGCCACTTTCTAAAAGTAGCAATGTCTTCCTCAGAGGCATTGTCTGCAACCATTGCAGGGATAGACGTATTAAGGACATAAGATAACTTTTCAGCCATGAGAACTATTCTCAAATTCATTAACCAATCCGTTTAATATGGTTTGGTTAAATAACATCTAATATGTTTCGCAGTGATAGTAATTTAGAGATTGTAAAATTCTATAAATGAATTTGTAATTAACAACATTTTAACATATATTCTTTTATTAATTACCAAAATAAATTAGGTCTTGTTTTAAATTGGTATCTCCCACTATTTTCTTCAAACTATATTACCCTCACTTATATAGTTTAAGCAAAATCGATTAAAGATTTGCTAGTGAGAATAAGGATCCCATTTCAAATGTATATAGCCTTGTGGTGACACAACAAACTATATATAAATAAATAGGTAGACAACTTTTGTCAATTACATCAACTATGCAACTCCTTTTCTTTTGCCTCTTAGATTATTTTGATCAAGTGGTGGCACATCCGAATCAAAATTATCCAAGTTAAGTCAACCTAGCACTCCATATATTCAAAAAGAAAAATATCATCCTTGTGGTGACACAACAGAACAATATTGTTCAATTTTCTTTATAAGCATCAAATGTGATAAATTAACATCTTAAATACTTAATACTTGCCTTGTGGTGACACAACAAACTCATATTAAATATTTAATACTCTATTAATTTTATCATGCTAGAAGGCGACGTTCGATATTCCAAATATCTTTGAACGCTTAGGACTTAATATAATAAAATTGAGGGTTTGCTATTAATTTGTCTCATCTTGTTTAGCGCGTAGCATTATACATATATATATAAAATACGCGTCATATTAATAAACATGCGAAGCATGTTTGCATAATATAATATATATATAGTATAGCATGCACATATAGAATACTATATTCTACCCGGATTGATTATGGACTTTTATTCTAGTTTGGTTCACTAGAGCCACCAAGTGAACCAAAAGGTCAAACTCTAGGGGTGCAAGAATTATTATTTAAATATAACTATTACATTTAAACTAAGACTCAAATTAAAACCCGGGTCTTCAAGCGCTCCTTGGTCCTTGATCTCCAATTCTTCAAAATTAATTCTAACTATTCTTATTACAAAACTATTTGAAATAAATAGAAGCCTTGATCGTGATCGAGGGAAGTACATAGGAGGGAGTTAGAATTTACATTAAGAAAAAATTAGAGAAGACGAGGTATGCAGACCCCATTTAATAAAACCCATACATTCATGCATCCAACTAAAATAAAATCCAATCATATTGGTCGATAGTCCATAATCAATCCCATTTATTATCATACACATCACCATATGCATCAATAAATAACATTCATCTCATGAATAATAAAAATTCAATATATATATATATTGATATCATTTAATGGGCAAATTTAGTTAGTATAAAATCTAATTTTGAATTAAAATAAATTCCTTTATTTTAATCTAAATTTTAAATCAAAATAAAATTATTTTATTTTAATTTATCCAATTTTGAATAAAATAAACTATTTTAGTTTAATCAAAATCTTTAATCAAAATAAACTCCTTTATTTTAAGTAATTATGGAATCAATTCCAAGTAAAAAAAAATTATTAAAGGAAACACGGATTCTCTTTCCTATTCACAAATAAACTCCTTTATTTTGAATAATATGAAATCTTATTTCATATCTAAATAAACTCCTTTATTTAAGGAAAGAATCGATTCTTTTTCCTATTCACAAATAAACTCCTTTATTTTGAATAATATGAAATCTTATTTCATATTTTAAATAAACTTCTTTATTTAAAGAAACATAGAATCCAATTTCAATTCTAATTAGTTATTATGGAATCAAATTCCAACTCTAATTAGTTAGCATGAAATTTAATTTTAAAATTAAAATAAACTTTTATTTTTTTATTTTAAAATTATAAAATAATTAAAATAAACTTTTTATTATATATATATATATATATATATATATATATTATAATTATAATCGTATATATCCCTTGAAAACATGTTACCAGTATAATCTGATTCCGTTGAAAGCATGTTACCAATATACATATCACGTTTTTTTTTTTTAAAAAAAAAAAATTAATCATTATCATATATATATACCTATTATTACAGGTGACCATATATATGATAATGATTCCAGGAATCCTATTGTCACCTTTTCCAAAAAAAATTTCAAATCACTTGTTAACAATAACTTATATATCCTTGTATATAAGAAACGTGAATGTGCAAACATGGATTCAGCGGAAAAATATACCCATTTTTTTTTAAAATTTTATACAATAAAATTATGCCCAATTAAATTGTTCTAAACACATATCAATATACATATCAAATATGAACAATTAATAATTTGCATAAAGGTTTGGCTCTGCTGCCACTGTTAGGTTTGTAATATTCAAGAACGCAATCAAATTGCATAAAAAGTGCGAAAACGTGTAAAAATCAGAGTTTAAAATTTTTACAAACCATATACCCGGATCACCCTTTATGCACAATTATTAATTAAACAAAAAATAAAGAATAAGAATCATACCCTTGAAGATTTGAGCTTCCTCAGGTACAAGTTCACCTCCAATCCTTTTCGCGTTCAACTTGAATCCACCGGGTTTGGTTCCTTCCTTTGATCAACGTTAGCCACCCAAGTATTTGGCCTCTAGAGGTGATCCACCAAAGAAGAAGAATGATTTAAGAAGATGGGTATTTTGCTAAACCCTAGTTTTTTTTTCTATCTCTATAGAAAAGGAGCGTACTCTCCAACCATTGGAATTATAACGTAGTCTTGATATCTGATATAAGACTCCTCTTATAAAGATATCAAGTAACCCTATTAAAATAAGGTATTATTTAATTAAACTCTTTTAATTAAAGGGGCTCCCTAATCTTATTAGGGATAATTAATTAAACTCCTTTAACTAATTTTCCTTCCTAATCCAATTAGGAATAAATGAGAGTACTTATATTAAATTAATTCCTAAACTCTTTTAGAAATTAAAATAATAATAATAATTATAATAATATTAATAAGACTCCTCTTATTAATTTATATTTAATATTTCAAAAAATATTAAATAATAAATATTAAGCTATTTAATTTATTCTATCACCATAGATTAAATTAAATATACATAACTATATTATTACGATTATGCCATTAACTTCTTAAATAATTATTCTTCCTTTTATGGTGTGACCCTTTAGGTTCTCCATATATTAATAGGTTGTGAATAAATCAATTAGAACAATTCTAATCTTATTTAAATAAATAAATTAAACAATTAATTTATTTAAATAAATAATATTTATTCTCTAATAGGGATAAGTCTCTCTAGCGATCAACGACTTTTCGAGATAATATAGATTTCAACATTAATCATAAAAGAACCTTTGAGTAAATAGTTCTTGTACAATTCAATCCTTCCACCATACTGATGTCCCAATTAAATATAAGACATGGAATTCTTGTCAAGTCTTATTTTATTTAATTATATGTATTTCGATCCTTAAATGCACAACACCAAATAATGCAAATTAGAAACTCCTTTCTAATTTCATTACATATGCCAAGGACTCTTAGGGTTGTCATTTATCGAATCACATAGGACATTTCTCTTCTTTTAATAGAAGTGGTAGATTCTTTATTGATCATACATTATCTCCATGTACAACTTATAATACCCAAGCATACCCTTTGATATACCCTAAGGGTTTTAAGGAATAAGTCAAAGTATAACTCATCATCATACAAGAAGATACTATGATGATCTCAAGTCCAAGGATTACTTGTACTACTATCACTACATGAATTCCTATTGTGAGCAAGTAAAACTCCATTAGGTATTCCTTAGCGAGCCAACGTTCGGTGAACTTATTCTCTAATAAGCACCTACATACTTGCTTTAGTGTCTCCACACAAATGATCATGAGATCAATCATCCTCATCCAATGAGCAAGCAACGTATGTACCAATCTATCCGGATTCAATAATCCCCAATTTAGTAATCCAATGATTGGGAACTATTTTAGTTTTAAGCTTTTTAAGAATTTAGATCTCATTAGAATGATCATCATCATTATTCTAAAAGCATTGCTTAAAACTATGGGTTTATCACATATTATAAAACAACATCATGTAGATAATTAAAAGCCTTTAATAAATTAATACTTTTTATTAATAAATGAATAAGATTGTTACAAAGTATATGCTTTATCATCAAACATGATTGGCTTGTGTGCATACTACTTTCAGTTTAAACTGCCGTAGCCGGAATTTTCTATTATAGGACCTGGCGATCCTCTATTGATATAACTGACCATGGAAGATAGCCACGGTTTGCCTTTCGTCTATTAGAGACAATTGGTGATACCTGTCTTGTACCCATTGGTCTTCATCCAGCTGAGCGTCCATCAACACTCTGAGGGATTCCATTTCAACTTCTATGGGGAGCACTGCTTCCATCCCATAGGTTAATGCGTAGGGGTTGCCCCAGTAGAAGTGCGCATTGATGTTTTGTATGCTAACAGAGTAAGAGGCCTTTGTTGTTGGCAGACATTTTTTGCATGATCTTCTTGATATTTTTGTTAGCCGCTTGAACATCACCATTCATCTTTGGACGGTAGATGACGGAGTTAAGGTGTTTGATGTGGAATTTACTGCATAACTCCTACATCATTTTGTTGTTGAGGTTCTTAGCATTGTCTGATACAATTACCTCTAGTTGTCCATATCGACAAATTACATTATTTCTGATGACAACAATGATGACTTCTTTGGTAACCTTGGGAAAGGAGGCTGCTTCTACCCATTTGGTGAAGTAGTCGATCATGGTGAAAATAATGCGATGTCCATTACTGGCTTTAGGCTCGACGGGCCCGATCACGTCCATTCCCCGCATTGAGAAGGGCCAATACAAACTCATATTGTGGAGTTCCCGTGGAGGAGCGTGGATAACATTTCCATGAATTTGGCATTGATAACATCTCCTGACATGGTCATTGCTGTCAGCTTTGAGAGAGAGCCAGTAATGTCTTGTCCTAAGGATCTTCTTAACAAGGAGGGGATCGCTCATGTGTGGGAAACATACTCCACCATGGACCTCATCCATGAGTCTTTGAGCTTGGTCTTTGTCTATACATCTGAGGAGACCTAGTCCTACATCTCTTTTGTAGAGTGCATCTCTGCTCAGGTAGAATTTCTTAGTCAGTCGATGGATCCGCCTTTTCTCAATCGGGCTCGCCTCAGTGGGTGTAGATCCATCTTATAAGTACTCCTTGATGTGATGATACCAAGGATGTTGGATGAGAGGTAGCTCATCCGATACTTCTCCAACGTAGTTCCCATAGGCTGGTTCCTTGTGCAGGGCAAATGTGACGCTTGGCATGTGTTTCTTGTCAGGCATGTGAATCAAGGAGGCCAAAGTTGCTAGTGCGTCTGCAAAATCATTCATATTACGAGGAATGTGTAGAAAGGAGATTTCTTCGAACTCCAAAGCCATATGTAAAACTTGCCGATGGTAAGGCAGCAAATGTAGCTATTTGGTTTGATAGATTCCCGTGGATTGTTTGTAATATCCCGAGTGTTATGATAACGATCCTAAGAAAAGGAAATAAATGGGTTAAAACATTTATAATACTAAAAATATAATTGAGTTCAAGTGAAAGTTATGAAATGAAACCTAGAATTTGTTAAAGTAGTGAATGTAGTAAGAAATATAAAACCTATATTAGATAAAATGATGAAAGATTACTCTGAATTATTTGTTAAATTGATGTCTTCGATTCTGGGGACAAAATCTTTGTAAGTAGGGAAGATTGTAACGAATGAGTGGTTTGAGTTGTGATTATGGGGACAGAATCCTTGTAAGGAGAGAATGATGTAACAATCCAGATTTTTAATTTTAATATTTAAATATTTATTGAATTATATAAATATTTAATGGATGTATTGAATAAATATATGTTTAATTGATTTGATTTGATTGGGTTAATTATTTATTTAATAAATAATTAATGAGTTAAGAAAAGTAATTATTTTGAAATAGTAATCTAATTTAATTTAATAATTAAGTTAGAGAGTTTATAATGATTAAATAAATTATTATATTATGCATTGAATTGTTATTAGAATTAATTAATTAAGTATGAAAACTTAATTAAATAAAAGTGTGACAAATAACTATATTATAAGTGGTTATTAAAATAAATTAAAGTAGTTTTAATTTATTTTGCCAAACAAGGCTTAAATATATTAAGTTTTCAATTTTAGATAATTTTGCCAAACAAAGCCCTATGGCTTTTGGATTTTAAATTTTGAATTATTAATGATATAAAATAGATAATATATATTATATATGTTATAACTGACATGTAATTATTATTATATTAAGTATATGGCAGTTTTGTACGTTTGGGTTTTAGTTGTATTTGGTTTTACGTATATTGAATTTAGCTTAAGCCTAAGGAAGGAAAAAGAGAAGTTGTTTTGAGAAAAGAAAGTTACAGAGTATTTATGAGAGGATTTAGAGAGAATTCTTGAAGTTTCAAATGAATTACAGTGGTGTTAGCAAAGATTATCTAACCAATTAAAAGGTATATTGCATAATCTTTACACGTATATATGTTTTATAGTATAATGCTTAAAGTTTGTGTTCTTGAAATTCACTGTGTTTTATAGTATAAAGTTCTGTAATTCATATATTATAGTTGAGTATGAAATTATGAAGTTGTAATAGTATAAATATCCTATATATACATATAGGTGATTGTATAAAGAGGATATACATGTATGTGATTATGTGAATTACAATCAAAAAGAAAGAAAATAGTTTTTACGGTAAAAATATATGCATGAACATGTTTTGTAAGATAACAAAATTGGTAATTGATTGTATGCTAATTGTAAAATTGAAGTGTGATTATGTTAATTGGGTATGAAATTAAGAGAACTTAGTTCAAAGGAATCAAATTGGTGTATCATAATGATTACAGTGTTCACTGTGTCAAGAACTATCAAAGATGGGATTTTTGGGTTGAAAATATGGTTTTCAAAGATTTAAGTTCTCTTAAATTATTGTTCAATAGTTTTAAGTTAATATATGTATGCTTGGTGAGGTTATGTGTAAATTACATCAGTTATATGTATGTAATTAGTTGCTAGAATTTCTTAAACAGACGGAAAATGGTCTTGTGTTTCGGTTACTGTTAGTTTGGCACTTGATTGCCAAAAATGGAGCCCCAACGTCAAAATTCGTCTTTGGTGGCGAATTTCAACTTCTTCAATGACGCCTTTGGTTAGCCTAGTTCTCATGTTGCATGGTTACCGGAGCAATGCAGGTCGAGACAATTTTGACCTCCTGTAGTAAAATGGTCATAACTTTCTCATACGAACTCCGATTGAGGTGATTCAAAATGATCCGAAACGAGGACGAGTAAACCTACAACGTTTGTTTTTTAAGTTATTCAATTTGAGGTCTGTAACAGTAGTCAAAATTGTCATCTTTAGGACTATTGTGTTTTCGGGGGCAATCGGAGGGCGACGGGCATGCAGGTATGCATGTGTAGTGCTCCTGACGATAAAAGATGTTATTCTAAGTTATAAATCTTGAATATTAGTAAATATAATGATGCTTAACATTAATAAATAATGTATTAGATAAGTTATAGAAGCATAGTAAGCATACACAAGAGATGCAAATCGGGCGTGTGACGATTGAACGTCGAAACATCGTGCCAAGTGTTAATGAACTTAAAAAGTGTTTTCATTCAATTGAAATGAATATTATAAGATAATGAATGGATTTAATACCAATAAGTAGTCCTAGCAAGACTTAAACACTTGAATGAACTTCGAGTTTGATTCAGAAGAAATATAGTGAGTTATAAGTCGAAAAGTTAACACAATCTAATTGAACATTGTGTGCTAATTAATAGGAAAGATTATGAGATGTAGAGTAGAGTTTACATTACAATTACTATATGTTGTTATGTGACTAATAGTTGATGTGTATTATTATATAATTGTGTAGGGCACGTGAAGTGCAGATAACTGTAACCTGTTAAACTGTTATTGGTAAACAATGATCAAGGCAAGTCTTTCGGTTCCTATTTGTTACGTGGACTTGATGAACTATTTTAATTTGCATGATATGTTATACATGTTGAAATAATGAAATGTTAAAGTCAAATAATGACTGCATTATTTTGGTTAAATAAGGAGGATTGAGTAAGGAACTCAATCTTTATATTTGCTATGTGAACTAAAAGCATGTATGCCATGTTGTTTTAGTTATTATGATATGTATGTTTAGCATATTATTACGTGTTATGTGATGCATGAAAATCATTAGATTTTTTTTTTGAAATTTTGTCGAGCTCACTCTTGCAAATAACCACTTTTTGCAGGTTAAAGATTTAAGGTAAGGATATGTGCTACGTGAATTATAGAGATCCATATTCACGAAGATTACTTATATTTTATGAGAAATGTATTTCATATTTTGAACGTAACATGTTGTTGAATTATAAGTTGAGCTATCCAATGTATATGGATATTTAGTTATGATGTAAGACTTTGTATAGTCATTTTGTTGTAACGATTCATGATATAAGATTGAATCAAAGAGATGTAATGTAATGGTTGCGATTCAGATCAAGAAAGAAGGAAATGTATAAACGTTTTAAATATTCCGCAATTTTAGTGTTTCTAATATCGTATAATGATGTAATATTAGAGATTTAATGTATGGTTAACGACCGAAGTCGATAATTAAACTGTATGAATTTTTGGGTCGTTATAGTTTGTATCAAAGTTGATAGGTTAGAAACCTTAGGTAAGAGTACCTTAGGCTATAACCTTAGAGAAGAGAGGTGAAGATAATGAAAGAATAAGCTCAAATAGAGTTTAAATAATAAGAAGTAATTTAAGAAATTTATAAAGAAGGGATTTAAACTTACGTGAAAGGATTCAAAGAAGAATCTCGCAGAGTTATAAGAAATATGAATGTGGGGTTACCCAACTCCAATAATAAGGATGTAAGGTGATAATAAATAGCCAATGTCTATAAGAAGAGAATGATAAAGAAGTTAAGAATAAAGAGTTATATCTAAGTATGGTGCAATTGTACTCTTTAGTAGTTGATGTATGGTATCTGGGCTAAACGATTCCTTCATAGAGCAGAGGTATATACGAACTAGCAACTCGGAACCTAGTTTTGTTGGTTGTTTGTGGGAAACCACTCAGCGTACCATATTGAAACTGTTGGAGACTCGATGTGTACCAAGTTTAGTAAATGGACACGTATGATGAAAGTGTAGAACTCGAATGAAATTTTGAGCGATGTAAATGAAGTTAGAAATTCTTAAAGGAAGAATTGTTATATAAACAAGAAGATTCAAAGAAGAATCTTGAAGAGATATAAAGATAAGAAATGGGAGTTTCCTAACTCCAAAAGCCAAGATAACGAATAATGTCGTAAATGATGAAAAAGGGAAAGAAAGAGGATCGTAAAACAAAACGATCACGAGTTAAGAAAAGAATTTTAAGGGAGATGATTATAGAATAAGATCACGATGTGGTCTGTTTAAGTGATCTGAAAGATGGTTTGTAATGTTTGAATAGTTATAGCTTGATGCTATGAAGATATTGTACTATGAAATAGTATGAGATAACTCACAGGGAGTTATAGATGATGTGATACGAAGAATTCGTATCGAGCAAAGAGCATGTTATAAGAAAGACAGAGTTAGGTGGGATTTTAATTGAGGACTCATGTGATGGCTGAGTTGTACAAATCTTTATATGGGCGAGGGTTTTGTGCTTGCACTTAGTTTATCACATTGATAATTATTGGAATATTTGTGCCGCACTATTTGCTATATGCCTGTTGAGAAGGTGATTCTTTTTTCATGTGTATACCAAATAGGTAGAGTATAGTTAGAGAATATTATAAGGTTAAGTACGAGTTCTTAAAACTCATTCTTATGGTAGGTTTGTGACTCATAATTATATGGTATGTTTTTGAACCCCTCAGCGAATGGATGTCTATGGTCTAACTAGGATAAGTTCTTAAACTCATATGATTGTGGCAAGTTCCTGAACTCATAACATGTGGTAAGTTTGATGAACTGGGGTATAATTAAGTGTGAATGGAGTATTGAGGATGATAGGAATAGATAGACCTATTAAGCAATGGATCATTATAGAAAGTGGAGTTGATGGTGGAAGCATAAGTATTCTAAATCTACTAGCTATGCTAGACTTTTAAAATTTATTGACTTCGTGCTGATGTTTACACTTTGCGATGAAATGTTTGTGCACAATACATGTACAATAGGTTGATGACCTAGAGTACTTGCGGAGGGTGTTTTCAGTCTTTGTGATTGATAAACATTCTGCCAAAGAGGGTTTAAAGTGTGAAGAACTATTAAACCTAGAGAATAGAGTTCACGGTCTTGTGACCCCGCAGCATGATTTGGAATCTTTTAAATTCCTGAGTTATTCATACTACTTTCCAATTATTGAACAATTATGGAAGATTCTTGTTATTCTGCAAGATGGAAGTGAAAAAGGAAAGTATTCTTTAGAAAGAAGTGAGTCGTAGAATACGACACTGAATTATGAATGTGTTGATTAAGTGAGAAAAGAGATTTTGAAGTGAGAAGTAGATGAGTTATCAAAGAATAATGTAAAACTTTTAATAGAAAAGTTAATAATTGTAGAATGATCTTTGTGGAAAGGAAGTGGTTATAAAACCCAAGGAATGAATGAAGTATTAGTGTAAAATCTATTTTGTTAGATTGAATGAATAAAAATTTTGAGAATGAAATTCATAGAAGAAAGGGTGAATGTAATATCCCGAGTGTTAAGATAACGATCCTTAGAAAAGGAAATAAAGGGGTTAAAAGATTTATAATACTCAAAATATAATTGAGTTCAAGTGAAAGAAATGAAATGAAACCTAGAATTTGTTAAAGTAGTGAATGTAGTTGTGAGACCCCAGATTTTATGAATAAAGATTTAATTTTCTCGAAATAATTTTTGTAAATATTATGGTGTGGATTTGATATAATGTTATAGTTGTGGGTAATATTTATAAATTTTGCAAAGTACGCAAGTTGTTATATAATATTCGATTGGTCAGAGAATTACGACGGAACAATCATTGGTGGACCCCACAACAGAATTATTGTTAGAGTGAGAAAACGACAAAAATACTTTATAAAAATAACGGCAGAAATTTTACCGTTAACTGTTGAACTACCCGATAGTAAAAGTACAGTAATACGCGTGGTTGCATAGTAGCACATGGTATTTATTACTGATGCTTACGTGAGAAGTCACTCAGTTATACTCAATTATTGCTACAGTAATTGCTGCATCATATCTCTTATATTATTGATTTAATTATTGTCACAATATCATCTGCATAATATTTAATATTATTAAATCAATAATTGAGACGATAAAGTTATTCATATTATTATTTGTAATATTGATAAGGTCTAGAAGTTCTGTCAAGGAGAGGTTTGGTCACCTAATTGCGCACCAATAAGGAGAAATTCTTATCGGAAAGCCCCCTCTTTCATGGGAACGACCTGGTTGTTAAATATTATGAGTTATAATATTAATGATGAATAAGTTGTGTTGATTAAAGATGAAATTGATTGTTCCATTGCATTGGAATTATTAGTGTTAGTGGAAATTAACATTTATTTCGATGATAATTGATGTCTGGAGGTTATATTGTTCACTCGGGTATTCGAAGAACTTTTCGTGTCAGAGTACTATTCACGAGTTACTATTCATGAGTTATTATTCTCGGGGTACTATTGATTCACATTCTTATACTATTAGGGGTGGTGGTGCAAGATTGATAATACTTGCATGACTAAGTTAAAAATAGAGGTACAGTTGAAGGTACTATATTGTAATTAATTTTTTCGCATGATTATACTATTTATTCACATGATTATACTATTTATTCACATTATTGTACTATTGATTCACATGATTTACTATTAGGGAAGTTGGTGCAAGATTGATAATACTTGCAGGACTAAATTAAAAATGAAAGAAAAGTTAGAGGTATTGTACTGTAATTTTTTGAGCCTCAAAATGTGCAATTATCGAAACTATATTTTCCTATAAATAGAACTCGTTCTTCCTTCATTTTTCACCAATTCACTAAATCTATAGAGCAGTTATTATAGAGAGAAATTATAGAGAGAAAGAAGAAAAGTATTCTGCTACTTCACTACTTCTATATTCAGTTTCTTCTAAGGTAGGGAATATTATTTGTTGTACTCGTAAGGGGTATTATTTCTTTTGTATTCATGAAGAGAACTTCTGTAATTCCATTCTTTATTATTATCTTGGAATAACCTGTCTATGCGAAGTACCGCATACATGGTGAAATTCTTCTATTATTTCATTCTTTACCATTCCGTTAGAACATCATGTCTCTGCTTTACGCATGACCTGGTTCCGTCTTTATTATTCTGTTAGAATATTCTGTCTATGCGTTTTGCACCGGACCTAGTTAAAGTCTTTATTATTCTCGTTGAATATCACATGCATGCGTTTTTTCTGTTGGACACGGTTAAAATCTTTATTATTCTCGTTAGAAATATCTTGTCCAAATGGCGTTTACGTCAAACCTGGTTCTGTCTTTATTATTCTGTTAGAATAACTTGCCTGTGCGGTCTACCGCATGCTTGGTGATTTCTTTTGTTATTCCATTCCTTATTATACTCAGTTGGCTAAAGTTTTGACTTCTATACTCCATGAAATTAGTGGAATATCCTTGATATTTGCGTTTCATCCAGTATCTTTTCATGGAAATATTCTTCTGAGCATTTTTGAATTTTACTCTACAAAGAAGTATCATGTTGACAATTTGGACGTTATTAGTTCCTGGATAAATTAATTCGTGAACTTATTTTTTTGAATTCTTATATCATTGTCATCATCCTCATGTTTATATTTTGTTGAAAATCATCTGTGGCCTGTAGTGCATAGATGGACTTGGTATGATTATGACCAGGGATTATTCGGTGTAATCATGATCGTAATATTACATATGATGTGGAAAAAGTCCTCATTGGCCCGTAGTGCATTGATGGACAGTTTTTGGTATGATTATGGCTATAGATTCTCTTCGGCCAAGGGTGCAAAGATGAATTATTTTATGGCATGATCAGGACCGTTGATGAAAACATGATTATTTTAAGCCGTAATGCATGGATAATTCGTTGTTGTGATACTAAAGAATATCCTTGGCCGTAGTGCAGGGGTGATTCGATGATGTGGATTATTTATTAAGCTGAGTCCCAGTGATAAAAGTGATGAAAAACCTTTTAAATCATAAAAGATAGTAGATTTTATTCTCTACTTAACTCTTTTAATGGATTGCTTGTTCATTAGTGATTAAACTTGATGTTTGTTATATTGTATCGGTTTAACAATCATTTTAAGGCTAATGATAATTTATTATGCATTATCTTAGTCATAATATTTCTTACTGGGCTAGTTGAGTTCACCCTTTCTTTCACTGTTCTCTTCAGGAAATGAGAATATAGCTTGTTAGTTCCTAGTAGGCACAAGTTATCTAGAAGGGGGGTTGAATAGATATTTGAAAATCTTTTCTTTTTAAACTTGTTCTTAGATAATGATTAAAACTTAGCGAAATTAGTATTTGTTTTAGTCTTCGTTACCAAGCAATGGAGTTATGAGCGAGTAAGGCAGTTATAGCAGATATAGCATGAATGTAAATGACACAGTTGTTTTTAAGTGGTTTAGAGCACTCAAAGCTCCTAGTCCAATCTTCTACTCAACAAGTAGGATATCCACTAAGGACGTCTTTTATAATCTTCTGAATCACACAGATTCCTTCTAGACCAACAGTTTAGGAACTTCTCTAGTTCACTTTTGAACTCTTCAAGTCTAGCAGACTTGGCTTTCTTACAGTTCACTACGAACTCTTCAAGTCCAGCAAACTTGGTACTCTTCTTTAGTTTATTAATAGTTGTTAAGTTCTTGATGGTTGCTACTCAGTCGCTGTGTAAGCACTTGTTCTAAAGAACTGAGTAGCTGAGCAAGCATTTGCAATATCTCAAATCGTAGAGTTGCGCTTGAGAGAAATGTTCACGTTGTTTGTTTAAGGCTTGCTTTTTTTTTCTCTCTCATCTGTCTGATCTGTGTATATATGTGATGTTGAAAACTATCCGTTGGATCCATCCGTTGTGGCATTAAATGCATCTGAACTTTCTGTACTGTGATGGAGACATTTCTACTCATCTTCTGAATTCTGCATTTTGGCCCACCGACACTTGCAGCAGGCGCTTCTCACCTACCACCTGAAAAGGTGTTTTGTCCCTCTTACCCATGGTACTATCCTTAGCTTCTTCACTACGCTTCTTTGTTGCATACTAAGGATATTTCATATATTCTGGGACTGATGAGTACTGCAGCATCTGGTATCCATTCCTTACTTGTTGAAAACACAGATCATGAGGCTCGACATTTTCTGACATGAGACAGATGATGCTCTACTATTTGGATCGTGATGTTCTACGATTTAGATCGTAGTGTCTTTGACATCTTTGCATACTATGAAGTTATTAGTTCGAGAGCACTACGGTTTCCCTTAATCCTTTGCACACTACGATCTTCTCTTGCTCGTGTTGTTGACTCTATGTTCCCGAGAGCACACTACGATCGTTGACTTGTAAAATTTCATGTTTCCTTCAGCATACTGTGATCGTAGAGTTGGCTCGGCAAACGTTTGGACCACTCTATGATTTTCGAAGAGTCCCCTTTAAGGTAAGCACACTACGATCTTCGGGCTCTATATTTTCTGCCTTGACTTCTGTAATATTATTCAGATGGATGCATTACGATTTCTTCAAGACTAATCTATTACATCTTAAGATCAACCTAACAGTTTTGATCTTTCTATCTATACATTCTTTATCAGAATGGTACACGTTGAAAGCTTAGATCAACCTAACAATTTTGATCTATCACTAAGTCCTTGTACATATATTCATTTAAGGACCTTACAAATAATCATGAACATATACATTAAAACATCAAATCATAATATGCATTCTCCCAACAATATCCCCCTATTTGATGTTGACATACCCAAGGAGATTTGTTGTCATGATTATTAGTGACTAGATGAATTTGCAGGAAATTTAAACATGACTTAGTATTTCAGTGAGCAGCTGAAATTTCTAAAGAATAAGTATGAATTTATTGATGATCAGAAGATATTATAATTCAGCATTACATCAATAGGAAATTTAAGTTTTAACTTATCTCTGTTTCCTTGACCTCTTATGTGGAGGTGGGTTGGCATACCTCTCATTCTTCTTTTCCTTTGAGCTTACTCATTTCTTGCTAACTCTTCCAGCTCGCTTAGACAGTTGGATTCTCTCCTTATGTCTGCGCTTGATGAATGCAGGATCTCCAATTGGCATTCTTATGCGTCTGAGAATCGCGTCTTGTGAGAGTAGGAGTTGGCTCTTGACGACTCAGAGGAATAGTTGTCACAATTGCCTACTGACCAGATCGTTGAGTCTGATGATGTCTTGCAGGAGGGCTTCGTGATGCCTGAGCATGAAATTGACTTCTCCCCCTTTCTTGACTTCCATGGCCTCCTCTGCCTCTGCCTTGGCTTCCCTGACCTCCTTGATCTCCTTTCCCTATATTATTCTCCCCCTTTATGTCAGCATCAAGGGTTCGAATATCTGCAGACAGCCGATTAACTCCTTGAACAAGCTCATTCAGTTGGCTTTGGGTTTGAGCAATGTCCTCTCTATTTTCCTTGATCTATTTTTCAGCTCTAGCTTCTTTATTTTGGAGGACTATCAGAATCATATCATTATTCTTCTCCTGATTGGCATAAGATTTCTGGAAGTCATAGACATAAGCTTTCAAGTTGAGAATATTGTCCAGCATAATTTGATGTTGACGATCTTGGTGTTTCTGCATTTCAAGTACAGCCTCTCTTTGCTTGGCAGCAACCTGGAAGTGGATCTCATATCTGTCTGACATACTCTTTAGAATCTCTTTGATAATTTCCCTTAGCCTCTTTGTAAGCTCAGTGTTCATAGTGCCAGGGAAATTGTTTGCAGCTGTTATCATTTTATTCAGCCGGATGTTAAGGAGATCAGAGTGAGATTCCAAACATGCTTCAATAGACTTGATCATCTGCTCAGAAGTTTCTTTCAAGTCATCCTTAGTGGGCAGGCTTGGTAAGGTATCATTTGTTTGAGGATTGTCTATTGGAGGGGTTCTTGGTTGGGATTGATCTTGCAAATTGTACAGAGCGAGATCTAGACTGAAGTAGTAATGCGATGAGGAGGATGGTATATTAGCTGGAGGGGCTTGGGTTTGGATGTCTGGGATAGGTGACTCTACGATTTTAATGTTGGACTCTACGATGTGGCTTGAGTCTGGAGTCGTAGAGTTGGTGATTTGAGGGAGCAGGGTAAGGTTGATTTCTTCTAGTTCTCCAGTTACATAATTTTTGAATTCTGCAACTAGAAACTGATTTACTGGATTGAGAATCACTTCCAGCCATTTAGGAAATTCATAGAAATAGCTAAATAAGATGATGGTAAGTGATTAGCTCTGAATTTGATAGGAGTAGACAATACCTCAGAGTTGTCTTTTGATGAGGAATGGTTGGTTAACAGCTTCTTGGCAAAGATGACTTTCCCTGGAAATCCATTAACCAGAACTAAGATTGCTGGATATTCCTTGAAGCTCCAGAATATGTGATCCCATGAATTCAGGATTTGAGCGATGATATGCCATCATGGGTAGGTAGGAAAACAATTGAGTGTACAGATAGCTCCTATATCCATCTTTCCCTACTCCAGTGATTTTAAGCTCATTATCATCATCATCATCATCATCATCTTCCTCTTTGTTGTTTTCTTCTGAAGATTCCATTATCTCAATGGTCTCTGCAAGGTTTGGCATTGGTTCCACTTTATCTTGGGCAGGGACCTCTTCTTCAGCCATTGGGACATCATGAGGCTCCCCCTCAACATGAACATCTTTTTGGAGGTTTAGAAACTCCCCCTCAGCTGGTACAACTTCTTCTAAGTTCAGAAAGTCCCCTTCAGCTGGAACATCTTCTTGAACTGTAGACTTTTCTGCCTCAGCTAGTGTATACTCAGTCATGAGAATTTCAGGGATCTCCCCCTCAGCTAGAGCACTGTCTTCTTCGTTTGCTTGGGGCAGTTCTACTTTTGAAGCCATACTCTTGGCTTCCTTTTTCAGCACTTTTTCATTTTCAAGAATATACTTCTTGACCAGCTTCCTCTTTGATTTGCTGGGTTTAGCCACCATTTCTAGATTCTCTTGAGTCTTTGGTTTGCCATGTTCAACAACCACTCTTCTTGAAGCAGCTTCTTCCATTTGTGCCACACTTGGCCTGGTCTCAGAGAATAGCAGAGACTCTACGATCGAAGAAACTGTTGGTCTTTTGGACTTATGACCAGTTTTGTTCTTCTTTAGGATCTGTGATATGGTGGCTTGATCCTCTTCAGCTTCTTCTTGTTGTTGCATCTTCCTTAGCCTCCTTAGAGTCTCTATGTCAGAGGACTCTACAGAAATGTCAGTTGTAGATCCTTGAGGCTCTTCAATTTGTCTTGCCCTTAGCTTTCTCTTGCCCTTGCTTTTTCTGGCAAGAGTAGAGGGTTCTCCCTTATCTGCTTCTCCTTCTTCTTCAACTTCTCTGACAACAAACATGCCTCCTGGAAAGCCTGCCTCCTTTAGTTCCCCAGTTCTCCCACTTGACTCTGTCATCATTCGAACATACTCAGCAGGGTTCCTTTCTCAGTTCTTAAACAACTGCTGGGTCATTCTTCGATTAGGGTTGATGGCTTCTCCTTCATCATCCCCAATTTTGTCACCCAGTGCAAATTGCAGAATGATGCTTATGAATCTCCCATACAGCATCTTCGGGGTGCTCTTTGATTTCTTCGAGTTGACTATCCACTTGTCGATCCACTCGAGCAACACAACTCTATAGTTGAGTTGTGTACCATGAACCATAGCCGTCATGAGCTTAAGCTGAGTCTCATTTACCGAGTCATGACCTGAGCTTTTACAGCAGATGCATTTCTCAATAATGTCAGCCAAAAATTCGTACCTCTGAGGGAACTCCTTCTTTTTGTAGCCTTTCACAGAGGGGTTCTTTTTGTGATGCATTTTCTTCAGTCCCTCTTGGAAGCCTATGCTGTCTAGAAATGGGTGCCCCACATTCTTGAAACCTAGGGCCAGGTTGAAGTCTTCTTCCCTAAGTCTCATTTTTACTCCCTTTACTTGAGTAGTGATGGTGTTGTGTTCATACACTCCATTCTTATAGAACTCCTTCACTAACTTTGGATAGATGAGTGTATCGGTGCTCAATGCCTCTTCGAGATCCGCCTTCTTTAGTAAGGCCAGCGTCTTGTGAAATATTGGTGGAACATCCTTGAACTCATCGAAACAGAGTCTGTAGCCTGAAATTACATTTGAAGCATCCATTGATTCTGTAGTTAAGAAGTGAGATACGACTGAGCTTTCTTTTGATTTAGGGTTTTGCTTTGAGAGAGAGAGATAATCTTTTGAACTTCAGATTTCAAAAACACCATTTCAATTTGTACTTGTAGCTTCCCTCTCTCTTTTTGACTTAGGGGGATAGGTGTCGCCTTTTGATTGGCTCTACAATTTTGACTGTCTAGGAATGTACTAATTTGCCCTTTTAGTCTTCAGAGCTGAGGTGTCTTTAGGATGACTACGATCGTAGAGGTAGTCTTCTGTTCGTTGAGTCTGTCCTGCGATCGTCGAGTCTGTCCGGCAGTCGTTGAGTCTGATCAGCATTAGTAGAGTCTGTCCCACGATCGTCGAGTCTGTCTGGATCCTTGTGATGAGTTTTTGACTAAGCATTGTTTTTAAGGTAACTCAGGAAGGCCAACCTCTTGGTGTGATTCAAGGGTTAGGTTTGTCCCTGAGGCACCTCTTAGAGAGATTGCTTTGTTATGAAGCTTGTCATCACAGGATTCACTTTGCTTGTTGAAAGGACTTTTGGTCATCGTAGAGTCTGCACTATGATAGTTGAGTCTTTGCTACGATAGTTGAGATAGTTGTCTATTCAGCTCTACGATCGTGAACTTTCCTTGATCATGTCTACGATTTTGAGTACAGCCTTTATATCTGTCATGGTTAGCACAATCTAGAGCATACATTTCATGGTTGAAGATTTAGCATGCCTAGCTCACTAATTAACTTGTTAAATCTGGATTCATCTAGTGGTTTTGTAAAAATATCAGCAAGTTGATTTTCACTAGGGATATATTGTAAAGATATAGTTCCATTTTGTACATGATCCTTAATGAAGTGATACCTTATTTCTATATGCTTGGTCCTAGAATGCATGACAGGATTATGAGTTATTGTTATGGCACTTGTGTTATCACAGTGTATGGGAATAGATTTGAAATCGAACCCATAGTCAGCTAGCTGATTTTTCATCCATAGGATCTGAGCACAGCAGCTGCCAGCAGCAATATATTAAGCTTCTGCAGTTGAAGTAGACACTGAGTTTTGCTTTTTGCTAAACCAGGACACAAGTCTGTTTCCAAGAAGTTGACAGGTGCCACTGGAACTTTTTCTATCTATTTTGCATCCTGCAAAATTAGCATCTGTGTATCCTATTAGTTTAAATGAGGATTCCTTGGGATACCACAGCCCCAAGTAGGGTGTACCCTTGAGATACCTGAAGATCCTCTTTACAGCAGACAAATGTGACTCATTAGGGTTAGCCTAAAATCTAGCACATATGCATGTTGCAAACATTATATCTGGTCTACTGGCAATTAGGTATAAAAGAGACCCTATCATACCTCTGTATTGAATGATATCAATACTTTTACCTTTCTCATCCTTGTCAAGCTTGGTTGTAGGAGCAATTGGTGTTTTAATGGAGAGAGGCTGATTCCATGCCATACTTCTTTAGTAAGTCTTTGATGTATTTGGCTTGGTTGATGAATATTCCTTCATCAGTCTGCTTCACTTGCAGTCCAAGGAAGAAATTCAGCTCACCCATCATGCTCATTTCAAACTTGCTCTGCATTAGCTTAGAGAATCTCTTACATAACTTTTCATCAGTAGAACCAAAAATGATATCATCAACATATATTTGAACTAGTAAGACTTTGTCTTTATGCTTTCTAAGAAATAGTGTGGTATCTACTCTACCTCTAGTGAATCCATTTTCTATTAAGAAGTTAGTCAGTGTTTCATACCATGCTCTAGGTGCTTGTTTAAGACCATATAAAGCTTTATCTAATCTATAGACATAATTGGAAAGAGATGGATTGATGAAACCTGGAGGTTGCTCTACATAGATTTCTTCTTGGAGTTCTCCATTTAGAAATGCACTCTTGACATCCATCTGGAAGACTTTGAACTTCATGTGGGTAGCAAAGGCAAGAAAGATTCTGATGGCTTCTAGTCTGGCAACGGGTGCAAATGTCTCATCATAGTCAATTCCTTCTTCTTGAGAGTAGCCCTTTGCCACTAATCTTGCCTTGTTTCTGGTAATGACCCCATCTTCATCCATTTTGTTCCTGAAGACCCACTTGGTTCCTATGACAGGATGACTCTTTGGTCTGGGCACCAATCTCCAAACTTTGCTTCGTTCAAATTGGTTGAGTTCTTCCTGTATGGCTTCTATCCAACTGGAGTCTTCCATAGAATCCTCTATCTTCTTTGGCTTTATCTGTGACAGGAAGCTTAGATAAAAGCATTCATTCTGAGTAGCAGCTCTTGTTTTGACTCTTGCACTTGGATCTCCAATGATTAGATCCTGAGTGTGATCTCTTGCCCATCTGTTCCCGGTTGGGACATCTGTCCTGATGCCTTCCTGTCTTAAATCATCAAGGTCTATCTCTTCTTCTTGGATTAGAGGCTCGCTGTCCTGGATGGACCTTTCTACGATTTCATTATCATGCTCTACGACTTCACTATCTGGCACTACAATCGTAGTGTTGGGCTCGACGATTTCATTCGTAGTGTCTGCACTATCGGTCGTAGTGTCTTGAGGTACTGCTTTGTCTAAGTCAGTTTCATCAAAGATGATGTGTATTGAGACTTCGACATTTAGTGTCTTCTTGTTAAACACCCTGTAAGCTTTGCTGTCTGTGGCATATCCAAGAAAGATCCCTTCGTCTGACTTGGGCTAGAATTTTGTCAGATACTACTTTCCATTGTTGAGAATATAGCATGAACAGCCAAAGATATGGAAATAGCTGACACTCGGCTTCCTTCCTTTCCACAGTTCGTAGGGTGTCTTCTTGATCGTAGAGTGAATTAATGATCTATTTTGTGTGTAGCATGCAATGTTGACAGCTTCTGTCCAGAAGTATTCAGGAAGACGAGCTGCTGCTAGTAGAGTCCTTCCAGCCTCTATCAGGGTTCTGTTCTTTCTTTCAGCAACTTCATTTTGTTGAGGAGTTCGTGGAGCTGAGAAGTTATAACTGATGCCATTGTCTGAGCAGAACTTGTCTATCTCTGAGAAATAAAATTCTCTTCCATGATCACTCCTTATAGCCTTGATTTTCTCTCCTTTCTCGTTCATCACCAGTCTAAACATCTTGATTAATTCGGAGCTTGTCTCATCCTTTGAGGTTAAGAAAAATACCCATGTGAATCTAGTGAAGTCGTCGACTATGACTAGAGAGTATCTTTTTCCTCCAAGACTAACTGTTGGGATTGGTCTAAAGAGATCCATGTGGAGCAGCTGCAGGGGTTTGTCAATGGAGTTGGCAGTCTAGCTCTTGAATGAGCTTCTGGTTTGATTTCCAAGCTGGCAGGCATTGCATGGCCTTTCCTTCACAAAGTTGAACTTGGATAGACCAGCTACGAGGTCTTTTGATGCCAGTTTGGACATGCTTTTGAAGTTTAAGTGAGATAGCCTTCTATGCCATAGCCAGTTCATTTCCTCGGATGCTTTTGCCAGAAAACATATTGTCTCATCAGAGCTTAGTTGACCAAGATCTACTGTGTAGACATTTCCTTCTCTTATTCCGGTCAGCTTTATGACAAATGTCTTCAAATCTCTGACTAGACATTGGTTGTTGAGAAATGTTACTTGGTGACCCTTGTCGCAGAGTTGGCTGATACTTAGAAGGTTGTGTTGGAGTCCTTCCACATAAGCTACTTTACTGAAAGATACTGCACCATTGCCAGCAGAACTAACTCTTCTTGTCTTGCCCGAGCCGTTATCTCCCAAGATGACTGAGGGACCCTCCATTTCTACATAGTTAGATAGTAGAGCTTTGTTCCCTGTCATATGCCTTGAGCATCCACTGTCCAGATACCATGTTTAGGTCGTGGAGCTCTTTTCCTGTCAAAACATTTGAACCTTCATTTTGGTACCCATATTTGCATGGGACCTTCATTGTTAGTGCCTTTGGGGACCCAAATTTGTTTAATCTTGGGTCTCACATGCATGAAGTTATAATAACACTTTGTAGCCCTATGACCATTTTTATTGCGTATGAAACATCTATTATGATGCATATCTGTGTGTGTGTGGTGATTCATCTTCCACTTGGACTTGTGTGGTTCCTTAGTTAACCTTCTGTTAAACTGATTCTCTTTCTTCCACGTGTCCTTAGGTTTCATAAATGGTGATGAGTGTGCCTTACCTCTACTGCACCTTCCCAGTTGATTTGTAGAGTTGGTCTTACTTGACTCTACGATTCTTTGAGGTGGGTAAATAGAAGTTGGGTTACTCTTCTCCTTTATGAATCCCAGGCCAGCATGAGATTCTTTACTTCTTTGAGTATAACTAGAAATAGTAGAACAAGGTTGAACTGGTTCTTCCAACTGTGAGGATTTCACAAAAGCAATGCCTCTACCAAAACATGAGACATTACTAGTGCTAGTTTCCATTTTCTTTTCCACACTTAGCTCTGAGATGGATTCCCCAAAGCCTAGGCCTGTTCTGTCGAATGTGCTTCTCTGACTAGAGAGCAGGCAGTCCATGGATGATGAGGATTTGTTCCATGCAGAGATTGTCTTCTCTAGATCCTCAATTTTAGAGGTTAGCTTAGACTCTCTTTCAGGCGTGATGTGTGTTTTCTGTTTTAAAGTTTCATTCTCAGCTTCAAGCATGGAGAGAAGATTAGTACTTAGAAGGGCTGTTTCAAGCTCTTCTTGAACTTTCTTCTTCTCCTCTTGAAGAAGTGAATGATCTTTAGACAAGACTCTGAACCACTTCATGTATTGATGTAGGTCAGTGGTTATGCCATGCAAAGCAGTTCTTAAGTCACTTATATCTACATCAGGAAAATTAAAATCAAATACCTCATCGATACTTACATCATGTATGTTTAGGCTTTGTTTGTCCTTTGCATGTTTGGCCATTAAGCACAGATTGGCCATATGTGGTTCTTCCTCATCTCCGGAGTCTGCATTTGATTCATTATCTAAATCACTCCACGATCCTCCGGCAACCAGACCTTTGTCTCTTTTCTGAGGCCTCTTGGTTCCTTTGTATTCTTTTTTTGCATGAGATTTCTTCTTTAGTTCTTCTTTGATAGGCTTGTTTTAGTTGGCAATGAAATGACCAGGTTTCTTGCAGTTGTAGCATAAATCATTCATTTGTTCCTGGCTGACGTAGTTGCTGACTTTCTTTGGCTTGCCGGTTCTGCCTTGTCGCATGAACCTTCTTAGTCTCTTTACCAACATAGCAAAGTCATCGTGTCATCGTCTTCATCATCATCAGAATCAATCTCAGTTATGACTTTTGATACACCTTCATTTGCCTTGAGAGCAACACCCTTATCATTTCTTCTTCCTTCTGATAAGGTTTCGGCGCGTTGGGTTAACTCCAGTTCAGACGTCAGAGATTTCCATACGATTGTTGAACTCGTCATCTCATTAAGATTATTTGATTCTCTTATTATTTTGTGGTCTTTGCATCCCACACCTCGGTGGTAGGGCTCTCATGAACTTTATGGTTAGATCCTTGTTAGGATACATCTTCCCATACGCTTTCGAGAGAGTCGAAAGCGTAACGTTGAATCTTTCATAGGTTGCGATCACGTTTTCTCCCCCACACATGAAGCGAACATTTCATACTGTTGTGTCAGGAGAGACTGCTTGTTCTCTCTGACTTCTTTAGTTCCTTCGTGCATAATCAGTAGTGCTTCCCAAACTTCTTTAGCTGTTTTGCTGTTTACAACATTTTTAAACAGATCGTCCTCTATGGATTGGAACAGGATGTTATTCACCTTTTTATCAAGTTAGACAGCTCTCTTCTCTGTGTCTGTCCATTCTTCTTTAACTTTGATTTGTACTTTGTTTGGATCATCAATGGTTGGTGCAAGCTTTGTTGGTATATAGGGCCCATTAAGAACAGTCTCAAATAGATCTTCATCTATTAAGTCCATGTGAAGCTTCAGATCCCCGACTTTCCAGTTAGCAAATTTATCCTTGTTGCACATTGGTGGCTTGCTGCCTCCCCCGGTCCAGGATTCACTTGGTACGAGTGCCATTTGGATCTACTAAAGCGTGTAAGCTATAAAATAGAACTTGCTCTGATACCAATTGTTAGTTCCTAGTAGGCACAAGTTATCTAAAAGGGGGGTTGAATAGATATTTGAAAATCTTTTCTTTTTAAACTTGTTCTTAGATAATGATTAAAACTTAGCGGAATTAGTATTTATTTTAGTCTTCGTTACCAAGCAATGGAGTTATGAGCGAGTAAGGCAATTATAGCAGATATAGCATGAATGTAAACGACACAATTGTTTTTAAGTGGTTCAGAGCACTCAAAGCTCCTAGTCCACTCTTCTACTCAACGAGTAGGATATCCACTAAGGATGTCTTTTACAATCTTCTGAATCACACAGATTCCTTCTAGACCAGCAGTCTAGGAACTTCTCTAGTTCACTCTTGAACTCTTCAAGTCCAGCAGACTTAGCTTTCTTACAGTTCACTACGAACTCTTCAAGTCCAGCAGACTTGGTATTCTTCTTCAGTTGATTGATAGTTGTTAAGTTCTTGATGGTTGCTACTCAGTCGTTGTGTAAGCACTTGTTCTAAAGAACTGAGTAGCTGAGCAAGCTTTGCAATATCTCAGATCATAGAGTTGAGCTTAAGAGAGATGTTCACGTTGTTTGTTTAAGGCTTGCTTTTTTTTCTCTCTCATCTATCTGATCTGTATATATGTGATGTTGAATACTATCCGTTGGATCCATCCGTTGTGGCATTAAATGCAACTGAACTTTATGTACTGTGATGGAGACATTTCTGCACATCTTCTGAATTCTGCATTATGGCCCACTGACACTGCAGGCTGCTTTCTCACCTACCATATGAAAAGGTGTTTTGTCCCTCTTACCCGTGGTACTATCCTTAGCTTCTTCACTACGCTTCTTTGTTGCATACTAAGGATATTTCATTAAAATTTAAATAGATACACTTAGAAGGGGGGGGGGGGGGTTGAATAAGTGTAGGCACAAACTATGTTCAATTTTTATTTTTAATGCAGTAAGCTAGATTACCAAATCAGGATATTATTGAGTTAGTTGATTTTACTAATGCAGGCAGCTGGATGGAAAAACAATATAGACTCACAAAAAGCAATCACACCAACATCGGAATTTTTACGTGGTTCAACTACTACCCTCTAGAATAGTAGTCTAGTCCACGTCCAATACCAACTAGTATCGGAGACTCACTTTTATTAAACTCTTCCAATTACAATACAAGTTTCAATACTTTGAACACATGTGTTCCCTGTGCACCTATGCACACTTAAGCACCCATGCTTTCTTTATACTTGGCTGTAAGAGGTAAGTAATTCAAGACAGATTTATATGTAATATTGACTGAGATAGGAAATGAAAGATACAAACTAGAGGTCTAATGATCAAGCAATATATTACTCACCAACTCAAGGCTCTAGTATGAAATGATATGCAAGATGAATGTTACCAGAATGTTTTAGAAGCAGCAACTCTATCTCAATGAAAAACAATCTCGTAGCTTGTAAGCTTATCAGTTCCTGTGTATGTTTTTCGTAACTTTATTTGTTAATGAGCTCAGATTATATAGACGACTCCTGAATATTACCGTTGCTAACATATTGTACAAATCTTGATGTACTTCGTTAATTATGATATCCTTAATGTGTTTTCCATAATAGATATTCTGAGATATCATGCTATTAGTAACTTTCGGCTAATTGATTTCCATTTGTAGATTTCCACTGCCCAATTTCTAAAATGCCGGAAGTCAACTTCTAGAATTACCATATATATTTGCTGGCATGTTTCCATACTACTAACCATACATCGGACCATTAGATTTAACCAATTTGATTTCTCAAATCATGAGCCAAGATTATGGCGCAAGATGGTAATTTATGCAATCAATTAGTTATCTTAATTTAATTGCCTAGAATTGAGATCCTTGATTTATGCAACATGATTTATGATGTAATATCTATGATGACATGATTTATGCTTACCATTTACTTGTTGGCCGGTGTTCCACATATTGGACCACTGATTATGCCCAATTAGATTTTTAGAATTATGAGGCAAGATTTATGGAGCATAATTATTGCTATATAATTTGTGGAAAATTATTCAATCAACTCGTTTCTTTAGTAAGTTCGCATGATTTAAGATATGTCAAGTTGATGGTATGATATTTACTAACATCCATTGTTTATTCCAGATTACCAAATATATCAAGGTTTGATTTCTTATGTCATGGTAAGAGATACCGGCCCATGTATATTAGTGCTAGTGACTTAGCACGTGGCACCAAGTATGAGAATGAAATTATGTAATGCACATGTCCTAGAGCCTTATTTTGGAAAGAAATAAATGCTAAGATCTTACATATATTCCTAGGACTCAAATTTTCTTTTCTTTCTTCAAGGCTGTCTTGGCTTTGTAATTTCTTCCTTGACGTTTTCTGAAGTTCCATATCTTTCCCTGAAATAATATAGCATTGATTAGAGAAATAATCGAGTCATCATCAAAACATGCAGTGTGACATAAGTCAACATTCATATATTCTGGGACTGATGAGTACTGCAACATTTGGGATCCATTCCTCACTTGTTGAAAACACAAATCATGAGGCTCGACATTTTCTGACATGAGACAGATGATGCTCTACGATTTGGATCGCGATGTTCTACAATTTAGATCGTAGTGTCTTTGACATCTTTGCATACTACGAAGCTATTAGTTCGAGAGCACTACGATTTCCCTTAATCCTTCGCACACTACGATCTTCTCTTGCTCATGTTGTTGACTCTACGTTCCCGAGAGCACACTACGATCATTGACTTGTAAAACTTCATGTTTCCTTCAGCATATTGTGATCGTAGAGTTGGCTCGGCAAATGTTGGGACCACTCTACGATTTCTGAAGAGTCCCCTTCAAGGCAGGCACACTACGATCTTCAGGCTCTACGTTTTCTGCCTTGACTTCTGCAATGTTGATTAGATGGATGCACTACGATTTCTTCAAGACTAATCTATTATATCTTAAGATCAACTAAACAGTTTTGATCTTTCTATCTATACATTCTTTATCAGAATGGTACACGTTGAAAGCTTAGATCAACCTAACAATTTTGATCTATCACTAAGTCCTTGTACATATATTCATTTAATGACCTTACAAATAATCATGAATATATACATTAAAACATCAAATCATAATATGCATTCTCCCAACATAGCTGTGACGAGTCGGGGAACGGAGTGATGGTCCTAGATGGTGCATTAGTAGTCCTCATTATTCTGTGAAATAGTGTGATAATAATTGTAATGAGGACTCCCTTTGAGTTTGTATACTCTCTAGTAGATAATATTTGTATTCAAACTCACGATTCATGTTTTGTCGTATTGTACACCTACAATTGTATTATTAAGTTGTATTTGAATTACGCACTATGTATCTGGCAAGCACCCAAGATGGGTGATGTATACCTAATTTTGGGGGCGTCAAAGTTGGTATCAAAGCTTAGGATATGATCCACGGCTAAGATGTGAGACAAGAACTAGGAGGGGAGAGACGGGGAATTCCTTCGCTAGTATGACCTACCTAAGTTTATTTGGTATTTAATTGGTCGGTCATAGTATAGCGATAATATGTGATATGTTAATTAACCCTTGTTTTGTGGCAGTGTTTGAAAATGGCATCTGAAAATGCTGAGATAAGCAATGAAGCACATGAGAGCTTTGATTCAGCTCCACCAAAAGGTAACGACCAACAACACGATAATAATCATACTGGTGGCAACGACCATCGGAACAATGAAAACCATCGTGGGGGAAATTATCATGCCAAGAATGGTAACCACTTCGGTGGTAATCATGGCCAAGATAATAGAAGTGGAAATTTCAAGAAGAGAAGGTCATTTAGTTCGATTGTGTCGTATAGTGAAGTCAAGTCCAGCTGGGACGGTGGCACCAAAGGAGGATACGGACAAAATAAAGTCGGTGGTTTCAGGAAGAGCGTTTTTCGTGACTTCTCAAAAAGGGAGTGACCTGAACAAAGTTAGCATGAGTTAGTTAATTATAAATTCTTGCAAAGTCTATACCTTATTCGATACCGGTTCTACCTATTCTTTTATCTCTCTTGCTTGCGCTCAACGTTTAAATTTGACTTCGGAGAAATTAGACTTTGACTTATTGGTTGAAACTCCGTTAGGAGAAACCTTCATTACATGTGCTATCCAAGTATTGGATGAGAGTCACAGTTTTGAATGATATTTCTATCGTTAATAAATTCTTGACGTATTCTTGAAGACTTCTTAGCCTACCCCTAGAGCATGAAATCGAATTTTGTATTGACCCCAGTACAAAACCCATTTCTTAAACCCTCAAATATTTTCTTCACCTAAAACGAACGTAACATGTGCCCAAGATATTGGCTCGAGCTGTTGAGGATTACGATCATATCATTCAATACCATCGTGGAAAAGCGAATGTGGTAGCTGACGCGTTGAGTAGAAGATCGTATGCGTTTAAAAGTGCGAATATACGAACCCCCGTGAAGATAACGAATATACGAGTAGAATTGACTTTAATCGATAAAGTTAAAGTCGCTCAAGCTACACACTTGGAGCTGATGAATATGAAGAATTAAGAAGGTTCAAGAGGGCGTTATTCTAGAAGCAAGAATCGACGAAGAGAAGAAATCTGAACCCTCGATTTAATTGGCCCATTTGAAATCCTCGATAGAGTAGGAACTGTGGCTTATAGACTCGTTTTACCGTTAAGTATGTCGCGTGTTCATAACGTTTTTAACGTATCGACGTTACGTAAATATGGGGATGACCCGAACCACATTATTTTTAGAACCCGACGAGATAGCGGATTATTTAACGTATGAGGACATACGTGTTAAAATCTTGGATAAGAAGGATTATATTCGACACTCAGAGGTTATACCTCAAGGGTTAGAATTTGAAGTGAGGTCAAGGTATCCTCACCTGTTCGGCATACTAGGTACATACGTAAATTTCGAGGGCGAAATTTCATAAGGAGGGGAGATTGTGAGACCACAGATTTTATGAATAAAGATTTAATTTTCTCGAAATAATTTTTTTAAATATTATGGTGTGGATTTGATATAATGTTATAGTTGTGGGTAATATTTATAAATTTTGCAAAGTACGCAAGTTGTTATATAATATTCGATTGGTCGGGGAATATTCTTTTATCGGGGAATATTAAATGCGATCAAGACAATCATTGGTGGACCCCATTAATGGAATTATTCATTTTCGAGAAAACGACAAAAATACTTTATGAAAATAATAACGGAAGTTTTACCGTTAACTATTGAACTATCCAGGTAGTAAAAAATACGATAATCTGGCGTGGTTGCATAAGTAGTAATACAGTATTGATTATTGATGCTTACGTGAGAAGTCACTCGGTTATACTCAATTATTGCTACAAAGAATTATTGCATCATATCTCTCATATTATTGATTCAATTATTGTCACAAAGATCATCATCGCATAATATTTATTATTATTAAATCAATAATTGAGGCGACAAAGTTATTCACATTATTATTTGCAATATTGACAATGTCTAGAAGTTACATCGAGGAGGTTTGGTCACCTAATCAATGCGCCAATAAGGAGAAATCCTTATCGAAAAGCCCCTCTTTCACGGGAACGACACGGTTGTTAAATATTGTGAGTTATAATATTAATGATGAATAAGTTGTGTTGATTAAAGATGAAATTGATTGTTCCATTGCATTGGGATTATTAGTGTTAGTGGAAATTGACATTTATTTTGATGATAATTGATGTCTGGAGGTTATATTGTTCACTCGGGTATTCGGAGCACTTTTCGTGTTAGAGTACTATTCACAAGTTACTATTCACGAGTTACTATTCACAAGTTATTATTCACGGGGTACTATTGATTCACATTCTTATACTATTAGGGGTGGTGGTGCAAGATTGATAATACTTGCATGACTAAGTTAAAAATGGAGGTACAGTTGAAGGTACTATACTGTAATTAATTTTTTCACATGATTATACTATTTATTCACATGATTATACTATTTATTCACATGATTGTACTATTGATTCACATGATTTACTATTAGGTGAGTTGGTGAAAGATTGATAATACTTGCAGGACTAAATTAAAAATGAAAGAAAAGTTGGAGGTATTGTACTATAATTTTTCGAGCCCCAAAACGTGAAATTATCGAAACTATATTTTCCTATAAATAGAAGCTCATTCTTCCTTCATTTCTCACCAATTCACTAAAGCTATAGAGCAATTATTATAGAGCGAAATTATAGAGAGAAAGAAGAAAAGTATTATGCTACTTCACTACTTCTATATCCAGTTTCTTCTAAGGTAGGGAATATTATTTGTTGTACTCGTAAGGGGTATTATTTCTTTTCTATTCATGAAGAGAACTTCTATTATTCCATTCTTTATTATTATGTTGGAATAACTGCATACATCGGCAATCCGCATACATGGTGAAATTCTTCTATTATTTTATTCTTTACCATTAGATTGAGCATCCTCGTCTCGTGCTTTTACGCATTTGACACGCTCAAAATCTTTATTTTTCTGTTGGAATATCCATGCTCATGCATTTTTTATTTGGACTGGTTCCGTCTTTATTATTCTATTGGAATATCTTTATGCGTGTATTTTATCTTTGGACTTAGTTCCGTCTTTTATTATTCATTTGAATATCACGTGCAATGCGTTTTACGCCGGACTGGTTCTACATCTTTATTATTCTATGGGAATAACCTACCTGTGCGGTCTACCGCATGCTTGGTGATTTCTTTTGTTATTCCATTCCTTATTATACTCAGTTGGCTAAAGTTTTGACTTCTATACTCCATGAAATTAGTGGAATATCCTTGATATTTGCGCTTCATCCAGTATCTTTTCATGGAAATATTCTTTTGAGCATTCTTGAATTTTACTCTACAAAGAAGTATCATGTTGACAATTTGGACGTTATTAGTTCCTAGATAAATTATTTCGTGAACTTGTTTTATTGAATTCTTATATCATTGTCATCATCCTCATGTTTATATATTGTTGAAAATCATATGTGGCCTGTAGTGCATAGATGGACTTGGTATGATTATGACCAGGGTTTATTAGGTGTAATCATGACCGTAATGTTACAAATGATGTGGAAAAAGTCATCATTGGCCCGTAGTGCATTCATGGACAGTTTTTGGTATGATTATGGCTATGGATTCTCTTGACCAAGGGTGCAAATATGAATTGTTTTATGGCATGATCAGGACCGTTGATGAAAACATGATTATCTTTAGCCGTAGTGCATGGATAATTCGTGGCCGTGATACTAAAGAATATCATTGGCCGTAGTGTAGGGGTGATTCGTTGATGTGGATTATTTATTAAGCTGAGTCCCAGCGATAAAAGTGATGAAAAACCTTTTAAATCATAAAAGATAGTAGATTTTATTCTCTACTTGACTCTTTTAATGGATTGCTTGTTCCGTTGTAGTTAAACTTGATGTTTGTTATATTGTATCAGTTTAACACTGTTTAAGGCTAATGATAATTTATTTTGCATTATTTTAGTCATAATATTTCTTACTGGGCTAGTTGAGCTCACCCTTTCTTTCTCTGTTCTCTTCAAGAAATGAGAATATAGCTGGGACGAGTCGGGGAATGGAGTGATGGTCCTAGATGGTGCATTAGTAGTCCACATTATTCTGTGAAATAGTGTGATAATAATTGTAATGAGGACTCCTTTTGAGTTTGTATACTCTCTAGTAGACAATATTTGTATTCAAACTCACAATTTATGTTTTGTCGTATTGTACACGACAGTTGTATTATTAAGTTGTATTTGAATTCTGTACCATGTATCTAGCGACCCAAGATGGGTGATGTATACCTAATTTTGGGGGCGTCACAGTAGTAGGAAATATAAAACCTATATTTAGATAAAATGATGAAAGATTACTCTGAATTATTTGTTTAATTGGTGTCTTTGATTCCGGGGACAGAATCTTGTAAGTAGGGAAGATTGTAACGAATGAGTGGTTTGAGTTGTGATTCTGGGGACAGAATCCTTGTAAGGAGAGAATGATGTAACAATCCAGATTTTTAATTTTAATATTTAAATATTTATTAAATTATATAAATATTTAATGGATGTATTGAATAAATATATGTTTAATTGATTTGATTTGATTGGGTTAATTATTTATTTAATAAATAATTAATGAGTTAAGAAAAGTAATTATTTTGAAATAGTAATCTAATTTAATTTAATAATTAAGTTTAGAGTTTATAATGATTAAATAAATTATTATATTATGCATTGAATTGTTATTAGAATTAATTAATTAATTATGAAAACTTAATTAAATAAAAGTGTGACAAATAACTATATTATAAGTGGTTATTAAAATAAATTAAAGTAATTTTAATTTATTTTGCCAAACAAGGCTTAAATATATTAAGCCTTAAATTTTAAATAATTTTGCCAAACAAAGCCCTATGGCTTTTGGATTTTAAATTTTGAATTATTAATGATATAAAATAGATAATATATATTATATATGTTATAACTGACATGTAATTATTATTATATTAAGTATATGGCAGTTTCGTACGTTTGGGTTTTAGTTGTATTTGGTTTTACGTATATTGAATTTAGCTTAAGCCTAAGGAAGGAAAAAGAGAAGTTGTTTTGAGAAAAGAAAGTTACAGAGTATTTGTGAGAGGATTTAGAGAGAATTCTTGAAGTTTCAAACGAATTACATTGGTGTTAGCAAAGATTATCTGACCAATTAAAAGGTATGTTGCATATTCTTTACACGTATATATGTTTTACAGTATAATGCTTAAATTTGTGTTCTTGAAATTCACTGTGTTTTATAGTATAAAGTTCGTAATTCATATATTATAGTTGAGTATGAAATTATGAAGTTGTAATAATATAAATATTCTATATATACATATAGGTGATTGTATTAAGAGGATATACATGTATGTGATTATGTGAATTACAATCAAAAAGAAAGAAAATAGTTTTTACGGTAAAAATATATGCATGAACATGTTTTGTAGGATAACAAAATTGGTAATTGATTGTATGCTAGTTGTAAAATTGAAGTGTGATTATGTTAATTGGGTATTAAATGAAGAGAACTTAGTTCAAAGGAATCAAATTGGTGTATCAAAATGATTACAGTGTTCACTGTGTTAAGTAATATTAAAGATGGGTTTTTTGGGTTGAAAATATGGTTTTCAAAGATTTAAGTTCTCTTAAATTATTGTTCAATAGTTTTAAGTTAATATATGTATGCTTGGTGAGGTTATGTGTAAATTACATCAGTTATATGTATGTAATTAGTTGCTAGAATTTTTTAAACAGACCGAAAATGGTCTTCGTGCTCGGTTCTGTTAGTTTTTGGTGCCCAGCACCAACAATGCAACTCAGGTAAGAAATTGCACCCGCGCCGTAAATTTGTGTCCCAAATATGAAATTCGTGCCTAACACCAATTTAAGCGTTGCTTGGCGCCCATTGGTTAGCCTAGTTCTCATGTGGCTTTAATGCAAGTCTGGGTCCAACAGTTTTGATCTCCTGTAGTAAAATGGCCATAACTTTCTCATACGAACTCCGATTGAGGTGATTCAAGATGATCCGGAACGGGGACGAGTAGACCTACAACTTTCGTTCTTTACGTTTTTCAATTTGAGGTCTGTAACAGTAGTAAAAATGGTTATCTTTAGGAATGTTGTGTTTTCGGGGGCAATCGGAGGGCGTCGGGCATGCACGTATGCATGTGTAGTGCTCCTGACGATAAAAGATGTTATTCTAAGTTAATATGGTTTTCAAAGATTTAAGTTCTCTTAAATTATTGTTCAGTAGTTTTAAGTTAATATATGTATGCTTGGTGAGGTTATGTGTAAATTACATCGCTTATATGTATGTAATTAGTTGCTAGAATTTCTTAAAAATGAATAGAAAATGGTCTTCGTGTTTCTGGTTCATTAGTTTTCGACGCCCATATTTGAAATTCATACGCCCAAATGCGTAAATTTTTGCTTCAACACTAAAATTCGTGCCCAAATACGCCAATTTCGTGTCTTGGCGCCTTGGGTAGTTTAGTTCTCATGGCCGGAACATAAGTCTGGGTCAGACAATTTTGACCTCTTGTAGTAAAATGGCCATAACATTCTCATACGAACTCCGATTGAGGTGATTCAAGATGATCCGGAACGAGGACGAGTAGACCTACAACTTTCATTCTTTACGTTTATCAATTTGAGGTCTGTAACAGTAGTAAAAATTGGTCATCTTTAGGATTGTTGTGTTTTCGAGGGCAATCGGAGGGCGTCGGGCATGCACGTACGCATGTGTAGTGCTCCTGATGATAGAAGATGTTATTCTAAGTTAATATGGTTTTCAAAGATTTAAGTTCTCTTAAATTATTTTTCAGTAGTTTTAAGTTAATATATGTATGCTTGGTGAGGTTATGTGTAAATTACATCAGTTGTATGTATGTAATTAGTTGCTAGAATTTCATAAACAGACCAAAAATGGTCTCGTGTGCTCTGATTCGTTAGTTTTCGATGCCCCCATGGCGTGAAATTTTGCATGGCCTGTAAATTTGTGCCCCAACGCTAAAATTCGCGCCGCCAATTTAAATCTTCGTGTCATGACGCCCTTTGGTTAGCCTAGTTCTCGCCATGTGCACTTTAATGTAAGTCCTGGGTCGAACAGCTTTTGACCTCCTGTAGTAAAATGGCCATAACATTCTCATACGAACTCTGATTGAGGTGATTCAAGATGATCGGGAACGAGGACGAGTAGACCTACAACTTTCGTTCTTTACGTTTATCAATTTCAGATCTATAACAATAGTCAAAATGGTCATCTTTAGGAATATTGTGTTTTCGAGGGCAATCGGAGGGCGTCGGGCATGCACATATGCATGTGTAGTGCTCCTGACGATAAAAGGTGCTATTCTAAGTTAATATGGTTTTCAAAGATTTAAGTTCTCTTAAATTATTGTTCATTAGTTTTAAGTTAATATATGTATGCTTGGTGAGGTTATGTGTAAATTACATCAGTTATATGTATGTAATTAGTTGCTAGAATTTCTTAAACAGACTGAAAATAGTCTTCGTGCTCGGTTCTGTTAGTTTTCGACGCCCCAGCTATGACGCCCCCAAAATTAGGTATACGTCACCCATCTTGGGTCGCCACTTACATGGTACATGAATTCAAATATAATTTAATAATACAACTGTCGTGTACAATACGACAAAACATAAGCTGTGAGTTTGAATACAAATATTGTCTAATAGAGATTATTCAAACTCAAAAGGAGTCCTCATTACAATTATTATCACACTATTTCACAGAATAGTGAGGACTACTAATGTTATCATCTGGTCCGTCACTCCATTCCCCGAGTAGTCCCTGCTACGTTCTCATTTCATGAAGAGAACAATAAAAGTAAAAGGGTGAGCTCAACTAGCCCAGTAGGAAATATTATGACTAAGATAATGCAGAATATATTATCGTTAGCCTTCAACAGTGTTAAACTGATACAATATAACAACCATAAAGTTTAACTGCAACGGAACAAGCAATACATAAAAAGAGTCAAGTAGAGAATAAAATCTACTATCTTTTATGATTTAAAAGGTTTTTTATCACTTTTATCATTTGGGACTCAAATTTTAATAAATAATCCACATCATCGAATCACCTCGCACTACGGCCAAGGATATTCTTTAGTATCACGACCACAATTATGCATGCACTACGGGCCAAGAATATTTGTGTATTCATTAATGGTCATGATCATGCCAACACTCGTCCATCAATGCACTACGGGCCAACGAGGACTTTCTCCACATCATTTGTAACATTACGGCCATGATTACAAGAATAATCCCTCAGTCATAATCATACCAAGTCCATCTATGCACTATAGGCCACAGATGACTTTCAACAAAATATAAACATGAGGATGATGACAATGATATAAGAATTCAATAAAACAAGTTCAAGAATTAATTTATCCAGAACTAATAATAACGTCAACATGATACTTCTTTGTAGAGTAAAATTCAAGAATGCTCGGAAGAATATTTTCATGAAAAGATATCTTGGATGAAGCGCAAATATCAAGGATATTCCACTAATTTCATGGAGTATAGAAGTCAAAACTTTAACCAACCGAGTTTAATAAGGAATGGAATAACAAAAGAAATCACCAGCATGCGATAGACCGCATATGCAAAAGTTATTCCAACAAAATAATAAATAACGAAATCAGTCCCACGTAAAATGCACGCATGACGGATATTCCAACAAAATAATAAAAGGCGGAATCAGTCCCGCATAAAAACGCATGCATAAAAATATTCTAACACAATAATAAAGATTTTAATCAGTCCCGGCAGAAACGCATGCATGTGATATTCCAATAGAATAATAAAAGCGGAATCAGTCCAATAATAAACGCATGAGATAAGATATTCCAATGTAATAATAAAGGCGGAATCAGTCCGACGAAACGCATGCAGGATATTCCAACAGAATAATAAAGATGGAATCAGTCGCCAGAGAACGCATGCATGTGATATTCCAACAAAATAATAAAGAGCGGAACCAAGTCGGCGTGAGAACGCATGCAGATATGATGTTCAATGAATGATAAAGAATGGAACAACATAAGAATTTCACCAAGTATAGGGTAGCCCAGCGATATCTGAGTTATTCCAATGTAATAATAAGAATGGAATAATGAAGTTCTCTTCATAGATAAGAAAGAAATAATACTCCCCACTGCACAACAAATAATATTCCCTACCTTGGAAAAAAATGGATAATTGGAATAGTGAGGTAGCAAATTTTTCTTCTTCTTCTCTCTATAATTTCTCTCTATAATAATCGCTTCTAAAGCTTTTGTGAATTGGTGAGAAATGAAGGAAGAATGAGCTTTATTTATAGGAAAATATAGTTTCGATAATTGCACGTTTTGGGGCTCAAAAATTACAGTACAATACCTCCAACTTTTCTTTCATTTTAAATTTAGTCCTGCAAGTATAATCAAGTATAATCATTTTAAATTACAGTACGAATATTCCCTGTTAAAACGAATATTCCCCGACCAATCGAATATTATATAACAACTTGCGTACTTTGCAAAATTTGTAAATATTACCCACAACTATAACAATATATCAAATCCACACCATAATATTCAAAAATATATTTCGGGAAAATTTAATCTTTATTCAAAAAGTTGGGGTCTTACAACCTCCCCTTCTTATGAAATTTCATCCTCGAAATTAGGGTGCGTATCTGGTATGTCGAAGAGGTGAGGATTCTTTGATTTCATTTCAGATTCTAACTTCCAGGTCATTTCCTCAACATCATGGTTTCTCCACAAAACTTTGACTTGAGGTATAACCTTGGAGCATAGTATATGTTCCTTCTTATCCAAGATTTTAACAGGAACCTCTTCATACGTTAAAACTTCCACTATTTCGTCCGATTCTAACTCAATAATGTGGTTCAGGTCTTTCACATATTTACGTAACATGAATATGTGAAAAACGTTATGAACACGAGACATACTTGGCGGTAACGCAAGTCTATAGGCCACAGTTCCTACTCGATCGAGGATTAAAAATGGGCCAATGAATTGAGGATTGAGCTTTCCTCTCTTTCCAAATCTTGTAACTCCTTTATATGGAGAAACACGTAACAACACATGATCTCCAATATCGAATTCTACGTCCTTTCGATGAAGATCAGCATAACTCTTTTGTCGATCTTGTGAGGTTTTTATACGTTGTCGGATCATTTGAATCTTTTTCGTAGTCATACGTACCAACTCTGGTCCCAACAACGTTGCTTCACCCACCTCATCCAAGCATACTGGAGAACGACACTTTCTTCTATACAACGCCTCGAATGGAGCCATTCCAATACTTGCTTGATAACTGTTGTTATAGGAAAACTCCACCAATGGTAAGAACTTGTCCCAACTTCCCTTGAAGTCAAGGACACAGAGTCTTAATAGATCTTCAAGAGTTTGAATCGTCCTCTCCACGCTCGTCCGTCTCGAGGATGATATGCTGAGATAAATCGTAAATTCGTGCCCATAGCTTTTTGCAAACTAACCCAAAATCTTGAAGTGAATCTTGGGTCTCGATCAGAAACTATGGATACTGGCATACCATGCAATCTTACAACGTCATTTATGTACATACGAGCAAGACGTTCAAGTGTATAACTTTCTCGTATCGGTAAAAAATGAGCAGACTTGGTCAATCTATCAACAATAACCCAAATCGCATCTATGCCTTGAGAAACTTTGGGAAGATCGGTAACAAAATCCATTCTAAAATTTCAAGTGGTTGCAATGGACCTTTTGGTACTTGATGCTCCTCTTTAACTCGTTGACAAATTAGACACCTCGAGATAAATAGCGCTATCTCTCTCTTTATATTGCTCCACCAAAATGTATGTTGAAGATCACGATACATTTTGATACTCCCAAGATGGATTGCAAACGGTGTGTTGTGCACCTCCATCATGATTTTATACTTTAAATCAGGGTTGTTAGGAACACAAAGTCTAGAGTTGACTCGAAGTATTCCTTCCTCATCGATTCTTGCTTCTGGCATAGCACCTTCTTGCACTTTCTTCCTCAGACGCATCAGCTCCGGATCTGTAACTTGAGCAACTTTAACTTTATCAATTAAAGTTGGTTCTACTCGTATATTCGCCATCATCACATGGGTCCCTGAAGTCTTTAACTCTATCTCCATCTTTTGCAAGTCACACAAAATGGGCTTTTGTGTTGTGAATATTGCACTCGTACCCGCATATGATCTTCTACTCAATGCGTCAGCTACCACGTTCGCTTTTCCAGGATGGTATTGGATGGTATGATCATAATATTTCAACAGTTCAATCCAATGTCGTTGTCGCATGTTGAGTTCCTTCTGAGTGAAGAAATATTTGAGGCTTTTATGATCTGTAAAGATCTCCACTTTCTCTCCATACAAGTAATGCCTCCAAATTTTAAGTGCGAAGACAACAGCTGCCAACTCTAGATCATGAGTAGGATAATTCCTCTCATATTCTTTGAGTTGTCTTGAGGCATAGGCTATGACTTTCCCATGTTGTATGAGAACACATCCTAACCCTTTGCCCGAAACATCACTGTAGATGACAAATCCCTCCAAACCAGATGGGATTGTCAGAACAAATGCTGAAATGAGTCTCCTTTTGAGTTCTTGAAAACTCTTCTCACATTCCTCACTCCAACCGAACTTTGTATCTTTCCGAGTCAGCTGAGTTAATAGAGTAGCGATTCAAGAAAATCCTGCCACAAATCTCCGATAATAACCAGCTAAACCGAGAAAGCTACGTACGTCGGTCACTGATTTGGGTTGCTCCCAGCTTTCAATAGCTTCAATATTTGCCGGGTTAACAGATATTCCATGACTTGATACTACGTGCCCAAGGAATGCTACTTCCTCAAGCCAGAACTCGCATTTCTTTAAGTTGGCATAAAGCTTATATTCACGAAGCTTTTGGAGTATCAACCTCAAGTGTTGCTCATGATCTTCACGGCTTTTGGAATAAATAAGGATGTCATCAATAAAGACGACCACAAAGTGATCCAAATATTCCTTGAATACTCGATTCATCATATCCATGAAGGCAGTAGGAGCATTAGTCAATCCAGAAGATATGACTAATAATTCATAATGCCCGTACCGAGTTCTGAAGGCAGTCTTTGGAATATCCTCAGTTTTAACCTTCAGCTGATGATATCCAGAATGAAGATCGATCTTTGAAAAAAATTGTGCTCCTTGTAATTGATCAAAGAGGTCATCAATACGTTACAATGGGTACCTATTTTTTATGGTGACATGATTCAACTCCCGATAATCAATACAAAGTCGCATACTCCCATCTTTCTTCTTCACGAATAGAATAGGAGCACCCCAAGGAGACGTACTAGGATGAATGAAACCAATGTCTAACAATTCCTGCAATTGGGTCTTTAACTCCTGAAGTTCAATAGGAGCCATTCGATATGGGACTTTGGAAATGGGTTTTGTCTCAAGGGTTCAAGGTCGATACAAAATTTAACTTCACGCCTCGGGGTAGGGGAAGTTCTTCGAGGAATACGTCCGAAAATTTATTAACAATAGAAATATCCTTCAAATCTGACGTATTTTTGTTTAAATCGTGACATGAGCTAAGAAAGCTTGACATCCATTTTTCAATAAACGAATAGCTTTATCGCTTGAGATGACCATGATTGATTTTAATGGTTTGGTCGCTTGAATTCACATAATAGGTTTATTAGGAATATGAAAGCTAACAACCTTACGGAAATAATCAATTTTAGCATAATGAGTAGTTAACCAATCAATCCCTAGAATCACGTCAAATGCAAGTATTTTTAAGGAGATAAGATCGACAGGTAACGTGCGGTTACCGATTTAAATCAAACAAGACTTATAGGCAGTGGATGTAATGAAGGTTTCTCCTAATGGAGTTTCAATAAATAAGTCAAAGTCTAATTTCTCTGGAGTCAAATTTAATCGTTGAGCGCAAGTAGGAGAAATAAAAGAAAGGGTAGAACCGGTATCAAATAAGGTATAGACTTCGCTAGAGTTTAGGATAAGTTTACCCGTGATGACCTCGTTCGGGTTTCTTGCTTTCTAGGAGGTCACAACAAACGCTCTCCCTTGCACTACCGGCTTTGACTTTTATGGGACGGCCTTTGGTGCCTCCATCCTAGCTGAACTTATCTTTGATGAACGACAACATCGGGCTAGGTGACATTCTTTTCCATAATTATAACACGCTTTGGATGGCATCGCGCAGTTTGGACTGATATGTCCCTCCCCTACGCATTTGAAGCATATGATAGGTGGTCGTTCTCCTTCCTTAACCACGGTTGCTGGTGCTGACGACTTTCCATCATTGTTGAATCTCCATTTCTGGTATATTGATTCCCTCCACACTTGTTGTCACCATTTCGATGACTGTTACCACTGGTATTTTCATGCTGTCGGCTACTTTCCCTTGGTTGCATTGACTCGTTATAGCGCTCCAATAACTGAGCCCTATTTACAACATCTGAGTACAAACACAGTTTATGAGAAATTAGATATTGACGTATCTCCGGTTTCAAACCTCTTAAAAACATTTGCGTCATTCGCTCCTCATTATCGACCAAATGGGATGCAAACTGGGATAACTCCGCAAATTTAGCCTTGTATTGCGACACGATCGTATTGTTTTGTTCCAACTTGATAAACTCCACCTCCTTCATGTGAGGAATACTTTAGGGAAAGTACTTGTCATTGAATAGCTCTTGGAACTTCTCCCAAGACATCTTGAAAGCGTCAGTGGAGTACGCTTTTCTGATTCCCACCAAGATGTCCGCCTCTTCACGCAACACGAAGGTGGCGAAGGGAACCTTTTGCTCCTCGGAGCATCCCAAGACATCAAATATCTTGGTGATCTGCTTTATCCATGCTTCAGCCTTAAGTGGTTTTGGCTCTCAAATAAACTTTGGTGGTCCCAGCTCCTTGAATTGTTTAGCGGTAACCGTCCGAGAGTTTACAGTGTTTCCACCTACATTTTGGACAGGAGCCGCTCTCGCCTGATGTTGCATGAATTGCATGAAGCCTCGAAACATTCCATCGTTCATCATTTGGTCAATGTTGTTGTTTTCATGAGGATTGTCGCCTTCCTGATGCACATTGTCCTGGTTATTGATCTGTGGAGACTCAATGGACTCCTGTGCTCCATTGATGTTCTCAACATTCTCGGATGCCATTTTCAAATACTGCCACAAAACAAGGGTTAATTGACATGCAACAAATTATCCATATACTCTGACCAACCAATTAAATACCAAATAAACTTAGGTAGGTCATACTAGCGAAGGAATTCCCCGTCTCTCCCCTCCTAGTTCTAGTCTCACATCTTAGCCAGGGATCATATCCCTAAGCTTTGATACCAACTGTGACGCCCCCAAAATTAGGTATATGTCACCCATCTTGGGTCGCCACTTACATGGTACATGAATTCAAATACAACTTAATAATACAACTGTCGTGTACAATACGACAAAACATAAGCTGTGAGTTTGAATACAAATATTGTCTACTGGAGATTATACATACTCAAAAGGAGTCCTCATAACAATTATTATCACACTATTTCACAGAATAGTGAGGACTACTAATGCTATCATCTGGTCCGTCACTCCGTTCCCCGACTAGTCCCTGCTACGTTCTCATTTCATGAAGAGAACAATAAAAGTAAAAGGGTGAGCTCAACTAGCCCAAGAGGGAAATATTATGACTAAGATAATGCGAGAATATATTATCGTTAGCCTTCAAAGAGTTGTTAAAGCGATACAATATAACAACCATCAAGTTTAATTGCAAATGAACAAGCAATCCATTAAAAGAGTCAAGTAGAGAATAAAATCTACTATCTTTTATGATTTAAAAGGTTTTCATCACTTTTATCATTGGGACTCGACTTAATAAATAATCCACATCATCGAATCACCCCTGCACTACGGCCAAGTATATTCTTTAGTATCACGACCATAATTATCCATGCACTACGGGCCAAGAATATTTATGTATAAGAATAATAAACACAAAATAATCCCTGGTCATAATCATACCAAGTCCATCTATGCACTATAGGCCACAGATGACATTCAACAAAATATAAACATGAGGATGATGATAATGATATAAGAATTCAATAAAATAAGTTCAAGAATTAATTTATCCAGGAACTAATAACATCCAAATTGTCAACATGATACTGCTTTGTAGAGTAAAATTAAAGAATGCTCAGAAGAATATTTTCATGAAAAGATCTTTGGATGAAGAACAAATATCAAGGATATTCCACTAATTTCATGGAGTATAGAAGTCAAAACTTTAACCAACCGAAGTATAATAAGGAATGGAATAACAAAAGAAATCACGGTATGCGATAGGAATCGCATGATGAGTTATTCCAATGTAATAATAAATAACGGAATCAGTCCCACAGTAAAACGTACATCTGAGATATTCCAACGTAATAATAAAGACGAAATCAGTCCCGCAGATAACGCATGGATGGATATTCCAATGTAATAATAAAGACGGAATCGGTCCCACGTAAAACTCATGTGAATAGGATATTCTAACGAGAATAATAAAGATGGAATCAGTCCCACAAAAAAACGCATGCATGTGATATTCCAACAGAATAATTAAGACGGAATCGAAGTAAAATTGTAAAATGCATGCATGTGATATTCGACGAGATAATAAAAAAGCGGAATCAGTCCCATGAGAACGCATGCATGTGATATTCCAATGTAATAATAAAGACAAAACCAGTCCCACGAGAACGCATGCACAGGATGTTCCAAATGTAATGATAAAGAATGGAACAATGTAAGAATTTCACCAAGTATAGGGTAGCTCAGCGTGATACAAGTTATTCCAACAGAATAATAAGAATGGAATAATGAAGTTCTCTTCATAGATAAGAAAGAAATAATACTCCCTACGGTACAACAAATAATATTCCTACCTTAGAAAAAACCGGATATTGGAATAGTGAGGTGGATTTTTCTTCTTCTTCTTCTCTCTATAATAATCGCCTAAAGCTTTTGTGAATTGGTGAGAAATGAAGGAAGAATGAGCTTCTTTATAGGAAAAATAGTTTCGATAATTGCACGTTTTGGGGCTCGAAAATTACAGTACAATACCTCCAACTTTTCTTTCATTTTTAATTTAGTCCTGCAAGTATAATCAATCTTGCACCAACTCCCCTAATAGTAAATAATGTGAATCAATAGTTCAATGATGAGAATCAATAGTATAATCATGTGAAAAATACGAATTACAGTATAGTACCTCCATTTATACCTCCATTTTGAACTTAGTCATGCAAGTATTATCAATCTTGCACCAACTCCCCTAATAGTAAATAATGTGATTCAATAGTACACATATGTGAACAAAGAGTTATATAAGCATGTGAATTAGTAGCAATTAATTGCTCATTTATCCGATAAATTACCCGATTTATTAATATAAACCCTAGACATCAATTATCATCGGAATAAATGTCGATTTTTACTAACACAAACAATTCTAACATAATGAAATAATTTTTATCAAAAATATAAATTTTGAAATTTTGAAGTTTAACTTTTCCCGAAAAAGTCAATTGTTGACTTTTTGACCAAATAGTGAATCCCGGAAAATTTTGTGTTTATAGACTATTTTTACTAATTTCATCGTTCCGGACTCAAATATCACGTTCGCGTCTCCAAATTCAACTCCAAACAACATTCATCATTAATATTATAACTCACAATATTTATCAACCAGGTCGTTCCCTAAGAAAGAGGGGCTTTCAATAAGGATTTCTCCTATTGGCGCCGCAATTAGGTGACGTAACTTTAGACATTGTAAAATTTGAAATTTATAATATGAATAACTTTGTCGTCTCAAGTATTGATTTAATGAAAAAACATTTTATGCAGATGATACTGTGACAATAATTGAATCAATAATATGATAAATATGATGCAGCAATTACTATAGCAATAATTGAGTGTAACTGAGTGACTTCTCACGTAAACATCAATAATCAATACTGTGTGCTACTATGCAATCACGCGTTTTACTGTACATTTACTACCGGGTAGTTCAACAGTTAACGGTAAAACTTCCGCCGTTATTTTCATAAAGTATTTTTGTCGTTTTCTCAATCCGATAATAATTCCGTTGTAGGTGTCCACCAATGATTGTCTTGGTTGCATTTAATATTCCTGTTAAAACGAATATTCCCCGAACCAATCGAATATTATATAACAACTTCATGTATTTTGCAAAATTTGTAAATATTACCCACAACTATAACATTATATTAAATCCACACCATAATATTCAAAAATATATTTCGAGAAAATTTAATCTTTATTCAAAAAGTTGGGGCCTTACAACAATGGCAAAATCGGCCTAATGCTGAAATTTTGCTTTCAAATGAAATTCAAATACTAATTTCGCATCATGATTAGGTACCTTCTGGTTAGCCTAGTTCTCACGCCGTGGCGCCGGAATAGAAGTCTGGGTCGGACAGTTTTGACCTCCTGTAGTAAAATGGCCATAACTTTCTCATACGAACTCCGATTGAGGTGATTCAAGATGATCCGGAACGAGGACGAGTAGACCTACAACGTTTGTTCTTTAAGTTATTCAATTTGAGGTCTGTAACAGTAGTCAAAATGGTCATCGTTAGGATCACATTGTGTTTTTTGGGCACCTGAGAGGCGTCGGGCATGCAGGTATGCATGTGTAGTGCTCTTGACGATAAAATATATTATTCTAAGTTATAAAACTTGAATATTAGTAAATATAATGATGCTTAACATTAATAAATAATGTATTAGATAAGTTATAGAAGCATAGTAAGCATACACAAGAGATGCAAATCGGGCGTGTGACGATTGAACTTCGAAACGCCGTGCCAAGTGTTAATGAACTTAAAAAGTGTTTTCATTCAATTGAAATGAATATTATAAGATAAGGAATGGATTTAATACCAATAAGTAGTCCTAGCAAGACTTAAGCACTTGAATGAACTTCGAGTTTAACTAAGAAGAAATATTGTGAGTTATAAGTCGAAAAGTTAACACAATCTAATTGAACATTGTGTGCTAATTAATAGGAAAGATTATGAGATGTGGGGTAGAGTTTACATTACAATTACTATATGTTGTTATGTGACTAATAGTTGATCTGTTTTATTATATAATTGTGTAGGGCACGTGAAGTGCAGATAACTGTAAGTTGTTAAACTGTTATTGGTAAACAATGATCAAGGCAAGTCTTTTGGTTCCTATTTGTTACGTGGACTTGATGAACTATTTTAAATTGCATGATATGTTATACATGTTGAAATCATGAAATGTTAAAGTCAATTTATGACTGCATTGTTTTGGTTAAATAAGGAGGATTGAGTAAGGAACTCAATCTTTATATTTGCTATGTGAACTAAAAGCATGTATGCCATGTTGATTTAGTTATTATGATATGTATGTTTAGCATATTATTACATGTTATGTGATGCATGAAAACTGTTAGATTTTGCTGAGCTGTTGAGCTCACTCTTGCAAATTAACACTTTTGCAGGTTAAAGATTTAAGGTAAGGATATGTGCTACGTGAATTATAGAGATCCATATTCACGAAGATTACTTATATTTTATGAGAAATGTATTACATAGTTTTGAACGTAACATATTGTTTAATTGTAAGTTGAGCTATCCAATGTATATGGATATTTAGTTATGATGTAAGACTTTGTATAGTCATTTTGTTGTAACGATTCATGATATAAGATTGAATCAAAGAGATGTAATGTAAAGGTTGCGATTTGGGGCAAGAAAGAAGGAAATGTATAAACGTTTTAAATATTCCAAAATTTTAGTGTTTTTAATATCGAATAATGATGTATAATTAGAGATTTAATGTATGGTTAACGACCAAAGTCGATAAGTAAATTGTATGAATTTTGGGGTCGTTACATTGTTTGACCACTAACTCCGAATCCCCAAAGACAGTTAACCGCCTGATGCCCATTGAACGAGCAAGTTTTAGCCCCATGATACAACCTTCATACTCAATTTGTGTTGTTGGTGCCGATAAATCGCAATTTGACCAAGAACGGATATCGCTTCCCCGTCTGGGATACTAGAACTACTCCAGCTCCAGAGCCTTCCATATTAATAGCTCCATCGAAATATATTTCTCATGTATGGCATGTATTGTACTGATGGTGTTGCTGAACTGTCATTAACCCTTCATCGGGGAAGTATGTTTCCAAGGGTTTGAAGTCCCCTGAAGGTGCAGCAACCAGTTGATCCGTAATTCCTTGACCTTTGATGGACTTTTGCGTCACATAGACGATGTCAAATTATTGTAGGATCAACTACCATCTGGACAGTCGGCAGTTCAGCATGGGTTTACTGAACACGTACTTGAGAGCATCCACGCGGGATATGAGATGGGTTGTGTGACCATGTAGGTAATGTTGTAACCTCATGGAAGCCCATGCTAAAGCACAACAAGTCTTCTCAATCAGAGTGTACTTGTGTTCACTGCTGCTGAATCTTTTGCTGGGGTAGTAGATAGCTCGTTCTTAGCATCTATCATCTTTCTGTCCCAGCATGTAGCCCATAACATTGTCACTTATGGACATGTACATGAACATGGGGAACATTGTAAGACCCCAACTTTTTGAATAAAGATTAAATTTTCCCGAAATATATTTTTGAATATTATGGTGTGTATTTGATATAATGTTATAGTTGTGGGTAATATTTACAAATTTTGCAAAGTGCGCAAGTTGTTATATAATATTCGATTGGTCGGGGAATATTCATTTTAATAGGGAATATTCGTACAACGGCACAATCATTGGTGGACCCCCACAACGGAATTATTGTCGGATTGAGAAAATGACAAAAATACTTTATGAAAAGAACGGCGGAAGTTTTACCGTTAACTGTTGAACTACCCGATAGTAAAATTACAATAATACGCATGGTTGCATAGTAGCACACAGTATTGATTATTGATGCTTACGTGAGAAGTCACTCAGTTATACTCAATTATTGCTATAGTAATTGCTGCATCATATCTATCATATTATTGATTCAATTATTGTCACAGTATCATCTGCATAAAATGTTTTTTATTAAATCAATACTTGAGATGATAGAGTTATTCATATTATAAATTTCAATATTTACAATGTCTAGAAGTTACATCAAGGAGAGGTTTGGTCACCTAATTGGCATGATAGGGAGAAATCCTTATCGAAAGCCCTCTTTCCGGGAACGACATTTGGTTAATAAATATTGTGAGTTATAATATTAATGATGAATGTTGTTTAGAGTTGAATTTAGTAAAAATAGTCTATAAACACAAAATTTTTCGGGATTAACTGTTTGGTCAAAAAGTCAACAGTTGACTTTTTCGGGAAAAGTCAAACTTCAAAATTTCAAAATTTATATTTTTGATAAAAATAGTTTCATTATGTTGGAATTGTTTGTGTTAGTGAAAATTGACATTTATTCCGATGATAATTGATGTCTAGGGGTTATATTGATAAATTGGGTAATTTATCGGATAAATGAGAAATTAATTGCTACTAATTCACATGCTTATATAACTATTTGTTCATATATGTGTACTATTGAATCACATTATTTACTATTAGGGGAGTTGGTGCAAGATTGATAATACTTGCATGACTAAGTTAAAAATGGAGGTATAGATGGAGGTACTATAATCGTAATTCGTATTTTCACATGATTATACTATTTATTCACATAATTGAACTATTGATTCACATTATTTACTATTAGGGGAGTTGGTGCAAGATTGATAATACTTGCAGGACTAAATTAAAAATGAAAGAAAAGTTGGAGGTATCAGACTATAATTTTGAGCCCCAAAATGTGCAATTATCGAAACTATATTTTCCTATAAATAGAAGCTCATTCTTCCTTCATTTCTCACCAATTCACAAAAGCTTTAGAGCGATTATTATAGAGAGAAATTATAGAGAGAAAGAAGAAGAGAAATCTGCTACCTTACTATTCCAGTATCCAGTTTTTTTCCAAGGTATGGAATATTATTTGTTGTACCCGTAGGGAGTATTATTTCTTTCTTATCTATGAAGAGAACTTCTGTTATTCCATTCTTATTATTCTGTTGGAATAACATGTATACGCGGGATATCCTATACTTTGGTGAAATTCTTCTGTTGTTCAATTCTTTATCATTATGTTGGAACATCCACATGCATGCGTTCTCACGCCGGACTCGGTTAAAATCTTTATTATTCTCGTTAAAATATCGCGGTATACATGTGTTTCTACATGGGACCGATTCATCTTTATTATTCATTTGGAATATCCTCGTCTACGCGCTTTTACGTCGGACTGATTCCGCTCTTTATTATTTACATTGAATATCCTCGCCATGCGTTTTACGCCGGACCTGATTTCGTCTTTATTATTCTGTTGGAATATTCTGTCTATGCATTATATGCCGGACCTGATTCCGTCTTTATTATTCTGTTGGAATATCTTGTCTGTGCATTTTACGCCGGACCTGATTTCGTTATTTATTATTCTACTAGAATAACCTGCTTGTGCGGTCTATCGCATGCCTGGTGATTTCTTTTGTTATTCCATTCCTTATTATACTCAGTTGGTTAAAGTTTTGACTTCTATTCTCCATGAAACTAGTGGAATATCCTTGATATTTGCGCTTCATCCAGTATCTTTTCATGAAAATATTCTTCTGAGCATTCTTGAATTTTACTCTACAAAGCAGTATCATGTTGACCATTTGGACGTTATTAGTTCCTGGATAAATTAATTCTTGAACTTTTTTTATTGAATTCTTATATCATTGTCATCATCCTCATGTTTATATTTTGTTGAAAGTCATCTCGTGGCCTATAGTGCATAGATGGACTTGGTATGATTATGACTGTGAATTATTGATTGTAATCATGACCGTAATGTTACAAATGATGTGGAGAAAGTCCTCATTGGCCCGTAGAGCATTGATGGACAGTTGTTGGCATGATCATGACCATTAATGAATACACAAATATTCTTGGCCCGTAGTGCATGCATAATTGTGGTCGTGATACTAAAGAATAAATTTGGCCATAGTGTAGGGGTGATTCGATGATGTGGATTATTTATTAAGCTGAGTCCCAGCGATAAAAGTGATGAAAATCCTTTTAAATCATAAAAGATAGTAGATTTTATTCTCTACTTTACTATTTTAATGGATTGCTTGTTCCGCTACAGTTAAACATGATGGTTGTTATATTGTATCCGTTTAACACTGTTGAAGGCTAACGATAATATATTCTGCATTATCTTAGTCATAATATTTCCTACTGGGCTAGTTGAGCTCACCCTTTTACTTTTATTGTTCTCTTCTGGAAATGAGAACGTAGCAGGGACTAGTTGGGGAACGGAGTGACGGACTAGATGATAGCATTAGTAGTCCTTACTAGTCTATGAAATAGTGTGATAATAATTGTAATGAGGACTCTTTTGAGTTTGTATAATCTCTAGTAGACAATATTTGTATTCAAACTCACAGCTTATGTTTTATCGTATTGTACACGACAGTTGTATTATTAAGTTGTATTTGAATTCATGTACCATTTAAGTGGCGACCCAAGATGGGTGACGTATACCTAATTTTGGGGGCGTCACATTTGGTATCAAAGCTTAGGGATATGATCCCTGGCTAAGATGTGAGACTAGAACTAGGAGGGGAGAGACGGGGAATTCCTTCGCTAGTATTACCTACCTAAGTTTATTTGGTATTTAATTGGTTGGTCAAAGTATATGGATAATATGTTGCATGTCAATTAACCCTTGCTTTGTAGCAGTATTTGAAAATGGCATCCGAGAATGTTGAGAACATCAATGGGGCACAGGAGACCGTTGAGTCTCCACAGATCAATAACCAGGACAATGTGCATCAGGAAGGCGACAATCCTCATGCAAACAACAACACTAACCAAATGATGAACGATGGAATGTTCCGAGGCTTCATGCAATTCATGTAACATCAGGCGAGAGTGGCTCCTGTCCGAAATGTAGGTGGAAACACTGTAAAATCTCGGACAGTTACCACTAAACAGTTCAAGGAGCTGGGACCACCGGAGTTTATTGGAGAGCCAAAACCACTTAAGGCTGAAGCATGGATAAAGCAAATCACCAAGATATTTGATGTCTTGGGATGCTCCGAGGAGCAAAAAGTTCCCTTCGCCACCTTCGTGTTATGTGAAGAGACAGATTACTGGTGGGAATCTGTAAAACGTACCCAGCCTGACGCACTCAAGATGTCTTGGAAGAAGTTCCAAGAGCTATTCAACGACAAGTACTATCCCGAAAGTATTCGTCAATAAAGGAGGTGGAGTTTATCAAGTTAGAACAAAATAATATGATCGTGTCGTAGTACGAGGCTAAATTTGCAGAGTTATCCCGGTTTGCATCCCATTTGGTCGATAATGAGGAACGAATGACGCGAATGTTTTTAAGAGGTTTGAAATCGGAGATACGTCAATATCTAATTTCTCATAAACTGTGTTTGTACTCAGATGTTGTAAATAGGGCTCAGTTATTGGAGCGTGGTAACGAGTCAACGCAACCAAGGGAAAACAGCCGGCAGCATGAAAATACCAGTGGTAATAGTCATCGAAACGGTGACAACAAGCGTGGAGGGAATCAACATGCCAGAAATGGTAACCACTTCAGTGGTAATCATGGCCAAGACAGTAAAAATGGACATTTCAAGAAAAGGAGATTCAACAATGATCGAAAGACGTCAGCACCAGCAACTGTGGTTAAGGAAGGAGAACGACCACCTATCATATGCTTCAAATGCGGAAGGGAGGGACATATCAGTCCAAACTGCACGATGCCATCCAAAGCGTGTTATAATTATGGAAGAGAAGGTCACCTAGCCCAATTTTGTCATTCACCGAAGATAAGTTCAGATAGGATGGAGGCACCAAAGGCCGTCTTAGAAAAGTCAAAGCCAGTAGTGCAAGGAAGAGCGTTTGTTGTGACCTCCCAAAAAGCAAGGAACCCGAACGAGGTCACAACGGGTAAGCTTATCATAAACTCTAGCGAAGTCTATTCCTTATTTGATACCGGTTCTACCCATTCTTTTATTTCTCCTACTTGCGCTCAACGATTAAATTTTACTCCGGAGAAATTAGACTTTGACTTATCTGTTGAAACTCCATTAGGAGAAACCTTCATTACATCCACTGTTTATAAGTCTTGTTTGATTCAAATCAAGAGTCTTACGTTACTGTCGCCGATCTTATCTCCTTAAAAATACTTGCATTTGACGTGATTCTAGGGATTGATTGGTTAACTACTCATTATGCTAAAATTGATTATTTCCGTAAGGTTGTTAGCTTTCATATTCCTAATAAACCTATTATGCGAATTCAAGCGACCAAACCATTAAAATCAATCACGGTCATCTCAAGCCATAAAGCTATTCGTTTATTGAAAAATAGATGTCAAGCTTTATTAGCTCATGTCATGGATTTAAACAAAAATACGTCAGATTTGAAGGATATTTCTATTGTTAATAAATTTCCTGACGTATTCCCTGAAGAACTTCCTGGCATACCCCAGAGCGTGAAGTTGAATTTTGTATCGACCTTGAACCCGGTACAAAACCCATTTCCAAAGCCCCATATCGAATGGCTCCTATTGAACTTCAGGAGTTAAAGACCCAATTGCAGGAATTGTTAGACATTGGTTTCATTCATCCTAGTACGTCTCCTTGGGGTGCTCCTATTCTATTCGTGAAGAAGAAAGATGGGAGTATGTGACTTTGTATTGATTATCGGGAGTTGAATCATGTCACCATTAAAAATAGGTACCCATTGCCACGTATTGATGACCTGTTTGATCAATTACAAGGAGCACAATTTTTTTCAGAGATCGATCTTCGTTCTGGATATCATCAATTTGAAAGTTAAAGCGAGGATATTCCAAAGGCGCCTTCGTAACTCTCGCAGACGGGCATTATGAATTCTTAGTCATGTCTTTTGGATTGACTAATGCTCCTGCTACCTTCATGCAAATGATGAACCGAGTATTCAAGGAATATTTGGATCATTTTGTGGTCGTCTTTATTGATGACATCCTTATTTATTCCAAAAGCCGTGAAGATCATGAACAACACTTGAGGCTGATACTCCAAAAGCTTCGTGAATATAAGCTTTATGCCAAGTTAAAGAAATGTGAGTTCTGGCTTGAGGAAATAGCATTCCTTGGGCACGTAGTATCAAGTCATGGAATATCTTGTTGACCTAAGAAAGATTAAAGCTATTCAAAGTCGGGAGCAACCCAAATTAAAATCAAATACGTAGCTTTTTCGGTTTAAATTTGGTTATTATCGGAGATTCGTGGAAGGATTTTCTCGAATCGCTACTCCATTAACTCAGCTGACTCAAAAAGATATAAAGTTCATTTAAAGCGAGGAATGTGAGAAGAGTTTTCAAGAACTCAAAAGGAGACTCATTTTCAGCACCTGTTCTGACAATCCCATCTGGTTCAGAGGGATTTGTCATCTACAGTGATGCTTCGGGCAAAGGGTTAGCATGTGTTCTCATGCAACATGGGAAAGTTATAGCCTATGCCTCAAGATAACTCAAAGAATATGAGAGGAATTATCCTACTCATGATCTAGAGTTGGCAGCTGTTGTCTTCGCACTTAAAATTTGGAGGCATTACTTGTTTGGAGAGAAAGTGGAGATCTTTACGGATCATAAAAGCCACAAATATTTCTTCACTCAAAAGGAACTCAACATGCGACAACGACGTTGGCTTGAACTGTTGAAAGATTATGATCATACCATCCAATACAAAAGCCCATTTTATGTGACTTTCAAAAGATGGAGATAGAGTTAAAAACTCCAGGGACCCATGTGATGATGGCGAATATACGAGTAGAACCGACTTTAATTGATAAAGTAAAAGTTGCTCAAGTTACAGATCCAGAGCTGATGCGTCTGAGGAAGAAAGTGGAAGAAGGTGCTATGCCGGAAGCAAGAATCGATGAGGAAGGAATACTTCGAGTCAACTCCAGACTTTGTGTTCCTAACAACCCTGATTTAAAGTATAAAATCGTGATGGAGGCGCACAACACACCGTTTGCAATCCATCCTAGGAGTACCAAAATGTATCGTGATCTTCGACATACATTTTGGCGGAGCAATATGAAGAGAGAGATAGCAATATTTATCTTAAGGTGTCTAATTTGTCAACGAGTTAAAGCGGAGCATCAAGTACCAAAAGGTCAATTGCAACCACTTGAAATTCCAAAATGGAAGTGGGAGCACATTACCATGGATTTCGTTACCGGTCTTCCCAAAGTTTCTCAAGGCATAGATGCGATTTGGGTCATTGTTGATAGATTGACCAAGTCTGCTCATTTCTTACCGATACGAGAAACTTATACACTTGAACGTCTTACTCGTATGTATATAAATGAGGTTGTAAGATTGCATGGTATGCCAGTATCCATAGTTTCTGATCGAGACCCAAGATTCACTTCAAGATTTTGGGTTAGTTTGCAAAAAGCTATGGGCACGGATTTACGATTTAGCTCGGCATATCATCCTCAGACGGACGGGCAGTCGAAGAGGATGATTTTAACTCTTGAAGATCTATTAAGACTCTGTGTCCTTGACTTCAAGGGAAGTTGAGACAAGTTCTTACCATTGGTGGAGTTTTCCTACAACAACAGTTATCAAGCAAGTATTGGCATGGCTCCATTCGAGGCGTTGTATGGAAGAAAGTGTCATTCTCCAGTATGCTGGGATGAGGTGGGTGAAGCAACGTTGTTGGGACCAGAGTTGGTACGTATGATTACGAAAAAGATTCAAATGATCCGACAACGTATAAAAACCTTACAAGATCGACAAAAGAGTTATGATGATCTTCATCGAAAGGACGTAGAATTCGATATTGGAGATCATGTGTTGTTACGTGTTGCTCCATGGAAAGGAGTTACAAGATTTGGAAAGAGAGGAAAGCTCAATCCTCGATTCATTGGCCCATTTTTAATCCTCGATCGAGTAGGAACTATGGCCTATAGACTTGCGTTACCGCTAAGTATGTCTCGTGTTCATAACGTTTTTCATATATCCATGTTACGTAAATATGTGAAAGACCCGAACCACATTATTGAGTTAGAATCGGACAAAATAGAGGAAGATTTAACGTATGAAGAGGTTCCTGTTAAAATCTTGGATAAGAAGGAACATATTCTACGCTCCAAAGTTATACCTCAAGTCAAAGTTTTGTGGAGAAACCACGATGTTGAGGAAATGACCTGGGAGTTAGAATCTGAAATGAAATCAAAGTATCCTCACCTCTTCGATATACCAGGTACAAACCCTAATTTCGAGGATAAAATTTCATAAAAAGGAAGGTTGTAAGACCCAAACTTTTTGAATAAAGATTAAATTTTCTCAAAATATATTTTTTAATATTATGGTGTGGATTTGAAATAATGTTATAGTTGTGGGTAATATTTACAAATTTTGCAAAGTATGCAAGTTGTTATATAATATTCGATTTGTATTTGGGAATATTCGTTTTAACAGGAATATTAGACAACCAAGACAATCATTGGTGGACCCCACAACGAAATTATCATCGGATAGAAAATGTTAAAATACTTTTATGAAAATAACGGCAGAAGTTTTACCGTTAAGCTGTTGAACTACCCTAAGTAGTAAAAGTACAAAGAATACGTGTGGTTGCATAGTAGTAACACGATATTGATTATTGATGCTTACGTGAGAAGTCACCGCTTATACTCAATATTGCTATAGTAATTCTTTGATCATATCTATCATATTATTGATTCAATTATTGTCACAGTATCATCTGCATAAAATATTTTTTATTAAATCAATACTTGAGATGACAAAGTTATTCATATTATAAATTTCAATATTTACAATGTCTAGAAGTTCTGTCAAGGAGAGGTTTGGTCACCTAATTGCGCGCCAATAGGGAGAAATCCTTATTGGAAAGCCCCCTCTTTCCTGGGAACGACCTGGTTGATAAATATTGTGAGTTATAATATTAATGATGAATGTTGTTCAGAGTTGAATTTGGAGACGCGGACGTGATATTTGAGTCCGGAACGGCGAAATTAGTAAAAATAGTCTATAAACACAAAATTTTTCGAGATTCACTTTGGTCAAAAAGTTAACGATTGACTTTTTTTGGGAAAAGTCAAACTTTGAAATTTCAAAATTTATATTTTTGATAAAAATAGTTTCATTATGTTGGAATTGTTTGTGTTAGTGAAAATTGACATTTATTCCGATGATAATTGATGTCTAGGGGTTATATTGATAAATTGGGTAATTTATCGGATAAATGAGCAATTAATTGCTACTAATTCACATGCTTATATAACTATTTGTTCATATATGTGTACTATTGAATCACATTATTTACTATTAGGGGAGTTGGTGCAAGATTGATAATACTTGCATGACTAAGTTAAAAATGGAGGTATAGATGGAGGTACTATACTGTAATTTGTATTTTTTACATGATTATACTATTGATTCACATAATTGAACTATTGATTCACATTATTTACTATTAGGGGAGTTGGTGCAAGATTGATTATACTTGCAGGACTAAATTAAAATGAAAAAAAAGTTGAGGTATTGTCTTTGTAATTTTGAGCCCCAATCTTTCATATGGCGAATACTTTCAGGAAAGTATTTTTCGTTGAAAAGTTTTTGAAACGTTTCCCAAGACATGCGGAGTGCGGCAGGCTGGGTACGTTTCACAGACTCCCACCGATGTCTCGCCTCACCACGGAACATAAAGGTGGCGAATGGAACCTTCATTCCTCCTCCGCATCCCAAGACATCGAATATCTTGATAATTTGCTTAACCCATGTTTCCGCCATGATCGGATCCGGCTTTCCCTTAAATTCTAGTGGTCCCAACTCTTTGAATTGCTTGGCCGTGACAAGCCGCGCGTTGCTATCATTTCCACCCGTATTTTGTACGCGAGTCTCCCTCGTCTGGTTTTGCATGAACTACAAAAAAGCTCCTAAACTTCTCGCTGCTCATTATCCGCTTTCGTTGATGTTGTTTTCTGAGGAGGAATATTTCCTTCTTGTTGCACGTTTCCCTGGGTGGTGATTAAAGGTGTTTCCACGGTCTCATTAACTCCACCGTTAATATTCTCAGCTGCCATTCTTAAATACTGCCATAAAATAAGGGTTAATTAAACAAATTAACAAATCACATAATACCCCTATATTATGACCGATCAACAAATAAGCTTAGGTAGGACACACTAGCGAAGGATTTACTCGTCTCTCCCCTCCTAGTTCTATTCCCCGATCTCCGCCAAAGATCATATCCCTAAGCTCTGATACCAACTGTGACGCCCCCAAAATAGGTATACAACACCCATTTTGAGTCGTCAAAATACATGGTTCAGAAACAACTACAGCTTTATTAATACAACATAAAAACTGTGAGTTTAAATACAAATATTGTCATCTAGACAATATCCACACTCAAATAAGTCCTCATTACAATTATTGATACACTATTTTATAGAATAGTGAGGACTACTAGAACCACTTCTAGAACCATCATTCCACACCCCGACTAGTACTCGCTACATTCTCGCCTCCTGAGAAGAAAAATTGAACAACAAGAAAAAGGGTGAGCTCAACTAGCCCAGTAAAGAACATTATGACTAAGATAATATAGAACAAATTATCGTTAGTCCTCAACATGGAAAAATCTAATAGAATACAATAGACAACCAGTTTTAAATCAATATTCGCAGCGGAAATAATAATTCATTAGAAGAGTTAAGTAGAGAATGCAAACTACTATCTTCTATATATGAATTTAAAAGTACATCGTCAATATTTTATCCCTGTAACATCAATCAATACATATACGGAATCAAATATTCATCTTTGCACCACAGCCAAAGATATTCATCAATTGGTCATGTTCATCTAAACACTGCTCATCTTTTTGCACTACGGGCCAAAGAATCACCATTATGTTCATCTCAACACTGCTCATCTTTGCACTACGGCCAAAGATATTCATCAAGAAATCATTCATCTTTGCACTAAAGGCCAAAGATATTCAGTAATATCATCATTTAGGACTGAGAATGATGAAAAATATTTTAAAGAAAACGAATCAAGTGAAACAAAAGAAAAAGTATTAAGGATTCGTACTTTAAATAATCCAAGTTCAAAAATACTTCATAAATAACCAGATTGGAGTAAAATTCAAGAATGAAGATCAAAACATAGATCCAATCCAAGATAGGAATCATAACAGATGATCTTGGACACAGAAAAGAAAATTTAATTTTTCTGTGAATAGTGTCGTATTCGTGAATAGTGCCATATACGTGAATAGTGCCATATACGTGAATAGTAACTCTGACCTCAAAAGATAGAATTTTCACAAAAAAACATCATCACGCTTCGTGAATAGTACTCATGAATAGTAACTCATGAATAGTAACCCCGACATGAAAAAGTTCCAAATTTGATAAAAATTTTCAACCAATATTTTGGCATAATGATATTGAAGAAATAATATCATTTTGAATAAAATAACATCCCTTACCTCGTAAAGAATAGTACTTATTTGGAATTTGGATATAGTCTTTGAAAGAACTTGCACCGTATAGCAATACTCAAAGTTCTAAAATACTCACAAATACGCTTGATATTATAGATAGAGAAAAAGAGAGAAATCTTTAGTTTCTAGTGTGATTTTCAATTCTAACCTAAGCACCCTATTTATAGAAAAATGCTTAGAACACCAAAGCAGAAAATTTAATATAATATTAATATTTATATTATAAATTCTCTACACACACTTAGCATCTGAAATAAGCCACCTAATCACATGTTAAATGAGTCCCAACAATGTAAAAAACATTTTTGTTAATATAATTATTTAAAACTTCCAAAAATCAATTATTCTGGAACCTCGAAACTTCAATAATTCATAATAAATAGCCCTTTTATCAGAAAATTCGAATCTTGCGACTTTTTATAGGAAATTCAATTATCTACAACTTTAGAGAAGAAAGTTTTTCCAAATTCCAAACAGAAATTGACCGAAATCCATAAACGGGCGATTTTACAGGCTATAATCAAATTTCAGTCAAGAAATGGGCCCACGGACATGTTCAACATGTTTTAAACAACTTTTGCAACAAAAATACTCTTCATCTTCATATACTCATATATCCCACATTCATTGTAAAAATATCCCCATTATTATATTATAATAATATAATAAAATATTATTTTATCAGAAAAGATAAAATATCAATTTTTAACAATTGTCACTTTAAAAATTTTCTCCATCTATATCCACATAAAATCAATATTTTTCTCATTATATAAATTAATAATTAATTATTCACAAATAATATTACTGAGAATCACAAGATCTTGTGACAACCAAAGCCGCTCCCAAGAAAGAGGGGCTTTCAATAAAGATTTCTCCTTTCGTGCGCCGCAATTAGGTGACCAAACCTCTCCTTAGACAGAACTTTCTAGACATTGCCAATAATGTTATCTAAAAATATTATTCAGATAATATGAATTATTGCTCCGATAATGAAAAATACTGTATAGTGATAATTATTGAAATAATAGTAATATAAAAAAATCAACGCAGCAATTATTGAGTCAATAAAATATAATAATGAACAGTAATTACTGTAACAATTATTGAGTAGTGCCTTCTTACGTAAGAAATAATAATTGGTGCAATACCGTGTGCTACTGTGCAACCACGCATATTACTGTGTTTTAACCACCGGGTATTCCAACAGTATTAACGGTAACAACTACGCCGTTATTTATAACAACTTATACTTGTCGTTTTCTTCATCCAATTGCTTTCTCGTTATGGGGCCCATTACAAAGGTCGCTGTTGGTGCAAATACGAATATTCCCCGACAAACAAGAATATTCCATGACCAAACTAATATTCTCAAGCAAAATGAGTATTTTATAATCACTTGCTTATTTAAAATATTTGCGCATTTTACCCATAACTAACCACATTAATCAAATCAACCCTTACTATTTCAAAATAATAAATAGAGGAAATTAAATTTCATTTATTAATAATTTGGGGTCTTACATCAAACAACCGAAATTTGGACAGAATTCAAGCTAGGGTTTTATACCTTCTATGATTAATATCTGATTTTGGCTTTTGATTTGGTTTAGGATGATAGTGGGGCTCGGTTTTTGTGACTGAAATGCCTTAGAATTTTTGTTGGTTTTAGTTGAGAGAAAAGGTTTGAGTGTTTGGATTGAAATGAGCTTGCAAATGATTTTCTCTCTCTCCAATGTTATAAATACAAGGGCTAGATACATGTAATACTGATATAGAGACTGATTTGCTGGAGTTTTAAGTCAAGAGAGTTGTTACATTAGGTCACCAACCCATCCTATTATCAAAACCTACATTTTAGACTTCAATAATGCATAGAGGGGCAATTTGGTCATTTGTATTTCTAATTTTATGGTATTCTTGTCATTTGGCAAACCCTTAGGATTTGACCCTTTGGGTTTAACCCTAAGGTTTAGTACATAGTATTTGTAAGATTTAGCAATTAGGGTTTGCACAAAAAAAATTAGTTTCTAAAATTTGTAATTGGAGTTTTCTTAATTAAATTAGTTTTCTAATTACATTATACAGGAACATTAGGGTTTAATAACGTTAATTATAATTAAGATCACTGATTTATCAATTAGAGCACCCATTTGATAATTAGGGTTAACAATATACTAATTAGGACTAACAAATTAATATTTAGGGTTAAGAATTTGTAATTAGGATTTCTAATTACTTTAAGCATGATCATTAGGGTTTCGAGTCAATAATTAGGGTTTACCTAATTAGCATTTATATTTATAATATCCGACATTGATCACATTATTATTTTTTACTAAAAATATCTTGAACTCTAATTTGTATTTTAAATTAGGGTTTCACACAGTAATACTAGGGTTTGTCATATAATGCCATAATTGACCAACCATTATCGGTCCACGTATACAGTACATATTTATAGCACTGAAAAATTAAAATATAATTAATATTATATTATTATCATTCCTTATTCCAAAACCAAAAATGAGGGTTTGGATTCCATATCTGATTTACCTTGCATAAACAGCTTTATTAATTAAGTTAAAATATTTAACTTAATAATCCGAGCTAAAATTCATATAAATAAAAAATTATTATAATAACTACCATACCCATTCCTTATATTATTTAAATAATATAATATCATATTTCCTTTGAAAAATAAATAATAAAAACATTTCTTCAATAAAATTAATTATTATAAAAATATAATTTATAATGATCATTAATTCTAAAATAAAATTATTTGCAATTATTCATGTAATAAATATATATTTTATTTATCACATCAATACATATACACATATCTTGTACAAATCCTCATCCTTAAAATAAATAAAAAATTTATACGCAAAATTTCGATTTTATTTATATAGAAAATATCGGGGTATTACATTCACCCTCCCTTATAAAGATTCCGTCCCCGGAATCACCGTTTTAAAACTTACACATATAAGAGTACATAGCATACACAATCATTTCAAGTAGATCTCGATCATAATTTGATCGAACTGATCTTTAACTTTTTACATAAAGCTTGTCTTTCTGATTAAACGAAAATTTGATTTTTAAAGAACTCAAATTCCTTCCTCAAAATTTCTTTAAAAAATAATTTATTATATAAAGGAAAATCATATAGAAAAAAATAAAAGTTATACGAATAATACCTGGAGTTCTATTGCTAGCTGCCGCCGTATCCCGAACTATCATGTTGAAGACCCTTGCAGTAGATTTCGTCGGCTTGCTAGATGATGTTGGTCCTGCGATCGCCAAGGTTCCGCCGCTTTTCCCCATGTTCACACTTTCTGCCTCCGTCCTCCTTTTCGGACAGTCCTTCACCTTATGCTCCTTTGATCCGCACAGAAAACACCCATTAATAGTTCTAGGTTTGGGGCAGTTGGGAGAGATATGGCCCTCCTGCCCACACTTAAAACATACAAATTTACCTTTCAGACATTCCCCCAAATGGTTACTTCTTCTTTGTACCTTCCTGCTTCACCTGCATACCCCCAAAGTTGTTTCCCTTCCTCTTTTCACTCCTATTTCCACTGTTTGTTTCCTCCTTCCCAGCTCCCTCAACCTTACCCTTGTTCCTTAATTCTTTGTTGTAGAGGCTCATGGCCTTACTCCCCTCCTCAGCAATAATAGCTTTCTCCATGAGTGTTGCAAATGTAGGGATTTGCAACACTGCCACCTTGTTCTAGAGCCAAGGTTTTAATCCCAGCTCAAACCTTCTAGCTTTCCTAGCCTCCGTATCAACTTGATGAGAACAAACCTAGCCAACTCATTAAACTTAGCGGCGTATTCTGACACCGTCATATTTTCCTGCTTTAATTCCATAAATTTTGCCTCCATCCTAGCCTGCATACTAGATGAAAAATAGTTTTCGAAAATAAAGTTTTAAATCCTTCCCAAGCAACTACACCTGCTCCTGCCCTTGCCTGATTCGCTTCCCACCAAAAATTTGCCTCACCCTTCATCATGTAGGTGGCAAAAGTGGTCTTTTGCCCCTCAGTTACCCTAGCTATAACGAACGCCTTTTTGATTTCTTTAACCCATGTTTGGGCTTTAATAGGGTCAATTGTACCTCTAAATTTGGGCGGTCCTGCAAGCTTGAAGTCCTTGAAGTTTGCCAAGCGGTTTTCTGGCCGGTTCCCTGCGACTAGAATTCCTTGTTGCATTACCTGAGCTACCATGTTTGGAAAGTGTTGCATTGAATCTGGTTGTTGTCCCCCAACGTTATTGATAGATTCTTCTGCCCTTTGATTTCTAGTTTGACGTCTTGGCGGCATAATCTGATTAAATAAAACATAATTTAACTTACATTCTAAACCTTATCATATAAGTTTAATATATTAAACTTGTTTCATTACTCAAACATAAGTTCATTTTCATTAAGTCATAGTAATTTACATAACATAGCACATACTGCTATCCCTTTGTGACTACAAAAGTCGGGATTTACAAACTTGATCATTACAAAAGTTAAGAATATAACCTTACACAGACATACTAAGCACATATTACATTAAACACACTTACACCACATAACCTATACTACCTATGCATTACGCCTTTTTCTTGATATTGGATAACTTTTTGCCTGATGACCTCCTATTCTACAAATAAAACAGACACATTGTTTTGGATTGGGACAATGAAGAGAGAAATGTCCCTTCTGTCCGCAATTGTAGCAAACATATTCCCTCTTTATGCATACACCTTCATGTTTCTTGTCACAATTTGCACACCATTCTATTCGATTAATTTTTCCTTGGTTGTTATCAGGATTTCTTATATCACAATCTTTCATCTTTCTTTTTCCCCTTTTTGCTCGGAGCTGCACATGCTTTGTTGCTTTTAGCTCCAATTTGGTCAATTTGGATTTTAGGCTTATCTTGTTCTTCCATTGTTTCTATTAATGCTTTCCGCAGTTGGTTATTTAGTAGTTTTTCTATTTCTCACAGCTTTTCCAACGAGGAAATCTGGTCCCGTAGATTCTGTACTTCAGTTGATGCTTGATCAGCTCCAACTTTAGTGTCTGAATCACTATCTGTCAGTTCCACCATTTCTGGATCTGGAATTACGTTTTCCACGATAACCACCTCATCGAGGTTGCCTTCACTTTGAGCCTTTATTTCAGCTATTAGCTTTGATATTGGCTCCTTCTTTACGATCTAAGGGTATCCTAATCCTTTTTCACCTGACATCTACACACATAAATTATCCTGATTAGCATATAATATATATACATAACAAACAATAATTTTGTATAGATTATCTTTTATTTGGGTTGACGATTAATTTTTCCGATTCATCTTTTTTTAAACTCTATATGAGTTGTTTATATTTTCAACGTTTCCCTCTGTTCTAAGGTTATAGCCTAAGGTTTATCCCACCTAAGGTTTCAAACCCTATAGCTCTGATACCATGATGTAACGCCCCCAAATTCAGGTACTTGAAACCCAAACTAAGTGCTTCACGATACCATTTCTATGAGCGGAATAATACTAATAATAATTACAATAATATAGATTATCAAATTTAATTTACATATTATCAGAGTTTTCAATCCCAAGTACGAAACCTTCAAACATTCGTTACATTACATGATAATTAATATATATCATCATTATCTTAATAAAGTCTAGTTATTACAAAAGATAACATTATCTTTCTTTTAGAGACCTTCCCTTTCCCTTTGTTCTTGGCAAAGCCTTCAGGTTGTTCATACTTAGCTGAAAACATTTAAATTAAGCAAGGATGAGCATTTGAATGCCCAGCAAGTAATAACAACAATAACATTTAGCTGAACAAATTAAATATTTTCTTTGAACGATACTTCTACAATGAATCAACAATTGTGAAGTAAGCTGAATCAATAATAAACAAACTATCATTTCGATTTCAAATTTTTGAAACTACGTATATACTATAAATGATGATTATTTGACAGACTATGAACATTGTTTTCTATTTTCGAAAAGGTTAAACAGAACTTCATCTGTAAACCGTCATTACTTACGAGCACGGGGGTGATCATTTGTTATGCCCTGTATTGATCAATACTACATTATAGGACGATATTTTCGTCCAGCATTTCTGCCTCAGGCGCATAAAAGTTTCCCATATTTGGGATGTTCATACCAGTCTTGAATCCGAACCAAAACAATTCAGTTGGATAACAATAAAGTTCTTATCTTATTCAACAACAACTTTAAGTTAGAGTCTAGCCAGATCAAATAGCTTAGACGGCTTTTAATTCAACTTATACATACTGGACACCGATAAGTATGTATCAATATGTGATAAAATATAATGATTATCCAAGTGATGACACTTTTATAAACATGTTTAGAAATTAACGAACAGAATATATTTTCTTGATCTACAATAACAGAATTAAGGAACTTGTACAACAGATTATAATTTAATACTTTACTTATACAAAATCATTGCATAAGTACATACAAAGGTTGAAATATTTGAACAATTGAAAAGAATAGTTTAGATATTATCTTACGCATGTCCATTGCATAAAGTAAATGCAAAGGGTTAGATACTTGCCTTGTCTGCTGCTTACACAACTTAGATTTATCTGTTATATCAAGCCCTATCATTAAATAGATGATTCGTTCGATTAGAATAACATATTATGTCATATTGTACTGTTATTTGCAGTCAGCACATAACCTAAACACAATGTCATGTAAATTTAACAACCATTGAATCACAAATAAACAGTTATCAAGTCAACCTATCTAAGTCCAGATCAATTTCTGAAATATGTCAGTGTACTGACAATCTTATCGGGTATTTATCGAGTCTAAGACTCTATCCTGTAACTTAGTATCAGTCATATTATTTTTAAATGACTTATAATAATTTTTAAACCTTTATTATAATTTATCGCGAATTTGCAAACATCGAAATCATTATTAAATGATTTAAATATTAAACAATTCTATTATCACTAATATTTAATTAATATTAAACTATTAATGAAATCATTTCCAAAATGTCAAAGTTATTTGTAATAACTCAAAATACTTTTAAAGTATTAATATTATCCTTAAATAATTTTAAAACATTTAAAATCATTTTTAAATAATTATCATTAATACTTAAATATTAATGTATTATTTATCAAAATATTAAAAGTTATTAATTATAACTTAAAATATTTTTAATTCATTTAAACTATAACTTAAAAGTTATATTTTATAACTTAAAATATTTTTAAACTATTTATTTTCATTTAAAATGATTTTATAATAATAAAATCATTTTTAATTAATTAATTTAATTTAATTATTAAATAAATCTAATATCATTAATGTTAAATAATTAATGAAATTTACTTTAAAATATTAAAAGTTATATGTTATAACTTAAAATATTTTAAATAACTTATTATCATTTAAAATAATTTTTAATATAATAAAATCATTTTTAATTAATTTATTTAATGCATTTTGTAAGACCCTCAACTTTTTAATGAATAAAATCAAATTTCCTTTATTTATTATTGTGAATAATAAGGTATTAATTTGATATAATAACTTTAGTTATGGGTGAAATGTGAAAATTTTGCAAAATAAGCAAGTGGTTATAAAATATTCATTTTTGTTTTGGTGGAATATTCTTTTTGTCGGAGAATATTTTTTATGACGGCCGTAGCAGCCCAATGTGGGCCCCATAACGGATAACGGTCGAATGAAGAAAACGACAAAATTGAATAACGGCGTAGTTGTTACCGTGAACACTGTTGGAATACCCGATGGTTAAAATACAAGAATCGCCGTTATCGCACAAGACAAGAAATACACCAGATTGCATGAGATTGTTGAATTATTGATCCTTACGTAAGAAGGCACTACTCAATAATTGTCACAGTAGTTACTGTTCAATATTTTATTTTATTGATTCAATAATTGCTACGTTGATATTTATATTATTGTTGTTTCATTAATTGTCACTGCACATCATCTCCATTATCAGTGTTATAAAACTTTAGCAAAGTATAGAAATAAACTCTTATAATTGCTGCATAAATTTAGAGAGAATAAGTAAGAGAAAAGAGAGAGAAAATTCTTCAAAGAATTCTGTGTGTCTTTCCTTCTGTATTTCCTTCCTTTATATTGAGAATGAAGGAAAGGAGTATGAGGAGAGAGAGTAGGAGAATGAGGTAAAAAGGAGGGAGATCACGGAGTGGGGAACAAGAAAGCAGAAGAGAGAGAGAAGTGGTTCCCTTATCTTGAGGGAATCATTATTATAACACTTCCCCTGATTCCCTATGATAGAAGATTATGTCTCATTAAAAACCTTGTTAAGAAAATCTAGTGGGAAAAACATAACGAAGGGAAAAAGAGTACATATCTTTTACATAAATATCTTAATTGACTGCCTCGTTAAAACCTTGTCAGGAAAAACCCATTGGGATAAAAACCGTGATTAAGGAAAAAGAGTACAGTCTTCCCCTCAAAAGGAATTCATTATTCCTTGATGAAATGTTGTCATAAGACTTTCAGTCGACATATTCTGTTCCTTTTCCGAAGTTTTGCAAACGTTGCATTTGGTAGCAATTTTGTGAATAAGTCAGCTAAATTATCACATGATCGAATTTGATGCACATCTATATCACCCTTCTTTTGTAGCTCATGTGTGAATAAGAATTTAGGTGAAATGTGCTTTGTTATATCTCCCTTGATGTATCCTCCTCTAAGTTGAGCAATGCATGCAGCGTTATCCTCATACAGAATTGTAAGAATGTCTTTGATTGATGGTAATCCACATGATTGTTGAATATGCTGAATAATTGATCTCAACCAAACACACTTTCTGCTTGCTTCAGGTATAGCGAGTATCTCTGAGTGATTTGAAGATGTAGCTATCATGGTTTGCTTTGTGGATTTCCAGGATATAGTTGTGTCACAATATGTAAATACATAACCTGTTTGTGATCTTCCATTGTGTGGATCTGATAAATATCCTGTATCGGCATATCTAACCAATCGCGACGTTAAATTTCTTGGATAAAATAACCCAAGATCTATACTTCCACGGAGGTATCTCAAAATTTGTTTGATCCCATCCCAATGTCTCTTAGTCGGAGAAGAACTGTATCTTGATAACAAGTTGACAGCAAAAGTAATATCAGGCCGTGTATAGTTTGCAAGATACATAAGAGCGCCTATTACACTTAGGTATGGAACTTCTGGTCCAAGAACTTCTTCCCCACTTTCTAGAGGCCGAAATGGATCATTATCAACTTCTAAAGATCGAACAACCATCGGGGTAATCAAAGGATGAGCTTTATCCATATGAAAACGACTGAGAATCTTTTCAGCATATGTGGATTGATGAACAAAAATTCCAGACGCTAAATGCTCCACTTGTATTCCCAAACAGAATTTTGTCTTTCCAAGATCTTTCATTTCAAATTCATCTTTTAAATAAGTAGCAGTTCTTGTGAGTTCTTCAGGAGTACCTACAAGATTCAAATCATCCACATATACAGCAATAATGGAAAATCCACTTTGTGATTTCTTAATAAAAACACATGGACATACTTGATCATTTATATATCCATCTTTTATTAAATAATCACTAAGTCGATTATACCACATACGACCAGACTGTTTCAACCCATACAATGAGCGTTGTAACTTGATTGAATATATGTGACGTGGCCTTTGTGATTCAGCCATTTTCAATCCTTCAGGGATTCTCATGTAAATCTCACTGTCAAGTGAGCCATATTGGTATGTTGTTACAACATCCATCAAACATGTTTCCAAACCTTCCATGGTTGCCATACCTATCAGAAAGCGAAAATTGACTCCATCCATTACTGGAGAGTATGTCTCCTGATAATCAATACCAGGTTTTTGTGAAAACCCTTGAGCTACAAGTCGGGCTTTGTATTTCACAATTTCATTTTTCTCATTTCGCTTTCGTACAAATACCCATTTGTTTCCAACCGTGATTACACCCAGCGGTGTTTGGACTACTGGTCCAAATACTTCTCTTTTCAATAGAGATTGTAGCTCAGTTTGAATAGCATCTTTCCATTTTGGCCAATCTTTTCTTTTCTGACATTCTTCCACGTTTTGTGGTTCAAGATCCGTGTCAGGAATCAAAGTAATATCTGATGCTATAGAGAAAGCAAATATATCGTCAATCATGACTTTGCTTCGATCCCATATTTTCTCATCATGTACATAATTTATTGAGATCTCTTGGTGTTCATCTCTTATCCCTTCACTGAGATTTTGAACCTCTTCTGGGGCTATTCCCAATCTTGGAATACGTGCTACTTCTGGAGCAGTTTTTACCTTTTCTGGAGCTATTCCCACTCTTGAAATAAGTGCTACTTCTGGAGCGGGTATTCCTTCTGGGATTCCCTTATTTGCTTTTGATTTTCGTGGTACAGTGTCTTTTGCACCAACCGGTCTTCCACGCTTCTGGCGTGGTTTAGATTCTTCTATTACCTTATTCACAATTCTCCGTGAATTGATTTTCAATAGGTATTTCTATCCTTCTTTGGAGTATTCACCGCAGTGTATGTGACTTTATCACTTTTCTAGCATCATTAAATGCATCCGCATTTGATTTACAATATTTTGTAAATGAATAATTCTTTGAACTTCAATTTCACATTGTCATATACAAGGATCATGTGAATTTAAATCTGATGCATTCCATGATATTTCAGAGGGTTTTTTATTTAAAACTTTCCCTCCTCTTAATGTTGGAAATACTGATTCATCAAAATGACAATCTACATAACGCAAAAGTAAAAACATCTCCGGTTAAAGGTTCAAGATATCTGATAATAGAAGGAGAATCAAAACCAACATAAATACCTATTCTTCATTGGGCTCCCATCTTAGTTCTTTGTGGAGGTGCAATTGGAACATATATTGCACTTCCAAAAACTTGAAAGTGTGATATGTTGGGTATCTGTCCAAGAACTAACTGTAGAGGAGAAAATTTATGAAGAGCCGTTGGTCTTACTCGAATGATGACTGCAGCATGAAGAATTGCATGACCCCAAACTGAGGTAGGTAAGTTAGCCCTTAACATTAATGGTCTTGCAATTAGTTGAAGTCTTTTTATTAAAGATTCAGCTAAGCCATTTTGTGTATGAATATGAGGAACGAAATGCTCAATGGAAATTCCAATAGTCATACAAAAATCATTAAAAGTCATTGATGAAAATTCAGCTGCGTTATCAAGTCGAATTGACTTGATTGGATGATCCGGGAACTGAGCCCGTAACTTGATCATTTGAGCAAGAAGTTTTGAGAAGGAAAAATTTCGAGAAGAGAGAAGACAAACATGAGACCATCTAGTTGAAGCATCTATTAAAACCATAAAATATCAAAATGGGACAGACAATGGGTGAATAGGTCCACAAATGTCTCCTTGAAATCTCTCTAGGAATTTTGGGGCTTCTTTATAAACTTTTACTGGTGATGGTCGAACAATTAATTTTTTTCGAGAACACGCAGCACAAGGAAATTCACTACTAGGAAAAACCCTTTTATCTTTGAGAGGATGACCAAGAGAATTTTCAATAATAATGACGACGATCATAGAAGTACACGGATGATCGAGTCTTTCATGCCAAAGCATAAGTGATTTGGGATCTATGATTTTGGAATCATAACAAGATGAGACTCAATTGCTCTAATTTTCATAGTATATAATCCGTAAGAAATTGAATGAAGTTTTTCTAAGATATTCTTTTTTCCAGAAATAGTAGAATTAATGAGAAGATATTCATTATCATTCTCATTGGTTGTTTCAATGTGAAAACCATTTAGTCAAATATCTTTAAAACTAAGCAAATTTCTTCTTGATTTACTAGAATATAGAGCATTTTTGATAAAAACTTGTGTCTCATTTGGTAGCAAGAAACTAGCTTTTCCAAATCCCTCGATTAAATTTGATGTGCCAGAGATAGTTCCTACATTTCCCTTAGCTTTGATCAGTTGTGAAAAATATTTCTCACTTTGAAGGATTGTATGAGTTATTGCAATGTCTGCTAAACATATATCCTCCATATCCATTAAAAAAATGGTCTAACACATATAAAAACATAAATAAGAAAAGTTACATTTCAAATATAATTTTATTCATGAGAAACACATACCACATATAGAATGAAAACTAAAAATATTATACATACAAGGTGTTTAATTAAAACAAGAAATTAAAGATATCCCAAAAGATACTCTCAGAAGGTTCAGTAATATCATCAACCTTTTCTTCATTGTTGGTCATTGGTGAATCATCAACAATATTCAATTGATGATTAACAAAATTTGTTTCTGCCTCCATTACTTTGTTCTTTTGAGACTCCTGAAATAAATTAGCCAGATGCCTTTGCTGCATTTGCTGTGCACGCCGATTTAATGCCCATTCCTCCCACACCTAAAACAAACATCTGGTTTGTTTTTTTTCTGTGTTGCATTTTCTTTATTTTTACCCGACTCAGACACTTGCCACTTCTGGTGGCCTGATTTGTCGCGGTTCTGGAATTTGTTGTTACGATAGCCTCGTTTATTCTTTCGTCCCCAAGGCTTCTTTTTATATGACCATCTATTGTCACGTTTATTCTGCTGGAATGACGTGCTATTAATATCCGGCAATGGGGTAGCACCCATTGGCCGTACTTGATGGTTTTTCAACAACAATTCATTATTCTTTTCTGCAACAAGGAGGATAGACAACAATTCACTGAATTTTGTGAATTTACTCGCCTCTATATTGTTGTGACAGAATCATGTTGGTGGGATGAAAAGTTGAGAACGTTTTCTCTAACATTTGGGATTCGGAAACTGGATCTCCGCACAAAGCCAAATTAGAGGTTATTCTATAAATATTGGAACTATATTCCGTAATTGATTTGTAATCTTGTAGCCTTAAACTAAGCCACTCAAATTTGGCATTAGGGAGAACAACCAATTTTTGGTGATCAAATCTTTCCTTCAGTTGCGTCCATAAAGACAAAGGATCTTTGACTGTTAAATACTCAGTCTTTAATCCTTCATCAATATGGTGACGAAGAAAAATTATGGCTTTTGCATTTTGTGCCGAAGTAGTTGTATTTCCTGATTCAATGGTCTTTTCTAACTCATTTGCACTAAGGTACAATTTTGCATCAAGTGCCCAAGCCAAATAGTTATCTCCAGATATTTTAAAAATAGAAAAATATATTTTTACCAAGTTTGCCATCTATTGTGGGTTAAAACACAATTTTATTATTTATTAAAACAATAAATAATTTCATGTATGATATATATAAAAATAAACTAAATCACGACTTCATGTGGTAATAAAGTGCAAATATAAATATTCTTATATATATGTTATTAGCATATTATCTTAGTAAAAAGAATATGCAATCGTTAATGTATATATACTATTACAATATATATATATATATATATATATATATATATATATATATATATATATATACAAAACCGCAAATGGATCTTCACCCGCCATGCGGTAATCTACTTAGACAGATCACTTCAACAGAATAATAACAACGGAACCAGGTCCGGTGTAAAACATATAGACAAGATATTCCAACAGAATAATAAATGCGGAATAATAAATAATGGAACCAGTCGTGAAATTATTAATCGATGGAGGATATTCCGACGGAATATTAATTGCGAAATAATAAATAAAAAGGTTCCCACCAAGTCTTGTAAGATTAACAAGGATAGATGGTACCATTGTAAATAAAAGAATTTAATGGCAATTATAAGAATAAAATTATATTACTGGTGGCACACCCCAACCGGTAGTATAATAATAAATTACAAGAATTTAAATTTACCGTCTCAGTTGGTTAGAGCTTCGTGCTGATAACGTGTTATAAAACTTTAGCAAAGGATAGAAATAAACTCTTATAATTGCTGCATAAACTTAGAGAGAATAATTAAGAGAAAAGAGAGAAAATTCTTCAGAGAATTCTGTGTCTTTCCTTCTGTATTTCCTTCCTTTATATAGAGAATGAAGGAGAGGAGGATGAGGAGAGAGAGTAGGAGAATGAGGGAAAAAGGAGGGAGATCACGGAGTGGGGAACAAGAAAGCAGAAAAGAGAGAGAAGTGGTTCCCTTATCTTGAGGGAATCATTATTATAACAATCAGATCAATAATTCATATTATTTGGAATAATATTATTAGATAGCATTATTGGCAATGTCTATAAAGTTCTGTTAAGGAGAGGTTTGGTCACCTAATTGCACGCCAGTAAGGAGAAATCCTTATTGGAAAGCCCCTTCTTTCCTAGGAACGGCCTGATTGCCATTAATGTGATTCTGTAATATTTTTTGTGAATAATTAATTATTGATTCATATGATAAGGAAATATTTATTTTATGTGGATATAAATGTTGGATATATTTTTTGTGGTTAAAAATGAAGGATTTAATGTTGAGGTGTTTTATTAGTATTTTATCGGATTGGAGGTATTAAAAATCAAACCAGTGTTTTTTAAGATATATTGCGGGAGTTATAATTTTTAATCCGACCGCTGGATCGTTGTAATTTTTGGATATGTTATACATATATAAGTTGAGTATATGTCCACAAATTTTGAACCGTTAAAAATGAGCGTATGATTTGTTATGAATTTTAAGAGGTGGCTGATTCGAAAATTAGGTTATAAATAATTTTGGTGGAAAATTCTTGAATTTCTGGGCCCCACTCTTGGTTGGTGAAGAAATGTGCTGAGATTTTTATTCAAATATGGTGGGTGGGAATAGTAGCAGGTAAAGCCATCAAAGTCAGCGAGTTAAGTCCGCTTAACGCTTGGCGTGCTAACATTTTCCTATAAATAGAGGGCTAAATTAGAATTGAAAATCACACTAGAAACAAGTTTTCTCTCTTTCTCTCTCTAGATTATTGAGTGTATTTTGTGAGTATTTAGATACTTTGTGAGTTTCTGTTAATCAATGCAAGTTTCCTTCAAATTTTATATAATCGATATTCCGATCGTAAGTCTCGATATTTTGAGGTAAGGATATTATCTTCTTCTTAAATGATATTTTCTTCAATATCATTATGCCGAAATATTGGTATGAACTTTTTGTCAAATTTGGAACTTTTTGTGTCGGGATTACTATTCACGTATATGGCACTATTCACGATATCTGACTATTCACTTAATACTCAAGACTATTCACCAAAAAATGAAATTTTCTTCTTTTTGTCCAAGTTGTCTATTATGGTTACTATCTTTTATGTATTCATGTTTTGATCATTATTTTTGAATTCTGCTTCAAAATTGGTTATTTCAGAATATTATTGAACTTGGATAAACTATAATACGAATCCTTAATATTTGATCTGTTATCTCACTGGATTCGTTTTCTTTAAAATATTTTTCATCATCCTCAGTCCTAAATGATGATACAAATGAATATCTTTGGCCTTTAGTGCAAAGATGAATGATTACCTAATGAATATCTTTGGCCCAGAGTGCAAAGATGAGCAGTGTCTTGAGATGAACATGACCAACCTGGTGATATAAATGAATATCTTTGGCTTCTGTAGTAAAAAGATGAATATTTGATTCAAGATGTATATTGATTGATGTTACAGGGATAAAATATTGATGATGGACTTTTAAATCTTAGAAGATAGTAGAATTCTTTCTCTACTTGACTCTTCTAATGGATTGCTGTTTTCCACTGTAGTTGTTGATCTAAAACTTGTTATCTATTATATTTTATCAGATTATTCCCTGTTGAAGACTAATGATAATTTGTTGAATATTATCTTAGTCATAATATTCTTTACTGGGCTAGTTGAGCTCATCCTTTTGTTCCATTTTTCTTCTCAGGAGGTGAGAACATAACAGGAACTAGTCGGGGTACGGAGTGATGGTTCTAGAAAGTTATTTTAGCAGTCCTCACTATTTTTAAAATAGTGTATCAATAATTGTAATGAGGACTCCTTTTGAGTTTTTATACTCTCTATTTGTATTTAAACTCACAGTTTAATGAAGTTGTATTTGTTTCTGTACCATGTATTTGGCGACTCAAAATAGGTGATGTATACCTATTTTGGGGGCGTCACCGTTGGTATCAAAGCTTAGGGATATGGTCTCTGGCGGAGATCGGGGAATAGAACTAGGAGGGGAGAGATGAGTAAATCCTTCGCTAGTGTGTCCTATCTAAGCTTATTTGTTGGTCAATCATAATATAGGGATATTATGTGATATGTTAATTTTTTTTATTAACCCTTGTTTTATGGCAATATTTAAAAATGGCTGCTGAGAACGTTAACAATGGAGTGTATGAGACTGTGGAACAACCTTTAGTTACAAACTAGGAGAACGTGCAACAGGAAGGCAATATTCCTCCTGTAAACAACACTACCGAACAAATGATGAATGATGGGATGTTCAGAAGTTTTTTGCATTTTATGCAAAACCAGACGAGGGAAACTCGTGCACAGAATACGGGTGGAAATGCTAGCAATGTGCGGCTTGTCACAACCAAGCAGTTCAAAGAGTTGGGACCACCGGAATTTAAGGGAAAGCCGGATCTAATCATGGAAGAAACGTGGGTCAAGCAAATTACCAAGATATTCGATGTCACAGGATGCACGCTGAGGAATGAAGGTTCCATTCGCCACCTTTATGTTCGCGGTGAGGCGGACTCATCGGTGGAGTCTCGTGAAGCGCACCACCACCGGCCCGCACTCAACATGTCTTGGGAAACATTTCAGAAACTATTCAATGACAAGTACTTTCCTGAAAGTATATATCATATGAAGGAGGTGGAGTTTATCAGACTGGAACAAAACAATATGACGTCGTTGTCCAAAGACGAGGCAAAGTTTGCGAGTTATCTGGTTTGCACCTCATTTGGTCGAAAATGAGGAACGAATGACAAGGATGTTTCGAGAGGTCTAAAAGCCCAAGATTCGGCAATATCTTATATCTCATAAATTTTCTTTATATTCAGATGTTGTAAACAAGGCTCAATTATTAGAGCGAGATAATGAGTATGTGCAACCGAGGGACCACAACCAGGGTCATACCGGTGACAGCATTCATCAGAGCAATGATAACCAACGAGGAGGGAAAATACGAACAAAGGCGGTAACCACTCAGGTGGTTATCGTGGCCATGATAATAGGAGAGGTGAGTCGAGTGGAAATTTCAGAAAGAGGAGATTCAACAATGACGGGAAGACATCAGCAACAACACCAGCACCAACAACTAAATTTAGGGGAGGAGAACGACCACCAGTTAGATTTTACAAATGCGGGAAAAAGGAACATATCAGCCCAAACTGTCCACAACAATCCAAGGTATGTTACAACTGTGGTAAGGAAGGCCACATAGCTCGGGATTGTTCTGTAACAAAACCAAGTTCAATGGGGATGGTGACTCCAAGGGTTGTCCCGGATAAGTCGAAATCAGCGGTTCCTAAAAGAGCATTTGTCGTGACTGGCCAAAACGCGAGGAACCCGAACGAGGTGATTACGGGTAAGCTAATCTTGAACTCTTGCGAAGTTTATACCTTACTAGATACCGGTTCTACCCATTCTTTTATCTCTCCTGCTTGTGCTCAACGTTTAAACTTGGCTCCGGAGAAATTGGACTTTGACTTATCTATTGAAACTCCGTTGGGTGAAACCTTCGTTACATCTACAGTTTATAAATCTTGCATGATCCAAGTTGGCACTATCACATTACCTGTTGATCTTATCTCTTTAAAGATACTTTCTTTTGATGTGATTTTAGGAATTGATTGGTTAACCACTCATCATGCAAAAATTGATTATTTTCGTAAGGTTGTTAGTTTTCATATTCCTAACCAACCTATCATACGAATTAAAACAACTAAACCACTAAAATCAGTCACTATCATATCAAGCCATAAATCTATTAATTTATTGAAAAATGGATGTCAAGCTTTCTTAGCCCATGTTATGGATTTGAACAAAGACAAGTCAAATTTGAATAATATTTCTGTTGTTAGAGAATTTCCTGATGTATTTCCTAAAGAACTTCCCGGTCTACCGCCAGAACGTGATGTTGGATTCTTTATTGACCTTGAGCCGGGTACAAAACCCATTTCTAAAACCCCATATCGAATGGCTCCTATTGAACTTCAGGAGTTAAAAGTCGAACTACAGGAGTTATTAGACATCAGTTTCATTCGTCCTAGTACATCTCCTTAGGGTGCTCCTATTTTATTAGTAAAGAAGAAAGACGGGAGTATGTGACTTTGTATTGACTACCAATAATTAAACCATGTCACCATTAAGAATAGGTATCCGTTACCTCGCATTGATGACCTGTTCGACCAGTTGCAAGGAGCACAATTCTTTTCAAAGATCGATCTTCGATTCGGATATCATCATTTGAAGATTAAAACCGAGGATATTCCAAAGACCGCTTTAGAACTCGAATGACGGGCATTATGAATTCTTAGTCATGTCTTTTGGATTGACTAATGCTCCCGCTTTGCTTTTATGGATATGATGAACCGTGTATTCAAGGAATATTTAGATCGGCTTTGTTGTTGTCTTTATTGATGACATCCTCATCTATTCCAAAAGCCGTGAAGATCATGAGCACCATTTGAAGTCGATACTTGAAAGGCTTCGTGAAAACAAGCTTTATGCCAAGTCAAGAAATGTGAGTTCGGCCGAGGAAGTAGCATTCCTTGGGCACGTGGTGTCAAAACATGGAGTATCCGCTGACTCAAGCAAAGATTGAAGCAAAGACAAAGTTGGGAGCAACCAAAGTCATTGACCAAGTGCGTAGCTTTCTGGGCTTAGTTAGTTATTATCGGAGATTCGTGGAAGGATTTTCTCGAATCGCTACTCCGTTAACTCAGCTGTCTCGGAAAGATACAAAATTCGTATGGAGCGAGGAATGCGAGAAGAGTTTCCAAGAGCTCAAGAGGATACTCATTTCGGCACCTGTTTTGGCAATACCATCTGGTACGGATGGATTTGTTATATACAGCGATGCTTCAGGCAAAGGGTTAGGATGCGTTCTCATGCAACATCGGAAAGTCATATCCTTTGCCTCACGACATCTCAAAGAATATGAGAGGAATTATCCTACTCATGATCTAGAGTTGGCAGCAGTCGTATTCGCGTTGAAAATTTGGAGACACTACTTGAATGGGGAGAAAGTGGAGATTTATACAAACCATAAAAGCCTCAAATATTTTTTCACCCAAAAAGAACTCAACATGCAGCAACGACGTTGGCTCGAGCTGTTGAAAGATTATGATCATACCATTCAATACCATCCTGGAAAAGCGAACGTAGTAGCTGACGCATTGAGTAGAAGATAATATGTGAGTACGAGTGCGATATTGTCAATACAAAGGCCCATTCTGTATGACTTGCAAAGGATGGAGGTAGAATTAAAGACTCCAGGGACCCACATGATGATGGCGAATATACGAGTAGAACCGACTTTAATCGATAAAGTTAAAGTTGTTCAAGCTACGGACCTGGAGCTGATACGTATGAAGAAGAAAGTACAAGAAGGAGCTATTCTAGAAGTGAGAATCGATGAAGAAGGAATACTTAGATTCAACTCCAGACTTTGTGTTCCTAACGATTCTGACTTAAAGCATAGAATCATGATGGAGGCACACAACACACCGTTTGCAATCCATCCTAGGAGTACCAAAATGTATCATGATATTCTACATACATTTTGGTGGAACAATATGAAGAGAGAGATTGCGGAGTTTATCTCGAGGTGTTTAACTTGTCAACGTGTAAAGGCGGAGCATCAAGTGCCAAAGGGTCCATTACAACCACTTGAGATTACAAAATGGAAGTGGGAACACATTACTATGGATTTTGTTACAGGTCTTCCCAAACTTTCTCAAGGCATAGATGTTATTTGGGTTATTGTTGATAGATTAACAAAGTCTGCTCATTTCTTGCCTATACGGGAGACTTATTCCCTTGAATGTCTTGCTAGTATGTACGTGAATGAGATTGTGAGATTACATGGCATGCCACTATCCATAGTTTTTGATCGTGACCCAAGATTCACTTCACGATTTTGGGTTAGCTTACAGAAAGCTATGGGCACGGATTTACGATTCAGCTCGGCATACCATCCTCAAACGGACAGACAATCAGAGAGGACTATTCAAACCCTTGAAGATCTATTAAGACTTTGTGTCCTAGATTTTAAAGGATGTTGGGATAAGTACTTGCCACTGGTGGAATTCTCCTACAACAACAGTTATCAAGCAAGTATAGGCATGGCTCCATTTGAGGCGTTGTATGGATGAAAGTGTCATTCTCCAGTATGCTGGGACGAGGTAGGAGAAGTAACGTTGTTGGGACCAGAATTAGTACGCATGACTACAAAAAAGATCCAAATGATTCGACAACGTATTTAAACCTCACAAGATCGACAAAAGAGTTATGCTGATCTTTATAGAAAGGACGTGGAGTTTAATATTGGAGATCATATATTGTTACGTGTTGCTCCATGGAAGGGAGTTACAAGATTTGGAAAGAGAGAAAAGCTCAATCCACGATTTATTGGTCCATTTGAGATTCTTGACCGAATAGGAAATGTGGCCTATAGACTCGCATTACCTCCAAGTATGTCTCGTGTTCATAATGTTTTTCACATATCCATACTTCGTAAATATGTGAAAGACCCGAACCATATTATTGCGTTACAACCAGACGAGATAGCCGAAGATTTAACGTACGAAGAAGTACCTATTAAGATCTTGGATAGGAAAGAGCATGTCTTACGCACGAAGGTTATACCACAAGTTAAGGTTTTGTGGAGAAACCATGCTATTGAAGAGATGACCTGGGAGTTGGAATCAGAAATGAAAGCGAGGTATCCTCACCTTTTCGAAACACTAGGTACATACGTCCATTTCGAGGACGAAATTTCATAAGGAGGGGAGGTTGTAAGACCCCAACTTTTTAATGAATAAAATCAAATTTCCTTTATTTATTATTGTGAATAATAAGGTATTAATTTGATATAATAACTTTAGTTATGGGTGAAATGTGAAAATTTTGCAAAATAAGCAAGTGATTATAAAATATTCATTTTTTGCGGTGGAATATTCTTTTTCGCTTGGGAATATTCGCATTTACGCCAAGCAGCCCAATTGTGGGCCCCATAACGGATAACGGTCGAATGAAGAAAATGACAAAATTGAATAACGACATAGTTGTTACCATTAACACTGTTGGAATACCCGGTGGTTAAAATACCGTAATACGCGTTGTTGCACATTAGCACATGGTATTGCAAAGTATTGTTGAATTATTGATCCTTATGTAAGAAGGCACTACTCAATAATTGTCACAGTAGTTACTATTCATTATTTTATTTTATTGATTCAATAATTTCTACGTTGATATTTATATTATTGTTGTTTCATTAATTGTCACTGCACATCATCTCCATTATCAGATCAATAATTCATATTATTTGGAATAATATTATTAGATAGCATTATTGGCAATGTCTAGAAAGTTCTGTCAAGGAGAGGTTTGGTCACCTTATTGCGTGCCAGTAAGGAGAAATCCTTATTGGAAAGCCCCCTCTTTCCTGGGAATGGCCTGGTTGTCATAAATGTGATTCTATAATATTATTTGTGAATAATTAATTATTGATGAACTATACTAAGGTATAGGAATGTTTAGACTGAAAGTAAGTATTTTAAGTAGACTTAGCATTGAAGGTGCTAGAGAAGATTAAGTATTGTCGCAAGTAAGACAATGAAGGAAAATGGAGAATAGGATATTCCAAGTCATCTAGCTATGCTAGATTTTGAAATTTCTTGAAATCGTGCTTATATGTGCGCATTCTTGAATAGGAAAGAGTTGGTTCAACTTTTAGAACCAATGAATTTTAAAAGAACTATTCTTGGTATGTCTATGCTAATTGTTTCAGCTAGACAGAAATTGATTTAAAATATCAAAATGAATTTTATATCATCAGTACATTTGATGCAAATATGATAAAAGGGTGGAGTTATTTATGCAATTGAACCCGGTGTTGGATTTGATCTTAGGATCAACAACCCACCATGGTATGATGCATAATGATGAAGTCATAAACTGACAAAGTCCTCAACTTACTGTGAAAAGTGCGGTATCATGACGTCATGAAATGTTTTGATGTTTTGCCAACGAATTTAAAGAATTAGTCGATGTCAAGCGAGTTCACTAGACGAATGATTCAATTTGATATCCAATTTATTGGTATGGTCTAAGGTACTTGATTTGGCTAAGACGAATGGTATGTCATGATTAAAAGAAAATCGAGCTTTCTTTGAGAACTTGTGCCAAACCAAATTGTTTTGGTGCGGAATCTAATGATTTAGTCTGAGGAGAACATGGAAGTGGTAGTTACTTTCTTTGTGATTGTAAATTGACCGTGGAAAGAAAGGTTACGACGTTATGCTGTTTAACCTAGTAAAATTTCATGGTCAATTTGACCCCTCAGCAAAAGTATGAAATATTTTAAAGGAATTGTTATATTCCTCGTTGTTCATTCTACTTCATAATTCTTGATAAGTTGTGAAGGTTAGAGAATGTTTGAAAGATAAGAACTTCTTTGAAGAGAAGTTGAGGAGAAAGGTAGGCTAAAATTTCGAGGACGAAATTCTGTGAAGAAGGGGTGAATGTGATGACCCGGGTATGGGTATAGTTTGAAGGAATTCCGAGGACGGAATTTTTATATGTAGGAAAGGATGTGACAACCCGGAAATCCAGATTGTCCAGAAATTAAGATTTAAAGAATTAGTTATTAATAAAATTAATTTTTATTAATAATATTCTGTGCTATGTGTTTATTAATCGTTCTATAACCTAGAATGATTATTAATCGGGAGGATTCTGGCTACGAGCTAGATTGAACGAGTAAGAATTTTTAAGACAAAAATAAAATTTTTCTGGGAACAAAATATGTTCGGGGAAAAAGATGAAATAGACACTATTCACCCGTTTCTGCTCGGACATTTATTTTGAAATTCCGAGAAGTTATTGATTACGTATAATCTTGAGACGTGATGGAATATTCAATAATATTTTAGTTATGGCAAAAACGAAGTTTTCGCCTGCGGACTCAAAACCTAAGGGTTAGGGAAAGTGAGTTCCGAGGTTGTTATGATCGCGTATAATAATTTTGGTTATTATGCGTGAGAAATACGAGTATGATACGAGTTATTATACGAGTATAGTACGAAGATTAGTACGACGTATAATACGAATATCGTACGAACGATATACGAAGAGAATACGAGAATACGAGAATGGAATGCGTAGAATGTGATTAGTCTCAATGGACTTTGTAGAATCTAATTGGAATTGGATTATGTCAAGCCCAATGATTTGTGAAATCAAGCCCAAGTTAGGCCTAATAAGAATTAGGGTTAAGGCCCAAACCATGAAAAGAAACCGCGGATCGAACCGATGGGTAAACGAATGGATAAAAACCATTAGGGCAACGCATGGGGTGACCCATGGGCATGTGGGCCGGCCACTTGGCCACCAAGTAAGGGTGGTGGCCAAGTAAACTTGGTGTCTAAGTTGTTGGAAGAGGTGGGAAAAGTAACTTTAGGGGCGAAATGACTATTTTGCCCCTAGCTTTGAAAATCTATAAATAGAAAGCTAAAATTTCATTTTCTAGGATTTTGAAAATCCTATAACTTGAGAGAGAAAGAGAGAGACTTCGGATGGGAGAGGAAGAGAAAGAGAATGAGGAAAAGCTAGCTTGAATGCACGCTTTGTCCGACGGAAGGAGATCAAAGGAGAAAGGTGATTCAAAACCTAGTCTCCCATAAATTTTCTTTAAGTTTTTATGTTCAAAAACATAACTTAATGAGGATAAGAAGTAGATTAAGTTATAAATGATTTCATATGGTTGAAATCGTAAGAAAAAGAAGAAATAAGAATTAGAAATTTATTTTATAAATTTCTTAAGCAAGTATAAGATTCGTAAGGATTTTGAGCGATCCGAATGAATCTTATGATTGATTAGGTTAAATAAGTAAGGAATGGTGTTCTATAACATCAAATTCCAAGAAAAAGTGAAATCGTAATCCAAAATATCGATTAAAAATGAAGAACGAACGAGGAACACGAATAACACGAAGAACGTTGTCGATGGACAAATTTAAAACCATCGTAGTATAAATGTTATTGATGGACAAGTTTAAAACCATCGCGTATAAGTTAGATGCTTATTGCTTGGTTAGGAACGTTAGAAACGGTCATGAAGAACGGATTAAAACTAAGCTATAACGAAGTTATGGCGAAAATTTCGTTAAAGAAGAATGAAAATTTGAAAGTTAGTAAATGAACCCGAACGTGTAGAGTTTCATAAGAATGTAAGAGAATGTTAAAAATGTGAGTCGTGGACTCAAGAACGAACGAATTCTGAGTTCGGATGACCGGATTACGGACGAACGAACAAAGAACGTTAAAAACGTTAAAATGAACGAAGAATGAAGATTAAGCCAATTGAATGGCATGTTAACGGATTCAGAACAAAGTTCTGTCTGAGTGGTATTGAAGTACGTAAGATAAGGAAGAGAATGACTTTGGAACGGCCTCTCTCCGAGTTATAATGAAGAAGTTATGAGATCGTAATGTACGCGTCTCAAACTTGATGCAAGACTTAGAAAAATTTCTAGGGTTTTATCTCGGCGCCGCAGCGCGAACTCGGCCATAATCTTCTGGATAGTGGCGCCACAGCGTGAGAGATAACAAAGGACTAGAAAGTCGCCATGCCATGACCGGAAGAGAGAGAGAGAAGTAGGTCGCGTCGCAGTTGAGAGGAGAGGAAAGGAAGAGCACCTGCAATGCCATGTGCCGGCACATGGCAATGCCCAGAAATGAGATTTTTAGTTCTCAATTACTTGAGGATATGCAAGAAAGAAATATGAACATATAGTTCACCTAAAATAACGCTTAAGCAAGCGATTTAAACCTTTAGTAAAGGTTGAACGGAAAGATTTAACGAGATTATAAGATAAAGAATGCAAACGCGGGTTACGGAACTGATATCCGGGGACCGTAGTCGCGATGAACAAACGTGAGGGATTACTATGATTGTGATTCCTTAGACGTTGAGTGACGTAGGTAACGAGTAACATTTCGATGTTATGTTGTGGTAATGAGAGATAGGTGTAAAGCGTATAGACGCTATGAATGCAAAGTTGTTGCGATGAATGATCGGTCTTAGCATGCAACGGACCATATGACTTTGACATTAAGAAAGAATAATGAACATGGGGTTCATGGGATGGATAACGATGAATGCAATTGAAACCTTGATTAAAGGTTGAGTGAGAGATTAAGAGACGAGCAACGTGAACGTTGAATACGTAAACAATTCTCGTGAATCGTATTCACGTCGGACGAACGTTCTAAGTATACCCTAGTTGTATGACTTAGACGTTGGTGAAGGTAGTAAGTTCATATGAAATGTTTAACGCTATTACCTCATAGTATTGACATTGAACGATCGTTCCGAGTATACAAAATATTGTATGACTTAGACGATAAGAAATAAATCCTGAGAAATGGCAATTACTTGCCAGAAAGCCATAAGGAATAAGAAATTAACTTAACGAACATTATAATTTAATAGTTCGTATAAGTTAAGAGAAAGTTAGGTTGTGGTACAATCGTAACCTTTGATGGTTGACATATGGAAGTTGGGCTAAATAATTCCTTCAGAGAGCGAAGGTATATACGAAACTAGCAACCGATCTAACTCACTGTGTGGGCAGTTTAGACGAGACGGGAACTTATTTGTTGGTTGTTTGTGGGAAACCACTCAGAGTACCATATGGACTACTAGCTGAGAAGCGATGTGTGCTGAGTCCTAGAGAAGTGTAAGAAGAAGATAAGAATGTAAATCATCAAAGATGATGAACGTTTTGATTAAGACATCTCCGTATGTCATGAAACCGTAGACCGGTAATGAAAGTTAGTCGCGTAAAATTATATTGTAAGAACGCGAACCTTAAGAAGTAAAGTTAAGTAAACCAATGCGTAAGTCAAGTATATGACTAATTGGTGTATTTATTATTTCCTTATGTGTTATAGGGATTGGAATGAGCAGTTCAACGTAAGCTGTAGCTATGCGTAAGGCAAGTTTCCTAACTTCGTTCATATTTCAAATGAATGCTAGTTTTTTAAACTTCTCAGATGTTGAACTTGAGAAGTTCTGTCTATGTGTGAATGTGCGATATTTGTACAAGGTGGTAGAATGTATGAGGCCTTGTGCCACAATGTGAACACTTCGGTGTTTCTATGAGATGAATTGTTCTATGTTTGAACTGTTCAATAAAAGAATGTTCTGTTTATACATGAACCGTTATTGTAAGTCTGTTCTATTTATTCTAGCCAGACAGAATGTGCATGAAAGAGAGTAGAGAATGAAAGTATTTCAAAGTGCATGTAACTAATGTTTTAAGATGATAGGAATCAAGACTATTCCTATTATTCAAGCTGCTTTATAACCTTTGTTCGGTTATTGAAGTCTGAAAATAATGTTTAAATTCTTGAAGTTGTTTGTTCAACTATTATGACTTGCTGGGCAATTGAATGCTCACACTTGCTTTAAATGAAAAACATTTTCAGCGAACGATGTTAGAAAGAACTTAAGGATCCCGTAAAGATCAAGCTGATCGGTATCCAGATGAAGTGTCATTCAGAATGTGAATGAGCGAGAAGATCAAATGAAGACTTGTAATGTAGAAAGATGAGAATTATACTATAGACTAGTTTAATGAACTGTATGTATCCTTGGTGGCGGATAAAAGTCACTCTTGTAAGATGAAAGGAATAATGTAATTATCATTATTTGTAATGAGGAAGTTTATAAGGTTTTAGAACCTGGGAATTCAGAATGTATGTTATTATATTTCAGTATATAATGATGTATGTTGGATGAATGATGTACTCGTGACATATGGAATCCGGGCGTGAAGATAGACCGGATTTCGGGGCGTTACAATAATAATCATATTTTCATGGAAAATAATTAATAAAAACATTTCTGCTATATAAGTAATTATTATAAGAATATACTTTATAAAAATCAATAATTCTAAAATAAAATTATTTGTAAACATTTATGTAATAAATATATTTTTATCTACTACATAAATACATATGCATATTATCTTGTACAAATCATCATCTTTAAATAAATAAAAAATTATACACAAAATTTCTAATTTATTTATATAGAAAATATCGAGTTGTTACACATCGTGCATGAAGGAACGGAAGAAGTAAGAGAAAACAAACAATCCCTCCTAACACAGCAATATGAAATGTTCGCACACGTTCAAGGAAAGAACGTCACTGCCACCTACGAGAGATTCAACGTTCTGCTCAACTTTCTATGAGCATATGGAAAGATCTATCCAAATAATGATCTAATCATAAAGTTCATGAGAGCCTTACCAAGCAAATGGGATGCCAAAACCACTGCTATTAGAGAGTCAAAGAATCTCCATGAGATGATTGTTCAACAGTTATATGGAAACCTTCTGACATACGAATTGGAGCTGACTCAACGAGCAGAAACTCTATTAGAAGGAAGAAAGAAGGATAAGGGTGTTGCTCTCAAAGCAAGTGAAAGTACCTCAAAGGTCAACACTAAAATTGACTCTGACTATGATGAAGACGATGATGAGGACTTTGCAATGCTGGTAAAAAGACTAAGAAGGTTCATGCGTCAAGGCAAAACCAGCAAGCCAAAGAAGGTCACGTACTACAATAGCCAGGAGCAAATGAATGATCTGTGCTACAACTGCAAGAAGCCTGACCATTTCATTGCCAACTGCAACAAACCTCTTAGAGAAGAACTAAAGAAGAAATCACATGCAAAGAAGGAATACAAAGGCAACAAAAGGCCTCAAAAGAGAGACAAAGGCCTTGTAGCTGGAGGATCATGGAGTGATTCAGACAATGACTCAACTCCTGAATCTGGAGATGATGAAGATCCTTAAATGGCTAATCTATGCCTAATGACCAAACATACAAAGGACAAACTTAACTCCAACATACATGATGTAAGTATCGATGAGGTATTTGACTTCAACTCACCTGATGTAGACATTAATGATTTGAGAACTACACTGCATGGCATAACAACTGATCTGCATCAATACATGAAGTGGTTCAGAGTTCTGTCGAAGGATTATTCACTTCTTCAAGATGAGAAAAAGAAAGTTTAAGAAGAGCTAGAAACAGCTCTTCTAGGTACTAACTTTCTCTCCAAGCTTGAGGCTGAGAATGAGATCTTAAAACAGACCAATGAGCTCAATGCACAAAGAGAATCCAATCTAACCTCTAAAATTGAGGAACTAGAAAAGACTATCTCTACATGAAATAAATTCTCATCATCTATGGACTCCTTGCTCTCTAGTCAAAGAAGTGCATTTGACTGAACAAGCTTAGGCTTTGGGGAATCCACCTCAGAGCTATGTGTGGAAAAATTAAAGGAAACTAGCACTAGTAATGCTTCAAGTTTTAATAGAAGCATTACATTTGTGAAATCCTCACAGAAGGAAGAACTAGCCCAACCATGTTCTACTGAATCAATCCATACTCCAAGAAGAAAAGGATCTCACACTGGCCTGAGTTTAAGAAAAGAAAAGAGTAACCCATCCTCTACTCACCAACCTCGAAGGATCGTAGAGTCGAGTAAGACCAACTCTACGAATCAACTAGGAAGGTACAGTAGAGGTAAGGTACACTCCTCACAATTTATGAAACCCAAGGACATATGGAAGAAGGAAAATCAGTTTAACAGGAGGGTGACTAAAGAACCACAAAAGTCCAAATGGAGAATGAATTCTCTCACACACACACACAAGCATGCATCATATTAAATGTTTTGTGTGCTACAAAATTGGTCACAAGGCCGCAAAGTGCTATTATAATTCCATGCATGTGAGACTTAAGATCAAATAGATTTGGGTCCCCAAGGGTACTAACAAAATAGGACCCATGCAAAATGGGTACCAAAATGAAGGTTTAATGTCACCACAGGAAAAGAGCTCTACGATCACGACCTAGTATTTGGACAGTGGATGCTCAAGGCACATGACTGGGAACAAAGCCCTTTTGTCTAACTACATAGAAAAGGAAGGTCCCTCAGTCATCTTTGGAGACAATGGCTGTGGCAAGACAAGAGGATATGGCTCAGCTGGAAATGGAGTAGTGTCCTTCAGTAGAGTGGCCTATGTGGAAGGACTACAACACAATCTTCTAAGCATTAGCCAACTCTGCGATAAGGGCCATCAAGTAACATTCCTTAACAATTAGTGTCAAGTCAGAGATTTGAAGACATATGCTGTAAAGCTAACCGGAACAAGAGAAGGAAATGTCTACACAGTGAATCTTGGATAGCTAAGCTTAGATGAAACAATATGCTTTCTAGCTAAAGCATCTAAAGAAATGAGCTGGCTATGGCATAGACGATTATCTCATTTAAACTTCAAAAACATGTCCAAGCTGGCCTCAAAAGATCTTGTTGCAGGCCTACCCAAGTTCAACTTCGTGAAAGAAAGGCCATGCAATGCCTGTCAACTTGGAAAGCAAATCAGAAACTCATTCAAGAGCAAAACTGCCAACTCAATCGACAAGCCTCTACAATTTCTCCACATGGATCTATTCGGGCCAATTCCAGCAACAAGTCTTGAAGGGAAGAGATACTCAATGGTCATAGTCGACGACTACACCAGGTTCACATGGGTGTTCTTTCTAACCTCTAAGGATGAAACAAGCTCCCAACTGATCAAGATGTTCAGGCTTGTAATGAACGAGAAAGGAGAGAAAATCAAAGCTATAAGGAGTGATCATGGTAGAGAATTTGACTTCTCAGAAATGGACCAGTTCTGCACAGACAATGGCATCAGTCATAACTTCTCAGCTCCATGAACTCCTCAATAAAATAGAGTAGCTGAGAGAAAGAACAGAAATTTGATAGAGGCGGGAAGAACTCTACTAGCAGCAGCCCATCTACCTGAATACTTCTGGGTAGAAGCTATCAACACTGCATGCTACACTCAAAATAGATCACTCATACACTCTACGATCAAGAAGACTACCTATAAAATTTGGAAAGGAAGAAAGCCAAGTGTCAGCTACTTTCATGTATTCGGCTGTGCATGCTACATTCTCAACAATGAAAAGCAGTACTTGACAAAGTTTCAACCCAAGTCAGACGAAGGAATCTTTCTTGGATAAGCCACAGATAGTAAAGCCTGCAAAGTGTTTAACAAGAAGACATTGAGTGTTGAAGTCTCGATTCACATCATATTTGATGAAACAGACTTGGACAAAACAGTGCCTCAAGACACTACGACCGACAATTCGAACACTACGAACGAGGTCGTCGAGCTCAGCACTATGATCGTAGTACCAGATAGTGAAATCGTTGAGCAAGGAAATGAGATCGTAGAGAGGCCTATGTCAGACAACGAACCTCCACACCAAGAAGAAGATATAGAACTTAAAGGCTTAAGATAAGAAGGCATCAGGGCAGATGTCCCAACAGGAAACAGATGGGCAAGAGATCACACTCAAGATCTAATCATTGGAGATCCAAGTGTAAGAGTTAAAACAAGAGCTGCCACCCAGAATGAATGTTTTTATCTAAGCTTCATGTCACAAATAGAACCAAAGAAGATAGAGGATGCTATGAAAGACTCCAGCTGGATAGAAGCCATGCAGATAGAACTCAACCAATTTAAAAGAAGCAAAGTATGGAGATTGGTACCAAGACCAAAGAGTCATCCTGTCATTGGAACCAAGTGGGTCTTCAGGAACAAGATGGATGAAGACGGAGTAATAACCAGGAATAAGGCAAGACTAGTGGCCAAGGGCTACTCTCAGGAAGAAGGCATTGACTACGATGAGACATTTGCACTTGTTGCCAGACTAGAAGCCATCAGAATCTTCCTTGCCTTTGCTGCTCACATGAAATTTAAGGTCTTTCAGATGGATGTCAAAAGTGCATTCCTGAATGGTGAACTTCAAGAAGAAGTCTATTTAGAGCAACCTCCAGGTTTCATCAATCCATCTCCTTCTAATTATGTTTACAGATTAGAAAATGCCTTATATGGACTTAAACAAGCACATAGAGCATGGTATAAAACACTAACTAACTTTCTTATTGAAAATAGATTCACTAGAGGTAGAGTAGATACCACATTATTCCTTAGAAAGCATAAAGATAAAGTCTTATTAGTTCAAATATATGTTGATGATATTATTTTTGGTTCTACTGATGAAAAGCTATGTACGACACTACAAAAAAATGGGGCTTCAACAACAACCAATTTTCATTGCTAAAGGTGCCAAATTTCATTGCTAAAGGGTTTTGGCAACGACTTTACTGTCATTGCATCTTTCGTTGCGCAATGAGCATTGCTAATTGTTCCGCAACGAACGTATTTTTTTCGTTGCCAAAAGTAATACATTTTGCAACGAAATTTGGCTTTCGTACAGAGACATCGATCCTTTAGCAACAAAATATATTGTTGTAGAATAATTAAAATGTCGTTGCTAAAAACCCTATTTCGTTGCAAAAACATGCTAATTGGCAACGAAATGAACTCTTTTTTTTCAATAATCATGCATTTTCGTTGCAATTGACACCATTTTGCAACGACATTTTTCGTTGCAGTAAATTATGAAAATTGTTGCCTAAGCTTGCTTTCGTTGTGGAATGTAAACTTTTTAGCAACGATTTTCGTTGCTAGTTATATTATTTGACAATGACATTATGCTGAATCAGCAACAAAAATGTTTGTTGCTGGTTATTTTTCAATAGTAACGACATTATATGTTTTCGTTTCTTTATATGTGCAACGAAAGTTGATATGATTTGCAACGATAAAAAATGTTACCTTTTATTTTAGTATTAACAACAATATCCTCTCCGTTATTAGGTTAATTTTTCATTGCCAAATATTATATTTTTAATGCTATTAGCAACAAAAATTTGTTGTTAAATGTATAAAAAAATGTTGCTATATGCTAATGCCATAATATATAGCTAAAAGGTCTAAATTTTCATTTAAATTTAAAGCCAAAATGTATCAACCATTCAAAATACATCCCAATAATACCATTCAAAATACATCCCAATAATACATCCCTATTCACAATTTATTTTCCATAAGAACCACTTGTTAAAAATGTAGATTAATAAACAAATGCTCTCTCAATCACTTTCCTTCACTGTTCACAACCTATGCATATTACAGAAACCAATTCCGTGAAACCTTGCTATAAACAAAAGAAAAGAGCAAAACTAAAGGTAAAACGACACCTGACTATCTAAGGCACAATGTGATTGTGCAGAAAAATAATAATTCAAATCTTCATCCAACCAACCCCTCAGAAATCTATAGCTAATGCTAATAAGCCGATCACATACAAGCTCACCCGTAATCCCGCTAGCCCATTCGTTGTATCTTTCATTTCCTACCTTTTTGACTCGAGGAATAGATGGATACCCAGTTGTATAACAAGTTTTTACAAGTGTGAACTGCATAAATCTTTAATAAATACCTCCTGTAAGTCAAAGAAAACCAGCAAGCATAGACCCAGGATCCGAGGGAGCTATCGGTGAACTTGTTGGTGAGCTTGTTGAGGCCTTTGGTGGAGGTGCCCGAGAAAGTTTGTAGGAATGCTAATTAATTGTTCCTTCATAAACTCCTTTAACCTGTGGACATACATAGTCAGATGATCTATCAAGTTATAACAAAATCTATTCGTATAAATTTGGATGAAGTATACATACTTGTATGTTAGTGCAGGGTCCCCTGAGGCAACTATTATGTGAAGTTGCGTTTTGTCTGCTAAATCTGTTTCAATTCTTACCTGTATTTGACCCACCAAAAGAAATTAAGAAAATGTAGAAGAAAAAGGAATTATCGAGGACGTAAACCTTCTAAAGTATATCATAGATAATGGACTTGATAACTTCACAATCTAGACTATTGTTTTCATGAATGAGCTTCTACACCTGCGGGGCTTTAAATGAGCCCAAGTACTTGATCTGACGTTTAAGTTACTGGGCTTGTAGATGGACTCTCGATATAAGCAGAGAAAGTATAATGCTTGAATAAAGAATAACAAGGAACAACAATCTTGTTTATAATGCTTGGGATAATCACTCAGCAAATAATCTCAAGGAGAAAATTCTAACTAAAGGTGTAGTTGAATTCATATGTCAATTCTTCAAGAAAAATTTGATCCCACAAGCCACAAATTACGAGACTTTCCAAGCTTTCTCAGAGAAAGTAAATATAAATTTCCCCACACTGTAAAAGTGTTAAAAGGTTACTGATAGCCCATCAAAACAATGAAGATTGCGATCATGAATGATATACTGGGACCACTTAAATCTTTATATCCTCCTAGAGCCAATTACAACAACCAGCAAAAATGTTTAATCAGAATCGAAGACAACCCTACTTACAAAATTCCATTTGTTATCTAAATATACAACTCCTAACAAACAAAGAATACTGCATTGAAGTCGGCAGACAAAATGAATTGATCACTCTAAAAAAAACCTTTACATCCACAATGCATATAGAGAGACGATGGAAAAATTAACCAGCTTCACTTACCACTCGCAGGAAATAAACCCAAAATCCTGGTGGAGATGATGAAGCACCAAAAGGATTGTTTGGATCCTGATCGCCATATGGAGGACCACCCATACCCATATGTATGTTATCCAAAATAATGTTTGATATATAGTTGATAAAATGTTCATCTAGATGAAGAAAATTAGATGCGAATATGTGACAACATATAGATGTTTTGCGATTACGAATAAAAATCTGATTGCATGATATTTGACAAAGTGTATGGAGCCTAGTAGGGAAGGACAACTACACTGTTGGTGAAAAAGGATCAACTTAAACAATATTGTAAATTGTAATATATAGATTATGAAAATAAGAAAATAACAAGAAGGAATACCTCCATATGTGTTGTTGGTATATCTTTGTTGTTCCCAGGGCCTTGTAGGTAATGGTCTCCCAAGAGCATTTTTGTTAATAGTCATATTTGCATTCGCTGTATTAACAATTTCACAGTCTTTTCTGCTTTCGAGAGGCCTTAACTACATCACCGGTGCTACCGGAAGGCGGGGGTTTAAAAGGTGCATGACCGGAAGAAGACCCCGCTTTCGCTCCCAAGGTTTTGGTGTGGGGTCAACATTACATTATTGAAAGCAAGTAAAATGTTATATGATAATTGTATTAGTGCAATTTCAAGAAAAGTGAGTAGCAATTAGACAATGAAAAAATACAGAATGTAAAATACATCTCCTATTATGCAAAAACTTGAATAATGAAATTTGGGAGGAGGATTGAGCCATTATCTTAACAATGACGTAAAATAGTATGTAAGCTGCAGAATAACGAACAGTGGTATACAAAGGCAACTTCAAAAAGCAAATGTACCTGAAACTATCAAAATAATTGATTATGATCTATTAAAAGGTAAAATTAAGCTTTCCATTCCTTAAGTAAAGCTGATCCCCCCCACCCCAAAAAAACATAAAGTGGGAAGTTAAAAATTAATCAAACCTCTATTTAAACATGTTTACTAATAACAAGTGGATTGTCAATCATAAAAACATTTTTCTTCTTTCAGTAGAAATATTCATTGTGAGAAACAAAATCCTCTTGAAATGATGGTTATATCAGAAAAAAAAGTATGATACATTAGACCATATAGCTACAGCCTAAATGAAATGTATCAATAAGGAAACCTAGTCTTGCAATCATTGTCTCAATTTTTTCAGCAATCAAACAACCTAGATGATTCAGCTAAAAAATATATTACTAAGAGATCCAATTTTTACGAGCTTACTAAAATTTCTCAATCAAACATATGAAATACATAATTAAAAACGCTAAAATTCTCATTTACATTTTTTCTTCAATCTACCAAGGCAATATACATGAGATTTCATTATTTAAAAAGAAAATATGCCAATTGTGACGCCCCCAAAATAGGTCCATTCCATCCAACCCATTCTGAGTCGCCAAATACATGGTACAGAAATAACTACAACTTTATTATTACAACATATAAACTGTGAGTTTAAATACAGATATTGTTATCTAGACAATATCCACACGCAAATAAATCCCCATCATAATTATTGAAACATTATTTTACAAAAATGGTGAGGACTACTAAACAACTCTCTCTAGAACCTTCATTCCATACCCCGACTAGTACTCGCTACATTCTCGCCTCCTGAGAAGAAAAATGGGACAACAAGGAAAAGGGTGAGCTCAACTAGCCTAGTAAAGAATATTATGACTAAGATAATATACAACAAATTATCGTTAGTCTTCAACAGGAAAAATCTAATAGAATACAATAGACAACAAATTTTAAATCAATATTCGCAATGAAATAATAATTCATTAGAAGAGTTAAGTAGAGAATGCAAACTACTATCTTCTATATATGAATTTAAAAGTTCATCGTCGATATTTTATCCTGTAACATCAATCAATATACATCCGGAATCAAATATTCATCTTTGCACTACTGTGCCAAAGATATTCATCGATTGGTCATGTTCATCTAAACACTGTTCATCTTTGCACTACTACCAAAGATATTCTTCAGAAATCATTCATCTTTGCACTACAAAGCCAAAGATATTCAATAATATCATCATTTAAGATGAAGATGATGAAAATATTTTAAAGAAACGAATCCGGTGAAACAAAATGACAAGGATTAAGGATTAAGGATTCGTACTTTGTTTTATCCACGTCAAAAATACCTCAAAAATAATCATAGGGTGTAAAATTCAAGAATGATCAAAACATGGATACAATCAAAGCTAGTATCCGAATAGATATTTTAGACGAAAAGAAAAATTTTCATTTTTCTATTGAATAGTCTTGCCGTATTCGTGAATAAGGTCAGAGTATCGTGAATAAGGCCAGTATCGTGAATAGTAACTCAGACACCAAAAGATAGAAATTCCATAAAAAACATCTTCACGCTTCACGAATAGTACTCGTGAATAGTAACTCGTGAATAAGTAACTCATGAATAGTAACTCGTGAATAGTAACTCATGAATAGTAACCCCGACATGAAAAAGTTCCAAATTTGATAAAAAGTTCCAACCAATATTTCAGCATAATGATATTGAAGATATAATATCATTTGAGAAGAAAATAACATCCCTTACCTCGAAAGACAGTACTTCTAGTTGAAACACCGGATATAGGCTATGACTTGAACTTGCACCGTATAGCAACACTCAAAGTATACTCACAAGAATATGCTCAATATATTGAGAGAGAAATAGAGAGAAAACTTCAATTTCTGGTGTGATTTTCAATTCTAACCTAAGCTCCCTATTTATAGGAAAATGCTTAGAACACCAAAGTAGAAAATTGAATATAATAATATTATTTATAAACAAAATTCCTTAGCCCACCTTTGAAATCTGATTTCAGCCATAGCACATGTTAAATGAGGTTCACAAACTCACCAAAAACGTTTTTCTCAAAATAATTAATTAAAACTCCCAAAATCAATTATTTGAACTCAAAACTTCAATAATTCATAATGAATAGCCCTTTTATCAGAAAATTTGAATCTAACGAGTTTTTATAGGAAATTCAATTCTCTACAACTTTGCAGAAGAAAGTTTTTCCAAATTCCAAACAGAAATTGACCGAAATCCACAAACAGACGATTTTACAGGCTATAATCAAATTTCAGTCAAGAAATGGGGTCCACCGACACACAAAACATGTGTTAATCATTTAATGCCACAAAAATACTCTTCCTCCTCATATACTCATATATTCCACATTCATTGTAAAAATATCACCATTAATATATTATTAAAATAATATATTTAAATGAATTATTTTATCAGAAAAAGATAAAATATTAATTTTCAACAATTGTCATTTTAAAAATTTTCTCCATCTATATCCACATAAAATCAATATTTTTCTCATCATATAAATCTATAATTAATTATTCATAAATAATATTACAGAATCACAAGATCGCATCTTGTGCCGTAGTTCAGAAAGAGGGGCTTTCAATAAGGATCTCTCCTTCTACTTGGTAAGCATAATTAGGTGACCAAACCTCTCCTTTAGATGAACTTTCTAGACATTGCCAATAATGTTTTCTAATAATATTATTGAGATAATATGAATTATTGTCTCGATAATGGAAAATATTGTGTAATGATAATTTATTGAAACAACAATAATATAAAATATTAATGCAAAGAATTATTGAATCAATAAAATAAAATATTGAGCAGTAATTATTGTAACAATTATTGAGTAGTGCCTTCTTACGTAAGAATCAATAATTGGTGCAATACCGTATCTTCTTTATTGCTCAACAACGTATTAGTGTGTTTTAACCACGGGTATTCCAACAAAGATAATCTGTAATAACAACGCCGTTATTTATAAACAACTTATATTTGTCGTTTTCTTCATCCAATCGCGTCACATTATGGGGCCCACAAAAGGCTATGCAAGGCTGGTCGCATACGAATATTCTCGACAACCGATACGAATATTCCACGACCAAACGAATATTCAGAAACAATAATGAATATTTTATAACCACTTGCTTATTCGAAATATTTGCGTATTTTACCCATAACTATCCACATTAATCAAATCAACCCCTACTATTTTAAAATAATAAATAAAGGAAATTCCTTTTTATTTAAAAAATTTCGGGGTCTTACACCAATGTTAAAATCTCATATTTGCAGTAAATAAAACATGCATGCATTTATTAAATGAAGCATTACCAGGATACTGTTCGAAGGGCCAGACTTAATAATTTTACAGAATAAGTGAGGCATATACTAATGCAAAGCAAAAGATTAGAAAGGAAAAAAACAGGGAATGAAGGATATTAATCTCTTGTACTTGTTTACAAATATTAATATTTTTTATGTTTATTCTCTGTCATCGACGTTGGAAATGAAGGAGTATATAAGACTTCAGCTATTAAAAAATAAAATAAAAATTCTAATGCCAATTAAAGTGATGTTGCATCTTACTCTTCTTTTGTATAAATTTGTTTTTTTAAAATAAAATAGGGATAAAATTGATATTACATTAATATGAGTCAAACTAACTTATTAGGAATGACTTATAAGTCATTTTAAATAACTTTTATTCTGCTTTTAGTTCATAAAACATAATATAAAAAAATTCAACTTTTATGTTTTCTCTTATAACTAATAAGTATTATAATTTAATTTTATAATATATTTGGGAAAAATGTAAAAGGAGAACTAGGAATAGCTAGGGGTATACCATTACTATTTTTCTTTTTATATTTTATTTTTAGACTTAAAAATATGTTCATGATTTAAGTTACTCCTCCATCTAAGAATAAAAATTCTTATTATTTTATGTAATCTCAAGTTAAATATTTACTTATATTAAATAATTTATTTTTACAATAATTTTTACGTAATATCCTTAGTATTAAATGTCATATTTTTATTATTTATAAATATTTATATAATATCACTAGTCCCTGTATAGAAAAATATGCAATTAGATGAGAATTTAAATATGAATAATTTTATCATTTGACATTTTTTAAAAATTCGCATAAAATCAATCATCATTTTCATTCTTGGAGTGAGGGAGTACTTGTAAGTGTATTCTACTTCTATCTAGAAATAGGAAACATTGGGAAGCATAGATATAATAATCAGGTTTGATGAGATTGGGTTTATTTGGGTCTAAGGTTCGGAACTAACATGCTTGGCAATCGGATGTCACGAGTACTATTTCAACAACCATAATCTATACCGTTGATCGCAACATTGGATGGCACGTGTACATCGATTGTCATTGGATTTCATCTAAAATTTAGATATGAATATTTTTTATAAATTTTTATATGAATATTTAGAGATAAATTTATAAATATTTATATGATTATTTATTTACACACATATATATACATATGTATTTATATATATAAATATTCATAGTTACTTTATATATATTTAGTTTAATGTTGAGATTTGTTTAGTATTTTCTTGAAGAAAACAATGAAAGAAAAGGGTGAGCTCAACTAGCATAGTAAAGAATATTATGACTAAGATAATGTAGAATAAATTTTCCTTAGCCTTCAACAGTGTAAAAACTGATAGAATACAAATAAGTTTAACTGCAGCAAAACAAGAAATCCATTAGAAGAGTCAAGTAGAACATGATGTCTACTATCTTCTATGATTTAAAAGTTCATCATCAATATTTTATCTCTGTAACACAGTTCAATAAATAATTCACATCATCAAATTATTCATGCAGTACGGGCCAAGGATATTCTTCAGTATCACATCCACGAATTATCCATGCACTACGGGCCAAGGATATTCGTTATTATCACCAGTGGTCATGATCATGCCAACAACTGTCCATCAATGCACTACGGGCCAATGAGGACTTTTACCACATCATTTGTAATATTACAGGTCATGATTATACCGATACATAATTCCTAGTCATAATCATACCAATCAATAATCCATCTATGCACTACGGGCCAAAGATGACTTTCATCACAATATAAGCATGAGGATGAAGACAATGATATAAGAATTCAATTAAGTGAGATCAAGGATAAATTTTAAAGATTTATAATTCAATTTATCCAGATTTTAAGAATGTCTAAATTGTCAACATGATAACTTCTTTGTGGAGTAAAATTCAAGAATAATATTTATGTATCAAAAAATAATTTGGACAGAAAAGAAATCAAAAAAAATTTTGGTCGTAAATAGTACCCCGTGAATAGTACTTTGTGAATTGTACCCCGTGAATAATACCGTATGTATGAATCGTGTTGTATGTATGAATAGTACTCATAAATAGTACTCCGGCATGAAAAAAATTAAAATTTAACAAAAATGTCCAGAAAAATATTTCAGTGAAACGATAATAGATGAAGTGCAAATTTCAAGGATATTCTACTAATTTCAAGGAGTATAGAAGCAATACTTATCAAAATAAGAGTAGAATTAAGAATATGAAATGAAATAATATTACTTACATACTACAGAGTATGGAAGAAAATATTATTTCTTACGAATATTGAACAAAAATAATATTCCTTACCTTAGTAAGAGAGTAATTTCGACTGGTATAAAGGAGATATTCTTGAAAAAAACTTGCACTGTTTTCTACACTCAAAGCTTCCTTAATCTCAAAAGAAATACGCTCAATGTGACGCCCCCAAAATAGGTATACATCACCCATCTTGAGTCGCCAAATACTTGGTACAAAATACAAATAAAAACTTAAGTATACAACTGTCGTGTAAAATACGACAAAACATATGCTGTGAGTTTAAATACAAATATTGTCATCTAGACAATATCCACACTCAATGAAATCCTCATTACATTTATTATCACACTATTTTATAGAATAGTGAGGACTACTATGACACCATCTAGGACATCATCATTCGTTCCCCGACTAGTCCATTTACATTCTCATTTGCTAAAGAGAACAATGAAAGCAAAAGGGTGAGCTCAACTAGCCCAGTAAGAAATATTATGACTAAGATAATGTAGGATAAATTATCATTAGCCTTCAACAATGTTAAACTGATAAAATAAAATAGACATCAAGTTTAACTGCAGCGGAATAAGCAATCCATTAGAAGAGTCAAGTAGAGCATGATATCTACTATCTTCTATAATTTAAAATCTTTTCATCAATTTTTATCGCTGAGACTCAGCTAAATAAATAAACCATATCATTGAATCATCCCTGCACTCCGGGCCAAAGATATTAATTAAATCATCAATGGTCATTGTGACGCCCCCAAAATAGGTATACATCACCCATCTTGAGTCGCCAAATACATGGTACAAAATACAAATAAAAACTTAATTATACAACTGTCGTGTAAAATACGACAAAACATATGCTATGAGTTTTAATACAAATATTGTCTTCTAGACAATATCCACACTCAATGGAGTCCTCATTACATTTATTGTCACACTATTTAACAGAATAGTGAGGACTACTAATGCTATCATCTGGAGCGTCACTCCGTTCCCCGACTCGTCCCAGCTATATTCTCATTTCCTGAAGAGAACAGTGAAAGAAAAGGTGAGCTTAACTAGCCTAGTAAAAAATATTATGACTAAGATAATGCAAAATAAATTATCATTAGTCTTTAACAATGTTAAACTGATAAAATACAATAGACATCAAGTTTAACTGCAGCGAAACAAGCAATCCATTAGAAGAGTCAAGTAGAGAATAAAATCTACTTTCTTCTATGGTTTAAAATGTTTTCATTAATTTTTATCGCTGAGACTCAGCTTAATAAATAAAACACATCATCTAATCATCCCTGTACTACGGGCCAATGATATTCATTAAATCATCAATGGTCATGACTATACCGAACAATCCCTGGTCATAATCATACCAAAAACTGTCCATCAATGCATTATAGGCCACATAGGACTTTTACCATATCATTTATAACATTACAGGTCATGATTATACCGAATGATCCCTGGTCATAATCATACTAAGTCCATCTATGCACGTGAGCCAAAGATGACTTTCATTACAATATAAGCATGAGGATGATGACAAAGACATAATAATTCAATAAAACAAGTTCAAGAATTAATTTATCCAGGAACCAACAACGTCCAAATTATCAACATGATACTGTTTTGTGGAGAAAAATTCAAGAATGCTCAGAAGAATATTTTCATGAAAAGATACTGGATGAAGCGCAAATATCCATGATATTCTACTAATTTCATGGAGTATAGAAGCCAAAACTTTAACCAACTGAGTATAATAGAATATATGAAACTGCAAATAGATTTTTGCCCGCCATGCGGTAATCCACGTAGACAGATCATTTCCACAATTTAATAAGGAATGAATACGAAGGATCATTCACTATACATGTGATAATCCACATTGACAGGTTATTCCAACAGAATAATAAAGAATGGAACCAGGTCAAATGCGTAAACGCACGCATGTGATATTAATGAGAATAATAAATAATGGAATCAGTCACGCGGCGAACGCACGCATGGGATATTCAAACAGAATAATAAAGAACGGAACCGAAGTCGAGGCAAAATTGCACCAGCACCAAGATGGATATTCCAACAGAATAATAAAGAATGGAATAACAACAAAATTTCACCATGTATGCGATACTTCGTATAGACAGGTTATTCCAGCAGAATAATAAAGAATGGAATAACAACAGAATTTTACCATGTATACGGTAGTCTGCGTATATAGATTATTCCAACAGAATAATAAGGAATGGAATAACAATAGCTCTCTTCATGAATACAAAAGAAATAATACCCCTTACGAGTACAACAAATAATATCCATTACGTTAGAAGAAACTAGATATTAGAAAAGTGAGGTAGCAGACTTCTCTTCTTCTTTCTCTTTATAATTTCTCTCTCTAGAGTTTCAGTGAATTCATAAGAAATAATGAAGGAATGAGCTTCTATTTATAGAAGAATTGAAAGTGTCTCTTGGTCTTAACGAAGGGTCAAAATGACTCTTGGTAATATTGAAGAGACAACTACTATTTGCGAAGGGGCAATTAACTCTTGGAACACCGAAGAGACAAGTAACTCTTGGAAAACTTAAGGGACAAATAACTCTTGGAAAACTGAAGGGACAAATAACTCTTGGAAAACCGAAAGGACAAGTTACTATTAAAACTTTAAACCAACGATCCATATTGATTTACTATTATAATTTCAACCAACGGTCTGAAAAATTAGCACATCTCCTCATGAAATAATATTGTACCCAAAAATGATTTGGACAGAAAAGAAATATATTTTTCGGGTGAATAGTACCTCGTGAATAGTACTTCGGGAATAGTAACCCCGTAAATAGTACCCCAACACAAAAAGTGTCCCAAATACCCGAGTGAATACTACTAGAGTGAATAGTAATTGGGTGAATAGTAACCCATGAATAGTAACTCGTGAATAATATTCTGACATAAAAAGTGCCCCGAATACCTGATTGAACAATATAACCTCCAGACATCAATTATTATCAAAATAAATGTCGAATTCCACTAACACAAATAATTTCAACATAATAGAACTATCAAATTCATCTATAATCAACATGAACTTATTCATCATTAATATTATAACTCACAATATTTAACAACTAGGTCGTTCCAAGGAAAGAGGGGGCTTTCCAATAAGGATTTCTCCCTATTGGCGCGCAATTAGGTGATCAAACCTCTCCTTGACAGAACTTCTAGACATTGTATATATTATAATTTAATAATATGAACAACTTTGTCGTCTCAATTATTGATTTAATAATATATCATATTATGCAGATGATAATCTTGTGATAATAATCGAATCAATAATACGAGAGATATGATGCGCAATTTATCGTGAGTAATAATTGAGTATAAAGCGAGTGACTTTTACGTAAGCATCAATAACCAATACCGTGTGCTACTATGCAACCACCAGACGTATTCGCATTTACTTTACTACTGGGTAGTTCAACAGTTTTAACGGTAACACTTCCACCGTTATTTTTATAAAAAGATAATTCTGTCATTTTCTTACTACGACAATACTTTCGTTGTGGGGTCCACCAATGATTGTGCCGTCGTACGGATATTCCCAACAAAAAGAATATTCCCCAACCAAATGAATATTTTATAACAACTTGCTTACTTTAAAAAATTTGCAAATATCGCCCACAACTATAACATTATATCAAATCCACACCATAATATTAAAAAAAATATTTCGAGAAATCTAAATCTTTATTCATAAAATTTGGGGTCTCACAATCTCCCCTCCTTACGAAATTTTGCCCTCGAAATTTTTGTACGTACCTGGTATGCCAAAGAGATGAGGATACCTTGACTTCATTTCAGATTCTAACTCTTGAGGTATAACCTTTGAGTGTTGAATATGATCTTTCTTATTCAAGATTTTAACACGTATCTCCTCATACGTTAAATCTTCTGCTATCTCATCTAGTTCTAATTCAATAATGTGGTTCGGGTTGTCCACATATTTACATAACATCGGTACGTGATAAACGTTATGAACACGCAACATATTTGGCGGTAAAACGAGTCTATAGGCCATAGTTTCTACTCGATCAAGGATTTTAAATGGGCCAATAAAATCGAGGGTTGAGATAACGCCTTCTTGAACCTTCTTCTTCACATTCATCAGCTCCAGGTGTGTAGTTTGAGCGGCTTTAACTTTATCAATTAAAGTCGATTTTACTCGTATATTTGATATCACCACGTGGGTCCTTAGAGTCTTTAACTCTATCTTCATCCTTTGTAAGTTATACGAAATGGGTTTTGTACTGGGGTCAATACAAAATTCTATTTCACACTCTAGGGGTAGGCTATGAAGTCTTCAAGAATACGTTAGTAAATTTATTAACAATAGAAATATCATTCAAAACTTTGACTCTCATCCAAGACTTGGATAACACATGAAATGAAGGTTTCTCTTAATGAAGTTTCAACCGATAAGTCAAAGTCTAATTTCTCTAGAGTCAAATTTAAACGTTGAGTGAAAGCAAGAGAGATAAAATAATAGGTAGAACCGGTATCTAATAAGGTATAGACTTCGTAAGCGTTTATGATTAACTTACCCGTGATAACTTCATTCGGATTCCTCGACAAACGCTCTCACTTAAACTACCGGCTTTGACTTGTCTGAGACATCCTTTGGCATCACTATCCCAGCTGGACTTGACTTGACTACATGATAAAATTGAGCTAGATGACCTTCTCTTCCGCAATTGAAACATGCTTTGGATTGCTGCGTATAGTTTGGACGGATGTGTCCCTCTTGTCCGCATTTAAAATATACGACCGGTGGTCGTTCTTCTTCCTTTGAAATGGGTGTTGATGCTGCTGTCTTTCCATCATTATTAAACCTTCTCTTCTTGAAATTTCCACTTCTATTATCTTGGTCATGATTACCACTGAAGTGGTTACCATTCTTGGCAGGATAATTTCCCCCACGATGGTTATCATTGTTCCGATGGCCGTTGCCACCAGTACGATTATTATCGTGTTGTTGTTCGTTACCTTTTGGTTGTGCTGACTCATTATCGCGCTCCAGTAACTGAGCCCTATTCACAACATCAGAATATAAGAAAGTTTATGAGAGATAAGGTATTGACGTATCTCGGGGTTCAACCCTCTTAGAAACATCCACGTCATTCTCTCTTCATTATCAACCAAGTGGGACGTAAACCGAGACAACTCAGCAAACTTTGCTTCATACTGCGCCACGGTCATATTGTTTTAAAGCTTGATGAACTCTACCTCTTTCATGTGACGAATACTTTCAGGAAAGTATTTGTCGTTGAACAACTCTTGGAACTTCTCCCAAGACATCTTGAGTGCGTCAGGCTGGGTAAGTTTTACAGATTCCCACCAGTAATCTGCCTCTTCACGCGAACATAAAGGTGGTAAAGGGAACCTTTTTCTCCTCAGAGCATCCCAAGACATCAAATATCTTGGTGATTTACTTTAACCACGTCTTCGCCTTAAGTGGTTCTGGCTTTCCCAAAAACTACGGTGGTCCCAGCTCCTTGAACTACTTAGCGGTGACCGACCGTGGGTTACCATTATTTCCACCTATATTTTGAACAGGAGTCTCTCTTACCTGATGTTGCATGAATTGCATAAAGCCTCTGAACATCCCATCGTTCATCATCTGATCGGTGTTGTTATTTACCTGAGGATTATTGTCTTCCTGTTGCACATTATCCTGGGTATTGATCGTTGGTGACTCAACGGTCTCATGTGCTTCATTGCTGATCTCAACATTTTCATATGCCATTTTCAAATACTGCCACAAAATAAGGGTTAATTAACATATAACATATTATCCCTATACTCTGACCGGCCAATTAAATACCAAATAAACTTAGGTAGGTCATACTAGCAAAGGAATTCCCCGTCTCTCCCCTCCTAGTTCTTATCTCACATCTTAGCCAGGGATCATATCTCTAAGCTTTGATACCAACTGTGACGCCCCCAAAATAGGTATACATCACCCATCTTGAGTCGCCAAATACATGGTACAAAATACAAATATAAACTTAATTATACAACTGTCGTGTAAAATACGATAAAACATATGCTATGAGTTTTAATACAAATATTGTCATCTAGACAATATCCACACTCAATGGAGTCCTCATTACATTTATTGTCACACTATTTAACAGAATAGTGAGGACTACTAATGCTGTCATCTGGACCGTCACACCGTTCCCCGACTCGTCCCAACTATATTCTCATTTCCTGAAGAGAACAGTGAAAGAAAAGATGAGCTTAACTAGCCTAGTAAAAAATATTATGACTAAGATAATGCAAAATAAATTATCATTAGTCTTTAACAATGTTAAACTGATAAAATACAATAGACATCAAGTTTAACTGCAGCGGAACAAGCAATCCATTAGAAGAGTCAAGTAGAGAATAAAATCTACTTTTTTCTATGGTTTAAAATGTTTTCATCAATTTTTATTGCTGAGACTCAGCTTAATAAATAAAACACATTATCTAATCATTCCTGTACTATGAGCCAAGGATATTCATTAAATCATCAATGGTCATGACTATACCGAACAATCCCTGGTCATAATCATATCAAAAACTATCCATCAATGCATTACAGGCCACTGAGGACTTTTACCATATCATTTATAACATTACAGGTCATGATTATACCGAATGATCCCTGGTCATAATCATACTAAGTCCATCTATGCACGTGAGCCAAAGATGACTTTCATTACAATATAAGCATGAGGATGATGACAATGACATAATAATTCAATAAAAAAAGTTCAAGAATTAATTTATCCAGGAACCAACAACGTCTAAATTATCAACATGATACTGTTTTGTGGAGAAAAATTCAAGAGTGCTCAAAAGAATATTTTCATGAAAAGATACTGGATGAAGCGCAAATATCCAGGATATTCTACTAATTTCATGGAGTATAGAAGCCAAAACTTTAACCAACTGAGTATAATAGAATATATGAAACTGCAAATGGATTTTCGCCCACCATGCGGTAATCCACGTAGACAGATCATTTCCATAATTTAATAAGAAATGAATACAAAGGATCATTCACCATGCATGTGATAATCCACATAGACAGGTTATTCCAATAGAATAATAAAGAATGGAACCAGGTCATGCATAAACGCACAGACATGATATTCCGACAGAATAATAAATAATGGAACCAGGTTATGCATAAACGCACAGACATGATATTTCGACAGAATAATAAAGAACGGAACTAGGTCAGGCGAAATTCGCACCGACAAGATATTCTAACAGAATAATAAAGAATGTAATAACAATGAGAATTTCACCATGTATGCAGGTACTTATGCAGACAATTTATTAAAAGTAATATTAAAGAATGGAATAACAACAGAATTTCACCATGTATACGAGAGTCTCACAGATATCTGATTATTCCAATGTAATAATAAGGAATGGAATAAAAATAGCTCTTTTCATAAATACGAAAGAAATAATACCCCTTACGAGTACAACAAATAATATCCCTTACAGTAGAAGAAACTAGATATTAGAAAAGTGAGGTAGCAGACTTCTCTTCTTCTTTCTCTCTATAATTTCTCTCTCTAGAGTTTCAGTGAATTCGTAAGAAATAATGAAGGAATGAGCTTCTATTTATAGAGGAACTAAAAGTGTCTCTTGGTCTTAACGAAGGGTCAAAATGACTCTTGGTAATATTGAAGAGACAACTACTATTTCAGGGGCAATTAACTCTTGGAACAATCAAGAGACAAGTAACTCTTGGAAAACCGAAGGACAAATAACTCTTGGAAAATCGAAGGGACAAATAACTCTTGAAAACCGAAAAGGACAAGTTACTATTAAAACTTTAAACCAACGATCCATATTGATTTACTATTATAATTTCAACCAACGGTCTGAAAAATTAGAACATCTCCTCATGGAATAATATTGTACCCAAAAATGATTTGGACCAAAAAGAAATATATTTTTGGGTGAATAGTACCCCGTGAATAGTACTTCGGGAATTGTAACCCCGTAAATAATATCCCAACACGAAAAGTGTCCCAAATACCCGAGTGAATAATACTAGAGTGAATATTAATCGGGTGAATAATAACCCATGAATAGTAACTCGTGAATAGTATTCTGACATAAAAAGTGCCCCGAATACCTGATCGAACAATATAACCTCCAGACATCAATTATTATCAAAATAAATGTCGATTTCCACTAACACAAATAATTTCAACACAATGGAACTATCAAATTCATCTATAATCAACACGAACTTATTCATCATTAATATTATAACTTTTAGACATTGTAAATATTGTAATTTAATAATATGAACAACTTTGTCGTTTCAATTATTGATTTAATAATATATCATATTATGCAGATGATACTGTGAAAATAATCGAATCAATAATATGAGAGATATGATGCAGCAATTACTGTAGCAATAATTGAGTATAACTGAGTGACTTCTTATGTAATCATCAATAACCAATACCATGTGCTACCATGCAACCATGCGTATTACTGTACTTTTACTACCGGGTAGTTCAACAGTTTTAATGGTAACACTTCCGCCGTTATTTTTATAAAAAGATAATTCAGTCATTTTCTTACTATGACAATACTTCCGATGTGCGGTCCACCAATGATTGTGCCGTCGTATGGATATTCCCGACAAAAAGAATATTCCCCAACCAAACGAATATTTTATAACAACTTGCTTACTTTGCAAAATTTGTAAATATCACCCACGACTATAACATTATATCAAATCCACACCATAATATTAAAAAAAATATTTCGAGAAATCTAAATCTTTATTCATAAAATTTGGGGTCTCACAGTCATGACTATACCGAATAATCCCTGGTCATAATTATACTAAAAACTGTCCATCAATGCACTATAGGCCACTGAGGACTTTTACCACATCGTTTATAACATTGCAGGTCATGATTATACCGAATGATCCCTGGTCATAATCATACCAAGTCCATCTCTGCACGTAAGCCAAAGATATACAACTATAAAACCAATAATCAACAGTCCATCTTTGCACGTAAGCCAAAGATAATTCAATAATCAATAACCCATCTTTGCACGTAAGCTAAAGATAGGATTCAATAATCAACAGGTCCATCTTTGACGTAGCAAAGATAACTTTCATAACCATATGAACATGAGGATGATGACAATGATAGAAGCATTAAGAAACGAAAACAAGGATAAATATTAAAGACTTTAAATTTATCCAAATATTATCAACCACTTAATAAACTCATAATCTAATATTATTAATATTATAACAATATTTTAATAACTTCTTAAATTTATAAACAATTTATTTCAATTGTTTACACTTTACTAAATAATGCATTTAATCATTCAAAATGCCATACTCATAAGATTTCATAACCAATGATCAAATCCCTTATCAAAAATCAGATATACCCTATATAGGATTCCCAAGCCATAAAATCCTATTTTCCAATTTTGTTGCTTCACATAACATATTTAATTCATTTACTCATAACTAGTTCATTTTCATGAAAAATACCAAATAAGTCCCAAAAATATTTCTTTTCTGGAATTTAGTAGAATATAGTTTCATATTGAACATATATTTTTCTCAGAATTTTTAAAATTCATTTACTATTTTTCATATGGCCAAAACTGCCAAATATTTAGACATTTATCATAAATTGTACTTTTGTCCAAAAATTCCAAAATTTATAGGGTATACTCCTGTTATATACGTGTACTCCCAATAAAAATTTCACCAATTTTGGAGTTAACCACAAAGAGTTATAAGGGTTTACTTTTAAAATAGTCTTTTCCCATAAAATCCATAACTCTTAATCTATATATCCAAAAATCGCCATCTTTGGACGTGATATAGAAAACTCATCAAATTATCATTTCAAATTTTTCTAGAATTTTTGAGAGTCAGAAAAATTACGAAACTGCAAATGGATTTTTCACCCACCATGCGGTAATCCACATAAACAGATCATTTTCACAATTTAATAAGGAATGAATATAAAGGATCATTCACCATGCATGTGGTAATCCACATAGACATCTTATTTCAACAAAATAATAAAGAATAGAATAACAGAAGAATTCACCATGCATGCAATAGATCGCACAGACAGATTATTCCCAACAGAATAATAAATAATGGAACCAGGTCATGCGTAAATGCACAGACAGGATATTTTGATAGAATAATAAAGAATGGAACCAGATCATGCGTAAACGCACAAACAAGATATTCCGACAGAATAATAAAGAATGGAACCAGGTCATGCGTAATATGCATAAACAGGATATTCCGACAGAATAATAAAGAATGGAATAATAGAAGAGTTTCACCATGTATGCAGTACTTTGCATAGACAAGTTATTCCAACATAATAATAAAGAATGGAATAACAGAAGAATTTCACCATGTATACGGTAGTCCGCGTATATAGGTTATTTCACCATGAATGGAATAACAATAGCTCTCTTCATGAATACGAAAGAAATAATACCCCTTACCTTAGAATAAAGCTGGATACTGGAATAGAGAGGTAGCAGACTTCTCTTCTTCTTTCTCTCTATAATAATTGCTCTATACCTTTAGTGAATTGGTGAGAAATGAAGGAAGAATGAGCTTCTATTTATAGGAAAATATAGTTTTGATAATTGCACGTTTTGAGGCTCAAAATATTACAGTACAATACCTCCAACTTTTTCTTCATTTTTAATTTAGTCCTGCAAGTATTATCAAACTTGCACCACCTCCCCTAATAGTAAATAATGTGAATCAATAGTAAAATCATGTGAATCAATAGTTAAAATCATGTGAAAATACGAATTACAGTATAGTACCTCCATCTATACCTCCATTTTTAACTTAATCATACAAGTATTATCAATCTTGCACCAACTCCCTTAATAGTAAGTGAATGTGACTCAATAGTACACACATGTGAACAAATAGTTATATAAGCATGTGAATTAGTAGCAATTAATTGCTCATTTATCCGATTAATTACCTGATTTATCAATATAACCCCCAGACATCAATTATCATCGAAATAGATGTCGATTTCCATTAACGCTAATAATCCCAAAACAATGGAACTATCAAATTCATCTTTAATCAACACGAACTTATTCATCATTAATATTATAACTCATAATATTTAACAACTAGGTCTTTCCCAGGAAAAAGGGGGTTTTTCGATAAGGATTTCTTCTTATTGGCGCGCAATTAGGTGACCAAACCTCTCTTTGATAGAACTTCTAGACATTGTCAATATTGCAAATAATAATATGAATTACTTTGTCGTCTCAATTATTGATTTAATAATATAACATATTATACAGATGATACTGTGACAATAATTGAATCGATAATATGAGAGATATGATGCAGCAATTACTGTAGCAATAATTAAGTATAACTGAGTGACTTCTCACGTAAGCATCAATAACCAATACCGTGTGCTACTATGCAACCATGCGTATTACTGTACTTTTACTACCAGGTAGTTCAAGCGTTTTAACGGTAACACTTTCGTCGTTATTTTTATAAAATGATAATTCTGTCATTTTTCTTACTACGACAATACTTTCGTTGTGGGTTCACCAATGATTGTGCCATCGTACGGATATTTCCGACAAAAAGAATATTCCCCGACCAAACGAATATTTTATAACAACTTGCATACTTTGTAAAATTTATAAATACTACCCACAACTATAACATTATATCAAATCCACACCATAATACTAAAAAAAATATTTCGAGAAATTTAAATCTTTATTCATAAAATTTGGGGTCTCACAATCTCCCCTCCTTATGAAATTTCACCCTCGAAATTTATATACGTACCTGGTATGCCAAAAAGGTGAGGATACCTTGAATACCTTTATCGTCGAAAATAATACATTTTACATACGTGTATGCCCGATGTCCTCCGATTGCCTCTGAATGCATATCAGTCCCTTAAATAGCCATTTTAGGCCTTAATACCGACCTCAAATCTCAAAACATAAAGATAAAAAGTTTTAGGTCTACTCGTTATCTTTCCGAATCATCCTGAATCACCTCAATCAGAGTTCGTATGAAAAAGTTATGTCCAATTTACTAAAGGACGTCCGAATAGATTTTAGCTTAACACTTGACCAATGCCTAGGCACCTAACTTTGGCCTTGGGCAAGTGCCTAAGTGCCCAAGAACAGATTCTAAGCGCCGAGTCTAGTGCCTACGCACTCGAACTTTGGCACTTAACTCCTATTTTCCAGATTTTGCAATTTTTGACACACATACTTCAAATCTTCATAACTTCTTCATCCATTATTGGAATTAGTCCGTTTTGAGGCTATGAAAAGCTTGTAACATGCTCTACAAAACCCCCATGATTTCATAATTTTTTAGATTCATTAATTATTTTGAAATTTTTCTCCAAAGTCCCCTAAGACTAAGTTTTTACTAACAACTATACGTGAAAAACATTATGAACACGCGACATACTTGGTGGTAAAACGAGTCTATAGGCCACAGTTCCTACTCGATCGAGGATTTCAAATGGGCCAATTTAATCGAGGGTTAAGATAACGCCTTCTTGAACCTTCTTCTTCACATTCATCAGATTCGGGTGTGTAGCTTGAGCGACTTTATCTTTATTGATTAAAGTCGCTTCTACTCATATATTTGATATCACTATGTAGGAACTTAGAGTCTTTAACTCTATCTTCATCATTTGTAAGTTATACGAAATGGATTTTTGTGTTTAACAACATCACACTCGTAAACGCATACGATCTTCTACTCAACACGTCAGCTACCACGTTCGCTTTCCCACGATGGTATTGAATGGTATGATCGTAATGTTCAACAGCTCGAGCCAACCTCTTTGGCGCATGATACGTTCGTTTTGGTTGAAGAAATATTTAAGGGTTTTAGAGATGGGTTTTGTACTGGGGTCAATACAAAATTCAATTTCACGCTCTAGGGGTAAGCTAAGAAGTCTTTAGGAATACGTCAGGAAATTTATTAACAATAGAAATATCATTTAAAACTCGACTCTTATCCAAGACTTGGATATCATAAGAAATGAAGGTTTCTACTAACGGAGTTTCAACCGATAAGTCAAAGTCTAATTTCTCTGGGGTCAAATTTAAATATTGAGCACAAGCAAGAGAGATAAAAGAATGGGTAGAACTGGTATCTAATAAGGTATAGACTTCGAAAGAATTTATAATTAACTAACCCGTGCTAACTTCGTTTGGGTTACTCACTTTTTGAGAAGTCACGAAAAACGCTCTTCTTGAAACCACCGACTTTGTTTTATCCGTATTTGCCTTTGGTGCCACCATTCAAGCTGGACTTGATTTTGGTGCATGATAAAATCGGGCTAGGTGACCTTCTTTTCCACAATTATAACATGCTTTGGACTGCATCACGCAGTTTGGACTGATATGTCCCTCCCCTCCGCATTTGAAGCATACAATTGATGGTCATTAATTAAATAGCATACAATTAACATATCACATATTAACATATCACATCAAATAACATTCAAGGAATCAGCTGCCATTTTCAAACACTGCCACAAAATAAGGGTTAATTAACATGTCACATATTATGTGAGACCCCAAAATTTATGAATAAAGATTTAAATTTCTCGAAATATTTTTTTTGAATATTATGGTGTTGATTTGATATAATGTTATAGTTGTGGGTAATATTTATAAATTTTGCAAAGTAAGCAAGTGGTTATATAATATTCGATTGGTCGGGGAATATTCGTTTTAACAGGGAATATTCATACGATGTCACAATCATTGGTGGACCTCACAACGGAAGTATTGTCATAGTAAGAAAACGACAGAGTTATCTTTTATTAAAAATAACGGCGAAAGTGTTACCGTTAAAACTGTTGAACTACCCGGTAGTAAAAGTACAGTAATACGTGTGGTTGCATAGTAGCTACGGTATTGATTATTGATGCTTACGTGAGAAGTCACCGGTTATACTCAATTATTGCTCTGAGAATTGCTACATCATATCTCTCATATTATTGATTCGATTATTGTCACAAGATCATCCGGATTATCCGGTTCCATTCTTTATTATTTTGTTGGAATAACTCATTCATGCGGTCTATCGCATGCCCGGTGAATTCTGTTGTTATTCCATTTTTATTATTACGTTGGAATATCCCATGCTGTGTGGATTACTGGCGTGACTGGTTCCATTCTTTATTATTACATTGGGAATAACATGCGTGCGGCCTATCGCATGCATGGTGAATTCTTACGTTATTCTATTCTTTATTATTACATTGGAATAACTTTGTCTATGTGGATTCTTGCATGCATGGTGAATGATCCTTTGTATTCATTCCTTATTAAATTGTAGAAATGATCTCATACTATGTGGATTATTGCATGGCGGGTGAAAAATCCATTTGGAGTTTCGTAATTTTTCTGACCCTAAAAAATTCTGGAAAAATTTGAAATGATAATTTGATGAGTTTTCTATATAGTGTCCAAAGATGGCGATTTTTGGATGTATAGATTAAGAGTTGTGGATTTTATGGGAAAAGACTATTTTAAAAGTAAACCCTTATAACTCCTTGTGATTAACTCCAAAACTGATAAAAATTTTATTGGGAGTACATGTATATAACAGGAGTATACCCTGTAAATTTCAGAATTTTTGGACAAAAGTACAATTTATGATAAATGTCTAAATATTCATAGATTTTGGACATATGAAAAATAGTAAATGAATTTTAAAAATCGAGAAAATATATGTTCAATATGGGACTATATTATGCTAAATCCCAGAAAAGAAATATTTTTGGGACTAATTTGGTATTTTTCATGAAAATAAACTAGTTATGAGTAAATGAATTAAATATGTTATGTGAAGTAACAAAATTGGAAAATAAGATTTTATGGCTTGGGAATCCTATATAGGGTATATGCAGATTTTTGATGAGGGAATTGATCATTGGTGATGAAATCTTATGAGTATGACATTTTTGAATGATTAAAATGTATTATTTGGTAAAGTGTAAACAATTGAAATAAATTGTTTATAAGTTTAAGAAGTGATTAAAATATTATTATAATATTAATAATATTAGATTATGAGTTTATTAAGTGATTGATAATATTTGAATAAATTTAAAGTCTTTAATATTTATCCTTGATTTCGTTTGATTATTGCTTATATCATTGTCATCATCCTCATGCTTATATTGTGACGAAAGTCATCTTTGGCTTACGTGCATAGATGGACTTGGTATGATTATGACCAGGGATTATTCGGTATAATCATGACCGTAATATAACGAATGATGTGGTAAAAGTTCTCATTGGCCGGTAGTGCATTGATGGAGAGTTTTTGGTATGATTATGACCAGGGATTATTCGGTATAGTCATGACCATTGATGATTTAATGAATATCCTTGACCCGTAGTGCAGGGATGATTCGATGATGTAGTTTATTTATTAAGCCGAGTCTCAGTGATAAAAAAAATTGATGAAAACATTTTAAATCATAGAAGATACTAGATATCATGCTTTACTTGACTCTTCTAATGGATTGCTTATTCCGCTGCAGTTAAACTTGATGTCTATTGTATTTTATCAGTTTAACATTGTTGAAGGTTAATGATAATTTATTTTGCACTATCATAGTCATAATATTTCTTACTGGGCTAGTTGGGTTCACCCTTTCTTTCACTGTTCTCTTCAGGAAATGAGAATATAGCTGGGACGAGTCGGGGAACGGAGTGATGGTCCAGATGATAGCATTAGTAGTCCTCACTATTTTGTTAAATAGTGTGACAATAAATGTAATGAGGACTCCTTTGAGTGTGGATATTGTCTAGATGACAATATTCTTATTAAAACTCTTAGTTTATGTTTTATCGTATTTTACACGACAGTTGTATTATTAAGTTGTATTTGAATTTTGTACCATGTATTTGGCGACTCAAGATGAGTGATGTATACCTATTTTGGGGGCGTCACAGTTGGTATCAAAGCATAGGGAGATGATCCCTGGCTGAGATGTGAGACAAGAACTAGGAAGGGAGAGACGGGGAATTCCTTCGCTAGTATGACCTACCTAAGTTTATTTGGTATTTAATTGGTCGGTCAGAGTATAGGGATAATATGTGATATTTTAATTAACCCTTGTTTTGTGGCAGTGTTTGAAAATAGCATCTGAAAATATTGAGATCAGCAATGAAGCTCATGTGATCGTTGAGACACCTTTAATCACCAACCAAGTTAATGTGATGTCAGAAGAAGAGGAAATTAGAGATATCTACGTGGTGAGTGAAGAACTAATAGCTGCACCTGAGCTAGTCGCAGAGGTAATAGCTGAGAGTGAGGAAGAAGAGGAAGAAGTGGAAGAAGAGGAACATGAGGAGAATTTATTATAAGAATTTTATGATCAAAATTTAAAATTACAAAATCGTATTAATGAGTTAGAAGAGAAGGCTGAAGAACGGCAGGTGGTCAAGGATTAAAGGGATGCAACAATTCAAAATTGTGTTACCCGATGTGCGATGCTTGAACAGAATCACTCTTTGGCAGAGTATAATATATTAGAGCTGGAATATGAAAATGCTATGATCAAGGTTTTGATTAAAGAAGAAGCAAATGAATGAATAAGAATAGATGATGTATGGGTAAAAGCCGCACGGCGCGTTGATATTGTAGAAAAAGACGTCCGATCTAATAAGGCCAAAATAGATGAAATGGATTTCGCTTTTTGACAGCAATTGGGAGAATCCAACATCGAATTCGGAATTACCCGGTGCAGAACGGTCAACCCCAATTCGATATGGATCGAAGAGTAATGATTCAAATCATGGATCAGGAATGTGGCGAATCAATTAAGGGTGGAATGTACTCTATATCAAATTTAAGTCCAACTGGGATGGTGACACCAAAGGATGTCCCAGACAAGTCAAACTCGGTAGTTTAAGTGAGAGCATTTATCGAGGAAACCGAATGAAGTTATCACGGGTAAGTTAATCATAAACTCTTGCGAAGTCTATACTTTATTCGATACCAGTTCTACTCACTCTTTTATTTCACCTAGTGGTGTTCAATGTTTGAACTTGGCTCTTTTATCTGTTGAAACTCTGTTAGGAGAAATATTCGTTACCTCCGCTATTTATAAATCTTGTTTAATTCAAATCGACACTTTCACGTTACCTGTCGATCTTATTTCTTTTAAAATACTTTCATTTGATGTGATTTTAGGGATTGATTGGTTAACTACTCATCATGCTAAAATCGATTATTTTTGTAAGGTTGTTAGCTTTCATATTCCTAACCAACCTGTTATGTGAATTCAAGAAACCAAACTACTAAAGTCAATCATTGTCATATCAAGCCATAAGTAAAGAGCCCTGAGCCTTTTGCTGGTGACTTCCAAGTCTTGGAATACATCGAAGCTAGAATATCCGTAGGGGACGTCGTGAATAACGGTGGCAAGTTGATAGATATCAATGTGACGTGTTATCCAAATCTTGGATGAGGGTCACAGTTTTGAATGATATTTCTATTGTTAATAAATTTCCTAACTTATTCCTGAAGACTTCTTAGCTTACCCCTAGAGCGTGAAATCGAATTTTGTATTGACCCAGTATAAAACCCATTTCTAAAACCCTCAAATATTTCTTCAACTAAAATGAACGTAACATGCGCCAAAGACGTTGGCTTGAGCTGTTGAAGATTACGATCATACCATTCAATATCATTGTGGAAGAGAGAACGTGGTAGCTGACGCGTTGAGTAGAAGATCGTATGCGTTTACGAGTGCGATGTTGTTAACAAAAAAACCCATTTCGTATAACTTACAAATGATAAAGATAGAGTTAAAGACTCTAAGGACCCACGTGATGATATCAAATATACGAGTAGAATCAACTTTAATTGATAAAGTTATAGCCACTCAAGCTACACCCCCGAATCTGATGAATGTGAAGAAGAAGGTTCAAGAAGGCATTATCTCAACCCTCGATTTAATTGGCCCATTTGAAATCCTCGATGGAGTAGGAACTGTGGCCTATAGACTCGTTTTACCGCTAAGTATGTCGCGTGTTCATAACGTTTTTTCACGTATCGATGTTACATAAATATGTGGATGACTCGAACCATGTTATTAAATTAGAACTAGATGAGATAGCCAAAGATTTAACGTATGAGGAGATACGTGTTAAAATCTTGGATAAGAAGGATCGTATTCAACACTCAAAGGTTATACCTCAAGAGTTGAAATATGAAATGAAGTCAAGGTATCCTCACCGCTTCGGCATATCAGGTACGTACATAAATTTCGAGGGCAAAATTTCGTAAGGAGGGGAGATTGTGAGTCCCCAAATTTTATGAATAAAGATTTAAATTTCTCGAAATATTTTTTTGAATATTATGGTGTGGATTTGATATAATGTTATAGTTGTGGGTAATATTTACAAATTTTGCAAAGTAAGAAAGTGGTTATATAATATTCGATTGGTCGGGGAATATTCGTTTTAACAGGGAATACTCGTACGACGACACAATCATTGTTGGACCTCACAACAAAAGTATTATCGTAGTAAGAAAACGACAGAGTTATCTTTTATTAAAAATAACGGCGAAAGTGTTACCATTAAAACTGTTGAACTATCCGGTAGTCAAAGTAAAGTAATACGCGTGGTTGAATAGTAGTACACGGTATTGATTATTGATGCTTACATGAGAAGTCACTCAGTTATACTCAATTATTGCTACAGTAATTGCTGCATCATATCTCTCATATTATTGATTCGATTATTGTCACAGTATCATCTATATAAAATGTTATATTATTAAATCAATAATTGAGACGACAAAGTTATTCATATTATTAAATTACAATATTTAAAATGTCTAGAAGTTCTGTTAAGGAGAGGTTTGGTCATCTAATTGCACGCCAATAAGGAGAAATCCTTTTCGGAAAGCCCCACTTTCTTGGGAACGACCTGATAGTTAAATATTGTGAGTTATAAAATTAATGATAATATTATTGTAATGTAATATTTCGAGCCCCAAAACTTGTAATTATCGAAACTATATTTTCCTATAAATAGAAGTTCATTATTCCTTCATTTCTCACTAATTCACTAAAGCTATAGAGCAATTATTATAGAGAAAAATTATAAAGAGAAAGAAGAAGAGAAGTCTGCTACCTCATTATTCTAATATCTAGTTTCTTTCTAAGGTAAGGGGTATTATTTATTTCGTATTCATGAAGAGAGCTATTGTTATTCCATTCCTTATTATTATGTTGGAATAACCTGTCTATGCGAAGTACTACATACATGATGAAATTCTTCTATTATTCCATTCTTTATTATTCTGTTGGAATATCACATGCATGCGGATTACGCATGACTGGTTCCGTTCCGTTCTTTATTATTCTATTGGAATATCACATGCATGCAAGGATTACGCATGACACAGTTTCGATTCTTTATTATTACGTTGGAATATCACTGTTTGTGCGTACACGCATGACACAGTTCCATTCTTTATTATTATCTTTGGAATAACTTTATGCATGCGATTCATCCCATGCCTAGTGAATTCTGTTGTTATTCCATTATTTATTATTTTGTTGAAATATCCTGTTTGTGCGGATTACGCATGACCTGGTTCCATTCTTTATTATTCTGTTGGAAATAACATGTCATGTCAGCGATCTATCGCAGAGGCTTGGTGAATTCTTTCGTTATTCCATTCTTTATTATTACATTGGAATAACACATCATGTGGATTACCGCATGTATGGTGAATGATCTTTTGTATCCATTCCTTATTAAATTGTAGAAATGATCTGTCTATGTGGATTACCGCATGGCGGGTGAAAAATCCATTTGTAGTTTCGTAATTTTTCTGAGCCTCAAAAATTCTGGAAAAATTTGAAATGATAATTTGATGAGTTTTCTATATTGTGTCCAAAGATAGCGATTTTTGGATGTATAGATTAAGAGTTATGGATTTTATAGGAAAAGACTATTTTAAAAGTAAACCCTTATAACTCCTTGTGGTTAACTCCAAAATTGGTGAAATTTTTATTGGAATACATGTATATAACAGGAGTATACCCTGTAAATTTCAGAATTTTTGGACAAAAGTACAATTTATGATAAATGTCTAAATATTCGGCAGTTTTGGCCATATGAAAAATAGTAAATGAATTTTAAAAATTCTGAGAAAAATATATGTTCAAATGGGACTATATTATGCTAAATCCCAGAAAAGATATATTTTTGGGACTGATTTTGTATTTTTCATGAAAATGAACTAGTTATGAGTAAATGAATTAAATATGTTATGTGAAGTAACAAAATTGGAAAATAGGATTTTATTGCTTGAGAATCCTATATAGGGTATATGTAGATTTTTGATGAGGGATTTGATCATTGGTGATGAAATCTCATGAGTATGGCATTTTTAAATGATTAAAATATATTATTTGATAAAGTGTAAACAATTGAAATAAATTATTCATAAGTTTAAGAAGTGATTAAAATATTATAATAATATTAATAATATTATTATAATAACTCTTGGAAAACTGAAGGGACAAATAACTCTTGAAAAACTGAAGGGACAAATAACTCTTGAAAAATCGAAAGGACAAGTTACTATTAAAACTTTAAACCAACGATCCATATTGATTTACTATTATAATTTCAACCAACGGTTTGAAAAATTAGCACATCTCCTCGTGGAATAATATTGTACCCAAAAATGATTTGGAACGAAAAGAAATATATTTTTCGGGTGAATAGTACTTCGGGAATTGTAACCCCGTAAATAGTATCCCAACACGAAAAGTGTCCCAAATACCCGAGTGAATAATACTAGAGTGAATAGTAATCGGGTGAATAGTAACCCATGAATAGTAACTCGTGAATAGTATTCTGACATAAAAAGTGCCCCGAATACCTGATTGAACAATATAACCTCCAAACATCAATTATTATCGAAATAAATGTCGATTTCCACTAACACAAATAATTTCAACACAATGGAACTATCAAATTTATCTATAATCAACACGAACTTATTCATCATTAATATTATAACTTCTAGACATTGTAAATATTATAATTTAATAATATGAACAACTTTGTCGTTTCAATTATTGATTTAATAATATATCATATTATGCAGATGATACTGTGATAATAATCGAATCAATAATATGAGAGATATGATGCAACAATTACTGTAGCAATAATTGAGTATAACTGAGTGACTTCTTATGTAAGCATCAATAACCAATACCATGTGCTACTATGCAACCACGCGTATTACTGTACTTTTACTACCGGGTAGTTCAACAGTTTTAACGGTAACACTTCCGACATTATTTTTTATAAAAAGATAATTCTGTCATTTTCTTATTACGACAATACTTTCATTGTGGGGTCCACCAATGATTGTGCCGTCGTATGGATATTCCCGACAAAAAGAATATTCCCCGACCAAACGAATATTTTATAACAACTTGCTTACTTTGCAAAATTTGTAAATATCACCCATAACTATAACATTATATCAAATCCACACCATAATATTAAAAAAAATATTTCGAGAAATCTAAATCTTTATTCATAAAATTTGGGGTCTCACAGTCATGACTATACCGAATAATCCCTGGTCATAACCATACCAAAAACTATCCATGAATGCACTACAGGCCACTGAGGACTTTTACCACATCGTTTATAACATTGCAGGTCATGATTATACAGAATGATCCCTGGTCATAATCATACCAAGTCCATCTCTGCACGTAAGCCAAAGATATACAACTATAAAACCAATAATCAACAGTCCATCTTTGCATGTAAGCCAAAGATATACAATTCAATAATCAATAACCCATCTTTGCACGTAAGCTAAAGATATACAATTCAATAATCAACAGTCCATCTTTGCACGTAAGCCAAAGATAACTTTCATAACCATATGAGCATGAGGATGATGACAATGATAGAAGCATTAACCAAACGAAAACAAGGATAAATATTAAAGACTTTAAATTTATCCAAATATTATCAACCACTTAATAAACTCATAATCTAATATTATTAATATTATAACAATATTTTAATCACTTCTTAAACTTATAAACAATTGTTTACACTTTACTAAATAATGCATTTAATCATTCAAAAATGCCATACTCATAAGATTTCATCACCAATGATCAAATCCCTTATCAAAAATCTGCATATACCCTATATAGGATTCCCAAGCCATAAAATCCTATTTTCCAATTTTGTTGATTCACATAACATATTTAATTCATTTACTCATAACTAGTTCGTTTTCATGAAAAATACCAAATAAGTCCCAAAAATATTTCTTTTCTGGGATTTAGCAGAATATAGTTTCATATTGAACATATATTTTTCTCAGAATTTTTAAAATTCATTTACTATTTTTTATATGGCCAAAACTGCCAAATATTTAGACATTTATCATAAATTGTACTTTTGTCCAAAAATTCTAAAATTTACAAGGTATACTCCTGTTATATACGTGTACTCACAATAAAAATTTCACCTATTTTGGAGTTAACCACAAAGAGTTATAAGGATTTACTTTTAAAATATTCTTTTCCCATAAAATTCATAACTCTTAATCTATACATCCAAAAATTGTCATCTTTGGACACAATATAGAAAACTCATCAAATTATTATTTCAAATTTTTCCAGAATTTTTGAGGGTTAGAAAAATTACGAAACTGCAAATGGATTTTCACTCGCAATGCGGTAATCCACGTAAATAGATCATTTCCACAATTTAATAAGGAATGAATACAAAGGATCATTCATCATGCATGTGGTAATCCACATAGACAGGTTATTCCAACAGAATAATAAAGAATGGAATAATAAAAGAATTCACCATACATGCGATAGATCACACAGACAGGTTATTCCCAACAGAATAATAAATAATGGAACTAGGTCATGCGTAAACAAACAGATTGGATATTCTGACAGAATAATAAAGAATGGAACCAGGTCATGCGTAAACGCACAGACAGAATATTCCGATAGAATAATAAAGAATGGAACCAAGTCATGTGTAATCCGCACAGACAGGATATTCCGACAAAATAATAAATAATGGAATAGTAGAAGAATTTCACCATGTATGTGGTACTTCGCATAGACAGGTTATTCCAACATAATAATAAAGAATGGAATAACAGAAGAATTTTACCATGCATACACGGAGTCGCACGATATAGGTTATTCCAAATGAATAAAAAGAATGGAATAACAATAGCTCTCTTCATGAATACTGAAAAAATAATACCCTTACCTTAGAATAAAGTTTTGGGATCTTTGGAATAGAGGTAGCAGACTTCTCTTCTTCTTTCTCTCTATAATTTCTCTCTATAATAATTGCTCTATAGCTTTAGTGAAATGGTGAGAAATGGAGGAAGAATGAGCTTCTATTTATAGGAAAATATAGTTTCGATAATTGCACGTTTTGAGGCTTGAAATATTACAGTACAATACCTCCAACTTTTTCTTTATTTTTAATTTAGTCCTGCAAGTATTATCAAACTTGCACCACCTCCCCTAATAGTAAATAATGTGAATCAATAGTAAAAATCATGTATATCAATAGTTATAATCATGTGATAATACAAATTACAGTATAGTACCTCCATCTATACCTCCATTTTTAACTTAGTCATGCAAGTATTATCAATCTTGCACCAACTCCCCTAATAGTAAGTGAATGTGACTCAATAGTACACACATGTGAACAAATAGTTATATAAGCACGTGAATTAGTAGCAATTAATTGCTCATTTATCCGATTAATTATCTGATTTATCAATATAATCCCCATACATCAATTATCATCGAAATAGATGTCGATTTCCACTAACACTAATAATCCCAACATAATGGAACTATCAAATTCATCTTTAATGAACATGAACTTATTCATCATTAATATTATAACTCACAATATTTAACAACCAGGTCGTTCCCAGGAAAGAGGGGGCTTTCCGATAAGGATTTCTCCTTATTGGCGCGTAATTAGGTGACCAAACCTCTCCTTGACAGAACTTCTACACATTGTCAATATTATAAACAATAATATGAATAACTTTGTCATCTCAATTATTGATTTAATAATATAACATATTATACAGATGATACTGTGACAATAATTGAATCAATAATATGAGGGATATGATGCAACAATTACTATAGCAATAATTGAGTATAACTGAGTGACTTCTCACGTAAGCATCAATAACCAATACCGTGTGCTACTATGCAACCACGCGTATTACTGTACTTTTATTATCGGGTAGTTCAACAGTTTTAACGGTAACACTTTCGTTGTTATTTTTATAAAATGATAATTTTGTCATTTTTCTTACTACGACAATACTTTCGTTGTGGGTTCACCAATGATTGTGCCGTCGTACGGATATTCCCGACAAAAAGAATATTCCCCAACCAAACGAATATTTTATAACAACTTGCATACTTTGCAAAATTTATAAATACTACCCACAACTATAACATTATATCAAATCCACACCATAATATTAAAAAAATATATTTTGAGAAATTTAAATCTTTATTCATAAAATTTGGGGTCTCACACTCAATATTATAGAAGAAGAATTATCTGATTCTGGTGTGATTTTCATTTCTAAACTAAGGATCCTATTTATAGGAGAATGGAAGTATAATATTTAAGAAAATAATCACGAACTGCACAGGAAAAAAAATCACGGCCGCAACTTATCAGCATACCATTTGAGACAACCAATAAGGGAGTACCCTCTTGTGAAGATAACTAGAATTTTGGAGATATGGACCAATGAGGGAGCACCCTCATTCATAAGGGAGTGAACAGTAGCTGCATAATTGGAAAATTTTGGCCAAAAACATATGTTCTTTACAATTTCATAATCTGCCAAATAGATAACCTTATTTGAAGGTAATTGAGGGATACCCCTCCGTAAATCAATCCGCATACCTCAAAATCAAATAGAACAATTACCAATTTAACAAGATAATTGAACAAACATCTTTCACTTATCAATTATTATTCTTATCTTTAATCAACACAATCTTTCAATAATTATTCATTATTAATATTATAACTCACAATATTGACAACCAGATCGTTCCCAGGAAAGAGGGGGCTTTCCGATAAGGATTTCTCCTTATTGGCGCGCAATTAGATGACCTAACCCCTTTCCTCGATAGAACTTTCTAGACATTATCAATAATGCAAATAATAATATGAATAATTGTATCGTCTCAATTATTAATTTAATAATATAAAATATTGCGCAGATGATACTGTGACAATAATTGAATCAATAATATGAGATATTATGCACCAACTACTATTGCAATAATTAAATAAAACTGAGTGACTTCTTATGTAAGCATCAATAATCAGAGATACTGTGTAATACCGTGTGCTACTATGCAACCACGCATATTACTGTACTTTTATCACCGGGTATTTCAATAGTGAACGGTAAAAGTTTTGTTTTTATTTTATAAAAGGTTATTTCTGTCGCTTTCTATATCCGACAGTAATTCTGTTATGGAATCCACCAATTATTATACCGTTGTACGGATATTACCCGACAAAAAGAATATTCTCAGACCAAATGAATATTTTTTAAAACTTGCTTACTTTGCAAAATTTATAAATATTATCCAAAACTATAACATTATATCAAATCCACACCTTATTATTCAAAATAATATTTAGAGAAAATTAAATCTTTATTCATAAAAGTTGGGGTCTTACACCATCCCATATTTATGAATTTTTTTCCTCGAAATTGGTGTACATACTTGATATATCGAAGAGGTGAGGATACCTTGTTTTTATTTCAGATTCTAACTCCTAGGTCATTTCCTCAATATCGTGGTTTCTCCATAAAACTTAGACTTGAAGTATAGCCTTTGAGCGTAGAATATGTTCCTTCTTATCCAAGATTTTAATAGGTACCTCTTCATAAGTTAAATATTCCGCTATCTTGCTTGGTTTTAATTCAATAATGTGGTTTGGGTCTTCCACATATTTACGTAACATAGATATGTGAAAAACGCTATGAACATGAGACAAACTTGGAGGTAAGACGAGTCTATAGGCCACAGTTCCTACTCGATCGAGGATTTCAAATAGACCAATGAATTGAGGGTTGAGCTTTCCTCTCTTTTCAAATCTCGTAATTCCTTTCCATGGAGTAACACATAATAATACATGATCTTTAACATTGAATTCCACGTCTCTTTGATGAAGATCAGCATAACTCTTTTTTCGATCTTGTGAGGTTTGTATATGTTGTCGGATCATTTGAATCTTTTCCGTTGTCATGCGTACTAATTCTGGTCCCAACCACGTTACTTCACCCACCTCATCCTAGCATACTGGAGAACGACACTTTCGTCCATACAACGCCTCAAATGGAGCCCTGCCTATACTTGCTTGATAACTGTTATTGTAGGAGAATTCTACTAATGGCAAGTACTTGTCCCAACTTCCTTTGAAGTCTAGGAATAGAGTCTTAATAGATCTTTAAAAGTTTGAATAGTCCTCTCTGAATGCCCGTTCGTCTAAGGATGATACGCCGAAATGAATCGTAAATCCGTGCTCATAGCTTTCTGCAAACTACCCAAAATTGTGAAGTGAATCTTGGGTCTCGATTAGAAACTATGGATACTGACATACCATGCAATCTTACAATCTCATTTATGTATATACGAGCAAGACGTTCAAGTGAATATATTTCTCCAATGGGTAAGAAATGAGCAGACTTTGATAATCTATCGACAATGATCCAAATTTTATCTATGCCTTGAGAAACCTTAAGAAGACCAGTAAAGAAATCCATGTTAATGTGCTCCCACTTCCATTCTAGAATTTTAAGTGGTTGCAATGGACCTTTTGGTACTTGATGCTCTGCCTTTACACATTGACAAGATAGACACCTTGAGATAAACTCCGCTATCTCTCTCTTCATATTACTCCACCAGAATGTATGTCGAAGATCACGATACATTTTGGTACTTCCAGGATGGATTGTAAACGGGTTGTTGTGTGCCTCCATCATGATTTTATACTTTAAATCAGAGTCGTTAGGAACACAGAGTCTTGAGTTAACTCAAAGTATTCCTTCTTCATCGATTCTTGTTTCTGGAATAACACCTTCTTGCACTTTCTTCTTCAAACGCATCAGCTCCGGATCTGTAACTTGAGCATCTTTAACTTTATCGATTAAAGTCGGATCTACTCTTATATTTGATGTCAGCACGTTGGTCCCTGAAATTTTTAACTTTATCTCCATCCTTTGTAAGTCGTACAAAATGGACCTTTGCGTTGACAATATCGCACTCATACCGCATATGATCTTCTACTCAACGCGTCAGCTACTACGTTCGCTTTTCCAGGATGGTATTGAATGGTATAATCATAATCTTTCAACAGCTCAAGCTAACGTCATTGTCGCATGTTGAGTTCTTTCTGGGTGAAGAAATATTTGAGGCTTTTATGATCTATATAGATCTCCACTTTCTCCCCATACAGGTAATGTCTCCAGATCTTTAGCGCGAAAACGACCGCTGCCAACTCTAGATCATGAGTAAGATAATTCATCTCATATTCTTTGAGTTGTCGTGAGGCATAGGCTATGACTTTCCCATGTTACATGAGAACACATCCTAAACCTCTGCCTGAAGCATCACTGTAGATGACAAATCCCTCTGAAACTGATGGTATTGGCAAAACAGGTGCTGAAATGAGTCTCCTCTTGAGTTCTTGGAAACTCTTCTCACATTCCTCGCTCCAACCAAATTTTGTATCTTTTCGAGTCAACTGAGTTAATGGAGTAGCGATTCGAGAAAATCCCTTCACGAATCTCCGATAATAACCAGCTAAGCCCAGAAAGCTACGTACTTCAGTTACTGACTTAGGTTGCTCCCAGCTTTGTATTGCTTCAATATTCACCGGGTCAACTGATATTCCATGATTCGATATCACGTGCCCAAGAAATGCTACTTCCTCAAGCTAGAACTCGCATTTCTTCAACTTGGCGTATAGCTTGTTTTCACGAAGCTTTTGGAGTATCAACCTCAAGTGTTGCTCATGATCTTTATGGCTTTTGGAGTAAATAAGGATGTCATCAATAAAGATAACCACAAAATGATTCAAATATTCCTTGAATACTCGATTCATCATATCCATGAAGGCAGCATGAGCGTTAGTCAATCCAAAAGACATAACTAGAAATTCATAATGTCTGTACCGAGTTCTGAAAGCAGTCTTTGGAATGTCATCAGTTTTAAATTTTAACTGATGATATTCGGAACAAAGATCGATCCTTGAAAAGAATTTGGCGCCTTACAACTGATCAAATAGGTCATCAATATGAGGCAACGGGTACCTATTTTTGGCGGTGACATGATTCAACTCCCGATAGTCAATGCAAAGCCGCATACTCCCATCTTTCTTCTTTACGAATAGAACATAGCACCCCAAGTAGACGTACTAGGACGAATGAAATCGATGTCTAACAGTTCCTGCAGTTGGGTTTTTAACTCCTAAAGTTTAATAGGAGCCATTCGATATGGGGTTTTGGAAATAGGTTTTGTACCGGGTTCAAGGTCAATACAAAACTCGATTTCATGCTCTGGGGGTAGACCAGAAAGTTTTTTAGGGAATACGTCAGGAATTTATTAACAATAGAAATATCCTTTAAATCTGACATATTTTTGTTTAAATCCGTGACATGGGCTAAGAAAGCATGACATCCGTTTTGTAATAAACAACTGGCTTTATGGCTTGATATGATAGTGACTGAATTTAGTGGTTTGGTTGCTTGAATTCGCATAATAGGTTTGTTAGGAATATGAAAGCTAACAACCTTACAAAAATAATCAATTTTAGCATGATGAGTAGTTAACCAATCAATTCCTAAAATCACATCAAATGCAAGCATTTTCAAAGAGATAAGATCGACAGGTAATGTGAGGGTGCCGATTTGAATCAAACAAGATTTATAAACAGTGGATGTAATGAAGGTTTTTCCCAACGAAGTTTCAACAGATAAGTCAAAGTCTAATATCTCTGGAGTGAAATTTAAACATTGAGCGTAAGTAGGTGAAATAAAAGAATGGGTAGAACCGATATCAAATAAGGTATAGACTTCGCAATAGTTTATGATTAGCTTACCCGTGATAACCTCGTTCGAGTTTCTCTCTTTTTGGGAGGTCACGACAGACGCTCTCCCTTGAACTACGGGATTTGACTTGTCTGGAATTGCCTTTGGTGTCTCCATCCCAGCTGGACTTGAATTCACTACACGACAAAATCGAGCTAGGTGACCTTCTCTTCTACAATTGAAACACACTTTGGGTTGTTGCGTACATTTTAGACTGATGTATCCCTCATCTCCACATTTGTAGCATACGACCGGTGGTCGTTCTCCTTCCTTAAAAATGGGTGCTGGTGCTGCTATCTTTCCATCATTATTGAATCTCCTCTTTTTAAAATTTCCACTTCTATTATCATAGCCAGGATTACCACCGAAGTTGTTACCATTTCTGGCATGATGATTTCCTCCACGTTTGTTGTCATCGCTTCGATGACCGCTACCAATGGTATTATCTATTTGCCAGCTGCTATCTTTTGGTTGGGCTGAATCATTATCTCGCTCCAATAACTAAGCCCTATTCACAACATCTGAATAAAAGCAAAGTTTGTGAGAAATGAGATATTGATGTATTTTGGGTTTCAAACCTCGCAGAAACATTCGCGTCATTTGCTCCTCATTATCAACCAAATGGGATGCAAACCAGGATAACTCGGCAAACTTGGCCTCGTATTGCGATTCGATCATATTTTTTTGCTCCAGCTTAATGAATTCTACCTCCTTCATGTGACGAATACTTTTAGGAAAGTACTTGTCGTTGAAAAATTCTTGAAACTTCTCCCAAGACATCTTTAGTGTGAAAGGTTGAGTACGTTTTACAGATTTCCACCAATAATATGCCTCTTCTCGCAACATGAAGGTGGAAAAGGGAATGTTTTGCTCCTCGGAGCATCCCAAGACATCAAATATCTTGGTGATTTGCTTAATCCATGTCTCTGCCTTAAGTGGCTCTGACTTTCCCAAAAACTCCGGTGGTCCCAACTCCTTGAATTGCTTAGTAGTGACTAGATGTGAGTTTTCATTGTTTCCACCTGCATTTTGAACAGGAGTCTCTCTCGTTTGGTGTTGCATGAATTGCAGAAATCTCCTAAACATCCTGTCGTTCATCATTTGGTCAGTGTTGTTGTTTATATGAGGATTATTGTAAGACCCCAACTTTTATGAATAAAGATTAATTTTTCTCTAAATATTATTTTTGAATATTATGGTGTGGATTTGATATAATGATATAGTTGTGGGTAATATTTATAAATTTTTCAAAGTAAGCAAGTTGTTATCAAATATTCGATTGGTCGGGGAATATTCATTTTATCAGGGAATATTCGTACGATGGCACAATCATTGGTGGACCCCACAACGAAATTACTATCGGAGTTAGAAAACAACAGAAATATCTTTTTATAAAAATAATGGCGAAAGTTTTATCGTTAATTGTTGAAATAACAGGTGATAAAAGTACATTAATAAGCGTGGTTGCATAGTAGCACACGGTATTATACATTATCTTTAATTATTGATGCTTACAAGAGAAGTCACTCAATTTTATTCAATTATTGCCACATTAATTGTTGCATAGTATCTCACGTTATTGATTCAATTATTGTCACAATATTTTTATATTATTAAATTAATAATTGAGATGACAAAGTTATTCATATTATTATTTGCATTATTGACGATGTCTAGAAAGTTCTGTCGAGGAAAGGGGTTTGGTCACCTAATTACGCGCCAATAAGGAGAAATCCTTATCGGAAAGCCCCCTCTTTCCTGGGAATGATCTGGTTGTTAATATTGTGAGTTATAATATTAATGATAAATATTGTTAAAATTGTGTGAAGCCAAGTGAATTGATATAAATGGAGGGGATTTTTATGATGTATTTGTTGTAAATTTTATTTATTATATGGACCCCCCACTTACCCATTTTTCAAAACTGTGGGTAGAAAGTTATCTCAGTTTTGTTATATATATACGTATTATATATATATAGGGAAAAATGTATGTACACACAATTGTGTATTATTACAAGAGGCTATGGCGACGATTTTTGGGCTATAAATGACAGTTTCACCCGTCGTTATAGTTATTTCAGGCTATGACGATGACGGTTCACTGTCGCTATAGCTCAAAAAATCTGTCGTCATACCCCTACTGTGTAATACACAGCTGTGTATATACATATAGCCAATATATATATATATATTTCAAGTTCACGGGGGGGGGGGGATTGCTTGGTCAGGAGGGAATGTATTATTATATATATTATAATAAGTTTTGTTTTTTATAAAAAAATTGAATATATTATATTTTATTATGCATAGTATTTGCATAGTAAAATCAGAAAATTTCGTTCTGCGCCCGTGAACCTTTTTTACTATGTGTCCAAATAGTGTCTTGCCATTCTCCTATAAATAGGATGCTTAGTTTAGAATTGAAAATTATACCAGAATCAGAGAATTATTCTTCTATAGCTTCTCTTGTGAATCTCGGTGAATTGGTGAGAATAAAAGAAGAATTAAGCTTCTATTTATAGAAGAAATGACTAAATAGTAACTAATTCACGAACGGTCCAGCTTGATTTACTATTAAAACGGACGGTCTATATTGATTACTATTAAAACCACAACCGACGGTCCAGATTGATTTACTTTTAAAAACACCACCGACAGTCTAGATTGATTTACTATTAAAATCACCATCTACGGTCCAGATTGATTTACTATTAAAACCACCATCAATGGTCTAGATTGATTTACTATTAAAACCACCATCAATGGTCCAGATTGATTTACTATTACAACCACCATCAATGGTCCAAATTGATTATCTATTAAAACCACCATCGACGATCCATAAAATTAGTAAATCATCCCATGGAATACTAAGTCAAACTTACAACAAACGCCTCATAACAAATCCCTATATTTATATCAAAAATTGAATAAATATTTACCACAAATTTTTTATCTTTAATAAACACATTTTTAATATTTCAACAATTATTCATTATTAATATTATAACTCACAATATTTAACAACCAGATCATTCCCAAGAAAGAGGGGGCTTTCCGATAAGGATTTCTCCCTATTGGCGTGCAATTAGGTGACCAAACCTCTCCTCGACAGAACTTTCTAGGCATCGTCAATATTGCAAATAAAATATGAATAACTTTGTCGTCTCAATTATTGTTTTAAAAATATAAAATATTAATACTGTGATAATAATTGAATCATATAACGTGAGATACAATACAGCAATTACTGTAGCAATAATTGAGTATAACTGAGTGACTTCTCACGTAAGCATCAATAATCAATACCGTGTGCTACTATGCAACCACGTGTATTACTGTACTTTTACCACCGGGTAGTTCAACAGTTTAACGGTAAAACTTTCGCCGTTATTTTTATAAAAGTTATTTCTTTCATTTTCTAACTACGACAATTATTCCATTGTGGGGTCCACCAATGATAGTGTCGTCGAACGAATATTCCCTGACAAAAAGAATATTTCCCTACCAAACGAATATTTCCCAACACAACAAATATTTTACCTCAACTTGTTTACTTTGCAAAAATTTTCAAATATCACCCTTAACTTTAACCTTTTATCAATTTAATCATTTACTAAATAGAATAATAATTATAAAAAAATTGAGTACTTTCATTTCATAAATTCGGGGTCTTACAATCTCCCTTCCTTATAAAATTTTGTCCTCAAAATTTACGTACGTACCTGGTATGTCGAAGAGGTGAGGATATCTTGTTTAGATTTTAATTCTTGAGGTATAACCTTGGAGCGTAGAATATGATCCTTCTTATCCAAGATTTTAACAGGTACCTCTTCATACATTAAATCTTCCGCTATCTCGTCCGGTTCTAATTCAATAATGTGGTTCGTGTCTTTCACATATTTACGTAACATAGATATGTGAAAAACGTTATGAACACGAGACATACTTGGCGGTAAGGCGAGTCTATAGGCCACAGTTCCTACTCGATCGAGGATTTCAAATGGGCCAATAAAATCGAGGGTTGAGATTTCTTCTCTTCGTCGATTCTTGCTTTTAGAATAACGCCTTCTTGCACCTTCTTCTTCACATTCATCAGCTTTGAGTCTATAGCTTGAGCGGCTTTAAATTTATCGATTAAAGTTGGTTCATTAGCTATCTTCACGTAGGTTCTTTGAGTCTTTAACTCTATCTCTATCTTTTGTAAATCGTACGAGATGGGTCTTTGTGTTAACAATATCGCACTCGTAAACGTATATGATCTTCTTTTCAATGCGTCAGCTACCACATTCATTTTTCTAAGATGGTATTGAATGGTATTATCATAATCTTCAACAGCTCGAGCCAACGTCTTTGGCGTATTTTATGTTCGTTTTAAGAGAAGAAATATTTAAGGGTTTTGTACCGGGTTCAAGGTCGATACAAAATTCAATTTTATGCTCTGGGTAGGCTAGAAAGTTCTTCAGGAAAAACATCAGGAAATTTATTAACAATAGAAATATCATTCAAATCTGATGTATTTTTGTTTAAATATATGACATAGGCTAAGAAAGCTTGACATCCATTTTTCAATAAACGAATAGCTTTATGGCTTGATATGACAGTGATTGACTTTAGTGGTTTGGTCGCTTGAATTCGTATAATAGGTTGGTTAGGAATATGAAAGCTAACAACCTTATGAAAATAATCAATTTTTGCATGATGAGTAGTTAACCAATCAATCCCTTAAATCACATCAAACGCAAGTATTTTAAATTATGTACCATGTATTTGGCGACCCAAGATAAGTGATGTATACCCAAAATTCTGTACCAATTATTGCCTTCTTGATGCACATTATCCTGGTTATTGATCTGCGATAACTCAACGGTCTCATGTGCTCCATTGCTTATCTCAACCTTTTCATATGCCATTTTCAAACACTGTCACAAAACAAGGGTTAATTGACATGCCACATATTATCCCTATACTCCGACTGACCAATTAAATAACAAATAAGCTTAGGTAGGTCATACTAGCGAAGGATTTACCCGTCTCTCCCCTCCTAGTTCCAAACCTCAAATCTCACCAGGATCATATCCTCAAGCTTTGATACTCAATCTGTGACGCCCCAAAATAGGTATACACAACCCATTTCGAGTCGCCAAATACATGGTACATAATTTATTTTACAAACTTAATTTATACAACTATCGTGCAAAATACGACAAAACATAAGCTGAGAGTTTTAACACGAATATTTTCTCGTAGACAATATCGAAACTCAAATGGAGTCCTCATTACAATTATTATCACACTATTTTATAAAATAGTGAGACTACTATAGCCACCATCTTGAACCATCATTCCATTCCCCGACTAGTCCCAACTATATTCTCATTTCCTGAAGAGAGCAATGAAAGAAAAGGGTGAGCTCAACTAGCCTAGTAAAGAATATTATGACTAAGATAATGTAGAATAAATTATCCTTAGCCTTCAACAGTGTAAAAACTAATAGAATACAATAAACAACAAGTTTAACGGTAGCGGAACAAGCAATCCATTAGAAGAGTCAAGTAGAGCATGACGTCTACTATCTTCTATGATTTAAAAGTTAATCATCAATATTTTATCTCTGTAACACAACTCAATTGTGACGCCCCCAAAACAGGTATACATCACCCATCTTGAGTCGCCAAATACATGGTACATAAATTATATACAAACTTAATTATACAACAGTCGTGTACAATACGACAAAACATAGCTGAGAGTTTAAACAAGAATATTTCCTTCTAGACAATATCCACTCTCAATGGAGTTCTCATTACAATTATTATCACACTATTTCACAGAATAGTGAGGTCTACTAAAGCCACTTATCCTGGATCATCACTCCATTTCCCAACTCGTCCTAGCTATATTCTCATTTCCTGAAGAGAACAATGAAAGAAAGGGTGAGCTCAACTAGCCCAGTAAGAAATATTATGACTAAGATAATGCAGAATAAATTATCCTAAGCCTTCAACAATATAACAACTGATAAAATATAATAGACAACAAGTGTTAGATCAACAACTGCAGTGGAATAAGCAATTCATTAGAAGATTCAAGTAGAGCATAAAATCTAATATCTTCTATGATTTAAAAAGTTTTTCATCAACTTTATTGCTGAGACTCAGCTTAATAAATAAAATTGAATCATCCCTGCATCACGGCCAAGGATATTCATGTAATCATCAATGGTCATGATTATACCGAATAATGCCTGGTCATAATCATACCAACAACTGTCCATCAATGAACTACAGGCCAATGAGGACTTTTACCACATCATTCGTCACATTACGGTCATGATTATACCGAATAATCCCTGGTCATAATCATACCAAGTCCATCTATGCACGTAAGCCAAAGATGACTTTAATCATAATATAAGCATGAGGATGATGACAATGACATAATACATCAATAAAACAAGTTCAAGGATATATTTTAAAGATTTATAATCTAATTTATCCAAGAATCAATAACATCCAAATTGTCAACATGATACTGCTTTGTAGAGTAAAATTCAAGAATAATATTCATGTACCAAAAATAATTTAGATAGAAAAGAAATATATTTTTTGGGTGAATAGTACGTTCGTGAATAAATACTTCGATACTAAAAGTATATCAATATATAAAGAGTGAATTATACTAGAGTGAATAGAAATCGAGTCAATAGTAATCTGTGAATAGTAACTCGTGAATAGTACTCCAAAGAAAAGTGCCCCGAATACCCGAAAGTGAATAATACTAGAGTGAATAGTAATCTGGGTGAATAGTAACCCATGAATAGTAACTCGTGAAAAAGAAAAATACCAAAGAAAATGATATTCCATGATTTAGTAAAAAGAAATGATATCTCATACGAGTATAATAGAATATAATTTAAATCGCAAATGGATTTTCACCGCCACGCAGAATCCACGTAGATGCATTATTTCCACAATTTAATAAGGAATGAATACTAAGGATCATTCACCATGCACGCAGAATCCGCATGCAACAAGATATTCCAACAAAATAATAAAGAATGGAATAACAACAGAAGTCACTGAGCATGCGATAGATCAGCATGCATAAAGTTATTCCAATGTAATAATAAAGAATGGAATAACAGAAGAATTTCACCATGTATGCGGTACTTCGCATAGACAGGTTATTCCAACATAATAATAAGGAATGGAATAACAACCCTTATGAGTATTGAAAGAAAATAACTCTCTTCATGAATACGAAAGAATAATACCCCTTACCTTAGAAAAAACTGGATACTAAAATAGTGAGGTAGCAGACTTATCTTCTTCTTTCTCTCTATAATTTCTCTCTATAATTTTTCTATAATAATTGCTTTTGTGAGACTTAGTGAATTGATGAGAAATGAAGGAAGAATGAGCTTCTATTTAAAGGAAAATATAGTTTAAATAATTGCACATTTTGGGGCTCAAAATATTACAGTATAATACCTCACACTTTTTCTTCATTTTTAATTTAGTCCTGCAAGTATTACCAAACTTGCACCACCTCCCCTAATAGTAAATCATGTGAATCAACAGTAAATCATGTGACTCAATAGTTCTAAACATGTGAAAAAATTAATATAGTATAGTACCTTCAACTATACCTCCATTTTTAATTTAGTCATGCAAGTATTATCAATCTTGCACCAACTCCGCTAATAGTAAATCATGTGAATCAATAGTACACACATGTGAACACATAGTTATAAGCATTCGAATTAATAGCAATTAATTGCTCATTTATTCGGTTAATTACCCGATTGGTCAATATAACCTCCAGACATCAATTATTATCGAAATAAATGTCGATTTCCACTAACACTAATAATCCCAACACAATGGAACTATCAATTTCATCTTTAATCAACACGAACTTATTCATCATTAATATTATAATTTACAATATTTAACAACCAGGTCGTTCCCAAGAAAGAGGGGCTTTCCGATAAGGATTTCTCCTTATGGTGCGCGCAATTAGTGACCAAACCTCTCCTTAATGTAACTTCTAGACATGTCAATATTGCAAATAATAATATGAATAACTTTGCCATCTCAATTATTGATTTAATAATATAACATATTATACGTATGATATCTTGTGACAATAATTGAATCAATAATATGAGAGATATGATGCAACACCATCAGAAAGTAATAATTGAGTATAACCGAGTGACTTTCACGTAAGCATCAATAATCAATACCGTTGTGCTACAACGCAACCACGCCAGACATCGTAATTTTTACTACCGAGTAGTTAAACAGCTTTTAACTCAGTAACACTTTCGCCGCTTATTTTTATAAAAAGATAATTTCGTCATTTTCTAACTACGACAATACTTCCGTTGTGGGGTCCACCAATGATTGTGCCATCGTACGAATATTTCTTATTTAAAATGAATATTCTCCGACCAATCGAATATTATATAACAACTTGCTTACTTTGCAAAATTTATAAATATTACCCACAACTATAACATTATATCAAATCCACACCATAATATTCAAAAAAATATTTCGAGAAATTTAAATCTTTATTCAAAAAAATTTGGGGTCTCACAATCTCCCTTCCTTATGAAATTTCGCCTCAAATTTACGTACGCACTGGTATGTCAAGAGGTGAGGATACCTTGACTTCATTTCAGATTCTAACTCTTGAGGTATAACTTTTGAGTGTCGAATATGATCCTTCTTATCCAAGATTTTAACACGTATCTCCTCATACGTTAAATCTTTGCTATCTCGTCTAGTTCTAATGTAATAACGTGGTTCGAGTCATCCACATATTTACGTAACATCGATACATGAAAAATGTTATGAACACGCGATATACTTGGCTGTAAAACGACTCTATAGGCCACAGTTCCTACTCGATCGAGGATTTCAAATGGGCCAATAAAATCAAGGGTTAAGATTTCCTCTCTTCATCGAGTCTTGCTTCTAGAATAACGCCTTCTTGAACCTTCTTTTTCGCATTCACCAGCTCCGGGTGTGTAGTTTGAGCGGCTTTAACTTTATCGATTAAAGTCGATTCTAATTGTATATTTGTTATCTTCACATGGGTCCCTATAGTCTTTAACTCTATCTTCATCATTTATAAGTTATACGATATGGGTTTTTGTGTTAACAACATCAAACTTGTAAATGCATACGATCTTCTACTCAACGCGTCAGCTACCACATTCGCTCTTCCACGATGATATTGAATGGTATAGTCGTAATCTTCAACAGCTCGAGCCAACGTCCTTGGCGCATGATACGTTCGTTCTAGGTGAAGAAATATTTAAGGGTTTTAAAAATGGGTTTTGTACTGGGGTCAATACAAAATTTGATTTCACGCTCTGGCGGTAGGCCAGGAAGTCATCAGAGAATACGTCAGGAAATTTATTAACGATAGAAATATCATTTAAAAACTGTAACTCTTATCCAAGACTTGGATAACACATGAAATGAAGGTTTCTACTAACGGAGTTTCAACCGATAAGTCAAAGTCTAATTTCTCCGAAGTCAAATTTAAATGTTGAGCGCAAGCAAGAGAGATAAAAGAATGGGTAGAACCGGTATCTAATAAGGTATAAACTTCGCAAGAATTTATAATTAACTAACCCATGCTAACTTCGTTCGGGTTACTCACTTTTTGAGAAGTCACAAAAAACGATCTTCTTGAAACCACCAACTTTGTTTTGTCTGTATCCGCCTTTGGTGCCATCGTCCCAGCTGGACTTGACTTTGGTGCATAACAAAATCGGGCTAGGTGACCTTCTTTTCCACAATTGTAATATGCTTTGGACTGCATCACGCAGTTTGGACTGATATGTCCCTCCCCTCCACATTTGAAGCATACAATTGGTGGTCGTTCTCCTTCCTTGAAAATGAGTGTTGGTGTCATTGCCTTTTCCATCGTTGTTGAACCTTCTTCTTGAAATTTCCACTCCTATTATCTTGGCCATGATTACCAATCAAGTGGTTACCATTCTTCGCATGATAATTTCCCCACGATGGTTATCATTGTTCGATGGTCGTTGCCACCCAGACGATTATTATCGTGTTGTTGCTCGTTATCCTTTGGTTGGGTTGGCTCATTATCGCGCTCCAATAATCGAGCCCTATTCACTACATCCGAATACAAACATAATTTGTGAGAAAATGAGGTATCGACGTATATCGGGTTTCAAACCTCTTAGAAACATTCGTGTCATTCGCTCCTCATTATTGACCAAATGGGATGCAAACCGGATAACTCCGCAAATTTAGCCTCGTATCATGCGTATACGGCCATATTGTTTTGCTCCAACTTGATAAACTCCACCTCCTTCATGTGACAAATACTTTCGGAAAGTACTTGTCGTTGAACAACTCTTGAAACTTCTCCCAAGACATCTTGAAAGGCCAGCCGGGGGTACGCTTTTACGATTTCCACCAAGAATATGCCTCTTCACGCAACATAAAGGTGGCAAAGGGAACCTTTGCTCCTCAGAGCATCCCAAGACATCAAATATCTTGGTGATCTCGCTTTAACCACGCCTCCGCTTTAAGTGGTTCGCTTTCCCAAAAACTCCGGTGGTCCGGCTCCTTGAATCGCTTAGCGGTGACCAATCGTGGGTTGCAATTATTTCCACCTATATTTTGAACAGGAGTCTCTCTTACCTGATGTTGCATGAATTGCATAAAGCCTCTGAACATCCCATCGTTCATCATCTGATCGGTGTTGTTATTTACCTAAGGATTATTGTCTTCCTGTTGCACATTATCCTGGGTATTGATCATTGGTGACTCAACGGTCTCATGTGCTTCATTGCTGATCTCAATATTTTCAGATGCCATTTTCAAACATTGTCACAAAACAAGTGTTAATTGACATATCACATATTATCCCTATACTCTGACCGACAAATTAAATACCAAATAAACTTAGGTAGGTCATACTAGCGAAGGAATTCTCCGTCTCTCCCCTCCTGGTTCTTGTCTCACATCTCAGCTAGGGATGATATCCCTAAGCTTTGATACCAACTGTGACGCCCCCAAAACAGGTATACATCACCCATCTTGAGTCGCCAAATACATGGTACATAAATCAAATACAAACTTAATTATACAACAGTAGTGTATAATACGACAAAACATAGCTGAGGGTTTAAACAAGAATATTGCCTTCTAGACAATATCCACTCTCAATGGAGTCCTCATTACAATTATTATCACACTATTTCACAGAATAGTGAGGACTACTAAAGCCACTTATCTTGGACCATCACTCCATTTCTCGACTCGTCCCAGCTATATTCTCATTTCCTGAAGAGAACAATGAAAGAAAAGGTGAGCTCAACTAGCCCAATAAGAAATATTATGACTAAGATAATGCAGAATAAATTATCCTTAGCCTTCAACAGTATAACAACTGATAGAATATAATAGACAACAAGTGTTAGATCAACAACTGCAGCGGAATGAGCAATTCATTAGAAGAGTCAAGTAGAGCATAAAATCTTCTATCTTCTATGATTTAAAAAGTTTTTCATCAACTTTATCACTGAGGCTCAGCTTAATAAATAAAATCGAATCATCCTTGCATCACGACCAAGGATATTTATGTAATCATCATGGTCATGATTATACCAAATAATCCCTGGTCATAATCATACCAATAATTGTCCATCAATGAACTACAGGTCAATGAGGACTTTTACCACATCATTCGTCATATTACGGTCATGATTATACCGAATAATCCCTGGTCATAATCATACCAAGTCCATCTATGCACGTAAGCCAAAGATGACTTTAATCACAATATAAGCATGATGATGATGACAATGACATAATACTTCAATAAAACAAGTTCAAGGATAAATTTTAAAGATTTATAATCTAATTTATCCAGGAATCAATAACGTCCAAATTGTCAACATGATACTGCTTTGTAGAGTAAAATTCAAGAATAATATTCATGTACCAAAAATAATTTGGATGTAAAAGAAATATATTTTTCTAGTGAATAGATCCCGTGAATAGTACTTTAGAATAGTACCCGAATAGTACCTAAAAGTATCCCGTCAATACCCGAAAGTGAATGATACTAGAGTGAATAGTAATTAGATAAATAGTAACCCATGAATAGTAACTCGTGAATAGTACTCCGACACGAAAAATGCCCCGAATACCCGAGTGAATAATATAAGAGTGAATAGTAACCCATGAATAGTAACTCGTAAAAGAAAAAAACCAAAGAAAATGATATTCCATGACGAGTACAAAAGAAATGATATCTCATACGAGTATTATAGAATATATGAAACTGCAAATGGATTTTCACCCGCTATGCGGTAATCCACATAGACAAATCATTTCCACAATTTAATAAGGAATGAATACGAAGGATCATTCACCATGCATGCGGTAATCCACATAGGCAGGTTATTCCAATAGAATAATAAAGAATGGAATAACAGAATAATTTACCATGCATGCGATAGGCCATGCATGCATAAAGTTATTCCCAATGTAATAATAAAGAATGGAACTGTGTCACGCGTAATCCGCATGCATGTGATATTCTAATGTAATAATAAAGAATGGAAACTGTGTCACGCGAATCCGCATAGACGGGATACTACTACAATGTAATAATAAAGAACGTAAACCCGTGTCGTCACGTAATCCGCATGCATGTGATATTACAATGTAATAATAAAGAATGGAATAACAACAAAATTCACTGTGCATGCGATAGATCGCATGCATATAACGTTATTCCAATGTAATAATAAAGAATAAAATAATAGAAGAATTTCACCATGTATAGATATGCGATAGTACAAAGTTATTCTTACATAATAATAAAGAATGGAATAACAACCCTTATGAGTATTGAAAGAAAATAACTCTCTTCATGAATACGAAAGAATAATACCCCTTACCTTAAAAAAAACTGGATACTAGAATAGTGAGGTAGCAGACTTTTCTTCTTCTTTCACTTTATAATTTCTCTCTATAATTTCTCTATAATAATTGCTCTTGTGAGACTTAGTGAATTGGTGAGAAATGAAGGAAGAATGAGCTTCTATTTATAGAAAAATATAGTTTCAATAATTGCACATTTTGGTGCTTAAAATATTACACTATAATACCTCCCTCTTTTTCTTCATTTTTAATTTAGTCCTGCAAGTATTACCAAACTTGCACCACCTCCCCTAATAGTAAATCATGTGAATCATTAGTAAATCATGTGACTCAATAGTTCTAAACATGTGAAAAAATTAATTATAGTATAGTACCTTCAACTATACCTCCATTTTTAATTTAGTCATGCAAGTATTATCAATCTTGCACCAACTCCCCTAATAATAAATCATGTGAATCAATAGTACACACATGTGAACACATAGTTATAAGCATGTGAATTAATAGCAATTAATTGCTCATTTATTCGGTTAATTACCCGATTGGTCAATATAACCTCCAGACATCAATTACTATCGAAATAAATGTCGATTTCCACTAACACTAATAATCCCAACACAATGAAACTATCAATTTCATCTTTAATCAACATGAACTTATTCATCATTAATATTATAATTCACAATATTTAACAACCTGGTCGTTCCCCGGAAAGAGGGGCTTTCCATTAAGGATTTCTCCTTATTGGGGCGCAATTAGGTGACCAAACCTCTCATTGATAGAACTTCTAGACATTGTCAATATTGCAAATAATAATATGAATAACTTTGCTGTCTCAGTTATTGATTTAATAATATAACATATTATGCAGATGATACTATGACAATAATTGAATCAATAATATGAGAGATATGATGCAAAGAATTATCGTGAGTAATAATTGAGTATAACGAAAGTGACTTCTTATGTATGCATTAATAATCAATACCGCAAGTACTACTATACAACCACGTGTATTATTGTACTTTTACTACCGAGTAGTTCAACAGTTTTAAAGGTAACACTTTAGCCGTTATTTTTATAAAAAGATAATTTTGTCGTTTTCTAACTACGACAATACTTCCGTTGTGGGGTCCACCAATGATTGTGCCATCGTACGAATATTCCCTATTTAAAATGAATATTCCCTGACCAATCGAATATTATATAACAACTTTGCAAAATTTATAAATATTACCCACAACTATAACATTATATCAAATCCACACCATAATATTCAAAAAAATATTTTGAGAAATTTAAATCTTTATTCAAAAAAATTTGGGGTCTCACATCAATAAATAATCCACATCATCGAATTATCCATGCACTACGGGCTAAGGATGTGCATTAAAATCACATCCACGAATTATACATGCACTACGGTCAAAGGATATTCGTTATTATCACCAGTGGTCATGATCATGCCAACAACTGTCCATCAATGCACTACGGGCCAATGAAGACTTTTACCACATCATTTGTAACATTACAGGTCATGATTATACCGATACATAATTCCTGGTCATAATCATACCAATCAACAGTCCATTTATGTACTACGGGCCAAATGTCACTTTTATCACAATATAAGCATGAGGATAATGACTATGATATAAGAATTCAATTAAGTGAGATCAAGGATAAATTTTAAAGATTTATAATTCAATTTATCCAATGTTTAAGAATGTCCAAATTGTTAACATGATAACTGCTTTATGGAGTAAAATTCAAGAATAATATTCATGTATCAAAAACAATTTGGACAGAAAAGAAATCAATTTTTTTATCGTGAATAGTACCCTAGGTGAATAGTACCCCTTGTGAATAGTACCTAGTGAATAGTACCCTGTGAATAGTACCGTATGTATGAATACTACCGTATGTATGAATAGTGCTTTATGTATGAATATTACCCATGAATAGTACTCCGGTATGAAAAGATTAAAATTTAACAAGAATGTCAAGAAAAATATTTCAGTAAAACGATACTATATGAAACGCAAATTTCAAGGATATTCTACTAATTTCAATGAGTATAGAAGCACTACTTATCAAAATACGTGTAGAATTAGGAATATGAAAAGAAATAATATTACTTACATACTACAGAGTATGGAATAAAATATTATTTCTTACGAATATTGAACAAAAATAATATCCCTTACCTTAGTATAAGAGTAATTCCGACTGGTATAGAGGAGATATTCTTGAAGAAAACTTGCATTATTTTCTACATTCAAAGCTTCCTTAAACTCAAAAGAAATACTCTCAATATTATAGAAGAAGAATTCTCTGATTCTGGTGTGATTTTCATTTCTAAACTAAACATCCTATTTATAGGAGAATGGCAGGATACAATTTAAGAAAATAATCATAGACTGCACAGGAAAAAAAAATCATGGGCATAATTCATCAGCATACCATTTGAGACAACCAGTAAGGGAGTACCCTCCTGTGAAGGTAACTAGAATTTTGGAGATATGGACCAATGAGGGAGCACCCTCATTCATAAGTCAGTGAACAGTAGCTTCATAATTGGAAAATTTTGGCCAAAAACATTCGTTCTTTACAATTTCATAATCTGCCAAATAGATAACCTTATTTGAAGGTAATTGAGGGCTACCCCTCCGTAAATTAATCTGCATACCTCAAAATCAAATGGAACAATTACCAATTTAATAAGATAATTGAACAAACATCTTTCACTTATCAATTATTATTCTTATCTTTAATCAACACAATCTTTCAATAATTATTCATTATTAATATTATAACTCACAATATTGACAACCAGATCTTTCCCAGGAAAGATGGGACTTTTCGATAAGGATTTCTCCTTATTGGCGCGCAATTAAATGACCTAACCCCTTTCCTCGACAGAACTTGTAACAACCCAAATTTTCATAAGTTATTACAATAAGAATTTAATAATTAAAATTCTTATTATGAGGTGTATATATTTTAAATTATGTGATTTAGTGTGAAGAGAATTATATATTCATATGTTGGAGAATGTGAGATTTAATAGTTAATCAAACTATTAAAGAAATTAAAAAATATTATTTAATTGAATTAAGTTGAAATTATGTTATGAGATAATATAATTTTAATTGTTATGCCTTGTGGGCAATGGAAATTATAATGAGTTAAGTTTCATAAATAGTGTGAATAATTCACTTAATTAAAATAGTAAGTTAATACAAGTATAATTGATTTAATAAAGTGAGAAGGTAATATATTGCATGAAAATATAAATGTTAGTATAATGCGAGTAAAATATTTATTAAGTACATTAAATATTTTAGTTGGAAACTTTATGGAATAAAATAAATATTTATGATATTAAATAAATATTTGATAAAATGGTTATGGATAGTTTATTTAAGTGTAATAAAATAGATGGGATTTATACGTATTTTATTACGCGAGTATAATGGTGATATTCTAATTTAATTAAATAATTAAATTAGAGGAGTGAAATTTGTTAAATAATGTTATGATTATAATGGTTGAATAGAAATTATAATTTTTATGATAAGGTTCATTTTATTTATTAAAAAATTAAAGGTACATAATTTAGTTTATATTTCTAGTTTATGTGTTCTTGAGTTTCTTTTAAAATTAGGGTTTTGGTTAATGAATTTGTGGGTTATGATGTTATATATGTTATTAGATTTAATAATTTCATAATGGTCATCTAAAAACGATTTTTCAAAAATCAAATTCATGTATTTATGCCAAAGAAGAGGAATTTGGGTTTTGATGATAATGTGTATTTTGGTGTACTTTGAGACTAAAATTGATGATGAATTTGTGATTGAAACTTTATATTGATGGATGATTGTTGTTATCCTCTATAAAACGAAAACAACACAACTTGAACGGATCGAATTGGTTAAGAAATGAATTGTGATGATGAATGATACACTTATATGTTAAAATATGAAAAAATTAGTATAAACCAATTAGAATTAGTATAAACCAAGTCCCACATCGACTAAATTGAGAACTTCACCCATTTTCTAAACCTATAAATAGAAGGGCTTGGCCCTTTGTTTCATTCACCAACAATAAGGCCTCCAATTTTGAGAAAGACTTTGTTGTGGGAGGACTTTTTATAAAGTTCTCCTTGGTTAAATCTTGGTCGAGTACGTATTCAGTTTATGGAATTTATATTTTTGAGTATGTTTCTTATTTAATTTTTGGTAATGTTATTATTTTAAATATTATATTTATTTTGTTAGTTAAAGTTTGAATTTTGGAAGTTTAGTTAGTTTTGTTAGTAAACTAGTCAATTTACTATGTTTATTTTGGTTTGGAATTGATTATGTAAATGAATTATAATGATTGTAATTAGAGATATGGACCCGAGACCTTAGACGAGTCTGATTATGTTAAATAAGACTTATTTGTAAATAAAGTTGGGTTGGAACGAGTTGAGGCGAGTTTTGGATGCCAAAACGAGAAGTCCGAAAAACTAGTGGACTGCGGATCCAAAAACAAAAATTCGGGGTTAGCTAGATTATTTATAAAATTCTAGGCTTTTGGTATGTTATAGTACACTGAATAAGCTTTCCATAGACTCTTGAACGGACTAATTTCAACTTCGGAGCAAAGAGTTATGAACATTCAAAGTAGTCGCGTCAAAACTTTCTTACCAACTAGGGGCAGTCACCTTGAACAAATTTTTTGGAATTCTGTGTTTAGAATTTTGAAAAGGTCAAAGAATAAAAGTTGTAGTCCTAGAAGTTAGCTTCGCGTGGGCTCAAGAATCGCTCAAAAATGTTTTGAAACAGAAACGTTATGACTGTTTTAGCGAGAGAGGGTAAAGTTGGGAAAGAATGAAAAACAGTTTTGAACGCCCTTTTTTGAACACTGTTTTGGCCTGTCTATCTTATCTGAAATGGGTGTCCAATAAATTTTAAAAATAGGTTAATATGATGTTTACATCATATCCAAAGTTGGATGTCATCCGACTTATGAGATATAGCGTAAAGTTTACATTACAACTACTATGCGTTGCTATGTGACTAATAGTTGATGTATATGATTATATAATTGTGTAGGGCACGTGAAGTGTAGATAACTATAAGTTGTTAAACTGTTATTGGTAAACAACGATCAAGGAAAGTCTTTCGGTTCCTATTTTCTACGTGGACTTGATGAACTATTTTAAATTGCATGATATGATATATGTGTTGTAAGTGAGCATGATATGTTATACATGTTGTAATCATGAAATGTTAAAGTCAATTTATGACTACATTGTTTTGGTTAAATAATGATGATTGAGTAAGGAACTCAATCTTTATATTTGCTATATGAATTAAAGCATGTCTGTTGTAAGACCCCGAATTTTATGAAATGAAAGTATTCAATTTTCTTATAATTATTATTTTATTTCATAAATGGTTAAAATGATAAAAGGTTAAAGTTAAGGGTGATATGTGAAATTTTTTTCAAAGTATGCAAGTTATTATAAAATATTCTTTTTTTCGGGGAATATCCGTACGACGGAACAATCATTGGTGGACCCCACAACGGAAGTATTGTCGTAGTTAGAAAACGACAGAATTATCTTTTTATAAAAATAACGACGAGTGTTACCGTTAAAACTGTTGAACTATCCTAGTAGTAAAAAAAAGAATAATCTGGCGTGGTTGCATAGTAGCACACGGTATTGATTATTGATGCTTACATACGAAGTCACTCAGTTATACTCAATTATTGGTATAATAATTGATGCATCATATCTCTCATATTATTGATTCAATTATTGTCACAGTATCATCTATATAATATGTTATATTATTAAATCAATAATTGAGACGACAAAGTTATTCATATTATTATTTACAATATTGACAATGCCTAGAAGTTCTATCAATGAGAGGTTTGGTCACCTAATTGTGCGCCAATAAGGAAAAATCCTTATCGGAAAGCCCCCTCTTTCCTGGGAACGACCTGGTTGTTAAATATTGTGAATTATAATATTAATGATGAATAAGTCCGTGTTGATTAAAGATGAAATTTATAGTTCCATTGTGTTGGAATTATTAGTGTTAGTGAAAATCGACATTTATTTCTATAATAATTGATGTTTGGAGGTTATATTGACCAATCAGGTAATTAACCGGATAAATGAGCAATTAATTGCTATTGATTTACATGGTTATAACTATTTGTTCACATGTGTGTACTATTGATTCACATTCATTTACTATTAGGGGAGTTGGTGCAAGATTGATAATACTTGCATGACTAAGTTAAAAATGGAGGTATTGATGAAGGTACTATACTATAATTCATTTTTTCACATGTTTAGAACTATTGAGTCACATGATTTACTATTAATTCACATGATTTACTATGAGACCCCAAATTTTATGAATAAAGATTTAAATTTCTCGAAATATTTTTTTTTTCAAAATTATGGTGTGGATTTGAGATAATGTTATAGTTGTGGGTAATATTTATAATTTTTGCAAAGTATGCAAGTTGTTGTATTATATTCGATTGGTCGGGGAATATTTTTTGTGTCGGGGAATATTTGTACGACGGCACAATCATTGGTGGACCCCACAATGGAATTATTGTCGGATTGAGAAAATGACAAATATTTTTATGAAAATAACGGCGGAAGTTTTACAGTTAAAATTGTTGAACTACTCGATAGTAAAGAAATAATAATACGTGTGGTTGCATAGTAGCAATACCAGTATTGATTATTGATGCTTACGTGAGAAGTCACTCGCTTTTGTTCAATTATTGCTTCAAGAATTATTGACAAGATATCTCACGTTATTTGATTTAATTATTGTCGATATTTTATATATTATTAAATTAATAATTGAGACGATGAAGTTATTAATATTATTATTTACAATATTAACGATGTCTAGAAGTTACGCCAAGGAGAGGTTTGGTCACCTAATTGCACGCCTAATAGGAGAAGAAACTTATCGAAAGCCCCCCTCTTTCTCGGGAATGACCTCGTCGATTAATAGTGTGAATTATAATAATGATGATGAAGTTTTGTTTTATTAGTATTATTAATGTAATAAAATGTAAAAGCTTTTTATATAAAATGTAATACTTTTATAAAATTATTCATTTTATTAGACTATAAATAGAATATATTCTATTCTATTATGCATAGTATTTTGCATAGTAAAATTTTTATATAAAATGTAATACTTTTATAAAGTTATTCGTTTTATTAGATTATAAATAGAATATATTATATTTTATTTAAAAGATTTTTTTTTATTAGAATATTTTATAGTAAACCAATCTGGACCGTCCGTTTAAAAGTTAATCAATCTGGACCGTTCAGGAATTAGTTACTATTCAGTCCATTCTCCTATAAATAGAAGCTCATTCCTTCATTATTTCTTACGAATTCACTAAAACTCTAGAGAGAGAAACTATTGATTCACATGATTGAATTATTGATTCAAATTATTTACTATTAGGGGAGGTGGTGCAAGTTTGATAATACTTGCAGGACTAAATTAAAAATGAAGAAAAAGAGGAAGGTATTATACTGTAATATTTCGAGCCCCAAAATGTTCAATTATTGAAACTACATTTTCCTATAAATAGAAACCCATTCCTTCATTATTTTTCACCAATTCACTAAAGCTATATAGCAATTATTATAGAGAGAAATTATAGAGAGAAAGAAGAAGAGAAGTCTGCTACCTCCCTATTCTAGTATCCCGTTTCTTCTAAGGTAAGAGGTATTATTCTTTCGTATTCATGAAGAGAGTTATTTTGTTTCAATACTCATAAGGGTTGTTATTCCATTCTTTATTATTATGTTGGAATAACCTGTCTATGCGAAGTACCGCATACATGGTGAAATTCTTCTGTTATTCCATTCTTTATTATTTTGTTGGAATAACTGCTCTCTCTCGCATGGTCTATCGCATGCCTCGTGAATTTCGTTGTTATTCCATTCTTTATTATTCTCGTTGAATATCCTATCTCGCAATGCGGATTACGCATTTGACCGGTTCCATTCTTTATTATTCTATTGAATATCCGTCGTCGTGCGGATTACGCACAACCCGGTTCCATTCATTATTATTCATTGGGAATAACTCTGATGTAAGCGCCTATCACATGCACGGTGAATTCTTCCGTTATTCCATTCGTTATTATTCTGTTGGAATAACCTGTCTATGTGGATTACTGCATGCATGGTGAATGATCCTTCGTATTCATTCCTTATTAAATTGTGGAAATGATTTGTCTACGTTGATTACCGCATGGCGGGTGAAAATCCATTTGCAGTTTCATATATTCTATTATACTCATCTGAGATATCATTTCTTTTATACTCGTCATGGAATATCATTTTCTTTGGTATTTTTTTATGAGTTACTATTCACGGGTTACTATTCACCTGATTAATATTCACTCGAGTATTATTCACTCGGGTATTCGGGACACTTTTCGTGCCGGAGTACTATTCATGAGTTACTATTCACGGATTACTATTCACCCAATTACTATTCACTCTAGTATCATTCACTAAGGTATTCGGGACACTTTTCGTGTCGGGGTACTATTCACGGGGTACTATTCCTGAAGTACTATTCACGGGATACTATTCACCCAAAAAATATTTTTTTTTTCTGTCCAAATTATTTTTGGTACATGAATATTATTCTTGAATTTTACTCTACAAAGCAAAGATCATGTCGATAATTTGACGTTATTGATTCCCGGATAAATTAGATTATAAATCTTTAAAATTTATCCTTGAACTTGTTTTATCAAGTATTATGTCATTGTCATCATCCTCATGCTTATATTGTGATTAAAGTAATCTTTCGCTTACGTGCATAAATGGACTTGGTATGATTATGATTGTGGATTATCTAAGTATAATCATGATCGTAATGTGACGAATGATGTGGTAAAAGTCCTCATTGGCATGTAGTTCATTGATGGAAGTTGTTGGTATGATTATGATCGTGGATTATTCGGTATAATCACGACCATTGATGATTATATGAATATCCTTGGTCGTTAGTGTGTGGATGATTCGATTTTATTTATTGTCGAGTCTCAAATGATAAAGTTGATGAAAACTTTTTAAATCATAGAAGATAGTAGATTTTATGCTCTACTTGACTTTTCTAATGGATTGCTTATTTTTCACCGCAGCTTGTTGATCTAAAACTTGTTGTCTATTGTATTCTATTAGTTGTTATACTATATCAAGGCTAAGGATAATTTATTCTCGCATTATCTTAGTCATAATATTTCATCTAGTCGAGGCACCCTTTCTTTCATTGTTTCTTCTTGAAATGAGAATATAGCTGGGATTTAGTCTGGGAATGGAGTGATGGTCCAGATAAATGGTTTTAGTAGTCCTCACTATTCTACTGAAATAATGTGATAATAATTATAATGAGGACACCATTGAGTGTGGATATTGTCTAGATGACAATATTCTTGTTTAAACTCTCACTATGTTTTGTCGTATTTTACACACGATCGTGTATAATTAAGTTGTATTTGAATTTATGTACCATGTATCCGGCACTCAAGATGGGTGATGTATACCGCATTTGGGGGCGCCACAATTGGTATCAAAGCTTAGGATATGATCCCGGCCGAGATGTGAGACAAGAACTAGAGGGAGAGATGGGGAATTTCTTCGCTAGTATGACCTACCTAAGTTTATTTGGTATTTAATTGGTCGGTCGAGTATAGTGGATAATATGTGATATGTCAATTAACCTTTTTTTGTGGCAAGTGTTTGAAAATGGCATCCGAAAATGTCTGGATAAGCAATGAAGCACATGAGACCGCTGAGTCACCAACGATCAATACTCGTGATAATGTGCAACAGAAGACAATAATCCTCGTGTAAATAACAACACCGATCGATGATGAACGATGGGATGTTTAGAGGCTTTATGCAATTCATGCAACATCAAAAAGAGAGACTCGCTCAAAAATAGGTGGAAATAATGGCAACCCACTACCGGGTCACCGCTAAGCGCTTCAAGGAGCCGGGACCACCGGAGTTTTGGGAAAGCCGTAACCACTTAAAAGCGAGACGTGGTTAAAGCAGATCACCAAGATATTTGATGTCTGGGATGCTCGAGGAGCAAAAGGTTCCTTTGCCACCTTTATGTTGCGTGAAGAGGCAGACATCGGTGGGAATCATAAAACATACCCACCGACGACTCAAGATGTCTTGGGAGAAGTTTCAAGAGTTGTTCAACGATAAGTACTTTCCCCAAAGTATTCATCACATGAAGGAGGTGGAGTTTATCAAGTTGGAGCAAAAAATATGACCGTGTCGCAATACGAGGCTAAATTTATGAGTTATCCCTGGCCAGATCCCATTTGGTCGATAATGAGGAGCGAATGACACGAATGTTTCTAAGAGGTTTGAAACCCGATATACGTCAATACCTCATTTCTCACAAATTGTGTTTGTATTCAGATGTAGTGAATAGGGCTTAGTTATTGGAGCACGATAATGAGCCAGCCCAACCAAAGGATAACGAGCAACAACACGATAATAATAGTACCGGTGGCAACGGCCATCGGAACAATGATAACCATCGTGGGGGAAATTATTATGCCAAGAATGGTAACCACTTTGGTGGTAATCATGGCCAAGATAATAGGAGTGGAAATTTCAAGAAGAGAAGGTTCAACAACGATGGAAAGACAGCAGCACCAACACTCATTTTCAAGGAAGGAGAACGACCACCAATTGTATGCTTCAAATGTGGAGGGGAGGGACATATCAGTCCAAACTGCATGATGCAGTCCAAAGCATGTTACAATTGTGGAAAAGAAGGTCACCTAGCCCAATTTTGTTGTGCACCAAAGTCAAGTCTAGCTGGGACGGTGGCACAAAAGGCGGATACGGACAAAACAAAGTCGGTGGTTTCAGGAAGAGCGTTTTTTTGTGACTTCTCAAAAAGTGAGTAACCCGAACGAAGTTAGCACGGGTTAGTTAATTATAAATTCTTGCGAAGTTTATACCTTATTAGATACCGGTTCTACCCATTTTTTTATCTCTCTTGCTTGCGCTCAACGTTTAAATTTGACTTCGGAGAAATTAAACTTTGACTTATCGGTTGAAACTCCGTTAGTAGAAACCTTCATTTCATGTGCTATCCAAGTCTTGGATAAGAGTTACAGTTTTTAAATGATATTTCCATCGTTAATAAATTTCCGACGATTCTTCAAGACTTCTAGCCTACCGCCAGAGCGTGAAATCAAATTTTGTATTGACCCCAGTACAAAACCCTTTTTTAAAACCCTTCAATATTTCTTCACCTAGAACGAACGTATCATGCGGAAAGGACATTGGCTTGAGCTGTTGAAGATAACGACTATACCATTCAATATCATCGTGGAAGAGCGAATGTGGTAGCTGACGCGTTGAGTAGAAGATCGTATGCGTTTACGAGTGTGATGTTGTTAACACAAAAACCCATTTCGTATAACTTACAAATGATGAAGATAGAGTTAAAGACTCTAGGGACCCACATGAAGATAACAAATATACAATTAGAATTAACTTTAATCGATAAAGTTAAGCCGCTCAAACTACACACCCGGAGCTGGTGAATGCGAAGAAGAATGTTCAAGAAGGCGTTATTCTAGAAGCAAGACTCGATGAAGAGAGGAAATCTGAACCCTTAATTTTATTGGCCCATTTGAAATCCTCGATCGAGTAGGAACTGTGGCCTATAGACTCGATTTTACCGCCAAGTATGTCGCGTGTTCATAACATTTTTAACGTATCGATGTTATGTAAATATGTGGATGACTCGAACCATGTTATTAAATTAGAACTAGACGAGATAGCCTAAGATTTAACGTACGAGGAGATACGTGTTAAAATCTTGGATAAGAAGGATCATATTCAACACTCAAAGGTTATACCTCAAGAGTTGGAATATGAAATGAAGTCAAGGTATCCTCACCTCTTCGGCATACCAGGTACGTACGTAAATTTCGAGGGCGAAATTTCATAAGGAGGGGAGATTGTAAGACCCCGAATTTTATGAAATGAAAGTATTCAGTTTTCTTATAATTATTATTTTTTTTATATTATTGGATTTGATAAATGGTTAAATTGATAAAAGGTTAAAGTTAAGGGTGATATTTTAAAATTTTTGCAAAATATGCAAGTTGTTATAAAATGTTCTTTTTATCGGGGAATATTCGTACGACGACACAATCATTGGTGGACCCTACAACGGAAGTATTGTTGTAGTTAGAAAACAACAAAATTATCTTTTTATAAAAAATAACTACGAAAGTGTTACCGTTAAAACTATTGAACTACCTTAGTAGTAAAAGTACAAGAATACGCGTGGTTGCATAGTAGCACATCAGTATTGATTATCGATGCTTACGTAAGAAGTCACCGCTTATACTCAATTATTGCTACAAAGAATTGTCGTGATCATATCTCTCATATTATTGATTCAATTATTGTCACAAAGATCATCTATATAATATGTTATATTATTAAATCAATAATTGAGACGACAAAGTTATTCATATTATTATTTACAATATCGACAATGTCTAGAAGTTTCACAAGGAGAGGTTTGGTCACCTAATCATGCGCCAATAAGGAGAAATCCTTATCTAAAGCCCCTTTTTCCGGAACGACCGGTTGTTAAATATTGTGAATTATAATATTAATGATGAATAAGTTCTTGTTGATTAAAGATGAAATTGATAGTTCCATTGTGTTGGAATTATTAGTGTTAGTGAAAATTGACATTTATTTTGATAATAATTGATGTCCGGAGGTTATATTGATTAATCGGGTAATTAACCTGGATAAATGAGCAATTAATTGCTATTGATTCACATGATTATAACTATTTGTTCACATGTGTGTACTATTGATTCACATTCATTTACTATTAGGGGGAGTTGGTGCAAGATTGATAATACTTGCATGACTAAGTTAAAATGGAGGTATAGATGAAGGTACTATACTATAATTAATTTTTTCACATGTTTAGAACTATTGAGTCAAATGATTTACTATTGATTCACATGATTTACTATTAGGGGAGGTGGTGCAAGTTTGATAATACTTGCAGGACTAAATTAAAAATGAAGAAAAGAGGAAGGTATTATATCGTAATATTTTGAGCCCCAAAATGTGCAATTATGAAACTATATTTTCCTATAAAATAAGCTCATTCCTTCATTATTTTTCACCAATTCACTAAAGCTATAGAGCAATTATTATAGAGAGAAATTATAGAGAGAAAGAAGAAGAGAAGTCTGCTACCTCACTATTCCAAAGATCCAATTTTCTTCTAAGGTAAGGGTATTATTCTTTCGTATTCATGAAGATAGTTATTTTGTTTCAATACTCATAAGGGTTGTTATTCCATTCTTTATTATTATGTTGAATAACCTATGCTATCAAGTACCGCATACATGGTGAAATTCTTCTGTTATTCCATTCTTTATTATTTTGTTAGAATAACCCGCCTATCCTGCTATCTATCGCATGCCCCGTGAATTCTGTTGTTATTCCATTCTTTATTATTCGTTGAATATCCCATCTGCGTGCGGATTACGATGACCGGTTCCATTCTTTATTATTCTCGTTGAATATCCCCTGCATGCGGATTACGCATTACGACCGGTTCCATTCTTTATTATTCGTTGGGAATAACTCATTCATGCGTGTGTTTCTATCGCATGCATGGTGAATTCTTTTCGTTATTCCATTCTTTATTATTCGTTGGAATAACTGCTCTATGTGGATTACTGCATGCATGGTGAATGATCCTTCAGATTCATTCCTTATTAAATTATGGAAATGATCTATTCACGTGGATTACCGCATGCGGGTGAAAATCCATTCATAGTTTCAGATATTCTATTATACTCGTATCGAGATATCATTTCTTTTTACTCGTCATGGAATATCATTTTCTTTGGTATTTTTTTTATGAGTTACTATTCACGGGTTACTATTTACCCGATTACTATTCACTCTAGTATTATTCACTCGGATATTTGGGGCACTTTTCGTGCCGGAGTACTATTCACGAGTTACTATTCATGGGTTACTATTCACCCAATTACTATTCACTCTAGTATCATTCACTCGGGTATTCGGGACACTTTTCGTGTCTTGTGGTACTATTCACATGAGGTACTATTCCAAGTACTATTCACGGGTACTATTCAATTAGAAAATATATTTCTTTTCTGTCCAAATTATTTTTGGTACATGAATATTATTCTTGAATTTTACTTTAAAAAGAAGTATCATATTGACAATTTGGACGTTATTGATTTTTGGATAAATTAAATTTTAAATCTTTAAAATTTATCCTTGAACTTATTTTATCAATTATTATTATTGTCATCATCCTCATGCTTATATTGTGATTAAAGTCATCTTTGGCTTACGTGCATAGATGGATGGACTGGTATGATTATGACCAGGGATTATTCGGTATAATCATGACCGTAATGTGACGAATGATGTGGTAAAAGTCCTCATTGGCCTGTAGTTCATTGATGGACAGTTGTTGGTATGATTATAATCAGGGATTATTCGGTATAATCATGACCATTGATGATTACATGAATATCCTTGGCTGTGGTAAAGGGATGATTCGATTTTATTTATTGTCGAGTCTCAAATGATAAAGTTGATGAAAACTTTTTAAATCATGAAGATAGTAGATTTTATGCTCTACTTGACTCTTCTAATGGATTGCTTATTTCACCGCAGCTTGTTGATCTAAAACTTGTTGTCTATTATATTCTATTAGTTGTTATATCGTCAAGGCTAAGGATAATTTATTCGCATTATCTTAGTCATAATATTTCTTATCGGGCTAGTTGAGCTCACCCTTTCTTTCATTGTTTCTCTTGAAATGAGAATATAGCCGGGACTTAGCCTGGGAATGGAGTGATGGTCCAGATAAATAGCTTTTAGTAGTCCTCACTATTCTACTGAATAATAATGTGATAATAATTATAATGAGGACACCATTGAGTGTGGATATTGTCTAGATGACAATATTCTTGTTTAAACTCTCACTATGTTTTGTGTATTTTACACCGCATCGTTGTATAATTGTTGTATTTGAATTTATGTACCATGTATCTGGCGACTCAAGATGGGTGATGTATACCTATTTTGGGGGCGTCACATATGCCATGTTACTTTAATTATTAGGATATTTATGTTGAGCATATTGTTATGTGCTATGTGATGAATAAAAACTGTTAAAACTCGCTGAGCTGTCGAGCTCACTCTTGCAAATTATAATTTTTACAGGTCAAGATTTCAAGATAAGGATATGTGCTAAGTGAATTATAGAGATCCATATTCACTAAGATTACTTATATTTAATGAGAAATGTATTTAATATTTTGAATGTAATATGTTGTTGAATTGTAAGCTGGGTTATCCGGTGTATATGGATATCTATTTATGATGTAAGACTTTGTATAGTCATTTTGTTGTAACGATTCATGATATAAATTTGAATCGAAGAGATGTAATGTAAAGGTTGCGATTTAGGGCAATACAGAAGGAATGTATAAAAGTTTTAAATATTCTTTATTTTTAGTGATTTTAATATCAAATAATGATGTAAAGATAGATTAAAGTTGTATTGTTAACAATCGAGAAGGAGAATATTATTGTATGAATTTTGGGGTCGTTACAGTTGGTATCAAAGCTGTAGGTTATAAACCTTAGGTAAGAGTACCCTAGGCTATAACCTAGGCTATAACCTTAGAGAATAAAGGAGAAGATGATAAAGAATAAGCTCAGATAGAGTTTGAACAATAAGAAGTAATTTAAGAAATTTATAAAGAAGGGATTAAAACATACGTGAGAGGATTCAAAGAAAAATCTCATAGAGTTATAAGGAATATGAATGTGGGGTTACCCAACTCCAATAATAAGGATGTAAGATGATAATAAATAGACAATGTCTATAAGAAGAGAATGATAAAGAAGTTAAGAATAAAAGTTATATTTAAGTATGGTACAATCGTACTCTTTAATAGTTGATGTATGGTATCTAGGCTAAACGATTCCTTTATACAGCGAAGGTATATACAAACTAGCAACTTGGAACCTAGTTTGTTGGTTGTTTGTGGGAAACCACTCAGTGTACTATATTGAAACTATTAGAGACTCGATCTGTACCAAGTGTAGAAAATGGATACGTATGATGAAAATGTGGAACCCGAATGAAATGTTGAGCAATGTAAATGAAGTTGGAAATTCTTAAAGGAAGATTTGTTATATAAACAAGAAAATTCAAAGAAGAATCTTGAAGAGATATAAAGATAAGAAATGGGAGTTACCTAACTCCAATAGCCAAGATAACGAATAATGATGAATAGACAAAATCTGTAAGATTAAAAGCATAAAAAAGTAAATGATGAAAAAAGAAAGAAAGAGGATCGTAAAACAAAACGATCACGAGTGAAGAAAAGAATTTTAAGGGAGATGATTATAGAATAAGATCAAGACGTGATCTGTTTAAGTTATAAAAGAAATATGGTCTATAATGTTTGAATAATTATAGCTTGATGCTATAAAGATAATGTACTATGAAATAGTACGTGATAAACTCACGAGGAGTTATACATGATGAGGTATGAAAAATTCGTATCAAGCAAAGAGCAAGTTATACGCAAGATAGAGTTAGGTGGGATTTCAATTGAGGACTCATGTAATGGATGAGTTGTACAAACCTTTGTATGGGTGAGGGTTTTGTGCTTGCACCCAGTTTATCACATTGATAATCATTGGAATGTTGGTGTCGCACTATCAATGTATATGTGGCAAAAAAGTGATTATTTTCTCATGTGTATATTTGATAGTTAGAAACTATTAAGATTAGTAAGATATTATTAGGATTAGGTGCGGTTCTTAAAACTAATACATATGGTAAGTTCGTAACTCATAATAATATGGTATGTTTTGAACCCCTCAGCGAATGGACGCCTATGGTCTGACTAGGATAAGTTCATAAACTCATATTATTATGACAAGATCCTGAACTTCCAATGTGCGGTAAGTTTGATGAACTATACTAGGGGTATAGGAAGATTGTAAGTTGAAATACAAGAATATTTAGTATAAGAGCATTAGTGGTGCTAGAAATAAAAAGAATTATTCAATAATGAGGTAATGAAGTAAAGATTGAAATTAATGGAGAAAATTAGATATTCCAAATCTTCTAGCTTTGCTAGATTTTCAAAATTTATTGACTTCATGCCGATGGTTGTACTTTTAATTTTTGAAAAATGTTGGATCACACTAGTGAACCAAAGAATTTTTAAAAATAGTGCTATTATTCGCGTATCTATGCTGTTTAATTCAGCTAGATAAAAAAAATATGATTTTTAAATTTTCAAAATATATTTTAATTATATGTATCGGGTGATATGATAAACGATGGAGTCATCAATGCAATGGAACCTGGTAGTGGATGTGATCATATGATCGTCAGCCCACTATGGTGAGATGTAGTATGACAACGTCATAATCTTGACGCCATAAAAGGATTTTTTAGATTTCTTTAAGATATGAGAATATATATATATATATATATATATATATATATATATGTATATTTTGATTGATGTAAAGTTTGGTGCGAGAAAGTAACCAAATTAGAACCAAACCGCACTAAAAATCGCATGAACCGCACCAATTAAAAGCGCACCAACGTTTCCTACAGTATGTGGTGGTTTTAGGTGGGTTGAATAACCAAATTCTGACTTCGGTTTAGTTATTAGCCAAAACCGCATTACATAAAACCAAAAACCGCACCATGTGTGTGTATGTATGTATTATCTCTAGTAAATTCTAAACTTACTTTTCACTTGAACATGCTTAGAGAAAACTCCAATTTTGCATTGTCATTTTTTCACCAAATGAAAGAAGATGGTTAGAGGTTATAGAGTCAAAAATTAAGCATTTGGGTTTTGAAATTTCGGATTTGTTTGATGTGTTACTAGAGGGGCTTATAACTGAGGGGCCAAATTTGTTGGTTTGAGCACTTGATGCATTGGTTAAGGTCTATGATATAGTAGTAATAGTCTAATAAATTATTTTTCAAATTAGGTACAGTTAGGATTTTATTCTATAAGTCCTCCCTGCAATATATAAGATAGAATTTCATTATATCTCCACTATATACTTTTAATTTTTGGGAACTAGATAAATTTTCTTGCTTGTTATTGAATATATGGTCTCCGTTGTTTTATATAGTGCATACTAAGTTAATTGCTCGATGTGAACTCTGTGATAAATTCTATTGAAGGCTTAGACCTTTTTGTTATTTCAATTGGTTTTGGAACCAAAACCGCACCAATTGAAACCGCACCGCACAGTTTAAAACCGCACCGTACATATCATAAGTGGTTTCGTGTGCGGTTTTGAATTTTTCAAACCGCACCTAAGCGGTTTCGAGTGCGATTTCGACTTCAAACCGCACCAAACCTCACCATGCTCACCCCTAGTCCAAGTTATTGTAGAAGTTTATGCTATTTGATTCAGCTAAACGAATATTGAAAGATGTTCATAAAATTCAAGCGTTCTTTATCAAACTATACCAAACCAAATTATTTTTGTGCGGATTTAGATATTAAGAAGCTGAGGTGAACAACCCTATAAAAGGGGACATGTTATCGGAGATAATGGTTCCGAAAGTAACGTATATTGTCGTTACGATGTTAAAATGTAATACGTTGTTACGAGCGTGAGTGGTACGATAAAGTCGATCACCTAGAGTACTTGCGAGAGGTGTTTTAGGTCTTTGTAATTGATAAACATTTTGTTAAAAGGGTTTAAAGTGTGAAGAACCGGGGGTGAAGCACTATTAAACCTAGAGATGAGTTCATGGTCTTGTGACCCCTCAGCATGATTGGATAATCTTTTAAAATTCTGAGTTATTCATACTGCTATCCAATTGTTGAGCAATTGTGGAGGATTCACGTTATTCTGAAGTGAATATGGTAAGGATGATATTCCTTAGAAAGAAGTAAGTCGTAGAATGAAACACTTAATGATGAATATATTGAATAAGTGAGAAAAGAAATTTTGAAATGAGGAGGAGATGAATTATCAAAAAAAATGTAAAACTTTTAATAGAAAAGTTTAATAATTGTAAAAAGATCTTTGTGGAAAGAAGTGGTTATAGAACCCAATGAATGAATAAAGTATTAACGTAAAATTTATTTTGATAGATTGATTGAATAAAGATTAATAAATAAAATTTCGAGGACGAAATTCTTAGAAGAATGAGTGAATGTAATATCCCGAGTGTTTATGATAACGATCCTTAGAGAAGGGAATGAATGGGTTAAAAAATATATAATACTCAAAATATAATTGAGTTCAAGTGAAAGTTATGAAATAAAACCTAGAATTTGTTGAAGTAATGAATGTAGTAGGAAATATAAAACATATATTAAGGTAATGTGTTGAAGATATTCAGTGATAAATTTTGAAAAGAGATTTGGTGAAAACCGAGTAAGGGAGGTTTCTTTGATTCCGAGGACGGAATCCTTATAAGGAGGGAAGGATGTGACAACCTGAATTTTCATAAGTTATTAAAATAAGAATTTAATAATTAAAATTCTTATTATGAGGTGTATATATTTTGAATTATGTGATTTGGTGTGAAGAGAATTATATATTCATATGTTGGAAAATGTGAGATTTAATAGTTAATTAAACTATTAAAGAAATTAAATAATATTAGTTAATTGAATTAAGTTGAAATTATGTTATGAGATAATATAATTTGAATTGTTATGCCTTGTGGGCAATGGAAATTATTATGAGTTAAGTTTCATAAACAATGTGAATAATTCACTTAATTAAAAAAGTGAATTAATACAAGTATAATTGATTTAATAAAGTGAGAAGGTAATATATTGCATGAAAATGTAAATGTTAGTATAATGCGAGTAAAATATTTATTAAGTACATTAAATATTTTAGTTGGAAACTTTATGGAATAAAATGAATATTTATGGTATTAAATAAATATTTGATGAAAATTGTTATGGGATAGTTTATTTAAGTGTGATAAAATAGATTGGATTTATCACGTATTTTATTACGCGAGTATAATAGTGATATTCTAATTTAATTAAATAATTAAATTAGAGGAGTGAGAATTTGTTAAATAATGTTATGATTTTAATGGTTGAATAGAAATTATAATTTTCTTGATAAGGTTAATTTTATTTCTTAAGAAATTAAAGGTACATAATCTAGTTTATATTTATAGTTTATGTGTTCTTGAGTTTCTTTTAAAATTGGAGTTTTGGTTAATGAATTTGTGGGTTATGATGTTATATATGTTATTAGATTTTATAATTTCATAATGGTCATCTAAAAACAATTTTTCAGAAATCAAATTCATGTATTTATGCTAAAAAAGAGGAATTTGGGTTTTGATGGTAATGTGTATTTTGGTGTACTTTGAGACTAAAATTGATGATGAATTCATGATTGAAACTTTAAATTGATGGATGATTGTTGTTCTCCTCTATAAACGAAAACAACGCAACTTGAACGGATCGAATTGGTTAAGAAATGAATTCGTGATGAATGAATACACTTAACATGTTAAAAATATGTAAAATTAGTATAAACCAATTAGAATTAGTATAAAACAAGTCCCACATCGACTAAATTGAGAACTTCACCCATTTTCTAAACCTATAAATAGAAGGGCTTTGCCCTTTGTTTCATTCACCAACAATAAGGCCTCCAATTTTGAGAAAGGCTTTGTTTTGGGAAGACTTTTTATGTGACGCCCCCAAAATAGGTATACATCGCCCATCTTGGGTCGCCAAATCATGGTACTGAATATAAATACAAACTTAATTATACAACATGAGCAAAGAGTTTTTACACGAAAATTGTCTTCTAGACAATATCCAAACTCAAATGGAGTCCTCATTACATTTATTGTCACACTATTTTATAGAATAGTGAGGACTACTATAACAATATCTCGGACCATCATTCCGTTCCCCGACTAGTTTCGCTACGTTCTCTCATTTCCTGAAGAGAACAATGGAAGTAAAAGGGTAAGCTCAACTAGCCCAGTAAGAAATATTATGACTAAGATAATGCAGAATAAGTTATCGTTAGCCTTCAACAATGTTAAACTGATAGAATATAATAGACAACAAGTTTAACTGTAGCAGAACAAGCAATCCATTAGAAGATTCAAGTAGAGCATGATATCTACTATCTTCTATGATTTAAAAAGTTTTTCATCAACTTTATCGCTGAGACTCAACTTAATAAATAAATCACATCGTCGAATCATCCCTGCACTACGGGCCAAGGATATTCATTAGTATCACGTCCACAAATTATTCTTGCACTACGGGCTAAGAATATTCGTGTAATCATCAATGGTCATGATCATACCTAATTATTCCTGGTCATAATCATATCAATCAACAGTCCATCTATGCACTTAAGCCAAAGATGACTTTCATCACAATATAAGCATGAGGATGATGACAATGATATAAGAATTCAATTAAAAGAAAGCAAAGGATAAATTTTTAAAGATTTATAATTTAATTTATCCAGAATTTAATAATGTCCAAATTGTCAACATGATACTACTTTGTGAAGTAAAATTCAAGAATAATATCCATGTATCAAAAATAATTTGGACAAAAAAGAAATAAATTTTTTGGTGAATAGTACCCCTGAATAGTACCCTGTGAATAGTACTTCAGGAATAGTACCCCGACATGAAAAGTGCCCCGATTACCCAAGTGAACAATATTTGAGTGAATAGTAACTGGGTAAATAGTAACCCGTGAATTATAACTCATGAATAGTTCCCCGACATGAAAAGTTTCCCAAATACCCGAGTGAATAATATTTTAGTAAATAGTAACCGGGTGAATAGTAAGCCATGAATAGTACCCCGGTGAAAATATTGATATTTAATAAGAGAGTTCATATCAATATTCTTCCAATGAAATGACACTGGATGAAGCACAAAACTCAAGGATATTCCACTAATTTTAAGGATTATAGAAGCAATACTTACCATAGTAAGTTTAGATTTAAGAATATGAAAAGAAATAACATACGAAATTGCAAATGGATTTTCACCTGTCATACGGTACGTAATCCGCTTAAATAGATTATTCGAACATATTAAAGGATGAATACGAAAAATAGTATTCCTTATGAATACAAAAGAAATAATACCCCTTACGAATACAACAAATAATATCCCTTACCTTAGTAGAAGACTGGATACTGCAATAGTGAAAGTGAGTAATACTCTTCTTCTTGCTCTCTATAGTTTCACTCTCTATAGCTTCTCTTGTGAATCTCAGTGAATTGGTGAGAATGAAAAAAGAATTAAGCTTCTATTTATAGGAGAAATGACTAAATAGTAACTAATTCACGAAAGGTCCAGATTGATTTACTATTAGAACGAACGGTCCATATTGATTACTATTGAAACAACAACCGACGGTCCAGATTGATTTTACTTTTAAAACCACCAACGACGGTCCAAATTGATTTACTTTTAAAACCACCACTGATGGTCTAGATTGATTTACTTTTAAAAAAACACCATTTTTATCCGGTCAGATTGATTTACTTTTAAAACCACCACCGACGATCCAGATTGATGTATTATTAAAACCACCATCGACGGTCCAAATTGATTTACTATTAAAACCACCATCAATGGTCCAAATTGATTTACTATTAAAACCATCATCAATGGTCCAGATTAATTTACTATTACAACCACCATTAATGGTCCAGATTGATTAACTATTAAAACCACCATCACTAGTCCAGATTGGTTATCTATTAAAACCACCATCGACGGTCCATAAAATTAGTAAATCATCCCATGGAATACTAAGTCAAACTTACAACAAACACCTCATAACAAATCCCTATATTTATATCAAAAATTGAATAAATATTTACTACAAATTATTTATCTTTAATAAACACATTTTTAATATTTTAACAATTATTCATCGTTAATATTATAACTGACAATATATAACAACCAGATCATTCTCAAGAAAGAGGGGGCATTTCGATAAGGATTTCTCCCTATTGGCGCGCGCAATTAGGATGACCAAACCTCTCCTCGATGAACTTTCTGAACATCGTCAATATTGCGAAAAATAATAATATGAATAACTTTGTCGTCTCAATTATTAATTTAATAATATAAAATATTAATATTGTGACAATAATTGAATCAAATAACGTGAGATACTATGCAACAATTACTGTAGCAATAATTGAGTATAACTGAGTGACTTCTCATGTAAGCATCAATAATCAATACCGTGTGCTACTATAAAACCACGCATATTACTGTACTTTTACCACCGGGTAGTTCAACAGTTTAACGATAAAACTTTCATCGTTATTTTTATAAAAGTTATTTCTGTCATTTTCTAACTACAAAATTATTTCGCTATGGGGTCCACCAATGATAGTGTCGTGGAACGAATATTCCCTGACAAAAAGAATATTCCCCGACCAAACGAATATTCCCCAACACAACAAATATTTTATATCAACTTGCTTACTTTGCAAAAAAATTCAAATATCACCCTTAACTTTAACCTTTTATCAATTTAATCAATTACTAAATAGAATAATAATTATAAAAAAATTGAATACTTTCATTTCATAAATTTGGGGTCTTACAATCTCCCCTCCTTATGAAACTTCGCCCTCGAAATTTACGTACGTACCTGGTATGTTGAAAAGGTGAGGATACCTTGTTTAGATTCTAACTCTTGAGGTATAACCTTGGAGCGTAGAATATGATCCTTCTTATCCACGATTTTAATAGGTACCTCTTTATACGTTAAATCTTCCGCTATCTCGTCCGGTTCTAATTCAACAATGTGGTTCGTGTCTTTCACATATTTACGTAACATAGATATATGAAAAATGTTATGAACACTAGACATACTTGGCGGTAAGGTGAGTCTATAGGCCACATTTCCTACTCGATCGAGGATTTCAAATGGGCCAATAAAATCGAGGGTTGAGATTTTCTCTCTTCGTCGATTCTTGCTTTTAGAAAAATGCCTTCTTGCACCTTCTTCTTCACATTCATCAGCTCTGAGTCTGTAGCTTGAGTGGCTTTAAATTTATCGATTAAAGTTGGTTCATTTGCTATCTTCACGTAGGTTCTTTGAGTCTTTAACTCTATCTCCATCTTTTGTAAGTCGTACGAGATGGGTCTTTATGTTAACAATATCGAACTCGTAAACGTATACGATCTTCTACTCAACGCGTCAGCTACCACATTCTCTTTTCTAAGATGGTATTGAATGGTATTATCGTAATCTTCAATAGCTCGAGCCAACGTCTTTGGCGTATGTTATGTTCGTTTTAGGAGAAGAAATATTTAAGGGTTTTGTACCGAGTTCAAGGTCGATACAAAATTCGATTTCATGCTCTGGGTAGGCTAGAAAGTTCTTCAGGGAATACGTTAGGAAATTTATTAACAATAGAAATATCATTCAAATCTGATGTATTTATGTTTAAATCTGTGGCATAGGCAAAGAAAGCTTAACATTCGTTTTTCAATAAATGAATAGTTTTATGGCTTGATATGACAGTGATTGACTTTAGTGGTTTGGTTGCTTAATTTCGTATAATAGGTTGGTTAGGAATATGAAAGCTAACAACATTACGAAAACAATCAATTTTTGCATGATTAGTAGTTAACCAATCAATCCGTAAAATCACATCAAACGCAAGTATTTTTAAATTATGTACCATATATTTGGCGACCCAAGATGGGTGATGTATACCTATTTTTGGGGCGTCACAATTATTGCCTTCTTGATGCACATTATCTTGGTTATTGATCTGCGATAACTCAACGGTCTCATGTGCTCCATTGGTTATCTCAACCTTTTCATATGTCATTTTCAAACACTTCCACAAAACAAGGGTTAATTGACATGCCACATATTATCCCTATACTCCGACCAACTAATTAAATAACAAATAAGTTTAGGTAGGTCATACTAGCGAAGGATTTACCCGTCTCTCCCCTCCTAGTTCTAGCCTCAAATCTCAGCCAGGGATCATATCCCTAAGCTTTGATACCAACTGTGACGCCCCCAAAATAGGTATACACAACCCATTCTGAGTCGCCAAATACATGGTACCTAATTTAAATACAAACTTAATTTATACAACTATCGTGCAAAATATGACAAAACATAAGCTGAGAGTTTTAACACGAATATTGTCTCATAGACAATATCCAAACTCAAATGTAGTCTTCATTACAATTATTATCACACTATTTTAAAGAATAGTGAGGACTACTATAGCCACCATCTTGGACCATCATTCCATTCCCCGACTAGTCCCAACTATATTCTCATTTCCTGAAGAGAACAATGAAAGAAAAGGGTGAGCTCAACTAGCCTAGTAAAGAATATTATGACTAAGATAATGTAGAATAAATTATCCTTCGCCTTCAACAAGTTTAAACTGCGATAGAATATAATAAGCAATCAAGTTTAAGCTAATGGAAAGAATCCATTAGAAGAGTCAAGTAGATCATGACATCTACTATCTTCTATGATTTAAAAGTTCATCATCAATATTTTATCTATGTAACACAGCTCAATAAATAATCCACATCATCGAATTATCCATGCACTACGGGCTAAGGATATTTGTTAGTATCACATCCATGAATAATCCATGCACTACGGTCCAAGGATATTCATTATTATCACCAGTGATCATGATCATGCTAACAACTGTCCATCAATGTACTTTGGGCCAATGAGGACTTTTACCACATCATTTGTAACATTACAGGTCATGATTATACCGATACATAATTCCTGGTCATAATCAAATCAATCAACAGTCCATCTATGCATTACGGGCCAAATGTGACTTTCATCACAATATAAGCATGAGGATAATGACAATGATATAAGAATTCAATTAAGTGAGATCAATGATAAATTTTAAAAATTTATAATTCAATTTATCCAAAGTTTAAGAATGTCCAAATTGTCAACATGATAGCTACTTTGTGGAGTAAAATTCAAGAATAATATTCATGTATCAAAAATAATTTAGACAGAAAAGAAATCAATTTTTTTGTCGTGAATAGTACCCCAGGTGAATAGTACTCAGTGAATATTACTTCATGAATAGTATCCCGTAAATAGTACCGTATGTATGAATAGTACCGTATGAATACTACCGTATATATGAATAGTGTTGTATGTATGAATATTACCCATGAATAGTACTCCGACATGAAAAGATTAAAATTTAACAAGAATGTCAAGAAAAATATTTCAGTAAAACGATACTACATAAAGCACAAATTTCAAGGATATTCTAATAATTTCAATGAGTATTGAAGCACTACTTATCAAAATACGTGTAGAATTAGGAATATGAAACGAAATAATAATACTTACATACTATAGAGTATGGAATAAAATATTATTTCTTACTGAATATTGAACAAAAATAATATCCCTTACCTTAGTAGGAGAGTAATTCCGACTGGTATAGAGGAGATATTCTTGAAGAAAACTTGCATTATTTTCTACTCTCAAAGCTTCCTTAAACTCAAAACAAATTCGCTCAATATTATAGAAGAAGAATTCTCTGATTCTGGTGTGATTTTCATTTCTAAACTAAGCATCCTATTTATAAGAGAATAGCAGGATACTATTTAAGAAAATAATCATAGACTGCACGGAAAAAAAAATTCACGGGCGCAACTCATCATCATACCATTTGAGACAACCAGTAAAGAGTACCCTCCAATGAAGGTAACTAGAATTTTGGAGACATGGACCAATGAGGGAGCACCCTCATTCATAAGTCAGTGAACAGTAGCTTCATAATTGGAAAATTTTGGCCAAAAACATTCGTTCTTTACAATTTCATAATCTGCCAAATAGATAACATTATTTGAAGGTAATTGAGGGCTACCCCTCCGTAAATCAATCCGCATACCTCAAAATTAAATAGAACAATTACCAATTTAACAAGATAATTGAACAAACATCTTTCACTTATCAATTATTATTTTTATCTTTAATCAACACAATCTTTCAATAATTATTCATTATTAATATTATAACTCAAAATATTGAAAATCATATCATTCCCAGGAAAGGTGGCTTTCCGATAAGAATTTCTCCTTATTAGCGCGTAATTAGATGACCTAACCCCTTTCCTCGACAAAACTTGTGACAACGAATTTTTCATAAGTTATTAAAATAATAATTTAAATTCTTATTATGAGGTGTATATATTTTGAATTATGTAATTTGGTGTGAAGAGAATTATATATTCATATGTTGGAGAATGTGAGATTTAATAGTTAATTAAACTATTAAAGGAATTAAATAATATTAGTTAATTGAATTAAGTTAAAATTATGTTATGAGATAATATAATTTTAATTGTTATGTCTTGTGGGCAATGGAAATTATTATGAGTTAAGTTTTATAAATAGTGTGAATAATTAACTTAATTAAAATAGTGAATTAATACAAGTATAATTGATTTAATAAAGTGAGAAGGTAATGGCATGAAAATATAAATGTTAGTATAATGCGAGTAAAATATTTATTAAGTACATTAAATATTTTAGTTGGAAACTTTATGGAATAAAATAAATATTTATGGTATTAAATAAATATTTGATGAAAATTGTTATGGGATAGTTTATTCAAGTGTGATAAAATAGATGGGATTTATATCGTATTTTATTACGCGAGTATAATGGTGATATTCTAATTATTAAATAATGTTATGATTATAATAGTTGAATAAAAATTATAATTTTCTTGATAAGGTTAATTTTATTTCGTAAGGAATTAAAGGTACATAATCTAGGTTATATTTCTTGTTTATGTGTTCTTGAGTTTTTCTTGAAATTGGAGTTTTGGTTAATAAATTTGTGGGTTATGATGTTATATATGTTATTAGATTTTATAATTTCATTATGGTCATCTAAAAACGATTTTTCGAAACCAAATTCATGTATTTATGCTAAAGAAGAGGAATTTCAATTTTGATGGTGATGTGTGTTTTTGTGTACTTTGAAACTAAAATTGATAATGAATTCGTGATTGAAACTTTAAATTGATGGATGATTGGTGTTCTCCTCTATAAAACGAAAACAACGCAACTTGAACGGATCGAATTGGTTAAAAAATAAATTCGTGATGAATGAATACACTTAGCATGTTAAAAATATAAAAAATTAGTATAAACCAATTAGAATTAGTATAAACCAAGTCTCACATCGACTAAATTAAGAACTTCACCCCTTTTCTAAACCTATAAATAGAAGGGCTTGGCCCTTTGTTTCATTCACCAACAATAAGGCCTCCAATTTTGAGAAAGGCTTTGTTGTGGGAGGACTTTTTATAAAGTTCTCCTTAGTTAAATCTTGATCGAGTACGTATTCAATTTGTGAAATTCGTATTTTTGGTAATGTTATTATTTTAAATATTGTATTTAGTTTGTTAGTTAAAGTTTGAATTTTGGAAGTTTAGTTAGTTTTGTTAGTAAACTAGTTAGTTTACTATGTTTATTTTCATTTGGAATTGATTATGTAAATGAATTCTAATGATTGTAATTAGAGATATGAAGCCGAGACCTTAGACGAGTCTGATTATGTTAAATAAGACTTATTTGTAAAGAAAGTTGGGTTGGAACAAGTCGAGGCGAGTTTTGGATGCCAAAATGAGAAGTCCGAAAAACTAGTGGACTGCTGATCCAAAAAGGAAAATTTGGGGTTAGCTAGATTATTTAGCGAATTCTGGGCTTTTGGTATGTTATAGTACACTGAATAAGCTTTCCATAGACTCCGGAACGGACTAATTCTGACTTCAGAGCAAAGAGTTATGACCATTCAAAGTAGTTGCGTCAAAACTGTCCAACCAACTCGGGGCAATCACCTTGAACTAATTTTTTGGAATTCTGTGTTTAGAGTTTGGAAAAGGTCAAAGAGTAAAAGTTGTAGTCCCGGAAGTTAGCTTCGCTTGAGCTCAAGAATCGCTCAAAAATGTTTTGAAACGGAAAAGTTATGACTGTTTTAGCGAGAGAGGGTAAAGCTGGGAAAGAATGAAAAATAATTTTGAACGCCCCTTTTTGAACACTATTTTGGACTATCTATCTTATCTGAAATGGGTGTCCAATAACTTTTAAAAATAGGTTAATATGATGTTTACATCATATCCAAAGTTGGATGTCATCTAACTTATGAGATATAGCGTAAAGTTTACATTACAACTACTATGCGTTTCTATGTGACTAATAGTTGATGTGTATGATTATATAATTGTGTAGGGCACGTGAAGTGCAGATAACTGTAAGTTGTTAAACTGTTATTGGTAAACAACAATCAAGGCAAGTCTTCCGGTTCCTATTTTCTACGTGGACTTGATGAACTGTTTTAAATTGCATGATATGATATGTGTTGTAAGTTAGCATGATATGTTATACATGTTGTAATCATGAAATGTTAAAGTCAATTTATGACTACATTATTTTGGTTAAATAATGATGATTGAGTAAGAAACTCAATCTTTATATTTTCTATGTGAATTAAAGCATGTATGCTATGTTACGTTAAATATTAGGATATGTATGTTGAGCATATTGTTATGTGATATGTGATGCATAAAAACTGTTAGAACTTGTTGAGCTGTCGAGCTTATTCTTGCAAATAATAATTTTTGCAGGTTAAGATTTTAAGGTAAGGATATGTCCTAAGTGAATTATAGAGATCCATATTCACTAAGATTACTTATATTTTATGAGAAATGTATTTAATAGTTTGAATGTAACATGTTGTTGAATTGTAAGTTGGGCTATCCGGTGTATATGGAAATCTATTTATGATGTAAGACTTTGTATAGTCATTTTGTTATAACGATTTATGATATAAATTTTAATCGAAGAGATGTAATGTAGAGGTTGCGATTTAGGGCAATACAGAAGGAATTTATAAAAGTTTTAAATATTTTACATTTTTAGTGATTTTAATATCAAATAATGATGTAAAGATAGATTAAAGTTGTATTGTTAACGATCGAGAAGGAGAATATTATTGTATGAATTTTGGGGTCGTTACAGAATTTTCTAGACGTTGTCAATAATGCAAATAATAATATGAATAATTGTGTCGTCTCAATTATTGATTTAATAATATAAAATATTGTGTAGATGATCTTCATTACAATAATTGAATCAATAATGAGAGATCTTATTCATCAACTATCTTGTTGCAATAATTGAATAAAACTAAGTGACTTCTCACGTAAGCATCAATAATTAGAATCTTTCATGCAATCTGGTGTATTCTTTGTGCAACCACGCGTATTACTGTACTTTTATCACTGGGTATTTTAATAGTTAACTGTAAATGTTTTGCCGATATTTTATAAAAGGTTATTTCTATCGCTTTCTATATCTGAAAGTAATTCCATTGGGGGTCCACCAATGATTGTGTCTTGGTCGTCTGAATATTCTAAAATGAAAAAGAATATTCCAAACCAAAACGAATATTTTATGACAACTTGTTTACTTTTAAAAATTTATAAATATTACCCACAACTATAACATTATATCAAATTCACATTATTCAAAATAACATTTTAGAAAATTAAATCTTTATTCATAAAAGTTGGGGTCTTTACAATTAAGCTCAATCTTTTCTAAAATGACCATAATATCTTGTTCTATCCGTTTATTAATCTCAGATTATCAATCTCAATATATGATAAATTATATAATTTAAATTATAAAAAGCGAGGTACAAATTATAAAATAAATAAAATGGACAAATTGACTGCATAAAAAAGCTCCTTTGACCAAATCATTAGCTTGATAACTTTTAGTTATATCTATCCAAAAAAAAAAATCTTACTGTATTTAATATAAATAAAATAAAATGGACATCTTCTATCTTTAAAAAACCTTACTGCAATTACTGTATTTACTGTAAGATTTAGAGCCTATAATTCTGCAATATCTATTTACTATAATGATGAGCAATCTTACAATAATTTCTGTATTTAGTTCTACTGTATTTGTTGATCCTTACTATATTTAATGTATTCAATATTATCGATTGGAATATATAAACTAAATAATATGTATTTAAAAAATCTTCTTGTATTTAATAGAAATTACGTTTGTACTACATAAATTGTTTCTATAAAATAATAACTTTATTTAAAGTTAAATTATATAATTAGTAGTCTTAGGTGAACATTTGATTGAATAATATAACCATTTATTTAAAATTTATAATTAATTTTTTTATCATTTTTTATTTTTTAAAAAGTTTAAATTATAGTTTAAAATATATTATTATTGGTAAGAGTATAATAGTCTAAGCGATATTTTTATATCCAATAATTTAATTAATTTTGGAAAAAAAAACAAACATAACATGAAATTATTTTAAGTTATCCCATGAATAATCTCATAAAAAATAAATATGTAACTAGGACTATTTAATCTTAGAATTAACAATTTTAAAATTATAATCACATGAATTATAATCTCGAAATTATAACTCTTGTAAACAAACATGGCATAGAAGTTTACGAGTTTTAGTCAAACCTCGATCACATAATACTATTGTTTAATGTCATTTATAACAAACATTGGTGATGAATGTGACGCATCCAAAATAGGTATACATCACCCATCTTTGGTCGCCAAATAAATGGTACAGAATACAAATACGAACTTAATTATACAACATGATCTGATAGTTTTAATACGAATATTAGACAATATCCAAACTCAAATGGAGTTCTCATTACAATTATTATCATACTATTTTATAAAATAGTGAGGACTACTACAGCTACAATCTCGGACCGTAACTCCATTCTGACTAGTCCCGACTACCTTAGACTTCATTAGAGTTTATGATAAGCTTACCCGTGATGACCTCATTCGGGTTCCTTGCTCTCTGGGAGAGGTCTGACAAATGCTCTCCCTTAGACTCTAGGTTTGACTTTTACGGGAAGGCCTTTGGTGCCTCCATCCTAGTTGAATTTGTCTTTGGTAAGCGAAAAAATCAAGCTAAGTGACCTTCTCTTCCATAATTATAACATGCTTTGAATGACATGCGCAGCACGATTCGGATGATGTGTCCCTCTTTTCGCATTTGAAGCATATGATAGGTGGTCTTTCTCCTTCCTTAACAACGGGTCTTTGGTCTTGGCGTCTTTCCATCATTGTTGAATCTCCGTTTCTTGAAATGTCCATTCTTATTGTTTTGGTACGATTACCAGAAGTAGTTCTAGTATCTGGCCTGTTGATTCCCTCCACGCTTGTTGTCACCGCCGATGACTACTACATTTGGTATTATAATTTTCTTAAATTTGCTCTCTTTTAGTTCGTTGACTCGTTATCGCTCCACTAAGCGAGCCCTATTTACAACATCGAATACAAACACGGTTTATGAGACATAAGATGTTGGCGTATCTCAAACTTCAAACCTCTTAAAAACATTCGTGCCATTCTCTCTTCATTATCCACCAAGTGGGACGAAAATCGTGATAACTCATAAATTTTGCCTCGTATTGCGACACGGTCATATTGTTTTTGTTTCAACTTGATAAACTCCACCTCCTTCATGTATGGCGAATACTTTCGGGAAAGTATTTGTCGTTGAAACGACTCTGGAACTTCTCCCAAGATATCTTGATCAAATGGGTTGAGTACGTTTCTACCGATTCCCACCCGATGTCTGCCTCTCCACGCAACATAAAAAGGCGTGAAAGGAACCTTTTGCTCCTCGGAGCATCCCAAGACATCAAATATCTTGGTAATCTGCTTTATCCATGCTTCGCTTGAAGTGGTTTTGGCTCTCCACGAAACTCCGGTGGTCCCGGCTCCTTGAATTGTTTAGCGGTGACCGCTTGAGAGTTTTCTGTGTTTCCATCTACGTTTTGGGCGAGAGTCGCTCTACTTTCTTTGTTGCATAAATTGCATAAAGCCTCTGAACATTTGATCATTCATCATTTTGGTCGGTGTTATTGTTTGCATGAGGATTGTTGCCTTCACGATGCACATTATCACGATTATTGATATGTGGTGAATCGGCGATCGCTTTTTGTGCTCCATTGCTATTCTCAACATTCTCGGATGTCATTTTCAGATCTTGCCACAAAACAAAAGATTAATTGACGTGTAACAATTTTCTTTATATTACGTGACCGATAAAATAGCACATAAACTTAGGTAGGTCATACTAACGAAGGTATTCCCGTCTCTCCCTCCTAGTACAATTCTCACATCTTAGCGAGGATCATATCCCTAAGCTCGATACTAAGCGTGATGCCCCCAAAATTAGGTATACATCACCCATCTTGGGTAGTCGGATACATCGTAGTGCAGAATTTAAATACAACTTATTAATATAACTATCGTATGTACAATCGACATAAGCGTGAGTTTGAATACAAATATTGTCTACTAGATATTATACAAACTCAAAAGGAGTCCTCATTACAATTATTATCACACTATTTCACAGAATAGTGAGGACTACTAATGCTATCCCTCGGACCATTACTCAGTTCCCCGACTCGTCCCGGCTATGTTCTCATTTCAAGAGAAAACGGTGAAAGAAAGGTGAGCTCAACTAGCCCGATGAAATATTATGACTAAGATAATGCAAAATAAATTATCAATAGCCTTGACATTGTTAAAGCGATAAAATATAATAAACATCAAGTTTAAGCTGCTTGATGAACAAGCAATCCATTAAAAAGAGTCGAGTAGAAAATAAAATCTACTATCTTTTATGATTTAAAGGTTTTCATCACTTTGTTATAAATTTGAGACTCGACTTTAATAAATAATCCACATCATCGAATCACTTACACTTTTCTGACGAGGATATTCTTTAGTATCACGACCACAATTATTCACTGCACTACGGGCGAGAATAGTTGTGTATTCATTAATAATCATGATCATGCCAACAAGCGTCCATCGATGCACTACTACCAATGAGGACTTTTACCACATCATTTGTAACATTACGGTCATGATTACACCAAATAATCCACAGTCATAATCATACCAAGTCCATCCATGCTCTATAGGCCACGAGATGACTTTAAAAAAAATATAAACATGAGGATGATGACAATGATATAAGAATTCAATAAAACAAGTTCAAGAATTAAGTTATTAGGAACTAATAACATCAAGCTGTCAACATGATCTTTGCTTTGTAGAGTAAAATTCAAGAATGATCGGAAGAATATTTCCATGAAAAGATCTTTGGATGAAGCGCAAATATCGAGGATATTCTACTAATTTTATGGAGTATAGAAGTCAAAGTTTTAACCAATTTGGGTATAATAAAGAATGGAATAACAAAAGAAATCACCGTGCATGCGGTGCCGCATAGGCGAGGTTATTCAGCGAGAATAATAATAACGGAACTAGGTCGGGTGAAATTCACACTGCAAGCGGGATGTTCCAACAGAATAATAAAGATGGAACCGGATCCGGTGTAAAAACATGAGATAGGATATTCAACGAGAATGATAAAAGGCGGAACCCGGTCCGGTGTAAAACACATGAGCGAGGATATTCAACGAGAATAATAATAGCGGAACCGGTAGGTGTAAAACACGAGAGAGCAGGATGTTCCAGCGAGAATAATAATAAAAGCGGAACCGGTTAGGTGTAAAACACATGACATGGGATGTTCCAATGAGAATAATAGAAGAATGGAATAAAGAAGAAGATCACCAAGTATAGGGGATTAAAAGCGTATCTGAGTTATTCAATGAATAAATAAGAATGGAATAACAAAAGAAGTTCTCTTCATGAATACAAAAGAATAACACCCCTTGAGGGTACAACAAATAATATTCCTACCTTAGAAGAAGCTGAATATTGGCAAAGTGAAGTAGCGAGAATACTTTTCTTCTTTCTCTCTATAGTTTCTCTCTCTCTAGAGTTTGGTGAATTCGTAAGAAAATAATGAAGGAATGAGCTTCTATTTATAGGAAAATAGAATGCATAGTAATTAATCCATGAGCGGTCCAGATTGATTTACTTTAATCGACGGTCCATATTTAAAGCAAAATCTTTTAAATAAAATATAATATATTCTATTTATATAAAACATTTTACTATGCAAACACTATGCAAAAAACTTTATGCAAAACACTATCATAATAAAATATAATATATTTTATTTATAGAATAACTTTAATAAAGTATTACATTTTATATAAAAAGATGTTTACATTTTATTACGTTAATAATACGAATAAAACAAAAGCGTCATTATCATTATAATAATTCATATTATTAATCGACAATAATGGAATCAAGCGAGTGACTTCTCACATAAGCATCGATAATCAATCTAGTATGCTACTTATGCAACCACACGTATTAATGTACTTTTACTAACGAGTAGTTCAGCAGATATCAAGCGGTAAAACTTTTCAGCCGTTATTTGATAAAATATTTTTGTCGTTTTCTCAATCAAATGATAATTACATTATGGGGTCCACTGATGATTGGTAGTTATGCGAATATTCCCCTGCTAAGCCGAATATTCCCGACCAATCGAATATAATATAACCACTTGCATACTTTGCAAAATTTATTAATATTACCCACAACTATAACATTATATCAAATTATTCCATAATATTCAAAAATAATATTTATAGAAAATTCATCTTTATTTATAAAAATTTGGGGTCTTACATAACTTTATTAAATCTGCGATTATTCTTGTGAAATTTTGATTTTTAATCATTAGTTTTGTTAAGTTTAAATTTCAAATCACAAACAAAATTTCGTAGTTTAAAATAGGATTAATTGCATTAGAATTAGTAATTGATAAATATTAGTCTATTTCCTCGTGGGAACGATATTCTTGCTTGCTGAATATTACAATTGAACGCATATACTTGCGTGGTAAAGTGCTATTAAAAATTAGGCAACAGTATGCTAGAAGGACTTTGATCTGGACTTGAAATCATACTTAGATCATGTGTAGATTTTGTGTTATTAATGGTCAAACCTCGTTGACCAAGCATGACCAACGGGTTTCTGAGTAACCCAAAAACTCATTATCCGAGTCTGACAACGTTTTCAATTGCTTTGATCTGTCAGGTTTGATGTTAGTTGTTGATGTCGTTGTATCCAGCTTGTAGCCTGTAGTATTAACTCTATAAACATGCCTTTATATCACTTAAATCATAAATTTACTAAGAGTAGGGGTTGGTCAAACTAGCCTGGACGAGCACGAACTCGATTTTCTGGGTAACCCAGAAAACTGATGAACGTTGTCTCTGACATGGTTTGATTGGGTTCTAGCTTCTGATTAAGGTGTAGTTTAATTGATGTTAGGAATGTTAGATGTACTCTGTCATGTGTACTACAAGTTAGACCCATTAGACCACCATATCATCAATTAGAACCCAAATATAATTAAGCTTCAAACTGCCTACTTGAAGCTGACTGGGTTTCTGGGTAACCCAGAAAACCCAGGAAGCTCTGACAGTGAGTTTGATGGCCCAAAACTTCATGCTACGATGTGTTATGACCTAGATTATGATTGATAATGGTAGTGTTACATACCTGCTGCACGATCAATGTTTAAACAAGCCCAGAAACACAATGAATTGAAATTTAGGAGCGGTCAAAGTAGGACCCTTGCAAAGCCGGCTGTCAGTGTTCTTGAGCTCAAGAACACTAACAATGACAGAAAGTGTCGCTATATCCTATAGCGACGGTTTCTATTTTTTCTATTTTCTAATTTCCGGAAAATGATTTAAAAATATAAATAAATTCTAAAAATCATTTAAAAATAGTAAATAAATTCTGAAAATTATAAAATTAGTTTTAAAAATTATTTTAAGTCATAAAAATTAACTTTTAATAATTTGGCATATTTTCCATTAATATTAGTAATTATTTCAATATTATTAATATTTAATTTATTTAATAAATGCATTAAATAAATTAACTAAAAATGATTTTATTATATTAAAATTATTTTAAATGATAATAAGGTATTTATTAATATTTTAAGTTATAAAATGTAACTTTCAATATTTTAAAGTAAATTTCATTAATTATATATTATTAATGATATTAGATTTATTTAATAATTATATTAAATAAATAGATTTAAATGATTTTATTGATTTAAAAATCATTTAAAAAGGATATAAATGGTTTAAAAATATTTTAAGTAATTATAAATGACTTTTAATATTTTAATGAATAATACCTTAATATTTTAATATTAATGGTAAATGTTTAAAAATGATTTTAAATGTTTTAAAAGTTCATTTAAGGGTAATATTAATACTTTAAAAATATTTTGAGTTATTATAAATAACTTTGATATTTTAGCAATGGTTGCATTAATATTTTAATATTATTTAAATATTAATGATAATAGAATATCTAATATTTAAACCATTTAATAATGATTCTAGAGTTTGAAAAATCAAGATAAATTATAATAATTATTTGAAACTTATTATAAGTCATTTAAAAATAATATGACTGGTATTTAAAATATCCATAATAATATTGAACTATATGATAGAGTTTTAAACTTGATAATTGCCCGATAAAGCTGTCGGTACACCGAAATGATACCAAAATTGATCCGAACATATATAGTTTGACTGTATAAGTATTTGTTAATGTCTTAATAACTGGTATAACTATGTGACAATGTGATCAGGTTACGTGTTGACAGTAAATAACAGTACTATGTGTTCTAATATGTTATTCTAATCAATAGAACAATCTTATACATGATAGGTCGTTGAATTAAAGATAGAACTAAGTTGTGTAAGCAGCTGACCAGGCAAGTATCTGAACCCTACTTTACTTTATGCAATGGACATGAGTAAGAAAGTTTTAGAATTACATTATCATTGTGTCAGATTATTAACTCTATTGCTATTGATTATGTACTCAAATATTTGTATTCATGCAAGTTCTCGAACTTTATTCGTACATTGTTTATTAGTACATTATTACTATTAGATTTAGATATATTTATTATGTTCGTAAATTCCTAATATTTGTTATACAAGTTTCCTCACTTGGATAATTATTGAACATGTTGATACATACATTATTGATCTCCAATATGTATATCTTAATTGAAAGTCGTCTAAGCTATTTATCTCGGCTAGACACAGATTTAAAATATCTTTTGAATATGATAGAACCTTATCGATATCAATAGAATTATTTGGTTTGGATTCGACTAAATATGAACATCCCGAACATGGGAAAAACTTTTATGCTTTGGTAGAATATGATGAAACGAGAATATCATTTTGGTATGTAGTATTGATCATCTGAGGACATAGCAGTGATCACCCCGTGCACTGTAAGTTATTACGGTTTATAGATGAAGTTCTGTTTGACCTTTTTGAAAACTGAAAACTATGTTCATAGTCTATCGACTGCTCTTTATTTATAGTCAGTAGATAGTTTCAAAATTTGAAATAAGATTCGTTATGTTGTTTAGTGTTTCTTCAGTTCTTCACAACTATTGCTTCATTGTTGAAGAGTCGTTCAAAGAAAACATTTATTTCTTTCAGCTAATATTTATTGATTGCTATTACTTGTTGGGCACTCAAATGCTCATTCTTGCTTAATTTAAATATTTTCATCTATGTATGATCGACCTAAAGGTTCAGGCAAGAACAAATGGAATGGAAAGCTAGCAGATTAAGTTTGTGTTATATTATGTAATAGCTAGACTTAAATAAGTTGATGATATTTATTATCTATCATGTAATGAAATGTTTTAAAGGTCACGTACTTCGAATTTAGATAACTCTGATATGTAAATTAAGTTTGATATTTATGACATTATTATTATTATTTCGCTCAAAGAAATGGTATCGTGAAGCACTGAATTCGGGTTTTAAGTACCTGAATTTGGGGGTATCACAGGTTGGTATCAGAGCTTTAAGGTTTGAAACTATAGGTGGGTTAGACTTTAGGCTATAACCTTAGGGTAGAGGGAAACGTTGAAAATACAAATAACTCGTATAGAGTTTTAAGGGAGATGAATTGAATAAATTCATCGTAAAACAAAATAAAAATAACCTATATAAAACTATTACTTGTTGTGTGTATATATTATATACTAATCTAGATAAATTATGTGTAGATGTCAGGTGGAAAAGGATTTGGATGCCTTCGGATCGTAAGGAAGGAGTCAATCTCCATAACAGAACCAATGTCAAAGCCAATAGCTGAAATAGAGGCTCACATTGAAAATAACCATGATGAGGTGATCATTTTGGAAAATATAGTATCAGACCCAGAAATGGTGGAACTAACAGATAGTGATTCGGACACCGAAGTTGGAACTGATCAAGCATCAACCGAAGTGCAGAATGTGAGGAACAAGGTTTCTTCTCTGGAAAAATTATGGGAAATAGAAAAGATACTAAATAGTCAATTGCGAAAGGTATTAATTGAAATGATGGAAGAACAAGATAAGCTTAAGATCCAAATTGATCAGACAGGAGCCAAGAGCAATATATCGTGAGCAGCTCCGGGCAAGAAGGGGAAGAAAAAAATGAAAGACCGCGAAATAGGAAATTTCGATAATGGACCAAGAGGACGCTAACAAAATAGGAAAGTGTACAAACTGTGAGAAGAAACATGAGGGCGTATGCAGGAAAAGGAAAAAGATATGTTACATTTGCGAACATGAGGGACATATCTCTCATCATTGTCCCGACTTTAAGCTAGGTGCATGTTTTATTTGTGGGATGGAAGATCATCGAGCGAAAGGTTATCTAGGATCAGGAAAAGGCGTAGTATAAGTACTATTTGAATATGTGTGTTCTATGATAAGTATGTCTGCGTAATATTATATTTCCAACCTTTGTATAAGTTGTAGCAGCGATTCCTAACTATTGTGGTCACAAAGGGATATCGGATGTTTAAAGAAGTATGTGATATGTTATGTATTATGAAATAGTTGAATAAATATGAATCTATGTTTGATCAATGAAACAAGTTTAAAATATTAAACTTATACAATAAGGATTAGAATGTAAGTTAATAAAATATAGATTATGTTTTATTTAACTAGATAATGCCGCCAAGACGTCAAACTCGGAACCAACGGGCAGAAGAATCTATTAACAATGCTGTAGGACTGTCGACGTTGGGATTTTTAGATGTCCCTTTCCGTTATTTGTTCTTTGGTGTTCTCATTTTAGGTGAGATATGTTTGAAAAAACAAGTGAAAAAGGTCGACATGTATAATGTTGTGATGGGAATTATTAAGAGTCATGATTGGTTTTTAAATGGTTGTACCAACATATAGCAGAAAAGGTTTGCACCTTGACCCGATGATGTGACATTGCTAAATGGGTCGGTGAAGCAGAGATTCATTAGGGTCAGGGACTTGGTTATCACGGAGGAAGGTGTTAGGTACCCCAACATCCGTGTTACCACGGTGACCGCCTCTTTTCAAGAAACTATTATCACGAATGTGTGTGTGTGTGTGTGTGGGTCGATGTCTTTGTTATTTGGAAGTAGTGCGAGGCCTCGTTACGCACCTATATCCACAAGGTTTGAATTTATGTAAAAATTGATTTTAAGCAAGATATAAGCGGTGATGTTTTATAAAAGAGGTTTTCAAACCTTGATGCTCAATAGTAATTGAGACCTTTTAAACTCCCATTTTATTAAGTGTTGGCTTGATTGATTTTATTTTATAGATGCGAGGCATCCAAATGCGAAAATAATGTACAAAATAATGCCGACTTCCTCGTGGGTATGAGAACCATCCGAGGAAATTCGGACATCATGAGAATAATTTACAAAGTGATTATATAGTGAATATGTCCATCACGAGGGCAGAATCTAGATCAATAAAGGTGAATCTGTGATCACATGATTCCTAAGGCGCATATGATACCACAATTTGTATGAAAGCAGTAAGCAGGTATATATATAAAAGCTGTAAATATATATATATACAAACATGATCACCAACCACGAAGCACCTCCATGGGGGATCAAAAATGTAAATAAAGCTGTAAAAGTTATCGACCACCACGGAGGAAACTCCAGGCGGGACAAAACATAAATAAAGTTGTAAATACGGTCAACCGCTATGAAAGGAACTCCAGGCGGGACGAAATATAAATAAAGTTGTACAAAGCAATCAACTGCCACGAAGTAAACTACAGGCAGGACAAAATGTAAAGAAAGCGGTAAAAGCGATCAACCACCACGAAGTGAACTCCAGGCGGTAAAATCCAGGCTCATCGAATAGAGTTCGACACACAATTAATATATATATATATATATATATATATATATATATATATATATAACGCACCAGATGTAAAATCCAGGCTTATCGAACAGAGTCCGACACACAGTTAATATATATATATATATATATATATATATATATATATATATATATATATATAAAGCGGTAAACACTCGGAATAGAACTCTAGGCTCATCGAATAAAGTTCGACATCTTATATATATATATATATATATATATATATATATATATATATATATATATATATATATATATATAAAAGCAAATAAACGCTCCAGACCGAAGTCTAGGCTCAATCGAGGCATAACTCGATAATGTTAGTCAATATATATAAATATATATGTATATAAAAACTAAAATGAAATCACGGACCGAAGTCTGGGAAAACGCACGCAGCACGACTCTCAACGTGAAGAAGGGTGTGTGCAGAGATGAAGAGAAAGGCTTTAAAGTGTGTGAGAAGGCTTACAGTTGATTGCCAAAGAAGACTTCTATATCTTTAAAGTGGGTAAACACTGGCTTTTGTAGGTACAAAAGTAGCTATATATGAGCTCACAAGTGTTTAAAATGAGAAAGTATATTGCATAGGGTGAGTGCAGAGCAAATTGGGCAGGGCTTCCTTGCCATTTTCTCTTACAAAATAGGCACCCCAAGCCCTCTATTTATAGAGGATGGGCTATGAGTGTACTGCGGTTGAGCCAAATAGGTGTGCAGAGAGCAACCGGGTGGGCCCAGAGTTTTTGAGTCGGGTCGTCTCATAAATACGTCGTGCACTCGGGCACTATAATGTCCGTTCGAACTTTCGGAAGTGCAATCAGAGCATCCGATTGAGGTATACAGGACCTATTTCGGACCGCCGTTGTCGAGAGTTGTACAATGGCATAGGATTAGAGTTTGTACGAAGGCATTGAAGATGGGACGATGCCCTCCAGTCTTCAAGCTTCAAATTCTATCCGTTACCCCGCACAATAGTCACTCGGGATTGATTATCCTTGATTCTTGTGTAACATCATTGCGTAGAGATGTGTATGAAATGTCGAGACGACGTGGCGTGTCATCGTGTTGGCGAGATGACGATGTTGCCCCTCATCGGTGTTATCGGCACGGATTCAATTTGTAAAATGACGCGTGCTTTCGTGGCTTATTTGAGATTGAATCTTGCGCATTTGTCGAAGGTTGTAAGACCCCAACTTATTATAAATAAAAATCGAATTTCCTCTATTTATTATTGTGAATAATAAGGTGATAATTTGATATAATACTTTTGTTATGGGTGAAATGTGCAAATTTTGCAAAATAAGCAAGTGGTTATAAAATATTCATTGTGTCGGGGAATATTCGTTTGGTCGTGGAATATTCTTTCTGTTGGGGAATATTCGAACGACGGCGCAGCCATTTGTGGGCCCCATAACGGATAACTGTCGGATGAAGAAAACGATAAAGTTTGAGTTTTTACATATAACGGCGTAATTATTACCGTTAACAATGTTGGAATATCTGGTGGTTAAAATCTGATGTCTGGCGTGGTTGCACAAGTAGCACATTACGGTATTACATGATATTGATGAATTATTGATCCTTACGTGAAGGCACTACTCAATAATTATTACGGTAGTTCTTATTGATATTTTATTTTATTGATTCAATAATTGTTGCATTGATATTTTATATTATTGTTGTTTCAATAATTGTCACTGCACAATATTTATAACGAATAATTTGTTTGAGTTGTGATTCTGCGGACAGAATCCTTGTAAGGAGGGAATGATGTAAAATTCCAGAATTTTAAAGTGTAATATTAAATATTTATTGAATTATATAAGTATTTAATGGCAATTGAAGTTGATGTGATTTAGTCAATTATTTGTTGAATAAATAATTAAGGAGCTAAAAAAATTAATTGTTATGAGGTTATATACTAATTTAATTTAATAATTAAGTTAGAGAGCTAATAATGATTAAATGAATTATAGTATTTTAATTGGAATTTGTGATTAAAATAAAGTGTTAGTTGATTAAATAAAATTATAATTATAAAGAAATTATAGTTTTGTGATAATGATTTATGTGTTAAAGTAATTTAATAGATTAATATTTTAATTAATTATTTAATTAAATAGAAGTGTGACAAATAACCTTGCTATAAAGGAGTTATTAAAATAAATTAAAGGACTTTAATTTATTTTTGGCCAAACAAGTCTTAATGCATATTAAGTCTTTAATCTAATAGTATTTTATCAAACAAGGTATAAGGATTAATCCAATTGTTTTAGTTAGATTTGCCAAACAAGGCATAAGAATTAATGGGTTATTTTATTAAGATTAGCCAAACAAGCCTTATGGCTTTTAAATTTCAAAACTTACATAACTGATATCTAGAGTTATATTATATAATTAATATATATTATTACTATATACGTTATATTTTATAGTACGTATGTTAGAGAGAAGAAAGAACTCACTTGAAGAAAAAAGAGAAGAAGAAGAAGAAGAAGAAAACTAGAGAGAATTTGAGAGAAATCCTAACAGGTTTGAGAAAGGAATTGGAGAAAAGAAGTTGATAATCAATAGTAGCCATCACCTTCTTAATCAAAGGTAGGAGCTTAACAATTTTCTTTAAAAGTTTAGTTTTTCTCTTCCCAAAAAGTTCTCTGTTAAATTTTTATAAAGGATAAATTATTGTTATGTATATAGTTTTGTATGATTATTGATTATAAGGTTTTTTCATGAGTTTATATATGATTATAGAGAAATTAATTCATGTATGTATGTGTTTTATGAAGAAAATATATTACAGAGTGTTCATATAAAAAATATATAAGTATGGCTTAGTTTAAAATGAAATTAAGGTTTAATTAGTTGTTAAATTGATAAATTGATTATGGAAATTGATAGAGTATGTATAATCATAACAATGGTGTTTTGAATTTACTGTTTTGGTTGAAAAACAAAATCACAGTGTTAATTTTCATTGAAAACATCAAAAATGGAGTTTTTGCCAAAAACATTGAAATTGGGTGTTGTAAATTTGATGTTTATGTTATTTTATGAGTAGAAACATGTTAGAAGTCTTCACAATATGTTTATATGAACTCTATATGTGTATTACATGTTAATCAGTCTATTAGATTCGAGCTTTTAGGCCAATTTGGCTTTTGTTCATGATGTTGAGAGCTTGGTGTAGAAGTTACGGACTCTGGCGCCCATGATGCGACTACTTGATACAAATCTCATGTAGCCGTGGCCTTGGGCGCCATGCCATGATGCCAATCAATGGCCTGTGACTCACGCCATGATGCCAAATCGGTGACTGCAGTGTGAATCACGATTAATAAAGCGTAAGGCGCATGGCGCTTGTTAGTAGAATGTTCTGACAGTTTTGTTTAAGTACACAAATTTTAAAAATAAAGTTTATGTGTTAATATTATGAATGCTAAATGATGATTTCAGTAGTATTAAACTATGAATGAGCATGTTATCAAGTGTTAACTAGTATTAACATAGTTTGATTATGTGAATGGGTGATTTGACCTACATGATGTATATATTTGTTTATATAGATATAAAATGTTGGTAATGACTAATTATGTCATGATGACATATGTATAGGGTATTGATTCAAGTTGTAAGGTTTAGCTTGTGCTAAAGGCAAGTTTTCTAACTCTAAAACTTCGTTGTACAAGTTTAATTTAGTTGAGCACATTATTGCTTTTAATTCCATTTCAATTATACAAGTTGCTAACTCTACACTTTCGTGGAGTTAGATTGTTTATTATTGATAAAGCTCTCGTATCTACTGGTTCATGAGGATGCAAGTATTCTACATCTTACATCTTATTATTGAACAAGTTCCTTTAATATGTAACTCGTTAGTTAGCATGCGAGTCACTGTATTCTAGTGATGAACAACTTTGTCGTTTAATTTACTATTCATGATGCATGTTTAGTACCCAATCCCCAATAACCTTGAATGTTATGATTATTCCATGCTTATGCTATTAGATTATCCCTAAAGCATGATGTTAATTTACAAATATCAATTCAGTTATGATTATTCCATAGCATACAGTTATTTCTTTTGTAATCAACTAATCCTTAGTTGATTTAGATTTAATTCTAAATTACCTCATAATGTATCCAAACCAAACTTACTTTAGTGCGGACTTGTATTCTAAATCTTGAGATGAACAACTCTTTTAATAGAGGTTTACGCTTAGCGTTGAAATGGTTGTGCACAATACATTGTACTGAAGGGTTGATCCCCTAAATGCGTGGAGTCCTTATAGTCTTATATTTATTAAATTTAAAGTTGAAAGACTACTTATAGCTGTGGACATGATTCGTGGTCATTAGACCCTCGGTGAATGTTATAATTTTCAAAAAGTTAATAGAATATATTGTTCGGATTCTATTGAGCCTAATATTGGCAATTGATGTAAAAGTTTAAAGATTTATTTATTGTTATTTCAAGTGGGCCTTGTTTGCTCACTCTTGCTGTAAAAATTCTTACTGACTAAAGTTGAAGCGGGTGGCGTACCTAGCACCCGATAAGGAAAAGGAAAGATGAATAAATCTTGAAGACTTGTAATAGTTTTGATAGTTTATTTTAGGACTTTGGTTTAAAGATTGTAATGAAGTTTATTTAATTTTCCACATTTGAATGTTTGTAATTAAAGGTTAGATAACCTGGGAGATTTTTATTTGAGTTTAATCCTGTATGGGCAGGTTTTTATTATTCAATTTTATTATAATTGGGTAGTTAGAAATGAATGTTTTGATTAAGTGAACACCAAATCTTGAGGAAATGAAGTACCAGGATTTGGGGGTGTCACAAGTTGGTATCAAAGCTTTAGGTTATGAACCTTAGGTGGGGGGAAAAGCCTTAGGAAGTAACCTTTGAAAAGATAGTGGAGATAACTCTTATCGAGTTTTAGGAAAGAAGTAATAAAACACTTATGTGCTTATGTGATTTTAATTTATGTACTCGTGAGTGTCGAATAGTAATGATTAATAATTAAAACTTTAAACTTTGTTGTCAGGATGACTAATGTCTGAGAATCCAGTCAGGCTAGGGAGGAGGGACCTCAAGTGCCTATAGAGGAGGAGCCTCGCGACATTCAGGTAGTTTGGGAACAACTACTGCCACGGGAGTCAGCCCCGTTGGTCACAGTAGTTGAAGATGAGGATGATGACGTGGAAACAGATGAAGAGGATCCCATTGAGTTACCATATGAGGATGAGGATGACGAGGACGAGGAGGAAAGGATTCCACTTAACTCGATAGCTAGCCGTATATATACGATGAGGTGCATGGCCAAGTGCGTGGAACTTCGAGGATACGGTTGAGGAGTTGCGAGGAGATAGTGCATTTGAACAATGTATTATGCAATGACAAAAAAACAAATGAGATCGAGGATCATGAAGAAGCGATTGACAAATGTCGAGGAGAAACTAAATGCATCAAGGAAGGAGAGAAAGAACAAGCGATCGAAGTGGTCATTGAAGACGAGAAAAAAATTTGAAAGAAGAAGAAGGCGCTAAGAGGCATGAAAGTGAAGATGCTTTACGAGGAAGCTTTTCAATGAACAGATTAGCGACGAGAGACCTGTAGCGAAGAGGATGAAGATGGAAGAGATGGATAAAGTATTTAACATCGCAATTAATCGAGCTCAAGATCGGGTTATGGGATATCCGATTCAGTTCAAGACGCTGCCATCATTCGTGTTAGATTGCAGAACAATGTTTCGAGTCATGGAGGAGGAACATGATAGGGCTAAGAAGTATCTTAATAGAATATCGTAGCTGTTGTACGATGAGTGAAAGGTTAAATAAATTGTAAATCCCAAGTGTTATGCAACCTATGGGATATGACTATGATGTTGTCCTGAAACTTTTGTAGTTTAGGAAAGTAATGTAGATAGCAGTGATGCTATTGTTTTATGTTTTTCAAAAAGGTTTTGAATAAATAAAAGTTGTAACTTTATTCAAAATGTTATGTGTTATGTGGTTATTTCTTTTATGGAGGCAAGTTAATTAGAAAAGGAATTGTTTAATAAAAATCAGGAATTGTTTACTAAAAAATCACAAGTACTAACGTAACTTAACTCGATCTTATTTAAGCGAATGAATTTCAAATTATATAAATTAAACTATTATTAAATTCCACTAGTTAAATTAAGATAATGAGAGATTTAAGATCACAACTTCACTTATTGCTTCATTTAAGTTAACACACTTCTCATCAATTATTCTCTATCACGAATTGTTAATCAAGAACACTAAAGCAGATAAAACCACCTCTCGATGCATAATACCCATATTAACGTCAATCCACAATTAAGATAGAAATCCGTTAAACACCTTAATCAACTAACCCACTATATCTCTATGTGAATTACAATTGGAGAAGGTTTAAGAATAAGTTCTCTATCAGATTACATGCGATGTTAAGCATATCTCTACCTTAACAATAATCAAAAATCTGCTATTGACAAAATTCATGACATATGCTATCATAATAAGATCAAAATCAATACTTCATCTCTCGAGTTCATATAGATTATCACGGCAATTAATGGCCAATCAATTAAACAATTAAGTCCAAATCACAATAGACAATCCTCACAATAGAACATAATAATTGATAGCAAAGCATATTAAAATAAACTACACAATAAGATCCATTGTAATCTCAAACAAAGAATTAGTTCATTGAATTAAAACTAAGAATCCACACTTGAAAAAACATTAAAAGATAAAAATAAGAGTAGAGTAAAGAATAAATCATTGTCAAGAAATCTCCATCTTCCTCGAAGCTACGCTCTTGATCTTGATGGTCTTCAAGTTGCTTGATCTCCAAAACTATTTAGAACTAGTGTTTTGATCTAATTTACTCTAATCTAATCTAATTGAATCCTCTAGTCTCTAGTCTCTCTCTCCCTAATCCTTGTGATTCTCCTCCTTATATAAGTCTCTTCATATGTCTTTAAGTCCTCTTGGAAGTTCTCTTGGAAGTCCTTGTGTCGATCGGATCGAAACAATCCTTTCCGGATTCAAATTGGTCTAAAATTCGCACTTTTTTCGCATTTTTTTTGGGCTACCCCCCCCGTGCCGGGGTTTATGCTTGTTTTGGGCCCGCCCCAGCAGGCTAGGGTTCTGACTTGTGGCAGGTACGCCCACCCCGGCGGCGGTTTTGTGACGGAAACTTTTCTGCTCTGACGTCCCTTGGGAAAACAGCCATAACTTTTGATCCAGGAAGAGTTACAAGGCCTTCCACCTATCAAATCGAAGATATCGACGAGATCTACAACTTTTATGCTTTGAGATTTTAGAAATAAAGAACAGATAAAGGTCGAAATTGGGCTGGAAGTGACTGCTGTGCAAATGGCCATCCAAAATAGTGACGTTCGATGTCCGTTGGTACAAATGTCATAACTCTTGCATCCAAACTCCGATTTTGATGATTCAAGATGTTCTGGAAAGCTAAGAAGAAGCTCTACAATGTAATCCAAGTTCCAAACCAAGAACATGAAATGAACATGAAAGCCCAAATGATGTCCGGATTGCTTTTCTTTGCATTTTCATACCAATTCTTTGCGATTTCAACTCCCAAGCATATAATCTACAAAACGAACACAAAATGCATGAAAAGTAACTAAGAAACATGAGATTAAGCAAATAATTCAAGTAACAGATACCTGATAAGTAGGTATAAAACCTACTTATCAAATACCCCCAAACTTAAACCTTTGCTTGTCCTCAAGCAAAAACATAAAACTATAATGCAATGCAATGCAACTAATCTACATGCCTACGAATCCAGCAGTAATGATAGAAACAATTATATTTAACCGGCCTTAGAGAAATCAAGTAAACACGATAATACATCATATCAAAACAAATCAATAATTTCTCAATCAATCATCAAATCTTAGACTGTTATCACAAATATAGTGCGTGTGTGCTCCACAACAATGTTAACTGATATAAAATCAAATTGAACACATAACAAGTCTCTCTGAAGGCATCATACAGTGTAAACTCAAGAAATCCAAAAACAAGCTAGATCCAACTAAAATCAAACAATTACCAATATCGAGGGTCAACATTGGATACTTATGCTTTATTTTCATCTACGGGGCTTTTTTTTGCTCTTATTTTCCGTTTTTTATTTTTTTATTTTTTTTTTCTTTTTTTGGATGGATAGTGAGTGCGTTTTACGCTCCATCTCACGCTTTGTGTTTATGGGAGTGCATTTCACGCTTCTTCTCGACCACCACATGACTCGATTTATTAAACTCGATATTTTTTTTTTTTTAGCTTATATACCCCAAATATTCCCCCAAACTTAGGTTCTTGTGTAACTTTAGCCATCACTACTTGTTTATGTCATTCTTTCATTCAAACTAGCATTATCCTTTATAATCCCATTATGTATCAATTTACTCAATCAATCAACAAGTTATTTTTCTTGCTTTATCCTTATTATACCGGTTTCAAGCAGAAAAAGACTCAATTCATAACAAGAAATCACATCAAAGCTCTAATAGTCGATACTTATACTTGTCTACCCAATTCCAATCTCATCATTGGCCAAAATAAAGCTGTAAACTATCTAACAATTTGGATTCATGCAAGATGAACATAGTAACTAACTAATAATTTTTTGAATTTTTGAATTTTTTTTTTTATAGTTATAAATAAAAACTATTATGCAACTACTCTACTATGCAAACTATTATGCAATTACACTACATGAATGCAAACATAAATAAACCTAAATTATTTAACTCCCCCAAACTTAACAATTACAATGTCCTCGTTGTAAAATAAAGCATGAAGTGGACGAGGACTTCACTGTAATCATTTAAGCTTGTGGTGATGGTGGTATTTGCGTGACGATCATTTTCCTATCCATTGAACCTCCGATATACCGCAATGAAGAGAGAGACAACATGGATTAGAATAACACTTGGATTCCTATCTACTAAATAAACTAGGAAAGCATATAAATAAAAAAAAAAAATTCTGGGTTGCCTCCCCATTTAGCGCTTGAATTATAGTCTTTCGACTGACTTTATCTCAGTCGGCGCTATCAATTCCTCTTCGATAATTGAGGAACCCTCCTCCATCCATCGGAAATAATGTAGCTTTTGGTAGGTTCCCATTTGTGATAGCCATTGCATTAAAGTCACCTAGCATGCTACGATTTAGTATGCTCTCAATCAAGAAGCGTCCCCTGACTAGGTGTTTTCTCCATTGTGTATGTGATCACTTTGGGGCATGGAAGCTTATCACACACAATGGGCTCTTAAATCTATCTTCTCTTTCTCGTCCCACCATGGATTCAAAATTGTACTCGCTCTTATGTCATCAAGAGCTTCGCCATGACGACATGACTACCAAGTGGGCATGATTTTGCAAAAATCGATTCTTGAACCTCTTTGATCGTTGGTGGAGACCCATTTAGATCTTCATTGACCTCTATTTCATTATCCCCAATTGTCTCCACAATTTCGATATCTTGTGGCTCATCCAGTTGTAGATTTGGCTCGAGCACTTCATCAGTCTTGGAATTCTCATCATAACACCAATTGTTTCGAGAAAGGTTGCTTACGGCTTTGGTCTATTGATCTATCTTATTTTGCAGATTGTGATGTGATCGCTCTTGATTTATCCTCCTCTCCTCATTTGATGCTATGAACTAGGACAATAATTCCTCCAACTTTGACTTTTATTCTTTTAATGGAGGTTGATATGAGAAATCTGGCGTGTATGTTGGATCTGGAATAGAGTATTGGTCTTGATAGTTGTAGCTCCATGAAGAATCCGGGTAATACCCCCATACTTGATCATAATTATCATATGCATACTGATTGAGGTAGTTACCACCATACTGTACCGGCCCAAGATTGATGGTGCATTGATTACTCGGGTGATTGCCAGCACAATAGTCACAAATAACTGCAATCCTTCGACTCATTTGGGCTGCAAAAACGTCCAACTTCCTCGAAAGTTCTTGATCTGTCTTGACATTTGAAAAGTGTCGCGAGTCTGTTAATCTCCGCTCCCCTTGGCTGAGTCATTCTTGCCATCCTTCGACTCCGTTGGCCTGCGATAACCTCCAACGACTTCGAAGCTACCTCAATTTGTATTGGCTCTATAGAAGATGTATTAAGTCCATCAATCCCTATTTCCCTTGGTTGAGTCATGTTCGTGTATGGCCATTGATACGCAAAGTCATCCATGGTACCTGAAAAGAGAGAAATATAGGAAGAGAATTAAAAATAAAAATAAAAATGTTTAAATTAAGACTAATTTGATTGAAATTAATATTGGCAAAGAGATATTAAACTAATTCCCCGGCAACGGCGCCAAAAACTTGTTGGGTAAAATCTAATTACGCACAACACGCAAGTATACGTGGTCAACAAGTAATAAAGTGAAAGTAGAGTATCGTTCTCACGAGGAATTGTTTAATAAAAATCACCAAGTACTAACCCGTAACCAACTCAATCTTATTTAAACGAATGAATTTCAAATTATATAAATTAAACTACTATTAAATTCCACTAGTTAAATTAAGATAATGGAGATTTAAGATCACAACTTCACTTATTGCTTCATTTAAGTTAACACACTTCTCATCAATTATTCTCTATCCTGAATTGTTAATCAAGAACACTAAAGCAGATAAAACCACCTCTCGATGCATAATACCCATATTAACGTCAATCCACAATTAAGATAGAAATCCATTAAACACCTTAATCAACTAACCCACTATATCTCTATGTGAATTACAATTGAAGAAGGTTGAAGAATAAGTTCTCTATCAGATTACATATGCGATGTTAAGCATATCTCTACCTTAACAATAATAAAAAAATCGCTATTGACAAAATTCAGCGACACATGCTATCATAATAAGATCTAAATCAATACTTCATCTCTCGAGTTCATATAGATTATCACGGTAATTGATGGCCAATCAATTAAACAATTAAGTCAAAATCACAATAGACAATCCTCACGATAGAACATAATAATTCATAGCGAAGCATATTAAAATAAACTACACAATAAGATCCATTGTAATCTCAAACAAAGAATTAGTTAGTTCATTGAATTAAAACTAAGAATCCACAATTGAAATAACATTAAAAGATAAAAATAAGAGTAGAGTAAAGAATAAATCATTTGTCGAGCAAATCTCCATCTTCCTCAAGCTCACGCTCTTGATCTTCAATGGTCTTCAAGTTGCTTTGATCTCCAAATCTAATTAGAACTAGTGTTTTGATCTAATTTACTCTAATCTAATCTAATTGAATCCTCTATCTAGTCTCTCTCTCCTCTAATCCTTGTGATTCTTCTCCTTTTATAAGTCTCTTTATATGTCTTTAAGTCCTCTTGGAAGTTCTCTCGGAAGTCCTTGTGTTAATCGGATCGAAACAATACTTTCTGGACTATAATTGGACCAAAATTCGCACTTTTTCGGCGCATTTTTGGGCTACCCCCCCCGAGGGGGTTTATGCTGATTTTGGGCCCTGCCCTTGCGGGCTAGGGTTCTGACTTGTGACCATGTATGCCCACCGGCGGCGGCGGTTTTGTGAAGGAAATTTTTTTGCTCTGACGTCCTTTGGGAAAACGGCCATAACTTTTGATCCGGGAAGAGTTACGAGGCCTGCCACTTATCAAATCGAAGATATCGACGAGATCTACAACTTTCAGTCTCTATGATTTCAGAAATAACGGATGGATGAAGGTCGAAATTGGGCTGGAAGTGACTACTATGCAAATGACCACCCAAAATAGTGACGTTCGGCGTCCGTTGGTACAAATGTCATAACTCTTGCATCCGAACTCCGATTTTGAATGATTCAAGATGTTCGGAAAGCTAAGAAGAAGCTCTACAATGTAATCCAAGTTCCAAACCAAGAACATGAAATATGAACATGAAAGCCCCAAACGATGTCCGGATTGCTTTTTTTTGTTTTTTCATACCAATTCTTTTGCGATTTCAACTCCCAAGCATATAATCTACAAAAGCGAACACAAAATGCATGAAAAGTAACTAAGAAACATGAGATTAAGCAAATAATTCAAGTAATGAGATACGGATAAGTAGGTATAAAACCTACTTATCAAATACCCCAAACTTAAACCTTTGCTTGTCCTCAAGCAAAAACATAAAACTATAATGCAATGCAATGCAACTAATCTACATGCCTACGAATCCAGCAGTAATGATAGAAACAATTCTATTTAACCGGCCTTAGAGAAATCAAGTAAACACGATAATACATCATATCAAAACAAATCAATAATTTCTCAATCAATCATCAAATCTTAGACTGTTATCACAAATATAGTGCGTGTGTGCTCCACAACAATGTTAACTGATATAAAATCAAATTGAACACATAACAAGTCTCTCTGAAGGCATCATACAGTGTAAACTCAAGAAATCCAAAAACAAGCTAGATCCAACTAAAATCAAACAATTACCAATATCGAGGGTCAACATTGGATACTTATGCTTTATTTTTCATCTCTACGGGCTTTTTGCTCTTATTTTATTTTTTATTTTTTCATTTTTTTTCTTTCGAATGATGGATAGTGAGTGTGTTTTACGCTCTATCTCACGTCTGTGTTTATGGGGAGTGCATTTCACGCTTCTTCTCGACCCACCACATGACTCAATTTATTAAACTCAATATCTTTTTTTTAGCTTATATACCCCAAATATTCCCCCAAACTTAGGTTCTTGTGTAACTTTAGCCATCACTACTTGTTTGTGTCATTCTTTCATTCAAACTAGCATTATCCTTTATAATCCCATTATGTATCAATTTACTCAATCAATCAACAAGTTGTTTTTACTGCGCTATCCTTATTATACCAGTTTCAAACAGAAAAAGACTCAATTCATAACAAGAAACCACATCAAAGCTCTAATGGTCAGTACTATACTTGTCTACCCAATTCCAATCTCATCATTGGCCAAAACAAACTGTAAACTATCTAACAATTGGATTCATGCAAGATGAACATAGTAACTAACTAATTATTTTTGAATTTTTGATTTTTTTTTATAGTTATAAATACAAACTATTATGCAACTACTCTACTATGCAAACTATTATGCAATTACACTACATGAATGCAAACATAAATAAACCTAAATTATTTAACTCCCCCAAACTTAACAATTACAATGTCCTCATTGTAAAATAAAGCATGAAGTGGACGAGGACTTCCCTGTAATCATTTAAGCTTGTGGTGATGGTGGCGTTGGCGGCGACGATCATTTTCCTATCCATTGAACCTCCAATACCTGCAATGAAGAGAGACAACATGGATTAGAATAACACTTGGATTCCTATCTACTAAATAAACTAGGAAAGCATATAAATAAATAAAAAAATTCCTGGGTTGCCTCCCAGTTAGCGCTTGAATTATAGTCTTTCAGCCTGACTTTGTCTGGTCAACGCTATCCAATTCCTCTTCGGTAATTGAGGAACCCTCCATCCATCAGAAATAATGTAGCTTTTGGTAGGTTCCCATTTGTGATAGCCATTGCATTAAAGTCACCTAGCATGCTCTGATTTAGTATGCTCTCAATCAAGAACGTCCCACAGCTAGGTGTTTTCTCCATTGTGTATGTGATCACTTTGGGGCATGGAAGCTTATCACACACAATTGGCTCTTCGTCTATCTTCTCTTTCTCATCCCACCATGGATTCAAAATTGTACTCGCTCTTATGTCATCAAGAGCTTCACATGACGTAAACAAGACTACTGAACTAAGTGGGCATGATTTTGCAAATCGGGCACTCTTTGATCGTTGGTGGAGACCCATTTAGATCTTCGTTGACCTCTATTTCATTATCCCCAATTGTCTCCACAATTTCGATATCTTGTGGCTCATCCAGTTGTAGATTTGGCTCGAGCACTTCATCAATCTTGGAATTCTCATCATAACACCAATTGTTTCGAGGAAGGTTTGCTACGGCTTTGGTCGATTGATCTATCTTATTTTGAAGATTTTGAATTGATATCTCTTGATTTATCCTCCTCTCCTCATTTGATGCTATGAACTAGGACAATAATTCCTCCAACTTTGACTTTTATTCTTTTAATGGAGGTTGATATGAGAAATCTGGCGTGTATGTTGGATTTGGAATAGTAGTATTGGTCTTGATAATTGTAGCTCCATGAAGAATCGGGTGATACCCCCATACTTGATCATAATTATCATATACATCTTGATTGAGGTAGTTACCACCATATTGCATTGGGCCCAAGATTGATGGTGCATTGATTACTCGGGTGATTGCCAACCTGATAATAGTCACAAATAAGCGCAATCCTTCGACTCATTTAAGTGCGCAAAATGTCCGACTTCCTCGAAAGTTCTTTATCTGTGTTGACATTGCGAAAAGTGTCGCGAGTCATTAATCTCCGCTCCTCGGGCCGAGTCATTTTGCCATCCTTCGACTCCGTTGGCTGCGATAACCTCCAACGACTTAAGTTACCTCAATTTGTATTGGCTCTATAGAAGATGTATTAAGTCCATCAAGTCTATTTCCCTTGGTTGAGTCATGTATGGTGTATGGCCATTGATACGCAAAGTCATCCATGGTACACGAAAAAAAGAGAGAAATATAGGAAGAGAATTAAAAATAAAAAGAAAAAATGTTTAAATTAAGACTAATTTGATTGAAATTAATATTGGCAAAAGAGATATTAAACTAATTCCCCGAATTATGGCGCCAAAAAACTTGTTGGGTAAAATCTAATTACGCACACAACACGCAGTATATACGTGGTCAACAAGTAATAAAAGTGAAAGTAGAGTATCGTTCCCACGAGGAATTGTTTAATAAAAATCACCAAGTACTAACCCGTAACCAACTCAATCTTATTTAAACGAATGAATTTCAAATTATATAAATTAAACTACTATTAAATTCCACTAGTTAAATTAAGATAACGGAGATTTAAGATCACAACTTCACTTATTGCTTCATTTAAGTTAACACACTTCTCATCAATTATTCTCTATCCTGAATTGTTAATCAAGAACACTAAAGCAGATAAAACCACCTCTCGATGCATAATACCCATATTAACGTCAATCCACAATTAAGATAGAAATCCGTTAAACACCTTAATCAACTAACCCACTATATCTCTATGTGAATTACAATTGAAGAAGGTTTAAGAATAAGTTCTCTATCAGATTACATGCGATGTTAAGCATATCTCTACCTTAACAATAATCAAAAATCTGCTATTGACAAAATTCATGACATATGCTATCATAATAAGATCAAAATCAATACTTCATCTCTCGAGTTCATATAGATTATCACGGCAATTAATGGCCAATCAATTAAACAATTAAGTCCAAATCACAATAGACAATCCTCACAATAGAACATAATAATTGATAGCAAAGCATATTAAAATAAACTACACAATAAGATCCATTGTAATCTCAAACAAAGAATTAGTTCATTGAATTAAAACTAAGAATCCACACTTGAAATAACATTAAAAGATAAAAATAAGAGTAGAGTAAAGAATAAATCTGTTGTCAGCAAATCTCCATCTTCCTCAAGCTTCTACTCTTGATCTTCAATGGTCTTCAAGTTGCTTCAATCTCCAAAACTATTTAGAACTAGTGTTTTGATCTAATTTACTCTAATCTAATCTAATTGAATCCTCTATCTAGTCTCTCCTCTCTCTAATCCTTGTGATTCTCCTCCTTATATAAGTCTCTTCATATGTCTTTAAGTCCTCTTGGAAGTTCTCTTGGAAGTCTTTGTGTCAATCGGATCGAAATAATCCTTTCCGGATTCAAATTGGTCTAAAATTCGCACTTTTCGCATGCATTTTCGGGATACCCCTTACCCGTGGTCTATGCTTGTTTGGACTTGTGGCTGGCTATGCCCTGACTTGTACCATGTACGTTTTTTGTGGCGGTTTTGTGATGAAAATTTTTCGCTCGACGTCCCTTGGGAAAAATGGCCATAACTTTTGATCCGGGAAGAGTTACGAGGCCTACCACCTATCAAATCGAAGATATCGATGAGATCTACAACTTTCATTCTTTACGACTTTAGAAATAACGAACGGATGAAGGTCGAAATTGGGCTGGAAGTGACTGGCCATTGTGCAAATGGCCATCAAAACATTTTGACGATTCAAGACGTCAGAAAGTTGGTAGCTCTAAAATAATCATAACTCTTGCATCCGAACTCCGATTTTATTGGAATGATTCAAGATAATTCGAACACAAAATGCATGAAAGCTAAGAAGAAGCTCTATAAATGTAATCCAAGTTCCAAAAGAAGAAGCCAAGAACATAAGAAATGAACATGAAAGCCCACTTGGAAACGATGGTAACCGGAGTTTGACTTTTTAAGGGTGTGTGTTTGATGGGGAAGAGAGTATTCTATAATTTTACATCACCCCAAATTGCATTTAAAGAAGAATGTATTTCAACTCCTAAGGAGCATATAATCTACAAAATGAACACAAAATGCATGAAAAGTAACTAAGAAACATGAGATTAAACAAATAATTCAAGTAACCCAGACAAATGAAATGTCTGACGACTATGCAGGCCAAGAAATTGTTAAGTCAAGGTTGTGTGGGCTATTTAACTTACATAGTCGATACTCAAAAGAAGGGTGTAAAACTAGAAGAAATACCAATAGTGAGGGAATTCGAAGACGTATTTTCAGAGGATTTGCTAGGACTTCCACCTGACAGAGAAATTGAGTTCGTGATCGACTTAGCACCGGGAACAGGACCGATATTGAAGGCCCCATGCATGAACGGCTCCTAGAGAAATGAAAGAAATGATGGTACAAATTACGATTGCAAGAGTTCTTTGGACAAGAAATATATTCAACCAAGCGTATTGCCGTGGGGAGCGCCAGTTTTATTCGTTAAGAAGAAGGATGGATCAATACGTCTTTGCATCGATTATAGAGAGTTAAACAAAGTAACTATTAAGAATAGGTATCCGTTGCCTAGAATAGATGACTTGTTTGATCAGCTGAAGGGTGCTAAATATTTCTCGAAAATAGATTTGAGAAGTGGGTATCACCAATTGAAGGTAAGAAAGGAGGATATACCTAGAACGACATTGGAACTCGATCACGGACATTACGAAGTTTCGGTGATGTCTTTTGGTTTAACAAATGCCCTCGCTTTGCGTTCATGGATTTGATGAATGTGGTATTTAAACCATTCTTAGACAAGTTTGTAGTGGTATTTATCGACGACATTCTAGTGTATTCCAAGACTCAAGAAGAACACGTGGAACACTTACGTTTGACATTGGAAACACTAAGAAAGGAAAAGTTGTATGCAAAATTTCTAAGTGCGAATTTTGGCTCGAATGCAGTGTGTACAATTTTTTGGGGCATGTAATCGATGAGAGATGGGATTTCGGTGGATCCGTCAAAAGTGGAAGTCGTGATCAATTGGGAAACAACCAAGAACACCATCGTAAGTGAGGAGTTTCTTGGGACTGGTTGGTTATTATAGAAGATTTATTCAAGATTTTGCTAAGATAGCCACTTCGCTAACAAATTTGACAAGGAAAGCTGTAAAATTCGTTTGGACGGAGAAGTGTGAAGAGAGTTTCCAAGATTTGAAGAGGAAATTAAGTGTGGCACCTGTGTTGACATTACCAGATAATACAGGAAATTTTGTTGTGTATAGTGATGCCTCACACAAAGGGTTAGGTTGTGTTCTTATGCAGAACGGCAATGTTATTCCGTATGCATCAAGACAACTGAAGGATTACGAGAAAGGATATCCGACTCATGATTTGGAATTGGTTGCGTTGTATTTGCTCAAGATATGGAGACACTATCTTTATGGAGAGAAATGTGAGATCTACTGCACCACAAAAGTCCAAGTATATTTTCACTCGAAGGATTTGAACACGCGGCCAAAGAAGGTGGATGGAATTGGTAAAAGATTATGATTGTGAAATCTTTTATCATCCAGGCAAAGCGAATGTAGTTGCAGATGCTTTAAGCAGGAAAGGTCGGGAAAAGTTGATGTTGATAACAACTTAGGAGGAGCTCATCTCAGCAATGACAAAACTGGAGTTGGAAATCAAATTTCCAAAAGAATATGACAAACAACTATTCCAGATAGAAGCTGGTCCAACTTTAGTGGACAAAGTGAAGAATGCTCAACTACAAAATGAGGAGTGTGAGAAAATCAAAGAGAATCTGATTGAGAGTAGTGATGTAAAGTACAAGATCGATACCGAAGGACTACTATGGTTTGAGGGAAGAATCTGGGTTCCAAAGAACACAGAGTCGAAAGAAGAAATTTTGACCGAAGCTCATAGCTCAAAATATTCAATTCATCCAGGAAGCACGAAAATGTATCAAGATTTGCACCGACATTTTTGGTGGCCGAATATGAAAAGAGACGTTGCAGAATGCGTAGCAAAATGCTTGACATGTCAAAGAGTAAAAGCTGAACATCAAAGACCCAGCGGGTTACTTCAACCGCTTGAAATATCAGAATGGAAGTGGGAACACATCATGATGGATTTTGTGGTGGGTCTTCTAACTACTCAGAGAGGATGCAATGCAACTTGGGTGATAGTGGACAGACTGACGAAGTCAGCGCACTTTTTACCAATAAAGATTAGATTCAATCTTGATCAGTTGGCAAGATTGTACATTAAAGAGATCGTTTCGAGGCACGAAGTGCCAGTATCAATTGTGTCCGATAGAGATCCGCGATTCACATCAAATTTCTGGAAGAGACTACAAGAATGCATGGGGACACAGTTGCGAATGAGTACGACTTATCATTCACAAACAAATGGCCAAAGCGAACGAACAATTCAGACATTGGAAGATATACTGAGAGCATGTGTCATGGACTTTAAAGGAAGCTGGGAAGAACAATTACCATTGGTGGAATTTGCTTACAACAACAGTTATCATGAGAGCATCGGCATGCCGCCTTAAGAAGCGTTGTACAGCAGAAAGTGTAGAACTCCACTGTGATAGGATGAAGTCAGTGAATGCCAACTGTTAGGACCAGAACTGGTACAACAAACTGCTGACATTGTCAAACTCATCAGGACAAGATTAGTAGCAGCCCAAGACAGACAGAAAAAGTATGCTAATCAACACAGACAAGATCGTGCATTCGACATAGGAACTTTTGTATTTTTAAAAGTTTCTCCCTGGAAGGGGAAAATTCGTTTCGGTAAGAAGGAAAAGCTAAGCCCGAGGTTTATTGGACCCTTTGAAGTGCTGCGAAGAGTGGGAGAAGTGTCTTACGAGGTAGCTCTACCTCCAGAGTTAGAAAACATTCATAATGTTTTTCACATTTTGGTGTTACAACCATATAAACCCGACTACAAACATGTGATCGAGTATGAACCGTTACAGTTCGAGAAAGATTTGTGTTATGAAGAGATTCCTATCCAAATAGTCGACAGGAAAGAACAAGTGCTCAGGAATAAAGTGATACCTTCTGTGAAGGTGATATGGAGGAACCACAACGCTAAAGAAGCTACGTGGGAACTCGAAGAGAAAATATTGAAAGAGTACCCTGAGTTATTTGTTTAATCTGTGTCTTCGATTCTGGGGACAGAATCTTTGTAAGTAAGGAAGAATGTAACGAATGATTTGTTTGAGTTGTGATTCTGCGGACAGAATCCTTGTAAGGAGGGAATGATGTAACATTCCAGAATTTTAAAGTGTAATATTAAATATTTATTGAATTATATAAGTATTTAATGGCAATTGAAGTTGATGTGATTTAGTCAATTATTTGTTGAATAAATAATTAAGGAGCTAAAAAAATTAATTGTTATGAGGTTATATACTAATTTAATTTAATAATTAAGTTAGAGAGCTAATAATGATTAAATGAATTATAGTATTTTAATTGGAATTTGTTATTAAAATAAAGTGTTAGTTGATTAAATAAAATTATAATTATAAAGAAATTATAGTTTTGTGATAATGATTTATGTGTTAAAGTAATTTAATAGATTAATATTTTAATTAATTATTTAATTAAATAGAAGTGTGACAAATAACCTTGCTATAAAGGAGTTATTAAAATAAATTAAAGGACTTTAATTTAGTTTTGGCCAAACAAGTCTTAATGCATATTAAGTCTTTAATCTAATAGTGTTTTATCAAACAAGGTATAAGGATTAATCCAATTATTTTAGTTAGATTTGCCAAACAAGGCATAAGGATTAATGGGTTATTTTATTAAGATTAGCTAAACAAGCCTTATGGCTTTTAAATTTCAAAACTTACATAACTGATATTTAGAGTTATATTATATAATTAATATATATTATTACTATATACGTTATATTTTATAGTACGTATGTTAGAGAGAAGAAAGAACTCAGTTGAAGAGAAAAGAGAAGAAGAAGAAGAAGAAAACTAGAGAGAATTTGAGAGAAATCCTAACAGGTTTGAGAAAGGAATTGGAGAAAAGAAGTTGATAATCAATAGTAGCCATCACCTTCTTAATCAAAGGTAGGAGCTTAACCTTTTTCTTTAAAAGTTTAGTTTTCCTCTTCCCAAAAAGTTCTCTGTGAAATTTTTATAAATGATAAATTATTGTTATGTATATAGTTTTGTATGATTATTGATTATAAGGTTATTTCATGAGTTTATATACGATTATAGAGAAATTAATTCATGTATGTATGTGTTTTATGAAGAAAATATATTACAGAGTGTTCATATGAAAAATATATGAGTATGGCTTAGTTTAAAATGAAATTAAGGTTTAATTAGTTGTTAAATTGATAAATTGATTATGGAAATTGATAGAGTATGTATAATCATAACTATGGTGTTTTGAATTTACTGTTTTGGTTGAAAAACAAAATCACAATGTTGATTTTTATAGAAAACATCAAAAATGGAGTTTTTTCCAAAATCATTGAAATTGGGTGTTGTAAATTTGATGTTTATGTTGTTTTATGAGTAGAAACATGTTAGAAGTCTTCACAATATGTTTATATGAAGTCTATATATGTATTACATGTTAATCAGTCTATTAGATTCGAGCTTTTAGGCCAATTTGGCTTTTGTTCATGATGTTGCCGAGCTTGGTCGCCGAGTTCTAGAGTTCTGAACAACGCGGCCCAAAGAAGACCAAAATACAAATCTCACCGCAGTCACGCAAATCAATGGCTCGTGACTCATGTCATAGTCATTAACTGGCAAGCACAAGTGCTTGCAAAGTTAAAGTTAGCGAATGTTAGAAAAATTTTGTTTAAGTACACAAATTTTGAAAATAAAGATTATGTGTTAATATTATGAATGCAAAATGATGATTTCAGTAGTATTAAACTATGAATGAGCATGTTATCAAGTGTTAACTAGCATTAACATAGTTTGATTATGTGAATGGTTGATTTGACCTACATGATGTATATATTTGTTTATATAGATATAAAATGTTGGTAATGACTAATTATGTCATGATGACATATGTATAGGGTATTGATTCAAGTTGTAAGGTTTAGCTTGTGCTAAAGGCAAGTTTTCTAACTCTAAAACTTGATTGTACAAGTTTAATTTAGTTGAGCACATTATTGCTTTTAATTCCATTTCAATTATACAAGTTGCTAACTCTACACTTTCATGGAGTTAGATTGTTTATTATTGATAAAGCTCTCGTATCTATTGGTTCATGAGGATACAAGTATTCTACATCTTACATCTTATTATTAAATAAGTTTCTTTAATATATATCTCATTAGTTAGCATCCGAGTCACTGTATTCTAGTGATGAGCAACTTTGTCGTTCAATTTACTATTCATGATGCATGTTTAGTACCCAATCCTCAATAACCTTGAATGTTATGATTATTCCATGCTTATGCTATTAGATTATCCCTAAAGCATGATGTTAATTTACAAATATCAATTCAGTTATGATTATTCCATAGCATACAGTTATTTCTTTTGTAATCAACTAATCCTTAGTTGACATCAATCAATTCTAAATTACCTCGTAATGTATTCAAACCAAACTTACTTTGGTGTGGACTTATATTCTAAATCTTTGAGATGAACAACTCTTTTAATAGAGGTTTACGCTTAGCGTTGAAATGGTTGTGCACAATACATTGTCGAAGGGTTGATCCCCAAGACGTGGAGTCCTTATAGTCTTATGATTTGTTAAAGTTAAAGTTAAAAGATTACTTATAAGCTGTGGACATGATTCGTGGTCATTAGACCCTCAAATTGAATGTTATAATTTTCGGAAAGTTAAAAGAATATATTGTTTTAGTTCTATTGAGCCTAATATTGGCAATTGATGTAAAAGTTTAATGATTTATTTATTGTTATTTCAAGTGGGCCTTGTTTGCTCACTTTTGCCTGTAAAATTTCTTACAGCTAAAGTTGAAACGAGTGACGTACCTACCACCAGTAAGGGAAAAGGAAAGATGAATAAATACTGAAGACTTGTAATAGTTTTGATAGTTTATTTTCAGACTTTGGTTTAAAGATTGTAATGAAGTTTATTTAATTTTTCCGCATTTGAATGTTTGTAATTAAAAGTTAGATAACCTGGGAGATTTTTATTTGAGTTTAATCATGTATGGGAAGGTTTTTATTATTCAATTTTATTATAATTAGGTAGTTAGAAATGAATGTTTTGATTAAGTGAACACCAAATCTTGAGGAAATGAAGTACCAGGATTTGGGGGTGTCACAGTATTTTCCATTATCAGATCAATAATTCATATTATTTGAATAATATTATTAGATAGCATTATTGGCAATGTCTATAAAGTTCTGTCAAGGAGAGGTTTGGTCACCTAATTGCGCGCCAGTAAGGAGAAATCCTTATTGGAAATCCCCCTCTTTCCTGGGAACGGCCTGGTTGTCATAAATGTGATTCTCTAATATTATTTGTGAATAATTAATTTTTGATTCATATGATAAGGAAATATTTATTTTATGTGGATATAAATGTTTGATATATTTTTTGTGGTTAAGAATAAAGGAGTTAATGTTGAGGTGTTTTATCAGTATTTTTGTGAGAATGGAGGTATTAAAAATTAAACCAGTGTTTTTGAGATATATTGCATGGGTTATAATTTTTAATTCGACCGTTGGATCGTTGTGATTTTTGGATATGTTATACATATATAAGTTGAGTATATGTCACAAATTTTGAACCGTTAAAAATGAACGTATGATTTGTTATGAATTTTAAGAGGTGATTGATTCGAAAATTAGGTTTATAAATGATTTTGGTGGAAAATTCTAGAATTGAATGGGGCCCACTTGTGGTTGGTGAAGAAATGTGCTGAATTTTATTTCAAATGTGGTGGGTGGCAATAGTAGCGAGTAAAGCCATCGAGTTCACAGTCAAGTCTGCTCCCAAATGCTAACATTTTCCTATAAATAGAGGGCTAAGTTAGAATTGAAAATCACACCAGAAATATAAGCTTTCTCTCTATATATTATCAAGCATATTCTTGTGAGTATTTTGATACTTTGAGTGTTGCTATACGGTGCAAGTTCCTTCAGCACTATATCCAGTATTCCAGTCAGAAGTACTGTCTTTTTGAGGTAAGGGATGTTATTTTCTTCCTAATGATATTATTCTTTCAATATCATTATACCGAAATATTGGTATGAATTTTATTGTGGAATTTCTACCTTTTTGTGTCTAGGTTACTATTCACGATATACGGACTATTATTCGAATATCGATTTACACTATTCAAGAAAAATGAAATTTTCTTCTTTTGTCCAAGATGTCTATTATGGTTATTATCTTTGATTGTATCCATGTTTTGATCTTTTATTTTGAATTTTGCTTCAAATTGGTTATTATGGAGTATTATTGATCTTGGATAAAGCGTAATGTCTTAATCTCTAATATTTGTTATTTTGTTTCACTAGATTCATTTTCTTTAATATATTTTTCATCATTCTCAGTCCTAAATGATGATATTACTGAATATCTTTGGCCTGTAGTGCAAAGATGAATGATTAACTGATGAATATCTTTGGCCTGTAGTACAAAGATGAATGATTACCTAATGAATATCTTTGGCTCGTAGTGCAAAGATGAACAGGTGTTGAGATGAACATGACCAACTGGTGATACAAATGAATATCTTTGGCCTATAGTGGAAAGATGAATATTTGATTAAAGATGTATATTGATTGTTGTTACAGGGATAAAATATTGATGATGGACTTTTAAATTGGATTGCTATTTCCGCTGCAGTTGTTGATCTAAAAGTTGTTGTCTATTATATTTTATCAGATTTTTCCCTGTTGAAGACTAATGATAATTTGTTGTATATTATCTTAGTCATAATATTCTTTATTGGGCTAGTTGAGCTCACCCTTTTCCTTTTTGTTCCATTGTTCTTCTCAGGAGGAGAGAATTTAGCAGGAACTAGCCGGGGTATGTAGTGATGATTCAAGATAGTTGTTTTAGTAGTCCTCACTATTTTGTAAAATAGTGTATCAATAATTGTAATGAGGACTTATTTGAGTGTGGATATTATCAGAAGACAATATCTCGTATTTAAACTCACGATATGTGTTGTCTTATTTTGCACGATAATTGTATTATTGAAGTTGTAGTTTACTTTTTTTGTACCATGTATTTGGCGACTCGAGAATGGGTGTTGTATACCTATTTTGGGGTAAATCTGGTTGGTATCAAAGCTTAGGGATATGATCCCTGGCTGAGATGTGAGACAAGAACTAGAAGGGGAGAGATGGGGAATTCCTTCGCTAGTATGACCTGACTAAGTTTATTTGGTATTTATTTGGTTGGTCAGAGTATAGGGATAACATGTTAATTTGTTTAATTAAACCCTTATTTCATGGCAGTATTTAAGAATGGTAGTGGGAAATATTAACGATGGAGTGAATGAGACAGTGGAGACACCTTTAATCACCACCCAGGGGAACGTGCAACAGGAAGGCAATATTCATCATGTAAACAACACTACCGAGCAAACGATGAATGATGGGATGTTTAGAAGTTTTTTTACAATTCATGCAAAATTAGACGAGGGAGACTCGTGCACAAAATACGGGTGGAAATGATAGCAACGCGCTGCTTGTTACCGCTAAGCAGTTCAAGGAGCTGGGACCACCGCAGTTTTTGGGAAAGCCAGAACCACTTACGGCCGAGACGTGGATAAAGCAGATCACCAAGATATTTAATGTCTTGGGATGTTCCGAGGAGCAAAAGTTCCCTTTGCCACCTTTATGTTGCGAGGAGAGGTAGATTATTGGTGGGAATCGGTAAAGCGTACTCAACCTGCCGCACTGAAGATGTCTTAGGAGAAGTTCCAAGAATTGTTCAACGACAAGTACTTTCCTGAAAGTATTCGTCACATGAAGGAAGTTGAGTTCATCAAGTTGGAGAAAAACAATATGAACGTGTCGCAGTACGAAGCTAAGTTTGCCGAGATGTCCCGATTTGCATCCCATTTGGTTGATAATGAAGAGAGAATGACGCGAATGTTTCTGCGAGGTTTGAAACCCGAAATACGTCAATACCTCATTTTTCACAAACTTTGTTTATATTCAGATGTAGTGAATAGGGCTCAGTTATTGGAGCGCGATAATGAGCCAGCCCAATCGAAGGATAACGGGCAACAACACGATAATAATCGTACCGTTGGCAGCGGTCATCAGAACAATGATAACCATCGTGGAGGAAATTATCATGCCAGAAATGGTAACAACTTCGGTGGTAATCATAGCCAAGATAATAGAAGAAATGATTCAAGTGGAAATTTCAAGAAGAGAAGGTTTAACGATGACGGAAGAAGGATTAAAGAGCAAAGACCAAACACCAAAGAACAAATTCTAAGGGAGGAGAACGATCGCCGGTTAGATGCTTTAGAGATGCGAGAGAAGGGACATATAAGTCTATTCACGACTTTCCAAGATATGTTTTAGTAGTGGAAAAGACGGTCACATAGCTCGATTTTGTCCTGTAGCGAAATCAAGTCCAGTTGGGACGGTGGCACCAAAGGTGGATACGGACAAAACAAAGTCGGTGGTTTCAAGAAGAGCGTTTTTCGTGACTTCTCAAAGAGCGAGTAACCCGAACGAAGTTAGCATGGGTTAGTTATTTATAAATTCTTGCGAAGTCTATACCTTATTAGATACCGGTTCTACCCACTCTTTTATTTCTCCTATTTGTGCTCAACGATTAAACTTGACTCCAGAGAAATTAGACTTTGACTTATCTGTGGAGACTCCGTTAGGAGAAACTGTTATTATATCCACGATTTATAAATCTTGTTTGATCCAAATGGGCACAATCACATTACCTGTTGATCTTATCTCTTTAAAGATACTTGCATTTGACGTAATCTTAGGAATTGATTGGTTAACTACTCATCATTCCAAAATTGAGTGTTTTCGTAAGGTTGTTAGTTTTCATATTCCTAACTAACCTGTTATGCGAATTCAAGCAACCAAACCATTGAAGTCAAACACTTTCATATCAAGCCATAAAGCCATTCATTTATTGAAAAATGGATGTCAAGCTTTCTTTGTCTATTTCATGGATTTAAACAAAAATACGTCAGATTTGAATGATATCTCTGTTGTTAGTGAATTTCCTAACGTATTTCCAGAAGAATTTCTTACCATACCCCCAGAGCATAATATTGAATTTTGTATCGACTTTGAACCTGGTACAAAACCCATTTCTAAAATCTCTTATGGAATGGCTCCTATTAAACTTCAGGAGTTAAAAACCCAACTATAAGAGTTGGTACTCAAGCCTCTATCTGGTAACTTCCTTTGTGGAATGCACCAAAGCTAGACTCTCCGTAGGGGACGCTATATTTGTTTGGTGGTAAAACAATAGGTGTTATTGTGATGTGCTATCCAAGATTGGGATATGAGTCACAGTTGAGAGCAACTTAAGTCAGTAATCGAAATACGTAGCTTTCTAGGCTTAGCTGGTTACTATCGGAGATTCGTGGAAGGATTTTCTCGAATCGCTAATCCATTAACTTAGCTGACTCGGAAAGATACAAAATTCGTATGGAGCGAGGAATGCGAGAAGATTTTCCAAGAGCTCAAGATGTGACTCATTTTAGAACCTGTTCTAACCATACCATCCTGGAAAAGCGAATGTAGTAGCTGACGCGTTGAGTAGAAGATCGTATGCAAGTACGAGTGCGATATTGTCGAACACAAAGACCTATTTTGTATAACTTACAAAGGATGGAGATAGAGTTAAAGGCTCCAAGTACCCACATTATGATGTTAAATATACGAGTAGAATCGACTTTAATTGATAAAGTTAAAATCGCTCAAGCTACACACTGGAGCTGATGAATATAAAGAAGAAGGTGCAAGAATGCGTTATTCTAGAAGTAAGAGTCGATGAAGAGTAGAAAGCTCAAGCCTTCGATTTATTTGAAATCCTCGATCGAGTAGGAGCTGTGGCCTATAGACTTCGCCTTATGCGCTAAGTATATCGGCGTGTTCATAACGTTTTTCACGTATCGATGTTACGTAAATATGTGGACGACCCAAACCACATTATTGCGTTAGAACCAGACGAGATAGCCGAAGATTTAACGTACGAGGAGGTACCTGTTATGATATTGGATAGGAAAGAGCATGTCCTACGAACAAAGGTTATACCACAAGTTAAAGTTTTGTGGAGGAACCATGTTATTGAAGAAATGACTTGGGAGTTGGAATAAAAAATGAAAGTGAGGTACCCTCACCTTTTCGAAACACCAGGTACGTACGTCAATTTCGAGGACAAAATTTCATAAGGAGTGGAGGTTGTAAGACCCCAACTTATTATAAATAAAAATCGAATTTTCTCTATTTATTATTGTGAATAATAAGGTGATAATTTGATATAATACTTTGGTTATGGGTGAAATGTGCAAATTTTGAAAAATAAGCAAGTGGTTATAAAATATTCATTGTGTCGGGGAATATTCGTTTGGTCATGGAATATTCTTTCTGTTGGGGAATATTCGTACGACGGCACAGCCATTTGTGGGCCCCACAACAGATAACTGTCGGATGAAAAAAATGAAAAAGTTTGAGTTTTTACAAATAACGGCGTAATTATTACCGTTAACACTATTGGAATACCTGGTGGTTAAAATACAAGATGTCTGGCGTGGCACTTACAATGACTGCGATATATTGCATAAAGATTGATGAATTATTGATCCTTACGTAAGAAGGCACTAATCAATAATTATTACGATGAATTCTTCGTTCAATATTTTATTTTATTGATTCAATAATTGCTGCGTTGATATTTTATATTATTGTTGTTTCAATAATTGTCATTTGCATGATATTTCCCATTATCGGATCAATAATTCATATTATTTGAATAATATTATTAGATATCATTATTGGCAATGTCTAGAAAGTTCTGTCAAGAAGAGGTTTGGTCACCTAATTGCGCGCCAGTAAGGAGAAATCTTTATTGGAAATCCCCCTCTTTCCTGGGAACAGCCTAGTTGTCATAAATGTGATTCTGTAATATTATTTATGAATAATTAATTATTGATTCATATGATAAGGAAATATTTATTTTATGTGGATATAAATGTTTGATATATTTTTTGTGGTTAAAAATAAAGGAGTTAATGTTGAGGTGTTTTATCAGTATTTTTGTCGGAATGGGGGTATTAAAAATTAAACCAGTGTTTTTGAGATATATTGCATGAGTTATAAATTTTAATCCAACCATTGGATCGTTGTGATTTTTTGATATGTTATACATATATATGTTGAGTATATGTCCACAAATTTTGAACCATTAAAAATGAACGTATGATTTGTTATGAATTTTAAGAGGTGATTGATTCGGAAATTAGGTTTATAAATGATTTTGGTGGAAAATTCTAGAATTGAATGGGGCCCACTTGTGGTTGGTGAAGAAATGTGCTGAATTTTATTTCAAATGTGGTGGGTGGCAATAGTAGCAGGTAAAGCCATCAGGTTGCAGGTCAAGTCTGCTTCGGCGTGCTAACATTTTCCTATAAATAGAGGGCTAAGTTAGAATTGAAAATCACACCAGAAATATAAGCTTTCTCTCTTTAAATTATCAAGCATATTCTTGTGAGTATTTTGATACTTTGAGTGTTGCTATACGGTGCAAGTTCCTTCAGCACTATATCCAGTATTCCAGTCAGAAGTACTGTCTTTTTGAGGTAAGGATGTTATTTTCTTCCTAATGATATTATTCTTTCAATATCATTATACTGAAATATTGGTATGAATTTTATTGTGGAATTTCTACCTTTTTATGTCGAGGTTACTATTCATGTATACGGCACTATTCACGTATACGACACTATTCACGAATACGGCACCATTCACCAAAAAATGAAATTTTCTTCTTTTTGTCCAAGATGTCTATTATGGTTACTATCTTTGATTGTATCCATGTTTTGATCTTTATTCTTGAATTTTGCTTCGAAATTGCTTATTATGGAGTATTATTGATCTTGGATAAACTGTAATACGAATCTCTAATATTTGTTATTTTGTTTCACTGGATTCATTTTCTTTAATATATTTTTCATCATCCTCAATCCTAAATGATGATATTACTGAATATCTTTGGCTTGTAGTGCAAAGATGAATGATTACCTAATGAATATCTTTGGCCTGTAGTGCAAAGATGAGCAGTGTTGAATGAACATGATTATTTGGTGATCAAATGAATATCTTTGGCCTATAGTGCAAATATGAATATTTGATTAAAGATGTATATTGATTGTTGTTACAGGGATAAAATATTGATGATGGACTTTTAAATCTTAGAAGATAGTAGAACTCATTCTCTACTTGACTCTTCTAATGGATTGTTGTTTCCGCTGCAGTTGTTGATCTAAAACTTGTTGTCTATTATATTTTATCAGATTTTTCCCTGTTGAAGACTAATGATAATTTGTTGTAGATTATCTTAGTCATAATATTCTTTACTGGGCTAGTTGAGCTCACCCTTTTCCTTTTTGTTCTATTGTTCTTCTCAGGAGGAGAGAATTTAGCAGGAACTAGCCCAGGTATTGAGTGATGATTCAAGATAGTTGTTTTAGTAGTCCTCACTATTTTGTAAAATAGTGTATCAATAATTATAATGAGGACTTATTTGAGTGTGGATATTGTCTAGAAGACAATATTTGTATTTAAACTCACAGTATGTGTTGTCGTATTTTGCACGACAATTATATTATTGAAGTTGTAGTTTGCTTTCTGTACCATGTATTTGGCGACTCAGAATGGGTGTTGTATACCTATTTTGGGGGTGTCACAAAGGTCCTCATTGTCATCTTTGAGGTGTGTTTGTCCTCCCGGTGTTATCTCCGGGTTGGTACAGAGTATCTCATTGTGATCGCCGAGATTGAAGCTGGTCGCATTTAAAACAAGCATTTCTGGGGTTATCGTCGAAACTGCTTTCCTTGGGGTTATCACCAAGGTTGGTGGCTATTCCCATGGTTTGGACTGAGACTGGATACCTCGGGGTTATCTTTGAGATTAATCGGCCTTCTCCGGTGTGTGTTCCGGTATTGAATTTGCACGCCTCGGGGTTACATCCGATGTTGGAATTGTTACTCCCAGTGTGTGTTCCGAGGATGATGCTGAACTTCCGGTAGTATCCGAAATGGATATGGATTGTCTTTCAGGGTTACCTCTCGAAAGACGAATCTGTCCTCCTGCAATGTCAATGACAGGTGTACAGAAAATTTCGAGTGTCTACAGATGCCCCTCTTTATCATACTTATGCATGGCGATGCATGAGTAGGATAAAGAATCCCAAACACTTGAAATGCAACAAGACAAACATGGTACTATATGTAGCAAAATGATGCAAATGTATGATGCATGTGTACGGGGTTGTAGCCCAACATGCTGGGGATGATTGCTGGCTCCCTGTTGCTTCAACTGGGGATTGGCAATGATGACCAAATTTGAATGTGTAATCCGCATCTGTTAGGAAGTTGATGTTGGGGTTATCACCAAATTCTTGTATCTTTGATAATGACTTGATCCTGAAAATGTACCTCTTCTGTGTAAGAGATCTATGGGGATAAAGCTTGGTCTGTTTGAGGATGTGTATACATATTCCATCATCAATGCTCCTCGATAACATTGACCTTTCCTGGTTAGTATCGCCAATATATGTCAAAATTTTATTGGATTTACTACCAACAACAAATGCTGTCAGGGATGCCTGACCTTCGTTGACGTGTACTTCACCGACATGTGAATCAACGGTTGAAAAACCCTGTGGGTTATACTGTCAAGGCTGCTTGACCTTCGCTGATGTGTGAATCAACGACTGATACTCGGTGGGTAGATTGTCAAGGTTGTTTCACCTTCGCTGATGTGTGAATCAACGGGACATTGCGTTGTGACCCCCGCCGGGGATCCGCTGGGGAATGTGAGTAATCAAGCATGAAATCCTCGAATAGCTCTAGAGCTCTGATAGGTTTAATCGCCATCGGCTGAGATAACGTTAAGGCTGCTTGACCTTTGTTGATATGTGTGTCAACGGCTTGAATTCACGTTGTAATCCCCTATTGGGGCTTCACGTTGTAACCCCCGTCGGGGATCCATGTTGTAACCCCCGTCGGGGATCACATTGATCTTTAAGGGTAATGACCCGGAGTTGGCGGCATTGGACCTGTGCAAAAGGTATTGCCGGATGTGATTTGTGATCAATGGGATCATTGATAGGGTATACCTTGTGTTCGGGTGACTACTAATGAGCGATGTACAGACTCAAAGTTTCATCTGAGAAGACCAAGATTGTATGCTATTTTGCTCAATCGCGTAACATTTTTATTCTCGATTTGACCTTTCTAGTCCGCAAGAACTCCTTTGCAACTCGAACTGGACCGAGTCGGAGGGGTGGAGCCCACATAGAGGTGCCGCAAGTACACCTGCTACAGCCACAGATGAGCCTGCGGCCGGCCGTGGATGATATAATCCATCAGGTTGGTCTAACAAGTCATTTTCAACTTGTTGCGCAAAGTGAAATCTGTGAGCCTCCTTCAAATCTGCTGAGTTCGGGCTATTTTTTTCAAATTATGTCACCGTACAAGTTTTCTACACTATCCTGGTAACGTATGCATGTATTTTTTCTAGTTTTTATTCGTTGGATTTTGAGTTATCGCATGAAATGCATCTAAACACATAGTAGTGATTATGTATGCATAAATGACTTGATAAAAAATATTCAACATAGTAAATGTTAGTATTAAACCATGCTGAACATAATGATGTGAAAAAATTTGACTTTTGAGACAGTTAAATTGGCACATTTTTCTGTTATTTTTGTCCTATTTGAGGTCCAATGAGCAAAAGGTAGAAAGGCAAAGTACTCCTGATATTGAGGTTATCCTTATGCATGTATGATTTTGATTTTTAATGCATATATTATGTATATGACTTTGGCGCAGGTGTGCTACTGAATGGCCACCTAGACATGCCTATGTGCATGTGGATAGTGTTAGGTTTGTAATATTCAAGAACGCAATCAAATTGCAAAAATAAGCGGAAACGTGGAAAATCAGAGTTTAAAATTTTTACAAACCATATACCCGGATCACCCTTTATGCATAATCATTAATTAAACGAAAAATGGAAAAACAAGAATCATACCCTTGAAGATCCGAGCTTCCTCAGGTACAAGTTCACCTCCAATTCTTTTCGCGTTCAACTTGAATTCACCGGGTTTGGTTCCTTCCTTTGATCAACGTTAGCCACCCAAGTGTTTGGCCTCTAGAGGTGATCCACCAAGGAAGAAGAAGGATTCAAGAAGATGGGTGGTTGGCTAAACCCTAGTTTTTCTATCTCTATAGAAAAGGAGCGTACTCTCCAACCATTGGAATTATATCGTAGTCTTAATATCTGATATAAGACTCCTCTTATAAAGATATCAAGTAACCCTATTAAAATAAGGTATTATTTAATTAAACTCTTTTAATTAAATGGGCTCCCTAATCTTATTAGGGATAATTAATTAATCTCATTTAATTAATTTTCCCTCCTAATCTTATTAGGAATAAATGAAAGTACTTATATTAAATTAATTCCTAAACTCTTTCGGAAATTAAAATAATAATAATAATTGTAATAATATTAATAAGACTCCTCTTATTAATTTATATTTAATATTTCTAAAATATTAAATAATAAATATTAAGCTATTTAATTTATTCTATCACCATAGATTAAATTAAATATACATATTTATATTATTACGATTATGCCATTAACTTCTTAAATAATTATTCTTCCTTTTATGGTGTGACCCTTTAGGTTCTCCATATTAAGCAGGTTGTGAATAAATCAATTAGAATAATTCTAATCTTATTTAAATAAATAAATTAAACAATTAATTTATTTAAATAAATAATATTTATTCAGAAGACCTAAAATTTTTTAAATAAAAGGAATTTCCTTTATTTATTATTTTGAAATAGTAAGGGTTGATTTGATTAATGTGGATAGTTAAGGGTTAAATATGCAAATATTTCAAAATAAGCAAGTGGTTATAAAATATTCATTTTTTATGGAATATTCGTTTGGTCGTGGAATATTAAATGCGTCGGGAATATTAAATTTACACGAATAAATGACCATGTAATGGGCCCCATAACTTAAAGCGATTGGATGAAGAAAGCGACAAAGTTTGGGTGGTTATAAATAACGGCGTAGTTAAGTAATTAAGACTGTTGGAATATTCGGTGGTTAAAATACGATGAATACGCGTTGGTCAGACATAAGATAGACACCGGTATTGCATGATGATTGTTGAATTATTGATCCTTACGTAAGAAGGCACTACTCAATAATTTTTATGAGTTATTGCTCAATATTTTATTTTATTGATTCAATAATTTGTTGCGTTGATATTTTATATTATTGTTGTTCAATAATTGTCATCGCACATTATCTCCATTATCGGATCAATAATTCATATTATTTGAATAATATTATTAGATAACATTATTGGCAATGTCTAGAAAGTTACATCTAAGGAGAGGTTTGGTCACCTAATTGCGCGCCAAGAAGGAGAAATCCTTATTGGAAAGCCCCCTCTTCTGAGGAGCTACTGGTCATTATAATTGTGATTCTATAATATTATTTGTGAATAATTAATTATTGATTCATATGATAAGGAAATATTTATTTTATATGAATATAAATGATGGATTTTTTATGTGGTTATTAATGAAGGAATTAATGTTGAGGTGTTTTATCAATATTTTATCGGATTGGAGGTATTAAAAATCAAATCGTGGGTTTTGTGATATATCATGGGATTATAATTTTTAATCCCGAGTTGGATTGTGGTAATTTTTGGGTATGTTATACATACATAAGTTGAGTATATGTCCACAAATTTTGAACCGTTAAAATGCACGAATGATTTGTTGTGAATTTTAAGAGGTGTCGGATTCTAAATTAGGTTTATAATTGATTTTGGTGGAAAATTCTAGAATTGAGTGGGCCCCACTTGTGGTTGGTGAAAAATGTGCTGAATTTTATTTCAAATGTGGTGGGTGGCAATAGTAGCGAGTAAAGCCATCGTAGTAGCGAGTCAAGTCCGCTTGGGGGCTAACATTTTCCTATAAATAGAGGGCTAAGTTAGAATTGAAAATCACACGTAAAACAAAGTTTTCTCTTCTCTCTATATTATCGAGCGTATTTTGTGAGTATTTAGATACTTTGAGAGTTCTTTGTTCAAGACAAGTTTCATTCAAAGATCACTTGAGCCTTTCCTTCCAAAGCAATCGATTCTTTGAGGTAAGGGATATTTTTTTTTTCGTAATGATATTATTTCTTCAATATCATTATGTTGAAATGTTGATCTGAAGTTTTATCAAATTTGGAACTTTTTCATGTGGGTTACTATTCATGAGTTACTATTATTCACGAAAGTTACTATTCATGAGTTACTATTCACGAGTTACTATTCACGAGTACTATTCGTAAGCGTGAAGATGTTTTTGTGGAATTTCTATCTTTTGGTGTCGGATTTACTATTCATGTATACTTGATTATTCACGTGATACTAAGACTATTCACGATACGACACTATTCACGATATATCGGCACTATTCACCAAAAAAAAATAAATTTCTTCTTTTTGTCCAAAACATCTATTTTGGATACTAGCTTTGATCAGATCCATGTTTTGATCATTCTTGAATTTTACACCACTATGATTATTTTTGGGGTATTGTTGGACATGGATAAAACAAAGTACGAATCCTTAATCCTTAATCCTTGTCATTTTGTTTCATGGATTCGTTCTTTAAAAATATTTTCATCATCCTCGGTCTTAAATGATGATATTATTGAATATCTTTGGCTCAGAAGTGCAAAGATGAATGATTTTCAAGAATATCTTCATTCAGTAGTGCAAAGATGAATAGGTGTTTAAATGAACATGACCGAGTGATGAATATCTTTGGCCTTTAGTGCAAAGATGAGCAGTGTTTAAATGAATACGACCGATTGATGAATATCTTTGGCACGTAGTGCAAAGATGAATATTTGATTTGAGATGAATATTGATTGATGTTACAGGATAAAATATTGATGATGGATCATTAAATTCATAGATTATAGTAGATTTCATTCTCTATGTAACTCTTCTATGAATTATTATTTCCATTGCGAATATTGATCTCGAAACTTGTTGTCTCATTGTATTCTATCGATTTTTCCTCGTTGAAGACTAACGATAATTTGTTGTATATTATCTTAGTCATAATATTCTTTCTTGGGCTAGTTGAGCTCACCCTTTTCCTTGTTGTTCCATTTTTCTTCTCAGAGGCGAGAATGTAGCGAAATCTTAGTGGGGGTATGGAATGAAGGTTCTAGAGAGAGTTGTTTAGTAGTCCTCACCATTATTGTAAAATAATGTATCAATAAATGTGATGAGGATTTATTTGAGTATAAATATTGTCTAGAAGATAATATTTGTATTTAAACTCACGATTTTATTCTTTGTGATAATAAAGTTGTAGTTGTTTACGTACCATGTATTTGGCGACTCGAGAATGGGTTGGATGGAATGGACCTATTTTGGGGTCGTCACATTTATTCTACAATAGGGATAAGCCTCCTAGCGATCAAGCGACTTTCCGGATAATATAGATTTCAACATTAATCATAAAAGAACCTTTGAGTAAATAGTTACCGTGACAATTCAATCCTTCCACCATACAATGTCCCAATTAAATATAAGACATGGAATTCTTTGTCAAGTCTTATTTTATTTAATTATATGTATTTCGATCCTTAAATGCACAACACCAAATAATGCAAATTAGAAACTCCTTTCTAATTTCATTCGCCTTACCAAGGACTCTACTAAGGGTTGTCATTTATCGAATCATATAGGACATTTCTCTTCTTTTAATAGAAGTGGTAGATTCTTTATTGATCATACATTATCTCCATGTACAACTTATTATACCCAAGCATACCCTTTGGTATACCCTAAGGGTCTTAAGGAATAAGTCAAAGTATAACTCATCATACACAAGATACTATGATGATCTCAAGTCCAAGGATCACTTGTACTACTATCACTACAGAAATTCCTATTGACAGGCAAGTAAAACACCATTAGGTATTCCTTAGTGAGCCACGTTCAGTGAACTTATTCTCTAATAAGCAGCTACATACTTGATTTAGTGTCTCCACACAAATGATCATGAGATCAATCATCCTCATCCAATGAGCAAGCAACGTATATACCAATCTATCTGGATTCACTAATCCCCAATTTAGTAATCCAATGATTGGGAACTATTTTAATTTTAAGCTTTCTAAGAATTTAGATCTCATTAGAATGATCATCATCATTATTCTAAAAGCATTACTTAAAACTATGGGTTTATCACATATTATAAAACAGCATCATGTAGATAATTAAAAGCCTTTAATAAATTAATACTTTTTATTAATAAATGAATAAGATTGTTACAAAGTATATGCTTTATCATCAAACATGATTGACTTGTATGCATACTACTTTCAATCTCCCACTTGCACTAAAGCCAATCACCATGGTATCTCATACTCTTCTTCTCTAAGTGACGATTATCCTGCTGTTGGATAAGCTTTAGTTAATGGATATGTAATGTTGTTCTTGAGGGTCCACTATCTCTATAGTGGTTTCCCATCTTTCAATGATTCCTATAATCAAGTGAAAGTGCCACAACACATGTTTAGATCCAAGATGAGACTTAGGAACTATTCCTAGTTCTGTAATGAACTTTTCATCCAAACAATCAACTTGTAGCTTCATTTATAGCTATATACTTTGTCTTTATCACTAAACCAGCAACTCTTTGTTGTTTGGAACCTTTCCAATTTACTGCACCACTGTTCAAGGTAACACTTTACCTTAAAGTGGATTTTCGAGTGTCTTGGTCTGTTTGAAAATCTTGAGTCTGTAAAGCCCTCTAGTTTTAATTCAGATCCACCATGTATGATCACATCCTTAGTGCCGGTTAAGAACTTTAAGATGTTTTTCACTGACTCATAGTGAACTTCTCCATAATATGACAGATCAACATTAGGTCTCGTACATTTCATTGCATACATAATTGTCACTCATGCGATCTCTCTTTTCAGGAGTCTGTGGGGACTATTAAGAGAGATACACTCCATAGCTCATCGACATGAGACATCTCTTAGAGTTTGCCATGCTAATTGACTTTAGCATCAAATGAATATACGTTCCTTGGGTTAAGTCGAGCATCCTCTTAAATCTATCTATATAGATTTTTATCCTCAATTACAATTCTCTTCCCAAATCATTCATGGAGGAATGTTTAGACAACTTTATCTTTACTGATTGTAGCATTGGTATGTCATTCCTCATCCGTAGTATATAAACATATAATACTAGGAATGTCACAATGCTCCCACTGACCCTTTTGTACACACTAGGTTCATTCTTATTTTTGATAAAATCAAACTCTTTTGATTGCCTCATCAAAATGAATGTTCCATATTTGAGAAACTTTCTTCAATCCATTTCTCTCGAAAGTGTCTACAACACTTACCTCATCATATGTATTTGGATCATCATCTTCTATGATGTGTACCTCATCATCATCATCTATGATGAATCCATACCTCCCGTGTATCTTGATTATTATTCATTTACGATTCGGTTGTGGTATAATAGGTCATCTACTGAGTTCCTCTTATTTGACTTATAGTATTTTGTGGTTCTTGAACTCTTCAAGATCTATTATCCTCCCACTAGCCCCTTTTAATGATAAACACCTTTATCTTTAGAAGGCGCGTGTTTCGTAACAAACACCTTTTGCTAAGTAGAATTATAGAACATATAACCTAAACTTACTTTAGGATGTCCCACAAATCAGTACATGTCAAATCTTGTCCCAAGCTTATCCTTGAAACCTTTTCACATAAGTTGGACAACCCCTTATCTTAACATACTTAAGATTAGGAATCCTCCCTATCCATAACTTTTATGGAGTCTTGAAATTTGGATTTTGAGGTTACCTTTTCGTAGATATGCGACCATTTCTAGGACATGATCCTGAAGGATCTTTGGAATGTCGGTAAAATCATTTTGGACCGTACCATGTTCAACAAGGTATGATTTTTCCTTTCAGATACATCAATCAATTATTACGTATCATGAGGTGTCCATTATGAGAAAAACCATTTGAGATGATCTAGAAACTTATTGCACAAGTATTTATTCCTTGATCTAATCAAAGAATCTTAATACTTTGCCAATTTGTTTCACTTCTGAATTCTTTGAACCTTTCAAATAATTCACACTTGTATTTCAACAAATACATACATTCAACTCTTTGAATAATCATCTCTTTTTCTTATACTAGTTTGTTTAATTTGCAAAATTATTTTCATGCAAGTCAAGTATATAAAATCCATTAAGTAATATTCCAGTTCTATAAGAAACATTATTATTATAAATAGAACAACAATTGTTCTTAATTATAATACCAAAAATTTTATTGTCCAACAATAAAATGGAAATAATGTTTCTACCAAGAATTGGAATACAATAACAACTTATTGACTTAATAGATTTGCCCGTAGGCAGTGCTAAACTATAAGTTTCTATAGCTAATGCAGCAACCTTTGCTTCATTTCTCACATATAGGATTACTTATCTTTGTTTAGTTTTCTACTTACGCTTGGTCCTTCATAAATCTATATTTATGATAACCAAAGTCGGTATCCAATACCCAAGTAGAACCTTCGACTTAAAAGAAAATTTATTTCAATCATGAACAAATTTGTATTTGTAAAGAAACTTCACTAAGCTTCTTTGGTTAGCCTCTGCGCAAGATGCTTCTCGTAGTTTCTTTCCAGTGTCCAATCTTATTGCGGTGGAAGCAAACTCCTTTGCTATCCATATCGGATTTTGTTCTTATTATCCTTTGTTTTGGCCTTTTCTATTTACCTTCTTAGAATCATTCTTCTTTTGAGGAAGATCCTTTGGCCCCTACTAGTAAGACTTGATCTTTCTTGGTTGGAAAGTGACTCTCAACATTTTTCAATATGTTAAGCAAATCGTGAGGTCGATATCTAGCTTGTTCATATGAAAATTCACAACAATTGTGAAAGGAGTCAGGGAGTGAGTGCAAGATCAAATCTTGGCTCAACTCTCCATCCATGACAAAACTCGTTGTCCTAATTGATCAATCAAATTGATAATGTTAAGGACTTTTATATACATCTTGTAGTGTCATTGGTCATTCTAGATCGGAAGAGCTCCTTAGATATCTCGATATCTATCGGCCCTACTTTCCTCACCATCAACTACTTGATGTGCGGGAATATAGTAGAAAGCATCCATAGTTTCATGCCGATTTGAAGCTCGTTACTCATAGATGCGAACATGATGCATTGAGCTAATCATGTGCATCATCTTGCCACTTTCTAAAAGTAGCAATGTCTTCCTCAGAGGCATTATGCGCAACCATTGCTGAGGATAGGCGTATTAAGGACATAAGATAGCTTTTCGACTATAAGAACTATTCTCAAATTCCTTAACCAATCCGTTTAATTTCATGCGGTTAATTTAGCATCTAATATGCTTCGCAGATGATAGTAATTTTAGACATTATAAAATTACGTAAATGAATTTGTAATTAACAACATTTTAACATACATTCTTTTATTAATTACCAAAACAAATTAGGTCTTGTTTTAAATTGGTATCTCCCACTATTTTCTTCAAACTATATTACCTCACTTATATAGTTAAGCAAAATCTAATTAAAGATTTGCTAGTGAGAATAAGGATCCCATTTCAAATGTATATAGCCTTGTGGTGACACAACAAACTATATATAAATAAATAGGTAGACAACTTTTGTCAATTACATCAACTATGTAACTCCTTTTCTTTTGCCTCTTAGATTATTTTGATCAAGTGGTGGCACATCCGAATCAAAATTATCCAAGTTAAGTCCAACCTAGCACTCCATATATTCAAAAAAGAAAAATATCATCCTTGTGGTGACACAACAAAACAATATTGTTCAATTTTCTTTATAAGCATCAAATGTGATAAATTAACATCTTAAATACTTAATACTTGCCTTGTGGTGACACAACAAACTCATATTAAATATTTAATACTCTATTAATTTTATCATGCTAGAAGGCGACGTTCGATATTCCAAATATCTTTGAACGCTTAGGACTTAATATAAAAAAAATTTGAGGGGTTTTGTTATTAATTTGTCTCATCTTGTTTAGCGCGCATGCACATATATATATAAAATACGCATCATATTAATGAACATGCGAAGCATGTTTGCATAATATATAATATATATAGTATAAGCATGCGCATATAGAATACTATATTCTATCCGGATTGATTATGAACTTTATTCTAGTTTGGTTCACTAGAGCCACCAAGTGAACCAAAAGGTCAAACCTAGGGGTGCAAGAATTAATATTTAAATATAACTATTACATTTAAGCGGGCTCCATTACAAGCGGGTCTTCACGCTCCTTGCTCCTTGATCTCTAATTTTTCAAAATTAATTCTAACTATTCCTATTACAAAACTATTTAAAATAAATAGAAACTTTGATCGTGATCGAGGGAAGTACATAGGAGGAGATAGAATTTACATTAAGAAAAAAATTAGAGAAGACGAGGTAACGCATGGACCCCATTTAATAAAACCCATACAATCATGCATCCAACTAAAATAAAATCCAATCACATCGGGTCGATAGTCCATAATCAATCCCATTTATTATCATACACATCATCATATGCATCAATAAATAACATTCATCTCATGAATAATAAATATTTAATATATATATTGATATCATTTAATAGGCAAATTTAGTTAGTATAAAATCTAATTTTGAATCAAAATAAACTCCTTTATTTTAATCCAAATTTAAATCAAAATAAAACTATTTTATTTTAATTTATCCAATTTTGAATAAAATAAACTATTTTATTTTAATCAAAATCATTAATCAAAATAAACTCCTTTATTTTAATTAATTATGGAATCCAATTCAATGTAAAAAAAAAACTTTATAAAAGGAAACACGGATTTTCATTTTCTATTCACAAATAAACTCCTTTATTTTGAATAATATGAAATCTTATTTCATATCTAAATAAACTCTTTTATTTAAGGAAACATGGATTCACTTTCCTATTCACAAATAAACTCCTTTATTTTAGAAAACATGAAATCCAATTTCAACTCCAATTAGTTATCATGGAATCCAATTCCAACTCTAATTAGTTAGCATAAAATTTAATTTTATAATTAAAATAAACTCTTTTATTTTTTATAATTAAATATATAACTCATAATATTTATTTTAAGATTAAAATATATATATATATATATATATATATATATATATATATATATAAGTTCTTTCATGGGTCATGATATATATAATCAATATATATATATATATAGTCACGGGCCACGTAAATAATAATCTATATATGTGATTACAACATCCCGGGACAAGAAATCCAATGATTCATAAATATGCCACCAAATTATATACTATATATATTACCTAGCCACGTTTAAGATTTCAGACGCAGCAATTCGCGAATTCGTGATTTTTTTTTTATAAATTTTATACAATAAATTATGCCCAATTAAATTGTTCTAAATATATATCAATATACATATTAAATTTGACAATTAATAATTCGCATAAAGGTTTGGCTCTGATGCCACTGTTAGGTTTGTAATATTTAAGAACGCAATCAAATTGCAAAAATAAGCGGAAACGTGGAAAATCAGAGTTTAAAATTTTTACAAACCATATACCTGGATCACCCTTTATGCATAATTATTAATTAAACGAAAAATTGAAAACAAGAATCATACCTTGAAGATCCGAAGCTTCCTCGTGTACAAGTTCACCTCAATTCTTTTCGCGTTCAACTTGAATTCAGGGTTTGGTTCCTTCCTTTGATCAACGTTAGCCACCCAAGTGTTTGGCCTCTAGAGGTGATCCACCAAGGACGAAGAAGCATTCAAGAAGATGAGTGTTTGGCTAAACCCTAGTTTTTCTATCTCTATAGAAAAGGAGCGTACTCTCCAACCATTGGAATTATATCGTAGTCTTAATATCTGATATAAGACTCCTCTTATAAAGATATCAAGTAACCCTATTAAAATAAGGTATTATTTAATTAAACTCTTTTAATTAAATGGGCTCCCTAATCTTATTAGGGATAATTAATTAAACTCTAATTAATTTTCCTCCTAATCTTATTAGGAATAAATGAGAGTACTTATATTAAATTAATTCCTAAACTCTTTTAAAAATTAAAATAATAATAATAATTGTAATAATATTAATAAGACTCCTCTTATTAATTTATATTTAATATTTCTAAAATATTAAATAATAAATATTAAGCTATTTAATTTATTCTATCACCATAGATTAAATTAAATATACATAACATATTATTACGATTATGCCATTAACTTCTTAAATAATTATTCTTCCTTTTATGGTGTGACCCTTTAGGTTCTCCATATTAAACCGGTTGTGAATAAATCAATTAGAACAATTCTAATCTTATTTAAATAAATAAATTAAACAATTAATTTATTTAAATAAATAATATTTATTCTACAATAGGGATAAGCCTCCCTAGCGATCAACGACTTTCCAGATAATATAGATTTTAACATTAATCATAAAAGAACCTTTGAGTAAATAGTTACCGTACAATTCAATCCTTCCACCATACAATGTCCCAATTAAATATAAGACATGGAATTACTGTCAAGTCTTATTTTATTTAATTATATGTATTTCGATCCTTAAATGCACAACACCAAATAATGCAAATTAGAAACTCCTTTCTAATTTCATTCTGCCTTGGCCAAGGACTACCGGGTTGTCATTTATCGAATCATATAGACATTTCTCTTCTTTAATAAGTGGTAGATTCTTTATTGATCATACATTATCTCCATGTACAACTTATTATACCCAAGCATACCCTTTGATATACCCTAAGGGTCTTAAGGAATAAGTCAAAGTATAACTCATCATACACAAGATACTATGATGATCTCAAGTCCAAGGATCACTTGTACTACTATCACTACAGAATTCCTATTGACAGCAAGTAAAACTCCATTAGGTATTCCTTAGCGAGCCACGTTCAAATGAACTTATTCTCTAATAAGCACCTACATACTTGATTTAGTGTCTCCACACAAATGATCACGAGATTAATCATCCTCATCCAATGAGCAAGCAAACGTATGTACCAATCTATCCGGATTCACTAATCCCCAATTTAGTAATCCAATGATTGGGAACTATTTTAGTTTTAAGCTTTCTAAGAATTTAGATCTCATTAGAATGATCATCATCATTATTCTAAAAGCATTGCTTAAAACTATGGGTTTATCACATATTATAAAAAAAGATCACGTAGATAATTAAAAGCCTTTAATAAATTAATATTTTTTATTAATAAATGAATAAGATTGTTACAAAGTATATGCTTTATCATCAAACATGATTGGCTTGTATGCATACTACTTTCAGATAGTCCTATTTTCAAAGGGGACTATGGCAAAAATTTTCCAAAATATAGGCATTGGGTAGTCATGCATTTTAACTCTATTGTATGTTAAAGTAAATGCATGCATACCTGGATCAATCGAGTAGTTCCCGTAGGACCACTTCTGGTATACGGAGGAGGGCTTTTGAAGTGCCTCGACCTCGTTCTGTCAAACAGCCTCGTCGATTGGTGGAGGTTGTGATTCGTCCAGTCCGGGCAGCCGTGCCACACGTTGAGGACATGGATGAGGATATTCCAATTGAGAATCCCACTCCTGCTACACCTGTTCCTCGTAGGGAGTTACCTTATATTCAGGTGGCAAACCCAGAGCTTCTGGGTGATTTGAGCAGACATCCCTCGATGTACTTGTATGTTAATGAGGTATGGTGTTAGACTTTGATCTTCCTTCTTTCCTATTGATGAGGATTACAGGGTTCTGATGTTGATCTGTATTTCATGCAGGTTCCCGGCTTCACACAGACTCGAGGGAATTTGTTTAGTATACATTCTATATACCAGGCTCTTTATCCTGATTACAGAGTTGTAGTGCATGTTTGGGGATTCGGGGCATTCTTCTCCATCCTTCCCCGTCATTGTCCCTAGGGTTACCTCAGGGCATTGTCTGAGTGATGGTTTCATCAGACTCAGTCACTCCATTTGCTAGACTACGAGGTGATGATGACGCCGATGGATTGGCAATTTATCACAGGTATGGAGTTTGGAGGGGAGCCAGTGCCTTGCATGGCTTAATATTACCCCCATCGCCACGATCCTTGTTAGGAGTTTTTCATGAGGCGCCAAAGGCAAGATCGTCTGCTTGTGTCCTTTGAGTGTAGATGCTATGAGCGGGCTTTTGAGTGAGCCCATGCCTGATGATGTCAGAATCTGGGATCGTATTTTGCGGCGATTGTTCCTGATGATTATTAGAGGATGCTTCATAGCATATAACTCTTCTACAGTATCTTTCGTATTGATAAGCGCCACGCGTCACGTAGACCGTATAGGAGAGTATGATTGGGGTTCCTACACCTTTGCTTATTTCCTTTGGGGCATGCGTATGCGCTCACAGGGTTTGACCGAGGCTTGGCTAGGCTTTTACCCATTTCTGCTGGTGAGTATTTCTCTTGTCATTTCCCATTTATAGGTTAAAAGTGTTTACTGATAGCAGATGTTTTGCCATTGTGTTGGCAGTTTTGGGCCTATGAGAGGCTCTCATGCTTGCGTCCTGTGAGTGTGTTAGGTTTAGATACCTATCCACGAGGACGACGATGGCATCATTCCATTTTGCCGGAGGTCCCTATAGTTGAGGGTTTCACTCACTGCCGTATGTAGCTGGAGTTGTTGACAGCTGATACCATCACATGGATTCCCTATTCAGGGGAACACTTGACCATCGACTTTGAGGATGGATACCCGACTGGAGTCGAGTACGTGATTTCCACCAGGAGAGTTCCTCTCTTCACGGATGGAGGCTGGGAGCTCTATTTAGGAGAGCGTGCTATTAGGAGCACCACAGGGGAGATTCGTATGCCGATCTTGCCTCCTGCCAGGCGTCAATGGCCTGTATCACAGTCACCCTTCACTGATATCCCATTGTTGGGGGTTGACGATTTTGCATTATCAGAGGGTCCTTTCACTCAGGAAACGTTCTAATGTTGGTGGTTCCCTCGTACTATCGGAGCCATCTCCCCGCCACCACGCTTTATGGGGCATATGGTTCCGTGGATCCGTGATGATGACGGATTGGATAGCTTGTGTCCAGAGATCCCACTCATATGACACTGATTGATAGTTTGACGGCGCAGTTGGACCAGAACATATATTTATCCGGCATTTTAAGTAGATCCCAGCAGAGGCGGCTTCATTTGATCGTTTCACCTTAGCGCTACCGCCCTCAGATGACCCATTAGGTTTTTCCAGCGCAGATCCTCCTCTATATAGGCCTAACATCCCTATTGATAGAGATCTAGTGACTCAGGAGGAGTTACATCAGGTGGACAGGATTGATGATGTGGACATCGACACCATGATATTCTTTTAATTGTATTCTCGTTATATCTTTTGATAAGCCTTTGTTAGATATTGGGTGGCTGTACCCCATTCTCGCTATATCTTTTGATAGGCCTCTGTTAGGAGTAGGGCGTTTGTACCCCATTTCCCTTTATTTGTAGCTGTACAAAGATGATGTATTAGATGTTGATATACTTAGGAATGTATGCATAGTTTTTTTTATTCCCTATATCATATTGCCATCTATTATCTGCTATGCATGTATCATGTTATGCATATGTATATATGTCCAGAGATATTCAACATTGACCCCTGTATGGTCTTATGACACGACCCGCACAGATGTCTTCTTTGATAGTTAGTCGTATAGATCATACCCCACCATCAATGGTGGCATTGGATATGCGATCGTGGTATGATAGCATGTCACCACCGACAGGTGGTGATCAGAGATCGATTGCCGCAAAGATACCATTAATCTTTATTAATGCTTTAGGTTTCTGCAGGGTTTGTGGACGGGATGCTCGAGCATTGGGTATCGGATAGGCAGGTTTTCCGATCCGGGACCCATGAGTTGACTCCTACTCTGGAGGAGTATGCACGATTGACGATGTCGCCATTGTATTGCGGACCTTGCGCAGCATATGGCTTTGGGAGACATGAGTAGACGATTCATGACTCTCACTGGATTGCGGCGCAGAGTAGTGCAGGATGAGCTGACGTGTGGCCACGTGATATCCCAGCATTTTCTGTATGACAGATTTGGCTCTGAGGATAGCTATTCACGACATTTCGGGGATTTCACCGCACCAGAGGATCATTGGCATTTGGCCAGGGTTGATGTACTACTGTTATGCATACTGTCATATGTCTTTATGCCACAGTACATGGATGAGATAGACATTGGTGTCATCATGGCGGTGAGAGCTCTCAGAGAGGGTCGTACCATTATACCAATGATTGTAGTAGAGACCCTGCGGTCAGCATCCTACTGCTGCACTTATTGGATAGGAGTGTTCACAGGTAGCTCGGTCATGTTGTATGTGTGGTTTATGTCACACTTGAGACCGATTGGCACTCTTAGACAGCATGGGTACTGGTTCACCTATGATATAGCCATGTCATACTCCTTCAAAGCCATTGGAGTGTATAAATGCTCTATCCTGGTCCACAGTTTTGGCAGATATCAGAGATACGTTCAGCATATTGCTGTGTTCATGGCTTAGCTCACCATACATCTTTATTACTCATGCTCCGGGCATGAACTACCTCCCTCTGGCTGGTTTGAGGGGCGTGACAACTTATCACCCGCTGGCCATGATGTCACAGTTTGACCAGTTTCAAGATTTTCATCCTTTCGAGGGGGCGATAGGTCAACATTCAGCTTCTCGATATCTTTCTGCGGAGGATCGATCCCGTGTGTTTGCATATTGGGATCAGTGTGAGATAGCTGATTTTTCTGTCAGTCATCCAAGTTATTCTACAGAGTATTCCGCATGGATGGAGGCAGAGATTTTATCGGCTGCAAAAGTATCCACAGTACCGGATAGCGAGTCAGATGATGTAGGGCCCATGGAGGACATTGATTCCCACATCGAGGAGGAGCCCACTGCTGGGTTGCCAGCATTCCCTCTAGATTCTCCCAGTACCAGTACTTTTGTGATTTAACACTCGGCACAGTACCTAGAGCAGAGTCTTCATCTGTTGAACTTCGAGAGAGATCAGGCTCGATCTATGATGTTGACTGCCCTTGATGGGAGAGACGCAGCTCTATTAGAGAGAGACGAGGCATTAGCTCGAAGAGATGTCGCTGTTGTTGAGTGGGATGAGGCTAGATCAGCCAGAGATGCAGTGATAGTTGAGCGGGATAGTGCCATATCTGCCCGGGTTGTAGCCGTCACAGATAGTACTGTAGTGAGGTCCATTACCACTGGCATGATGGTAGAGATGAGCGCTTACATTGATGAGCATATGGTCACTAAGTGCGATGGTTGCAGTCCGTTAGGGTCGTGTGGATATTCTCGCAGACAGAGACCCATACTTCACCTCCTTCTTCTGAGAGGGATGCCATGTTGGGTTTGTTATCTCGCATATACCCTGACTCGTAGATGAGCTTGTATTTTCCTGCACAGACTAGCTTAGCCATTTTGTCATGTACAGTTTACAATGTATATATATTAAACAACATTATATATATGACAGGGAAATATATTTTTGGATCACTTCCCTTTTACATATGCTTTGCTCCTTGTTTGATATTTTGCCTGCTGCTTTAGGGCTTGTGATCTTGATGTATTCTGAATTCCTCCTTGAGGGACGGACATTGAGTTATCTCTGGATAGTTCAGAATGGATCATCGATCTGTATGTATCCCTACCATCTTTGGTGTCTTGGGACTGGTTTATGCATGGCAATGTAGAGAGGATTGTGGCTTTCCTCTCTGAGATTGACCGCACCACAGATGGTCGCCAGTACTTCTATTTAGGAGAAGCCAAGTTAATTACATCTCTTATGGATTGGTGTTGCTCTTCAAGGTATAACCGCAACTTAGATGGTCGCCAATCTCGTATTTGGGAGGAGTTCAGGTAATTCCATCCCCTTGGTCTAAAGCCAATGAAATGTAGTGGATTGATGTTTGATCCCAGTACCAATTGACAAGGGTTTGTGTTTTGGTAGGGGGTGAAACCGCACCATGAATGGCTGCCTACAAACTCCTATTGAAGAGGAGATCAGGTCTGCGTAGTTCGAACCTGGTGTAAGAGGTTCAACGCTGGATATGTGGCAGAAATGGTGTAGGAATTTGTTTTTATTTTTGTAAGGAGAAGAGGGTAGAAATGTTTTTATTGTTTTTGTTTTATCATGACCGCCATGTAATATGGTCGCTACGTACTCTATCAAGAGCGATTCAGTCGACGTAGTTTCGCCCTCGTATGCAGTGGAAAAACGTAATCCCATGTGCAAGGTGTCGAAAGCGGGAGGAGAAAGTTTAATCCTAGGTTGAGGATAAACTGTAGGTATGAGAAGTTTGATCCCATGTATGGGTAGCCAAACTGCAAACGCGAGAGGTTCAATCCACGGTGAGATGACCTAAGTCGTAGGAACGCAAAGGAGAGCCAGGCTGCTGGCTTGAAAAGTATGTTTCCCTGAGGGGCAAAGTGTAGAAAAATTATATATGGTAAAGGGTTAAAGAACCGGAATGACTGGTGATCTGATGGTCCAACACTAGGATGTTTACTTGAGGGCAACTTCAGACATAGTACCGTTTCACGGTGTCCGAATTGATGAGTTGCGAAAATTCATCGCCTTCCATTTCTTGTAATCTGAGAGCGCCTCCTATCAATACTTCCTTGACAATAAATGGGCCTTCCCAGTTAGGAGCGAATTTTCCTTTAGATTGATCTTGGTTGTCAATGATCTTCTTTAAAACTTAGTCATGTTGTTTAAACTGCCGTAGCCGGACTTTTTTGTTGTAGGATCTGGCGATCCTTTGTTGATATAACTGACCATGGAAGATATCCGCGATTCGCCTTTCGCTCATCGTAGACAATTGGTGATACATCTTGTACCCATTGGTCTTCATCCAGCTGAGCGTCTATCAACACTCCGAGGGATTCCATTTCAATTTCTATGGGGAGCACTACTTCCATCCCATAGGTTAATGCGTAGGGGGTTACCCTAGTGGAAGTGCGCATTGAGGTTCTGTAGGCTAACAGAGTAAAAGGTAATAGGTCAGGCCAATCTTTGTGGTTGGCGGACATCTTTTGTGACAACCCAAAAATAGGTCCATTCCATCCAACCCATTCTGAGTCGCCAAATACATGATACAGAAAACAACTACAACTTTATTACAACAATTGTCGTGCAAAATACAACAACTCATGTGTTGTGAGTTTTGATACAAATATATATATCAACTGTGATTCTTGACACCAACTTGGGTAGCACGTCACCATGACATCTTACATAAAGGTATAGTCAAAAACTGTTCTAGAAATTAAAATCTTTGGGAAGTGCTCAAGAAAACCTTCGTATACATGGGAGGCCACGCGCGCCTCAGGTTATGATAGATATCATATGGCCACGTAATTATCCTTGGTTAACCTAATAGACCCCAAAGAAAAATGAGAAGATTACTATCATATTCTTCCCAATGGTGAGTCTTCTCTTGACATATAATTATCTCCACTGCCTCTAATTGAGAATTATACTTCAAACAAACACCCAGATTATAAAGGTAGTGCTCAAATATACTCAAAGAAGTGGATGTGCACAACCTTGTCTTATGATGACACGAGGGTTGTATGTCATTAGACATCTTGTATGATAGTGGCAAAACACCTTCCAACGCTGGGTTCGGCCTCACCCTATATGATTCACCAAATATAACTACTAAAAGATGTATACAACACACTTGTCTAAACTGCTTAGGAGAACTCCACACACTAGAGACCACCGATTCTATTCCCTTGTTACCCCCGCTCGACCCAGCTACACTCTTATTATCTGAAAGGAATTGTGAAGCAAAAGGGTGAGCATAACTAGCCCAGTAAAGAATATCATGACTAAAGATAATTAAATTATCAATAGCCTTCATCAGTAGTAAATAAGAGATTTAGAACATATGGTAGATGATAAAATTTTTCAACCATAGTTGCAGCGGAACGAGCAATCCATTAGAAGAGTCAAATAGACCATAAAGTCTATTATCTTCTCCACATTAAAAGTCCACCAACAATGTTTTATCCCTATAACATTAATCAACAGTTCCTTTCCACAATTATATGAATAACTCATAATCATAATTGTAATTCTAAATTCGTTTTTGCATCAAGGACGAAGATAATTTTCATCACATGTCTTTACCTGAAACATCAAAGATCATGGATATACCAAATCACAGTTCCTGTTTATAATCATACTAATAATTTCATCTTTGCACTACTACCAAATATATATTCAACAGTTCATCTTTGCACCATCGCCAAAGACATTCAACAACATGTCATCTTTGCACTACGGGCCAAAGATATTCATCAATAATTCATCTTTGCACCACTGAAGCCAAAGATATTCCTCAACAGATTCATATTTGCACTACAGCCAAATATATTCATCAACAGCTCAAATTTGCAGACCACAGACAAATATATTATTATCTCAAAGAAATATATAATCATTTCGTAATTTATATAAACAATAATTATAACCATGTTGATCAATTCACCTTTGCACTTAAGCTAAAGATATTCAATTATAAATTCAATGGCCATGATCATACCAAATCAACAATTCAACTTTGCAGACCATCGCCAAAGGGAACCCATAGTCATGATCATACCAAAATCTATCCATCTTTACACTCAAGTCAAAGAGAAATATCATCATTAGAGTTATAAAATGTTATATATAATAGTAAAATCAATATAATCAAAACATCTAGATTTAATCTCAAGAGTAATATTCATAAATCAACTATAATTTGGTTAGAAAAAGAAACCAATTTTGTCATGAATAGTAACTCGTGAATAGTAACCCATGAATAGTAACTCATGAATAGTCACTCGTGAATAGTAACTCATGAATAGTAAACTTGACACAAAAAGGTAAAAATTCTACAATAAAATTCATACCAATATTTCGGTATAATGATATTGAAATAACATTTCTTAAACTTATAAACAATTTATTTTAATTGTATTCACTTTACTAAATAATGCATTTAATCATCCTAAAATTCCAAACTCATAAGATTTCATCACCAATAACCAAAACCCTCATCAAAATCAGATATACCTCTTATATAGGATTCTCAAGCCATAAAATCCTATTTTCCAATTTTCTTACTTCACATAACATATTTAATTCATTTATTCATAACTAGTCCATTTTCATGAAAAATACCAAATCAGTACAAACAAATTTTCTTTTCTAGGATTTAGCAGAATATAGTTCTATATTGAACATATATTTTTCTCAAAACTTTTAAAATTCATTTACTATTTTTCAGATGGCCAAAACTGCCGAATATTCAGACATTTATCATAAATTGTACTTTTGTCCAAAAATTCCGAAAGTTACAGAGTATACTTCTGTTATATACATGTACTCCCAATAAATATTTCACTAATTTTGGAAATAACCACAAGGAGTTATAAGGGTTTACTTTTAAAATAGTTTTTTCCCATAAAATTCATAACTCTTAATCTATACATCTAAAAATCACCATTTTCGGACACAATCAAGAAAATTCATCAAATTATCATTTTAAATTTTTCCAGAATTTTTGAGAATCGAAAAAATTACGAAACTGAAAAACATAATAACCCTTAAAATCCCTTACTATCCCTTACCTCAAAAGAGCAAAGACTTCGATGGATATCGACATGACGTCAAGGAAACTTACACTGATGAATAACAACTCACCAAGTATCTAAATACTCACAAAATACACTCGATAATCTAGAGAAAAAAAAAAGAGAAAACTTATGAATTCTGGTGTGATTTTCAATTCTAACTTAGCCCTCTATTTATAGGAAAATGTTAGCATGCCGAAGCAAACTTGACCTGTTACCTGATGGCTTTACCTGCTACTATTTCACCCACCAAAAATCATCCATCTTCCCCAAAAATCAAAAGTGGGGCCCACCTATTTCTAGAATTTTCCACCAAAATCATTTATAAACCTAATTTCTGAATCAGTCACCTCTTAAAATTCATAACAAATCATTCATTCATTTTTAACGGTTCAAAATTTGTGAACATATACTCAACTTATATATGTATAACATATCCAAAAATCACAATGATCCAACGGTCAGATTAAAAATTATAACTCACACAATATATCTCTAGAATAGTGATTTAATTTTTAATATCTCCATTCCGACAAAAACACCTCAACATTAATTCCTTCATTTATATCCACATAAAATAAATATATCCATCATTTAAATCCACATCAAATAAATATTTCCTTATCATATAAATCAATAATTAATTATTCACAAATAATATTACAGAATCACAATAATGACAACCAGGCAGTTCTCAAGAAAGATGGGGCTTTTCGATAAGGATTTCTCCTTACTGGCGCGCAATTAGGTGACCAAACCTCTCCTTGACAGAACTTTCTAGACATTGCCAATAATGCTATCTAATAATATTATTCAAATAATGTGACACCCCCAAAATTAGGTATACGTCACCCATCTTGGGTCGCCACTTACATGGTACATAAATTCAAATACAACCTTAATTATACATCTGTCGTGTAACATACGACAATACATAAACTGAGAGTTCTAATAGGAATATTGTCATTTAGACAATATCCATACTCAAGGAGTCCTCATTACATTTATTGTCACACTATTTAACAGAATAGTGAGGACTACTAATGCTATCTTCGGGACCATCACCCTTTTCCCGACTCATCTCAAATTTATATTCTCATTTCCTCAAGAGAACAAGTGAAAGAAAGGGTGAGCTCAACTAGCCCAAGAAGAAATATTATGACTAAGATAATGCGTAATAAATTATCAATAGTCTTCAACAATGTTAAACCGATAAAATATAATAGACAAACCGGTTTAATCTGCAATGAATATGCAATCCATTAAAAGAGTCAAGTAGAAAATAAAGTCTACTATCTTTTAAGTTTTAAAAGGTTTTCATCGCTTTTATCACTAAGACTCAGTTTAATGAATAAACCACAATATCTAATCATCCCCGTACTACTGGCCAAAGATTTTCATCAAATTATCAATGGTCATGACTATACCAAATCACCCTGGTCATAATCATACCAAAACTATCCATCATCGCATTATGTGCCACCGAGGACTTTTATCACATCATTTATAACAAGCCATGATTATACCGAATGATCCTTGGTCATAATCATACTAAGTTCATCTATGCACGTAAGCCAAAGATAACATAATATATCATGAGGATGATGATAATGACATAATAATTCAATAAAACAAGTTCAAGAATTATTTTATCCAGAATTAGTAACGCCCAAATTGTTAACAAGATAATGCTTTTGTAGAGTAAAATTCAAGAATGATCAGAAGAATATTTCCATGAAAAGATACTGGATGAAACGCAAATATCAAGGATATTCTACTAATTTCATGGAGTATAGAAGTCAAAGTTTTAACCAACTGGGTATAATAAAGAATGGAATAACAAAAGAAATCACCACGCATGCAGATTTCAGATGTATAAAAGTTATTCCAACAAAATAATAATAATCTAACAAAGTCGTGAAATTCACAACCTATGTGATGATCCAATGTAATAATAAATCTTTGAATAATAAACAATGGAACCAGTCCTGTAAAACACATGTGCGTAATATTCCAAATGTAATAATAAATGCGAATAATAAACAATGGAACCTGTGTCCTGTAAAACACATGCATGTGATATTCCAAATGTAATAATAAAGAATGGAATAATGTAAGAAGATCACCAAGTATAGGGGATTCCACGATACAAAGTTATTCCAATGTAATAAATAAGAATGGAATAACATAAGGATTTCACCAAGTATAGGTACGCCGATATACAAAGTTATGTATAGGGTATACCACTTTTTACAAAAGTTATTCCAATCGAATAATAATGAATGGAATAATGTAAGTTCTCTTCATGAATAAGAAAGAATAACACCCTTTACGGCAGTACAACAAATAATATCCCTTACCGTAAAAAGACATCGGATATCAAAGTAGTGAAGTACCGTAATACTCTTCTTCTTTTCTTTATAGATTTTCTCTATAGCTTCTCTCTATAATTTCTCTCTAGTAGTTTCAAAGTGAATTCGTAAGAAAATAATGAAGGAATGAGCTTCTATTTATAGGAAAATAGAATGCATAGTAATTAATCCATAAATGTATTGATTGATTTACTTTAATCTGACTACCATATTTAAAGCAAAATTTTTAAATAAAATATCATATATTCTATTTATATAAAAATATTTTACTATGCAAACACTATGCAACACTATGCAAAACACTATGAAAAAACACTATGCAACAATATGCATAATAAAATATAATATATTCTATTTATAAAATAACTTTAATAAAGTATTCATTTTATATAAAGATGTTTCGCTTTTATTACGTTAATAATAATGAATAAAACAAAACGTCATTATCGCTATAATAATTCATATTATTAATCGACAATAATGGAATCAAACCGAGTGACTTCTCACATAAGCATCAATAATCAATATCGTGCTACTATGCAACCACACGACATCGCATTTTTTACTACCGAAAGTAGTTCAACAAGATCAACTAGTAAAACTTCCGCCGTTATTTCAATAAAATATTTTGTCGCTTTCTCAATCCAAAAATAATTACGCTCAGGGTCCACCAATGATTGAGCCTGCCACATATTTAATATTCCTCGCTAAACCGAATATTCCCCACCAATCGAATATAATATAACCACTTGAATACTTTGCAAAATTTATAAATACTACCCACAACTATAATATTATCTCAAATTCACACCATAATATTAAAATTATTTCGACAAAATTTAAATCTTTATTGATAAAATCTGGGTCTCACAAATAATATGAATTATCGATCTAATAATGGAGATATCGCAAAAGTGACAATTATTGAAATAACAATAATATAAAATATTGAACAAGAATTATCTTGTAATAATTATTCGAGTAGTAAGACTTCTTCACGTAAGAATCAATAATTCAACAATACTGCTGTAATACTTGCAGTGCTACTACGCAACCACAATGTATTATCGTATTTTAACCACGTGTATTCCAACATGTTGTTAATAAAGAATAACTACGCCGTTATTTATGAAAACTCAATTTTGTCGTTATCTTTATCCGACAGTTATTCTATTATAGGGCCCCACATAAATGGTCGCTGGCCGTGCATTTAATATTCCCCCCACGTAAAGAATATTCCACGACCAAACGAATATTCCCCGACAACAATGAATATTTTATAACCACTTGCTTATTTTGAAAATTTTGCACATTTCACCCATAACCAAAGCATTATATCAATTTAACCATTTACTGAATAATAATTATAAGAAAAATTGAATACTTTTATTGCATAAAATTCAGGGTCTTACATCTTTTGCATAATCTTTTTGATGTTTTTGTTAGCCGCTTCAACAGCACCATTCATCTTCGGACGATAGATGACAGAGTTAAGATGTTTGATGTGGAATTTACTGCATAATTCCTCCATCATTTTGTTGTTGAGGTTCTTAGCATTGTCTGACACAATCACCTCTGGTTGTCCATATCGACAAATGACATTGTTTTTGATGAATGCAATGATGACTTCTTTAGTAACCCTGGGGAAGGAGGCTGCCTCTACCCACTTGGTGAAGTAGTCGATCATGGTGAAGATAAATCGATGTCCATTACTGGCTTTAGGCTCAATGGGCCCGATAACGTCCATTCCCCACATTGAGAAGGGCTAACGTGAACTCATATTATGTAGTTCCCATGGAGGGTCGTGTATAGCATTCCCATGAATCTGGCACTGATAGCATCTTTTGACGTGGTCATGGCAATCAACTTTGAGAGATAGCCAATAATGTCCTGTCCTAAGGACTTTATTGACAAGGAGGGGGCCACTCATGTGGGGGCCACAGACTCCACCATGGATTTTATTCATAAGCCTTTGGGCTTGATCTTTGTCTAAACATCTGAGGAGACCTAGTCCTGCATCTCTTTTGTAGAGCGCATCTCCACTTAGGTAGAATTTCATAGCAAGTCGATGGATCCTCCTTTTCTTAGTCGGGCTCGCCTCAGCGGGTGTAGATCCATCTCGTAGATATTCCTTGATGTGCTGATACCAAGGATGCTGGTGGGAGGTAACTCATCTGATACTTCTCCAACGTAATTCACATAGGCTGGGGCCTTGTGTAGGGAAATTGGGATGCTTGGCAAGTATTCTTTTTCTGATATGCGAATCAAGGAAGCCAAAGTTGCTAACGCGTCCGCAAAGTCATTCCTATTACGAGGAATGTATAGAAAGGAGATTTCTTCAAACTCCGAAACCATTCATAAAACTTGCTGATGGTAGGGCATCAAATGTAGCTCCTTGGTTTGATAGATTCCGGTGGACTGTCTAATTACCAACTCTTAATCTCTAAAGACAGTTAACCGCCTAATGCCCATTAAACGGGTAAGTTTTAGCCCCATGAGATAGCCTTTATATTCGGTCGTATTGTTGGTGCCGATAAATCAGAATTTAATTCACGACGGACACTACTCCCCTGCATCAGAGATATTAGAACCGCTCCAGCCCGTAACCTTCCATATTAAAATACCCATCAAAATACATCTTCCATGATTGGCGCAGATCGTCATCGATGGTGTTCTTTGAACCTGTCATTACTCCTTCATTGGGGAAGTATGTTTCCAAGGGTTTGAAATCCCCTGAAGGTGCGGCGGCCAGTTGATCTGTAATTCCTTGACCTTTGATGGACTTTTGAGTCACATATACGATGTCAAATTGTTGTAGGACTAACTTCCATCTGGACAGTTAGCAATTTAACATGGGTTTATTAAACACGTATTTGAGAGGATCCACGCGGGATATGAGATAGGTTGTGTGACCATGGAGGTAATGCTATAACCTCATGGAAGCCCATGCTAAAGCACAACACGTCTTCTCAATCAAAGTGTACTTGTGTTCACTGCTGCTGAATCTTTTTCTGAGGTAATAGATAGCTCGTTCTTGGCCTCTATCATCTTTCTGTCCCAGCATGCAGCCCATGGCATTGTCACTTATGGATAAGTACAGAACAAGGGAATATCATCCCTGGGTGGTACAAACACGGGAGCTTTGACTAGCTATTTCTTGATTATGAGGAAGGCATTTTGACACTCATCATTCCATTTCATGGAGGAGTTCTTCCTTAATAGCTTGAAGATTAGCTCACAGGTTGCTGTGAGTTGAGAGATAAACCTGCTAATGAAGTTAATTCTTCCCAAAAATCCCCGTATTTCCTTTTCTGTCTGAGGAATGGGCATTTCCATGATGGCTTGGATTTTGGCAGGATCCAGCTCAATCCCTTTGTGGCTGACTAGAAATCCTAGCAACTTGCCTAATTTAACACCAAAGGCACATTTAGTTGGATTCAACTTCAAGTTGTACTTACGAAGCCTGTTGAACCATTTTCTAAGATGGTCTAGATGGTCATCCTCCTTCCGGGACTTGACAATGATGTCATCAACGTAGATCTCGATCTCTTTGTGCATTAAGTCATGGAAAAGAGCCATCATAGCTCGTTGATAGGTGGCTCTGACATTGATGAGGCCAAATGATAACCATCTATAGCAAAAGGTTCCCCAAGGCTTTATGAAAGCATTTTTCTCACGATCTTCCTCAGCAACCATGATCTGATGATATCTCGCAAAGCAATCAGCAAAGGAGTACATGTTGTATTGAGCAGTATTGTCAATGATAAAGTGGATAAATGGCACGGGAAAGCTATCTTTTAAGCATGCTTTGTTCAAGTCCCGGTAATCCACGCAAACTCGCACCTTCCCTCCGGGTTTAGGCACGAGAACAATGTTGGATATTCACTTAGGATATGTAGACACCATGATGATGCCAGCTTGAAACTGTTTCACAATTTCTTCTTTCACCTTTAAACTCCACTCAGGTTTCAATCGCCTTAGCTTTTGCTTGACTGGCTTAAATCCCTCTTTAATGGGAAGGCGATGAAGGACAATGTCAGTGGAAAAACCCATAAATCTTCATGAGACCATGCAAACACATCCTGGAATTGGGTTAATAACGTAACCATGTCATTCTGTTGGTTTGGGGTAAGGTCTGAACTAATCTGGATTAACTTAGGGCTTTCTAAGGTTCCGAGATTGAAAGAAGTGGTTTGATCAAGGTTGGGTTTAGGTTTGTCTTTGACCTATTCTTGAATTTCTGGAGGCACCTCAATGTCATCATGTATTTCCATCAAGGCTGAATTCATCTTTACATCAAAGGTACAATCCTTGTGGAGAAGAGGCACCGTATTAGCAAGTACAGGCACATCTAAATTTAGAGTCCTGAAACAAAATATGCTTTCACTTAGTATATATTAAATGCGTTGATCATAAACAGTGTTAGCATATACTGGAAAAATAAACTGCTAAGACTGTAAAGAAAAGTAAGCAATTATTATGTTTACAGGGCATAAAGAGTTTGACGACCAATGCAAGGAGTGTTGTTCCAATTGGCAAGGGCAAAGTCCAGGTGGACCGCAGTGATGGAGGGATTGTCATCATCCTCCTTTTCTCGAATGATGGCCATTATGTCTGGGCAATCATCGTATGGGGTGTATATATTTGTATGTTCATCATGAACGATGATGCGTATGCTTGACATCATTCGGATGACGTCTTGCTTGATTCTTCGTTTCTCTTCTTCCACTGCGGGATTTGGAACAAAGAATTATTTTTCCTTCACCGATACCGGCTTGGGAAATAACATAACCATGACACTGGCTGGCACCTTTACATGAGGTTGTGCGGACTCAGAGCTTGAAGGCAAAGATAAACGCCGCATGGTTGAAGCTGAAGGAATCTGCTTATGCTTATGAGGATTCCTGTTACTAGAACTGGTAGAATAGCCTAATCCAGCTATTCCAGTTTGCTTGGTTAGTCAAATTGGGTACTTGATACCCTGGCAATCTTTATCCAACCCTTGTCCCAGCTTATGACCCAATGATGAGTGAGTTTTATACTCATAATTGAGTGTGTTTGAGCTTAAATCTTTTGGTTGATTTAAAGTATTTGTCTCTATTTATGCATGTTTTACAATGTTCTATAGGAATTGGGATAAAAGTTACTTGGATCGACGTTTGGGGTGGCTAGATTTGCGTTTTCGGCTTGCCATTTACATAGCAGTCACTTCATAGCAAATTTGAGTATTTCTTTGGACCTTATTTCGAAACACTTAATGAATGAAAGTTGTATATCTACTTCTCCTCTTTCCAGATCATCTTGAATCATCAAAATCGGAGTTCGAACGCTGATGTTATGGCCATTTTCCCAAAGGACGTCAGAGCAGATAATGTCAGAACATGGGACCAGTGACGGGGCACCCAAAATAGGCCTATGCCCAGCGCCGGGGCGCTGGGGAGCAGTGGTTGAGCATTAAGCCCAGCGTTGGGGCGCTGGGGAAGGGCTTGGTGATGGCCTGGATGCGTTTTTGGGCAAATTTTGACACCTTTTTGACTCCAAATTGGATTGGGTTTGTTCCTAAGCTAAAAATTGGACTTGTAACCTATAAATACATGATATAAGGCATAAAATAAAGGGAGATTACATAGCTTAGCTTAGATAAAATACTCCATTAGATTAGAATATAAACCCTAGTTATTAATTAGCCATTGGAGATTGAAGCAACTTGGAGAACACTGAAGATCGAGAAGAAAGCAAAGCAAGAGCAAGAGAGGGAGCATCGATTTGGTTGACAATGATTCTATTCTCTTCTCTTATCATACTTTTTATCTTTTAATGTCTATTCGGGTTGTGGATTCTTGGTTTTAATTCATTAATTATGAACTAACTCTTTTATTAAGATTTCAATTGAACCTTTTATGTCTATGAATTAATGATTTGATTTATTCCAATTATTTATGTCAAGGTGAATTGTTTATCTTGTCTTGTGCTTATTACTTAATTATTTGATCAGTAATTACCTTGTTACTCTAGAAGGAATTGAAAGAGGAATTCTAGGGTTAGAACTGGGCATGATATCATTTGACTTAGTTATATGCAAAGTGAATAATTAGGTATCTGAATTGAATGGAAATATCTGTTCACCACATGTAACACATAAGGAATTGGGATTAGAAGGAGTTTAATACAATTGTTTTGCATAGGAATATAGCAAGATTAATCTGGATTAAATAGAAGGCAGTTGATCACTTGGAAAAGGACTTTTGACATTTGAGAATTCCTGTTAACAATTCAGTAGACATAATAATTGGGATAATTGGATAATTGATTTATAGTTCATAATTGAGGATATTGAAGTTTTAATCTTTATTTATTTGAATTCAGTTATAAAGTAATTCAGTTTAATTAGTTAATTTAGTTTTCTTTATTAGAAAAATCATAATTTGTCGTTGTTTAAATAAAATTGATTTGGTTAAGAGTTAGTACTTGGTAATTTTTATTAAATAATTTCTCGTGGGAACGATACTTTTCTTATCACTTTATTACTTGTTGACCGTGTATACTTGCACGTATTCATTGATTGCGAAATCGATCAACAAGTTTTTAGCACATTCTTTGGGAATTAATTTGATAATTTTTTTTACCAATATTAATTTCAATCAAATTAGTCTTAATTTAAACATTTTTATTTTTATTTTATTTTTATTCTCTTCCTATATTTCTCTCTTTTAGGTACCATGGATGACTTTATGTATCAATGGCCATACACCTAACACGACTCAACCAAGGGGAGCGAGACCCGACAGACTCGAGAAACTTTCTCGCATTGTCGTATTGTATGGAGACACTTTCGATGATGTTTGAAGCTTTCGAAGCTCAACGTCGTCAAAGTGTGGCGGTTACTTGTGATTATTGTGCTGGAAATCATATGAGTCATCAATGCGCCACCACTTTCGAACCGGTACAGTATAGTGGTGATTACCCCAACAGTTATGTCTATCCCAACAACTATCATCAGGATTGGGGGTATCACCCAGATTTTTGATGGAGTAACAATCAAGATCAATTTTATGCTCCAAATCCAACATACCCACCGGATTTCTCGTGTCCACCTCCACTACAACAGAAAGAACATTCAAATTGGGAGGAAGCCTTGGAAAAATTTATTAAAGCTTCTGAAAAAAAGAACGAGGAAAAGGAAAAAAAAAATTAATCAAATAGAGCTAAATATGCAAAGCCAAAGTGCGTCGATCAAGAATCTGGAAAATCAATTAGGGCAGATAGCACATGCGTTGAACAACCGTCCTCAATACACTTGGCTCTATGACATGGATGACGAGACTGATGATGAGCCCGAACCAAATCTGCAATCGGATGAGCCAAATGATATAGATGTTGAAAGAGAGGAAAGACTTGGAGACCAACAAAAGGAGATTGGCAAAGATCTAACTTTGAGTACCAACGAAGATGAGCCAATTTTGACAGTGTCCCATGTACCTTCTCCACCAAAGTTCAAGAATCCGGGCAGTTTTACAAAACCATGCCCAATCGGCAGTCATGTCCTCGGCAAAGTTCTTGGTGACGTAAGAGCTGAAGACAGGTTGTGGAGTCATGGTGGGATGAAAAGGAGAAGATAGAGGAAGATTCCATTATGTTTATTAAGCTTCAATGCCCCAATCTGATCATCGACATAATGGAGGAAACACCTAGTGGTTTACCGTTCTTAATGGGGAACCTATCTACAAAGAGCATGCTATGTGACTTCAATTCAAGGGTTTTTGCGAATGGGAACCTCCCAAAAGAGACATCACATCGATGGATGGAGGATTCTCAATTTTCAAGGGGAATTGGATAGAGAATTGAAGAAGTCAAATGAGACTATAAAACAAACGCTTATCGGGAGGCAACCCAAGTTTAATTTTTATTTTTAGTTTTTATTAGGTTTTATATTAGTAGTTTTGAATTTGCATTTATTTAGTATTTAATAAAATTGTGTTTATCATGGTTTACAGGTTATCCAAGTCAAATTCAAGAGTGGTGCCCAATTTGTTCCATGTGCTTAGCCTATTCTCCAAACTTAGAGGACAAGGAGGAAGATTGCTAAATTTTCAAGGAAGTCCTCTGCTTTACTTTTTTATATTTCATCCATTGAGGACAATGTCAAGTTTAAGTTTGGGGGCATCTTAGTGTCGTATTGCATATAGTTAGTTATCTACATAGTAGTTCATTTTTTGGTGTTAGCATTGTGTTTTTTTTAGGTTGCATATAGTACATGGTAGTTATTTGCATATTCATATATGTGTTGCATTAGTATGTGTTCATGTAGTATAATTGCATTTTTTTTTTTTTTGCATAAAACTGTGTGATAGGTTGGTGTGGTCTTAGCCCGGCCTATGATAAGATTTGTTTTGCATGTTAACTTGAACAGTGTTGATAATTGATGATGAGTTCTAATTTTAATCATGATGATAATCTGAGCCTGTCTTATATGTAACTGGTTAGCACTTAAAGTTTAACTATTTTAACCACTTGGTTCAAGGGTTTCATAATTTATTTCTGAGGTAAAATCTTGGTTAAAATTTAAGGAAATTAGTGAACTGGCAGTAAAGGTTGGAATGACGCAAAAGCTTGAGTTTGGGGGAATCTATGGGATATATATATTACAAAAAGAAAAAAAAAGAGAAAAAAATGAAGAAAAAAAAGAGGAAAAAAAAGAGAATAAACACCGTGGCATGCTTGTCTAGTTTTGTGGCCTTTGTTACTTGAGTAAGTAAGCCCAAGGGGATTGTCTTTACACCTAGTGCCCTAAGGTCTTAATGGCTTGGGAGTCGTTGGTCGAAAGCTCGTTAAGGTAGCACTGAAAAGCCTAAGGGAATAAGACATTGCACAGCCATGAGAAAAAAAATATGAATAAAACACGAGAAAGAGCAAAAATGCCCTCGTGATTGAATAAGAGTATACCGGAGTTGGTAATTGCTTAGTTTTTACCGCATGTAGAACATAAGAAATTGGGATTAAAAGGAGTTTAATTCAATTATTTTGCATAGGAATATAGAAAGATTAATCTGGATTAAATAGAAGGCAATTGATCACTTGGAAAAGGACTTTTGACATTTGAGAATTCCTGTTAACAATTCGGTAGACATAATAATTGGGATAATTGATTTATAGTTCATAATTGGGGATATTAAAGTTTTAATCTTTATTTATTTGAATTCAGTTATAAAGTAATTCAGTTTAATTAGTTAATTTTGTTTTCTTAATTAAAAAATCACAATTTACCGTTGTTTAAATAAAATTGATTTGGTTAAGAGTTAGTACTTGGTAATTTTTATTAAATAATTCCTCGTGGGAACGATACTTTTCTTATCACTTTATTACTTGTTGACCGTGTATACTTGTACGTATTCATTGATTGTGAAATCGATCAACACCCAATGACATCATTTCTTGAGTAGCCGACTTTACCTCGGCAGAAATTTTGGTTCGGGTAATGGCATTCCAATAGCATGGTATTGGGTATTGCTTACTTCCAAGGCATGAAAACTGATCGGCTCAACATCAGCATTGGCATTGATGAATGGCATGTATCCGTGCTGAGGAAACTCTGGTTCAGCGTTGACCGTGACTAGGCTATTGTTGATAATATATTTCAACTGTTGATGAAGAGTGGAGGGGACTGCCCCTGCCATGTGAATCCATGGTCATCCCAAGAGCAGGTTGTATCCCGAATCTATCTTGAGTATGTGGAAAGATACGCAGAATGTATGGGGACCAATTTCGATTGGCAGTTCAATTACTCCGGCCAAATTTCGACGGGCTACATCAAAAGCTTTGATGATAGTATGGCTCCTCCGAATTCGATTGAGATTGATATTCATCTTCACCAAGGTAGCGTATAGACAGATATTTAGATATGAACCTCCATCTATCAAGACTCTAGCTAGCATGTATCCAAAGGACAAGACCGCAATGTACAAAGGCTTGCAATGACCGGTCCCCTCGGGTGGTATGTAATCATCAGTGAAGGATATCACATTGTTGTTGAAAATGTGATCAACCAGATGTTGAAATTTTTCCGTATCAACTAATGTTGGTAGATAGGCTTCTTCTAAAACCTTTAGCAAGATCTTCCGGTGATTCTCGGAAGTTAGGACCAAGTCCAAAATTGATATCTGTTGTGGAGCTTCTTTTAAGCTTAAAACCACCGTGGCTTCGTTATGACCCATAGTGCGGAGGAATTTTTCAATCTTCTCCATGGGTATTTTCCCCTTTGATTTGATGGTAGGCTTCATAACTCGTTGGGGAAGATACAGTGGATTTTCCTTCAACACTGTAGCAATGGTATGTGAGGTGGATCCTTCACCTTCTCCATAATTCCACGGAACCTTGCGCAAGCTAACAATAGGATATTGTGCTCTGTACGGCAAGTTGATTGGTTCGGGAGTGGCCACTCTTAAAGGATTGTTGCTTCCCTTGAGTTGAATTGTTGGAATTGTGAGTAATGTGTTAACCCCATCAATTTCAGTGGATATGACTGCTTCCACACTCTTCCACTTAGTAAGACCTGAATTCTTACTTGCACGTAACACAGTATCGTCGTCTGCTAAATGCAGGACACCACTGTCAATTACATTTTGGATAAGTGTATGAGTGCTTGAAGATTCTTCCGTGGCCGACCATGACAGACCGGGAGTGATATTGACATACCCATCGGAATTGCATCGCCCCGAATGGGGGTTGATTGGAGGTAGAAGGAACCGATCTTTCCTTCATTGATTAACATCCAAGGATTTCCTCCATAGGTTGGCCCAAATAGTCAATTCCCTTTTGTTGGCAAAATCCCGACGGGCTTTGGCATTTGCTCTCTTTGTCACTTTATCTTCCAGCATTTCATTTTCTGAAAGTGACGAGGGAATATACATGACAAGGGGTAGGAGACTGGTGTGTTCCTAGCTGATTAATTGACGTGTTATCTGATGATGATAAGTCACCAATTCTGCCAATTGTTCAATTTGCTTGCATAGAGCTTTCATTTTTCGTTCCATTGTGAACTGGAACTTGGCATAATCCCATTTGTCAACACCGTCTTTGAGGGTCTGGGAGGATTCACAGTTGAAATTGGAATTCTTTCCGTTACTCCAATTTATCATGTTGACCTCTTCTTCTTTGTGTTGAGGAAGAGGGTTGTCTTGAACATGAGGCTGATCTGGTTTGGTGACCACGATCTCACCGTTGTCTATCAGGTCTTGGATCTTGTGTTTCAAGGCCCAACAATCCTGAGTATCATGTCCAGGTGCCCCGGCATGATAAGCACATTTTCGAGCAGCATTGAAACCCCGTCCATTAGGGCTGGCTGGTGGAAGAAGATGCGTAATTTTCTTCTGGGTTGTCAAAAGATTGAGAATGTTCTCGAGGGTATCCCCTAAGGGTGTAAACACTCGAGGGCATTTGGCTTCTCCACCTTTTGGTATTGGAGGGTTCGCAAACTGTGCTTAAAAGGGAGTGTAGTTTTTCCTTTGAACCTGCATGTTTTGATTGCCTTTTTGACCCTGTAGTATCATGGAAACATCTTCCTCTTTCTTTTTATGGACCCTCTGCGGGTTTTTCCCATAATTTCCAGATTGGATGTGATCAGCAACAGCTTTGAGGGCAGCTAGGTCTTGAATCTTTTCGGACTTTAATCCCATCTCGCTATCTCCCATATTTGACCATTTCGTAAAATGGTTTCCGATGCAACTAAAACTCTTTCATAGAAAGGAGCTTCAGATGTTCATGAAAGTCATGACCATCTCTCGATTCTCACATGGAAGGACTAACTTGGGCGTACCAGGCATCTCCACCTTTGAGCATACTCTCTCGAAAGACTCGTTAGACTGATTCTTGATCTTGGTAATTTGATACCGATCAGGAGCCATCTGAGACTGAAAGCTGTATTGAGTGAGGAAAGCATATGATAGCTCTTCCCAGCTATGGATCTTTGAGTTGTCTAATCTTGTGTACCACAAACGGGCTTCTCTAGTTAGACTTTTCTGGAATAATTGCATTCTGAGCTTTTCGTCCTCTACATAAGATCCAAGTTCTCCAATTAACACATTTAAATGTGTATAAGGATCTCCTATCCCGTCATATTTTTCGTAGTCAGGAGTTTTAAACTTTTCTGGATAATGAATACTAGGGGAAATACAAAGATCAGCATATGAAACACTCTCGTGTGTTCCAATTCCTTTGATAACACGAAGGGTCTCTTCCATTTGAGGACTTTCTTTTTGATGTCACCAATTGTCTCGGATCTCTAGTGGGATGGGCAAAGATCATGAGTTTTGTTGGTCGATCCAACCTGCGGTCGTGTATTGTAATGACCTGGGTTCCCCCTTGTGTGGAGGATTCAGCATGCATGGGTATTTTTGGACCCTGATTGGACTGGTGTAGTTTTTTGAGTAGAACAGGCAAATCTGTAATTTGTTTGCTTAATCTGTCGAATTCTTTACCAGAAACTGGATTAAAGGTCAGTCTGGTTGGATGATGACATGATTGACTATAGGCCTGTAGCCTTTTTAGACTTTGACCGGGTAGTAGGTCCGATTGGTTCCCTGCAAAAGACTTGCATAGTTTAGTCTTTAGGGAATGTGTATAATAACATGCTATGTGATGTGTCCTTTTTAGGAATTTTATCCTGCAAAACGGATGTCAGCTGTTTGTAGCATTAAAATATGTATGTGTATACATTTCTTCATATTTCTCATTACATGGAGATATATATGGAATGAAATTACAAGTAATTGTGTTTACAAGTAATTGAAATGAGAGAGCATGAAGAGACTTTCCTCTGTTTTGGGTTTATCAAAGGCTGACCTATCTTAGGTTACTCTCGCGGCTTTTTGGCATGAAGGTTCCCAAATCATCGCAATTTACACAATGGAAAGTTAATCCGGTCTTTCAACTGGAGCGAATTTGGGTGGTGCCTTTCCTGAGCCTCGGGAAATTAGTCTTCCCACGAGTCCAGTAATCAAACACCGACGGGATAGCCTCCTGGTGGAGGGACCACACAACATACATTCACATAAATCGCGTCTCACCATATGAAAATGATGACATGTGCGAAGCACTAATATCACAAGCAATTATTGTGCGAGGCACTAAGTGCAATAAGGAAATGCATTTGTACACATTCATCATAAATGTAAATGCAACGTCCACACACAAACAGATAATAGTTCTGAAAAGATTGCAATAGCGGCTTAAGTCCTCTTACTGGAGTCCCCAGCAGAGTCGCCACCTGTCGACGTCGGGTTTTTTAGATGTCCCTTTCCGTTACTTGTTCTTCGGTGTTCTCATTTTAGGTGAGATTTGTTTGAAAAAACAAGTGAAAAAGGTCCGACATGTATAATGTCGACGATGGGACTGTTAAGAGTCGCCAGTTGGTTTTTAAAATGGTTGTACCAACACAACCGAGAAAAAGTTTGCACATTGACCCAGTGACGTGACACTGCTAAACGGGTCGGTGAAACCGAGATTCATTAGGGTCCGTGGACCTGGTTATACCGAGGGAAGATGTTAGGCACCCCCCAACATCCATGTTACCACGGTGACTGCCTCTTTTCAAGAAACTATTATCTGAATGTGTGTGTGTGGGTCAATGTGCTGTTATTTGGAAGTAGTGCTAGGCCCCGTTCGCACCTATATACAAAGGGTTTGAATTTATGTAAAAATTCAATTTTAAGCAAGATATGGCAGTGATGTTTTATAAAAGAGGTTTTTCAAACCCTGATGCTCAATAGTAATTGAGATCTTTTACACTCCCATTTTATTAAGTGTTCGACTTGATTGATTTTATTTTACAGATGCAAGGCATCCGTACGAAAATAATGTATAAAATAATGTCGACTTCCTCGTGGGTATGAGAACCATATGAGGAAATTTAGACATCGCAGAATAATTTACAAGCTAATTACAGCTGAAAATGTCCATCATGGGAACCGAATCTAGATCTAATAGGCTGAAACTGTGATCACATGATTCCTAGGAGCATATGATACCACAATTTGTATGAAAGCAGTAAGCAGGTATATATATAAAAGCTATAAATATATATATACAGACATGATCACCAACCACGAAGCACCTCCATGGGGGATCAGAAATGTAAATAAAGCTGTAAAAGCTATCGACCACCAAGGAGGAAACTCCAGGCGGGACAAAACGTAAATAAAACTGTAAATACGGTCAACCGCCATGAAGGGAACTCCAGGCGGGACGAAATGTAAATAAAGTTGTACAAAGCAATCAACTGCCACGAAGTAAACTCTAGGCAGGACAAAATGTAAAGAAAGTGGTAAAAGCGATCAACCACCACGAAGTGAACTCCAGGTGGGACGAAAATATATATATAAAAGCGATAAACGCACCAGATGTAAAATCCAGGCTCATCGAACAGAGTTCGACAACAGTTCATATATATAAGTATATATATATATAAGCAAATAAACGCACCGGATGTAAAATCCAGGCTCATCGAACAGAGTTTGACACACAGTTAATATATATAAGTATATATATATATATTAAAGCAGACTAAACGCACCGGATGTAAAATCCAGGCTCATCGAACAGAGTCCGACACACAGTTAATATATATAACTATATATATATTAAAGCTGTAAACGCCCGCATCAAGTTCAGCTCATCGAACAAAGTTCGACACACGATTCATATATATAAATATATATATATATATATATATATATATATATATATAGAAAAGCAAATAAACGCTCCGCATCAAGTCTAGGCTCAATTGAGGCATAACTCGATAATGTTAGTCAATATATATATATATATATATATATATATATATATATATATATATATATATATATATGTATATACAAACTAAAATGAAACCACTGACCAAGTCCCGCAAACGACGCAATAAACGCTCCGCATCAAGTCTAGGCTCAATTGAGGCATAACTCGATAATGTTAGTCAATATATATATATATATATATATATATATATATATATATATATATATATACAAACTAAATGAAACCACTTGACCAAGTCCGCAAACGACGCAAGACACGACTCTCAACGTGAAGAAGGGTGTGTGCAAAGATGAAAGAAAGGCTTTAAAAAGTGTGAGAAGGCTTATAGTTGACCGCCAAAGAAGACTTCTATATCTTTAAAGGGTAGAACACCTGGCTTTGTAGGTACAAAAGCATTTATATATGAGCTCACATGTGTTTAAAATGAGAAAGTACAATCGCATGGGGTGAGTGCACAACACCAAGGTGGCTTCCTCGTCGTTTTCTCTTGCAAAATGGGCACCCCAAGCCCTCTATTTATAGAGGATGGAGCCGCAGGTGTACCAGAGGCAACCTGGGTGGGCCCGAGTTTCTCGGGTTGGGTCGTCTCGTAGTGCGTGCACTTGGGCATTGTAATGTCCGCTCAAACTTTCAGAAGTGCAATCCGGGCATCCGATTGAGGTATACAGGAGCTATTTCGGACCGCCGTTGTCGAGAGTTATACAATGGCATATGATTAGAGTTTGTACGAACTCATTGAAGATGGGACGATGCCCTCCGGTCTTCAAGCTTCAAATTCTATCTCGTTACCCCTCACAATAGTCACTCAGGATTGATTATCCTTGATTCTTATGGGACATCGTTGCGTAGAGATGTGTATGAAATGTCGAGACGACGTGGCGTGGCATCGTGTTGGCAAGATGATGATGTTTCCCCTCACCGGTGTTATCGCTGGATTGGGCTGATAAAGCAGACGTTGCTTATGGCTTCGCTGAGATTGGACTACTGCATTTGTCGAAGGTCCTCATTGTAATCTTTGAGGTGTGCCTGTCCTCCCGGTGTCATCTCCGGGTTGGTACAGAGTATCTCCTTGTGAGCGCCGAGATTGAAGCTGGTCGCATTTGAAATAAGCATTTTCGGGGTTATCGTCGAAACTGCATTCCTTGGGGTTATCACCAAGGTTTGTGGCTATTCTCATGGTTGGGACTGAGACTGGATACTGTTGCCTCTTTTATAGTTCTTATAAAAGAGCTCTAACTCATGCAAGTATACACGGGTCAACAAGTAATACAGAATAAGTAAAGTATCGATCCCACAGAGAAAGTGTTAACTTTAGACTACTATGCATTAATTTACTCACTATATTTATATGCTAAGACTGTGGACTTGATTGTTGATTTAAACTAATTATGATTACCAACTAAAAATAAGAGTATAAATGGACTAAATATAATATGGAAACAATGGGATCCTAACTTCATTCAATATTTCATTCAATCGCCATATGTCATGCAAGAAGTGTTCACATATCACAGGATAATAGCCAAGGGCATAAAATCGAGTTATAACCATTTTCCAATGCACTATAACCAACTCACATATCATCTACAGATGTTAGAATCTATGTAATCACCAATACCATCATAATTACCATATTCCTATGCGCAATTATAATCCTATTAATTTTAAGCACATCCCTTATTCTAGCTCATACGGCAAAACAGTATATTCCTATCTGTTTCACAAAATATGTAATCCTCATATTCGCATGCTATCATGATTTCATCCATATTCATATGTTCATTTCCAATTTCATACAAATACTAACATGAAGAATATTAGTCATTCATACATACAAACCAACCATGATAGATAACCCAATGATATGCAAAACAAATCTAACACTTAGATGTGCAACCAAATTACATATTAAAATCCGTTAGGATCCCATAATGGAGTTTAGTTCATGGCGGAACCAAAAACCATTATGGGATCAAGGCTAAACATGATCAATAAATAAACGAATGGAAGAAAGTTAGAATGTTCAAACCCAATCGTTGAAAAGAAACCAATGATTAACTATTGAATCCACAAAGAATTCCCATAAACAATAATTAATATCCACGATGACAGAGATCTCCAAGAAGAAGTAGAGAAAAATAGACGTTATGGTTTTCTCCTACGTTGGAATCTCTCCCAAGGTGTAAACCCTAGTTTCTACTATGAAAGTTACGTAATAAAAGTCTGGTCCCTTCTCGACACACGCCGTAATCGTTTTATACCACATTACACATCATTAAGTTGAGAAATAAAATAAAACAAATTACAAAGATCCGACAAGGCTGCCCTAGTGTTTACGGCTCATGGCGCCAGACTTGCGATAAGTTCGCACAAACCAGACGTCTCTCGCGGCGGTCACAAGACTCATGCTCCTCATGGCGCGAAATGAGTCTCATGCAAGCGCTGACTTGCAGAAGGTTCCCATGTAAAGCTATGTATTTGCAAGTGCGCGCATGAGTCGCCTTTATATCTCGCAAGGCGGCTTTGTGTCCTGCAATTCGAAGTTTGGTTTCGCCACTCTGCTGCTACTTGCTTTAATCCTCATGCTAGCTTGATTTCCATGCCTCATTGTACCTCCATGCCATGCACATCCTCGCCTTTCAACTGGCCTTCACGCATCCGCTCACCGATACCTCGAATTCCACCAAAATGAAGTCGATTCCTGTACTTGTTCACCAAAAGGAGTTTTAAGTATATGCAATGTAAAATAACGTGAAATACAACTAAAACAAAATTAAATGTACTCGAGGTGGGCACAATTCACATGGATTAATATACAATAAGTGAGTAAAAATATCACTTATCAAATACCCCCAAACTTGAACTGTTGCTTGCCCTCAAGCAATGCATATAAATGAACACTGAAAATGCAACTACTAAACTATGCAACTACTCTATGATGCAAACTAGTCTCATATAATCTTAGCCATAACAGAATTTCAGCCCAAATTACCTCAGTGAACTATCCAAATTCCAGAACATAGTTTCAAACCAAAACATAGACATAACATCATACACTCAGATAATTCATGACTGCCATAGAGATGTTGTGTGTGTGTGTTGTTCACAGAAACTTGATTCAAGCAAAGATTATATATCCTACACTGCTCTAAACAGCAAATTATAGTCTAAATCAAGATTCATGTATATTCATGCAACATAGACTGTTTAAACATATCACCGCAAACTAAGGCTCAATAATGGGTTTATTTCTTTATTACAACTCACGAGGGCGATTTCGCACTTTCCCACAGTGTTTATTGCTATTATATTTTTTTACATGACTGTGCAATGTCTTAATCCATTAGGCACACTGCTACCCCTTAGCGAGCTTTCAACCAACGACTCCCTGCACCATGAAAGACCTTAGGCGCTAGGTGTAGAGACAATCCCCTCAAAGCGCATTTCTACTCAAGTAGCTAGGACCCCGAATTAAGACTAGTCACGTTATTGCTATTCTTTTTTTTTTTCTTTTTTTTCTTTTTTTTTCTTATTTTTTTATACACATCATGCCCATGTTTCCCTAAATTTTCCACTTCAATGACTTACAGTCTACAACATTTTCCTCATGTTTCTCTTTTTAAAACTACATGTTCTATTGATCAATGCAAGACACACATCTTAGACTTACAAGTGAATGTGAACACAATTGTGCAAACCGAAAGCATATAAACAGCAACATGAATCGCATTGTGTAAAACATTATATCCAAGTTGTGTTATGCAACATATTTTGAAATCGTTCACAATTCACTATTATCATTTGCTTAGGTAAAAATTTCTATTTATACGCAAGAATTTATGTGAGACATTAAACTAAACATACTATCAATGAATAAAAAAAATAAAAATTTTATGCTAAAATTTAACTAACACATATTCATGCAAAATTAAACTAAACATGCTAAAATAAAATGCAACTAAACTACTAATGCAAGTACACCAATACCCCCAAACTTAAAATGTTCAATGTCCGCATTGAATGGAGGTAAAGGGTACGAGAAAAACTCCCCTAAGTATCGGCATGACCACCCTCCTCGGGTGGTGAATCTGGTGGTGGATATGGAACGGCGGTTCCGAACTGGGGCCATTCAAGCATGGTTCCTTGCCACGCGAATGCTTCGGCCAAAGCCCAGGTGATTCCCGGAGCAAAAGTCCCAAGATTCTCATATAATGCGTCGACTTTGCGCGCCGACCTTCGGAGGTGTCGATCGCCAAAGATAGGTCGCTTACGGGTGGATGGACCTGCTGCATCGGGCTGTGGGGGCTACTTGGTTGGCGCTGGCGAGGTGAATCGGCTAATGAAACCACGTCCGCGCGGGTGTGGTTCACCACCCGTCCAATCCTGGAGCTTAGCTATTGTGGCTGATGTAATGTCATGACTCGGCTTGCCAGTATCCTCGTCAAAAATCCTTGGAACTCCCTGCTGCGATACAAAGTAATCTGTTTGCATTTTGCATGCGAATGCTCCCAGTCATGTTGCCTCACCAATAACGCTGCATGTTTTGATGAATGAGGTGGCCGACGTCGATGTACTTCCCTTCAATAATACCCCATAGAATGATGGCTTGCTCCTTCATGACGATATGCTTGTGAGTGGACAGAATTAGCTTGGCACAGATAAACAGATGCCATGCTTGGGCGTAGCGATTCAAAATGGAAGCTGGAAACGAGAGAGGCTCGGTTGTGCCAACCTTACAGGTCCACTTAATGCCCGGGATGCACAATTCCGAAATCAGAACATCCAAGTCAGTCGTTAAATGGTCACCTTGGACCCAATTGGCCAACCCAGTAGGTGGGGTATCAGTTATTCCATACACTGCTCTAATAGCTGAGGGGCAGAAATCCACTTGCACCTGTCGAACGAGCGTTATGCCGTGTTGCTCCATCTCTTCTGCGTTTGTGTAGAATTCCCGAACGACTTCCATTGGAATAGTATGTGTGTGGCGCCAAAGCTAACCTGGGTTCCTTTCTCGGAGCATGCTCCATAGCTGTCCATCCGTCTTGGTGGGTCTAAATCCTCGTTCTGGCATAAACGATTTACTTAGAAGGTGATAATAGATGTGATGAGCCTCCCGGCTTAAGAAGTTTCTTCATTCCGTGACATCGTCATCGGGATCACTGGATGAGGAATCAGAGGTTGAAGAGATTGAGGTTGCACGGCTTCAAGTTGGACCCATGACCAACTGCTATGGAGAGAATGCAAGTGATTTGCAGCAGATGATACTATCCCCAAACTTGCTTTCACCCAATCCCACAAGATAAACCCTAGGTTGACTCCAATGAGGATGGTGGTGATATACGTATGTATTGGTAGGGATTGGCCTTTTATTAGGGGAGAGTAGACTCATAATAAAACACGTAAATAATAATATCTCTCTTTGGGCATAGAAGCATATTGCCGACATGGTATGGTGGTTGATCTATCGCGGTAGCGAGGATGTGAAAACTATCGCAAGTTCTTGTGGGCGCGAGGTAACACCTGTTGTGGCATGTGCGCGGTCACATTTGGTTTCCACGAGTTGTAGTCTTTGAACTTCCAAGTGGAGGTTGTGATGCGTGTAACCCAAATCACCTACAACAAGATGAGTGCAACATAGAGTAGGTATTAAGCAACATAGAATGACTCTAACTTCTATTTTACTTATGAATTGAAAAGAGTTTCAAGATGAAATTGATGGGTTGCCTCCCATCCAGTGCTAAGTTATAGTCACTTTAGCTTGACTGTCCTGGGGGCTCATGTCGACGAGAGAATCATAGTGACATTGTGTCTTTCCACTTCGTCACCAAAGTAATGCTTCAACCGTTGTCCGTTTACTTTGAAAGGGTGTCTGGGAATTGGTTGTATATTTTAATTGCAACGTGCGGAAAGACAGTTTTCACTGTGAAAGGCCCCGACCAACGTAATTTCAGTTTTCCAGGGAAGAGTTTAAGTCTGGAATTATAGAGCAACACCCTTTGCCCCGGCTCGAACGTTCTATCCATTATCCTACGATCATGCCACCTTTTCACTTTTTCCTTGTATAATTTCGCATTCTCATAAGCCTGTAATCTAAATTCATCTAGCTCATTTAGCTGAAGTAGCCTTTTCTCCCTTGCAGATGTTAAGTCAAGGTTGAGCTTCCGTATTGCCCAATAAGCCTTATACTCTAGCTCCATAGGTAGGTGATAAGCTTTGCCATACACAATTTGAAAAGGTGACATCCCCAACGGGGTTTTGTATGCGGTGCGATAGGCCCATACAGCATCATCTAATTTTAACGACCAATCCTTACGTGTTGGATTCATAACTTTTTCCAGGATTCTTTTGACTTCTCGGTTTGATACTTCGGCTTGGCCATTTGTTTATGGGTGATATGTTGTGGCGATGCGATGTTTCACCCCGTACTTAGCTAGTAAGGTGGTGAATTGTCTGTTGCAGAAATGACTTCCTTCGTCACTAATGATAGCCCTTAGAGTTCCAAACCTCGTAAAAATGATCTTGTGCAGAAACTTGAGGACTACCTTGGCATCGTTGGTCGGTAAAGCTGCAACCTCCACCCATTTTGAAACGTAATCCACTGCGAGCAATATATAGATATTGCCGCAGGAAGAAACGAAAGGTCCCATGAAATCAATGCCCCATACATCGAAAATTTCTACTTCTAGGATGGTATTCAATGGCCTCTCGTTTCTTTTAGAGATATTACCCACTCGCTGACATCTATCACATCATTTGGACCTAAAGCAGAAGCGTCCTTGAAGATAGTTGGCACAAAAAACCTCGCTGAAGGACTCTCGCGTGTCGTCTCTCCTCCATAGTGACCGCCATACACTGATGAGTGACACTTATGCAGAATCCATTCGGTCTCGCTATACGGAATACACCTTCTTATCACTTGATTTGAACACTGTTTGAACATGTAAGGCTCATCCCATATATACCATTTGACGTCATGCAGAAATTTCTTTTTCTGATATCCCACCAAGTCAGGAGATACCGTCTTACTTACTAGATAATTTGCGAAGTCTGCAAACCATGGCACCTCCCCTTTCACCACAAACAACTGCTCATCTGGAAAGGACTCATTGATCATAACGTTATCCTGTACTTCTATTTCTGGATTCTCGAGTCGAGATAAGTGGTCCACCACTTGGTTTTCAGTTCCCTTTCTATCCTTGATTTCCAAGTCAAATTCCTGCAGTAGTAAGATCCATCTAATCAGCCATGGTTTAGCGTCCTTCTTGGCCATTAAATGTCGAATCGCTGCGTGATCTGTATACACTATCACTCTTGTTCCAATCAGATATGCTCGAAATTTATCAAAAGCGTATACCATCGCTTAATAACTCTTTTTCGTGGTGGTATAGTTCAATTGCACATCCGTTAGGGTCTTGCTGGCATAATAAATCACATGAAATATCTTTTCTTTCCATTGCCCAACACAAATTTCTACGGCATAATCACTGGCGTCACACATCAATTTAAACGGTACAGTCCAATCGGGTGTAGTAATTACTGGTGTTGAAATCAGTTTTCTCTTTAAGTGTTCAAATGCGGATACGCAAGTGTCGTCGAAATTGAATTTTGCATCTTTCTCCAATAGGATGCATAATGGTTTAGTGATTTTGGAGAAATCCTTAATGAACCTGCGGTAGAACCCTACATGTCCCGGAAAACTGTGAACTCCTTTTACTGATATGGGTGGTGGGAGGTGCTCAATAGTCTCCAGTTTTGCTTTATCCACCTCAAGTCCCGTCTTTGAAACTTTGTGTCCCAAAATGATTCCTTCTTGTACCATGAAGTGGCATTTTTCCCAGTTTAGCACTAAATTTGTTTCAACGCATCTCTTTAACACCATAACTAGATTCTCGAGACATAAGTCAAATGAATCCCCGAAGACTGAGAAGTCATCCATAAATACTTCAACATTCTGTTCCACCATGTCGGAGAATATAGCCATCATACGTCTTTGAAACGTGGCTGGAGCATTACACAACCCAAAAGACATTCTTCTAAAAGCAAAAGTGCCATATGGACATGTGAAAGTAGTCTTTTCCTGATCTTCTGGAGCTATCATAATTTGATTGTAACCCGAATAACCATCCAGGAGGTAATAGTATTCATGCTCTGCTAGTCTGTCCAACATCTGATCGATAAATGGGAGCGAGAAATGATCTTTCCTTGTAACCTTGTTTAGCTTGCGGTAATCCATGCAAACTCTCCACCCCGTCACTGTTCGTGTTGGGATTAGCTCAATATTCTCATTAGTCACAATTGGCCATGCCACCCTTTATTCGAACACACATGCATGGACTCACCCATGTGTCGCTCGAGATTGGATAGATTATTCACGCATCTAGCCATTTTAGTACCTCTTTCTTAACCACCTCCTTCATTATTGGATTAAGCCTCCTTTGTTGCTCAATTGTCGGCTTGCTACCATCTTCAATTAGGATCTTGTGCATGCAATACGAAGGGCTGATTCCTTTGATATCTGCTATGGTCCATCCAATAGCTGATTTGAACTCTGTAAGCACTCGGAGCAGTTTTTCTTCCTGACAAGATGTTAGTGCAGAAGCAATAATCACAGGTAATTTGGAATCTGAACTTAAAAATGCATACCTGAGATGTTCCGGTAGTGGCTTCAACTCCAATTCCGGAGGTGTCTCAAGAGATGGTTTTAGCTTTATTGAGGTATCTCCAGCTATCGTCAATGGCTCTGCAGGGGGTCTAAATCTCCTGAATTGGGGGTTGGTATCCAGATAGTGAACAAATTCGTCAAATTCTTCATCCTCTGCATCTGAATTCTCATCAGTGATATTCCTCAAAGGTTCATAGTCTGCTAAACTATGTATGTCATCATCTAGAATCCGACTCACCCAATCAACAAAGAAACAATCCTCCTCATCCGTTGGGAATTTCATAGCTTTGAATGCATTAAAAATGACCTCTTGATCCTGAACTCACATCGTGAGTTCCCCTTTTTGTACATCTATCAAAGCTCTGCCCGTGGCCAAGAATGGTCTTCCCAGTATGATCGGAATATTCTTGTCCTCTTCAAAATCTAGGATGATAAAATCAGCTAGAAAGATGAACTTATCTACTTTAACCAATACATTTTCAATAATTCCCCGCGAATATGTGACAGACCGGTCGGCTAATTGTAATGATATGTTCGTTGGTCTTGGAGCCGGTAATCCCAACTGGTTAAATACAGATAGTGGCATCAAATTTATACTTGCTCCCAAATCACATAATCATTTGTTAAATTCCATCTTCCCAATAGTGCACGAAATTGTGAAGCTACCCGGATCTTTCAGCTTTGGAGGTAACTTACGATGAAGCACTACAGTGCATTCTTCTGTCAAAGCTACCGTTTCAAACTCATCTAATCTCCTCTTCTTTGACAGTATACCCTTCATGAACTTTGTGTAGCTTGGCATTTGTTCCAATGCTTCGGCAAAAGGTATATTGATTTACAGCTTTTTGAAGACCTCTAAAAACTTGATGAACTGTTTGTCATCTTTCTGCCTTGCTAACCTTTGCAGATATGGTATTCGAGGGTGCAGTGGGTGTAGTGGACTCTGGACCTTCTCTTCTGAAACTGCTTTATTCGTTTCGTTTTGCTGAACCTCATAATTTTCCAGATTTTTATCCTCCTCAGTTTCTTTCAGATCAGCGTACCAGCGTGGGGCCTCCTTAGTGGTATCATGCGCAGGCGCGCGACTTGCAAGTACTATCAAGTCTTTCCCAGATTGCAATGTTATTGCTTGACACTGCTCCTTCCCGTCTCTTCTAGGATTTGCCTCTGTGTTACTTGGCAAAACACCTTGGGGCCTATTAGTAAGCATGGTCGCCATTTGCCCCATTTGCATCTCTAAATTCTTGATAGCCACTGCTTGGCTTTTGATCACTGAATTCGGTGTTTGCCATGTATTTCAACATCATCTCCTCCACTTCGATTTCTTTTTCCGGATGTGATGCACCGGAGTGTGGTGTTGTTCTTTGTTGAGTAAATCCCGGTGGAAATGGTGGTTTAAGATAAACTGCGGGTCATGCTAACTGTTGTTGAAAGCTGCTGATTAATTTGGAACCGATTTTGTTGTTGTCCTTGGTGGTTGTAATTCACCGGTGAAGTTTGGATGATTGCGGTTGTTTGGGTGGTATGTGTTCTGGAATTGGCCTTGATCCTTTTTGTAGGAGTTTACATACTGAACTGCTTCTGAGCTGATAGCAGATTGGTCTGTGGAGTGTGACCCCGCACAAATCTCACAAACAAAAGCAACCGTCTTCACTTTACTCTTTACCAACGTCTTTATTTTCTTCACCATGGCTGCCATTTGTGCCGATAGCTGTGTAATCGCATCCACCTCCAACATACCTGCAACTTTGGGTTGAGACATCCGAGTTGTACGATTCTGATAGTCATTCGCATCCATTGTCTCGATAAGCATATAGGCCTCATCATAACTTTTTGCCCATAATGCCCCTCCCTCCTGGTTGATCTACAATCATGCTGGATCGCCATCCCAAGCCATCAGTAAAATGAATTAATTACTGTACCCGATCGGTAAACCATGATGTGGACACTTCCTAAGCATCTCCTTATACCTTTCCCATGCTTCATGTAAGGATTCACCTTATTGTTGTTCAAACTGAGATATGGCTATCCTCATCTTTGCAGTCTTAGCCATTGGGAAAAACTTGGCTAAAAATTTCTGTGCTAAATCCTCCCATGTAGTAATCGATCCAGCCGGCAAAGAATGTAACCAACTCCTTACTTTATCCCTCAATGAAAATGGGAATAACCGTAGTTTGATGGCATCTTCCGTCACACCATTATATCCGAATGTGTCACAAATCTCGATGAAGCTTAATAAGTGTTCATTCGGATCATCTGTAGCAAACACCCCAAATCAGATCAATTTCGCACCATCCGAATAGTGCCCATTTTTATTTGAAGGTGTTTCTTTGCTATCACGGTTTGACTATGCTAGGTGTAATTCATTTATGTTGGCATGGAATATTCCCTTAGAGCCCGATGCTCTTCTCTTGGATCAATCCTTTGTTCTTACGCCATATATGGTGTAATGCTTTCTAACCGCTCTTGCAGATTTATCCGCACACTCGCTTTCCAACCTTTTTCGTTTATATTAGCTTGTGATGGTGTTAACTCTGAGTTGGAGGATCGCGTGTGCATAAAATTCTACAAGCACCTGTAACCAAAAACAAAATAAAAATAGAAATGAGAAATGAATAGAATTGTCTAAGTCATACAATACAGCTTTAAACTAATGATAATTATCTAAATTAACGCCTTTCCCAAGAATTGGCGCTTAAAACTTGTTTCCTCTTTTATAGTTCTTATAAAAGAGCTCTAACTCATGCAAGTATACGGTCAACAAGTAATGTCTGAGTAAGTAAAGTATCGATCCCACGGAGAAAGTGTTAACTTTAGACTACTATGCATTAATTAACTCACTATATTTATATGCTAAGACTATGGACTTGATTTTTGATCAAACCCAATCGTTGAAAAGAAACCAATGATTAACTATTGAATCCACAAAGAATTCCCATAAACAATAATTAATATCCACGATGACAGAGATCTCCAAGAAGAAGTAGAGAAAAATAGACGTTATGGTTTTCTCCTACGTTGGAATCTCTCCCAAGGTGTAAACCCTAGTTTCTACTATGAAAGTTACGTAATAAAAGTCTGGTCCCCTTCTCTGACACACGTCAGAATCGTTTTATACCACATTACACATCATTAAGTTGAGAAATAAAAATAAAACAAATTACAAAGACAAGATCAAGATCGCATCGCGTGACGCACGCGTGGCCCTAGTGTTTCGGCTCATGGCAGCGAGACTTGCGATGAGGTTCGGACCAAACTCAGCGTCCTCTCTCATGCGGTCGCAAGACTCATGGCTTCGCGGACGCTGAAATTTGAGTCTCTCGCGGTCAAGGCGTCCCTTTCTCATGGCGCTTTTACTTGAAAGGTTCCCATGTAAAGTTCTGTACTTGCGTGGGAGCGCGAGTCTACCTTTGTACTGCCGCGCGGCGGTGTCCTGCAATTCTGAGTTTGGTTTCCTGCTTGCTGCTGCTACTTGCTTTAATCCTCATGCTAGCTTGATTTCCATGCCTCATTGTACCTCCATGTCATGCACATCCTAACCTTTCAACTGGCCTTCATGCATCCGCTCACCGATACCTTGAATTCCACCAAAATGAAGCTGATTCCTGCACTTGTTCACCAAAAGGGGTTTTAAGTATATGCAATGCAAAATAACGTGAAATACAACTAAAACAAAATGAAATGTACTCGAGGTGGGCACAATTCGCATGGATTAATATACAATAAGTGAGTAAAAATATCACTTATCAGATACCTCGGGGTTATCTCCGAGATTAATCGGTCTTCTCCGGTGTGTGTTCCGGTATTGGATCTGCATGCCTCAGGGTTACATCTGAGGTTGGAATTGTTACTCACAGTGTGTGTTCCGGGGTTGTTGTTGAACTTCCGGTAGTATCCAGAATGGATATGGATTATCTTTCAAGGTTCCCTCTTGAAAGACGAATCTGTCCTCCTGCAATGTCAGTGACAGGTGTACAGAAAATTTCGAGTGTCTACAAGGACAACAACTAGACCTGATGCAGAATTTCGCAAACATGGTAGCTTAAGCCATGCAGAATGGAATGCCGGTCACGGGAAATCAACTAGACAATCGATTTCCAAACTTCAAAGATTTTAAGGTCATAGGACCGCCAGAATTTAGAGGTACCACTGACCGATAGAAGCCCAAACTTGGGTTAAGGAAATAGAAAAAGCGTTTATAGTTGCTAGGGTAGTTGAGGGACAAAAGACAGCTTTTGTCACCTATATGATGAAAGGAGAGGCAAATTTCTGGTGGGAGGCAAGTCAAGTTAGGGCAAGAAAAGGAGTGATAGCATGGACTAGGTTTAAGATGTTGTTCTTTGAGAACTATTTCTCTTCCAGTGTGCAGGCTAGGATGGAGGTGAAGTTTTTGGAGTTGAAGCAGGAGAACAGGACAGTTGCGGAGTATGCCGCAAAGTTCAATGAATTAGCTAGGTTTGCTCTACATCAAGTTGATACGGAGGCAAGGAAGGCAAGGAGGTTTGAGCTGGGCTTAAAACCCTGGCTCTACAATAAGGTGGCAGTATTGCAGATAAATACTTTTGTAGCACTTTTGGAGAAGGCTATCATAGCCGAAGGGGGAAGTGAGGACATGAGCCTCTACAATAAGGAGAAAAAGAACAAGGGTGGGGTTGAGGGAGCTGGGAAGGTAGAAACAGGTAGTGGTAGTGGGAATGGAAAAAGAAAGTGGAATAATTTTGGAAATGTCCAAGTCAAACAGGAAGGTGTGAGGAAGCAGGCTATGCCGTGTAAGAATTGTGGGAAGAATCATTCAGGTGAGTGTCTTAGTGGTAAGTTTGTGTGCTATAAGTGTAGGAGGGAGGGACATATCTCTCCTAACTACCCTAATCCTAGGATGAACAATGGGTGCTTTCTATGTGGATTAACGGAACATAAGGTAAAGGACTGTCCAAAAAGGAGAATGGATGCAGGAAGCGTGAATGCGGGGAGAGGCAACAAAACACTAGCGTTAACGGGACCAACTTCAACAAAATCAACCGCAAGAGTCTTTAACATGACGGTTCAAGATACCGTAGCAGACGGGGATAGAACTTCAGGTATTATTCGAATAAATTCTATTTTCTTATATATGATTTTATTTTATTTTAGTTATAAAGAAATTTTTGAAGGAGAAATTTGAGTTCTGTTAGAAATCAAATTTCTGTATGATCATATAGAAAAGTTTTATGTTAAATAGTTAAAGATCAATTCGATCAAATCTGATCGAAATCTACTTGAAATGACTATGTATGTTATTTTCCCTTGTATCTATAAGTTTTGAAGTGGTGATTCCGGGGATGGAATCCTGATAAGGGAAGTTGGATGTAATAACCCAATATTTTTAATATAATTAAATAATAAATTTTGCATTTAATTTTTTTTTATATAAAGGTGGGATTGTGTGCAAAGAAAAGTATATGTATTTATGTGATAAATAAAACTTATTTATTATATGAATAATTATAAATAAATTCTTTTTAAGAATTATTGATCATTATAGATTATATTATAAATTAATTTTGTAATAAAAATATTTATTATTTATTTTCCATGAAAATATGAATATTATATATATGATATGATTATAAGGATTATTATGATATGTATTTTATTATATTAGTTAAGTTAATAATTTTAACTTAATTAATAATGGTATATATGAAAGTCACGTATGGGATATGGATTTAAAACCCTAATTCTAGATTTTGAATAAGGAATGAGAATATTAATATAATATTATTTATATTTCAGTGTTAAAAACATGCATAATATGTGTGTAATGTTAATGTGTGAAACAGTTATAGTAAAACAGTACAAAACCCTAGCGTTACTGATAAACTATAAGTCAACTATGACTGTAAGATTTGTTAAGTTACGTAGTTAATTATCATTATTATATTTAATATTAATTAGGTAAACCCTAATTAATATTTAGAAACCCTAATTACTAAATTAGAACCCTAATTGCTAAGTTGTAAACCCTAATTATTAATTTAGCAAGGTTAATGATAATTAGTAAAGTATGAAACCTAATTTACAAGTCCTAGGTGATTAGTAAACCTAATTTAATTAGGGAACCCTAATTCACATATTTAGAAACTAAGATTCCCATTTTAGCCCTAATTATAAAATCCTAGAACTTGGATTTATGGAACCTTAGGGTTAAACCCTAAGGGTCAGAATGAAATGCCAACTTTGCCACTAAAAGTAAAGACTAAATGACCAAATTGCCCTTTTGAATAATTTATTAAGGTGGAGTGTAGATCTAGCCCTATTAAGTGGTTGGTGACCCAACTCTAGCTAGCCATGTGGTCTAGTGATGAACTTTAATCATTCAAATCTGATAATCATGATCAGCCCTAAACATTTCACCATATTATAAATAGAATTGGAGAGAGAAATCATTTTACAAGCTCACCAAAGTTTTTCTCTCTAAACCTACAAGAACCTTTAGTAAATCAGTCCCACAAACGAGCCCCACTAACATTCATAGCAGATCAGAAGCTCAGATTCTTGAATTGATCATAGAAAGGTGTAAACCTAAACCAAATTGTCAATCTTCTATGTTACGTTAGATTTGATGTATGAATGTTTAAATATGTTATATAAGGTGTGAATCAGTGATCTGGGTTGCTAAATAGTGGATCCATAACATTTATATGATCGAATCTAAGTTTTTAAAAAATCTGGGAAATTTTCAAAAGTGGTCTGACAACCGAATGTCAGACCATATAGATCTTTATTTGGTTATCATTTTTGTTGTTTAAATGTTTGAAAATGTAGTATGCTAGAAGGACTTTGATATGGACTTGAAATCATACTTAGATCATGCATGTGTAGATTTTGTGTTATTAATGGTCAAACCTCGTTGACCAAGCATGACCAACAGGTTTCTGGGTAACCCAGAAACTCATTATCCGAGTCTGACAACGTTTTCAATTGCTTTGATCTGTCAGGTTTGATGTTGGTTGTTGATGTTGTTGTATCCAGCTTGTAGCATGTAGTATTAACTCTATAACCATGCTTTTATATCACTCAAACTAGCCTGGACGAGCACGAACTCGGTTTTCTGGGTAACCCAGAAAACTTATGAACGTTGTCTCTAACATGGTTTGACCGTGTTTTAGCTTCTGATTAAGGTGTAGTTTAACTAATGTTAGGAGTGTTAGATGTACTATGTCATGTGTACTACAAGTTAGACCCATTAGACCACCATATCATCAATCAGAACCCTAATATAATTAAGCCTCAAACTGACTACTCGAAGCTGACTGGGTTTCTGGGTAACCCAGAAAACCCAGAAAGCTCTGACAGTGAGTTTGATGGCCCAGATCTTCATGCTACGATGTGTTATGACCTAGATTATGATTGATAATGGTAGTGTTACATACCTACTGCACGATCAATGAATTGAAATTTAGGAACGGTCAAAGTAGGACCCTTGCAAAGCCGGTTGTCAGTGTTCTTGAGCTCAAGAACACCAACAGCGACAGAAAGTGTCGTTATAGCCTATAGCAACGGTTTCTATTATTTTATTTTCTAATTTCTGAAAAATGATTTAAAAATAGAAATAAATTCTAAAAATCATTTAAAAATAGTAAATAAATTCTGAAAATTATAAAATCAATTTTAAAATTATTTTAAGTCATAAAATTAACTTTTAACAATTTGGCATATTTTTCATAAATATTAGTAATTATTTCAATATTATTAATATTTAATTTATTTAATAAATGCATTAAATAAATTAACTAAAAATTATTTTATTATATTAAAAATCATTTTAAATGATAATAAGATATTTAATAATATTTTAAGTTATAAAATGTAACTTTCAATATTTTAAAGTAAATTTCATTAATTATATAATATTAATAATATTAGTTTTATTTAATAATTATATTAAATAAATAGATTAAAAATGATTTTATTGATTTAAAATCATTTAAAAGGATATAAATGGTTTAAAAATATTTTAAGTAATTATAAATGACTTTTAATATTTTAATGAATAATACCTTAATATTTTAATATGAATGGTAAATGTTTAAAAGTGATTTTAAATGTTTTAAAGATCATTTAAGGGTAATATTAATAATTTAAAATATTTTGAGTTATTATAAATAACTTTGATATTTTGGCAATGGTTGCATTAATATTTTAATATTATTTAAATATTAATGATAATAGAATTATCTAATATTTAAATCATTTATTAATGATTCTAGAGTTTGAAAAATCAAGATAAATTATAATAATTATTTAAAAATTATTATAAGTCATTTAAAAATAATATGACTGGTATTTAAAATATTCAGGATAATATTGAACCATATGATAGAGTTTTAAACTTGATAATTGCCCGATAAAGTCGTCGATACACCGAAATGCTACCGAAATTGATCCGAACATATATAATTTGACTGTATAAGTATTTGTTTGTGTCTTAATGACTAGTATAACTATGTGACAATTCGACCAGGTTATGTTGTGACTGTAAATAACAGTACTATGTGTTATGATATGTTATTCTAATCAATAGAACAATCTTATAAATGATAGGTCATTGAATTAAAGATAGAACTAAGTTGTGTAAGCAGCAGACTAGGCAAGTATCCGAACCCTACTTTACTTTATGCAATAGACATGAGTAAGAAAGTTTCAAAATTACATTATCATTGTGTCAGATTATTAACTCTATTTCTATTGATTATGTACTCAAATATTCGTATTCATGCAAGTTCTCGAACTTTATTCGTACATTGTTTATCAGTACAGTATTACTAATAGATTCAGATATATTTATTATGTTCATAAATTCCTAAGATTGGTTATACAAGTGTCCTCACTTAGATAATTATTGAACATGTTGATACATACTTATTGATCTCTAATATGTATATCTTAATTAAAAGTCGTCTAAGCTATTTGTCTCAACTAGACACAGATTTAAAATATCTTTTGAATATTATAGAACCTTATTGATATCCAATCGAATTGTTTGGTTTGGATTCCCGACTAAGTATGAACATCCCGAACATGGGAAAACTTTTGTGCGTCTGAGGCAGATATGATGAACGAGAATATCGTTCTGGTATGTAGTATTGATCAATACAAGGCATAACGGGCTTATCACCCCCAGTGTAGGTAAGTTATGACGATTTACAGATGAAGTTCTGTTTGACCTTTTTGAAAACTGAAAATTATGTTCATAGTCTACCGATTGCTCTTTATTTATAGTCAGTACGTAGTTTCAAAATTTGAAATAAGATTCGTTATGTTGTTTAGTGTTGCTTCAGTACTTCACAACTATTGCTTCGTTGTTGAAGAGTCGTTCAAAAAAAACATTTATTTCTTTCAGCTAATGTTTATTGATTGCTATTACTTGTTGGGCACTCAAATGCTCATTCTTGCTTAATTTAAATGTTTTCAGCTATATATGATCGACCTGAAGGTTCAGACAAGAACAAAGGGAAAGGAAAGCTAGGAGATTAAGTTTGTGTTATATTATGTAATAGCTAGACTTAAATAAGTTGATGATATTTATTATCTATCATGTAATAAAATGTTTTAAAGGTCGCGTACTTGGGATTTAGACAACTCTGATATGTAAATTAAGTATGATATTAATGACATTATTATTATTATTTCGCTCAAAGAAATGGTATCGTGAAAGCACTGAATTCGGGTTTCAAGTACCTGAATTTGGGGGTGTCACAATTTTTGTTCAATATTCGTAAGAAATATTATTTTCTTTCATACTCTATAGTATGTAAGTAATATTATTTCATTTTATATTCCTAAATCTATACTTATTTTGATAAGTATTGCTTCTATACTCCTTGAAATTAGTAGAATATCCTTAAATTTTGCGCTTCATTTAGTATCGTTTCACGGAAATATTTTTCTGAACTTTCTTGTTAAATTTTAATCTTTTAATGTCGAAGTACTATTCATGGGCACTATTCATATATACAAAATTATTCATACGGTACTATTAACGGGGTACTATTTACGAAGTACTATTCACGGGATACTATTCACGACAAAAAATGATTTCTTTTCTGTCCAAATTATTTTTGATACATAAATATCATTCTTGAATTTTACTCCACAAAATAGTTATCATGTTGACAATTTGGACATTCTTAAACTCTGAATAAATTGAATTATAAATCTTTAATATTTATCCTTAATCTCACTTGATTGATTTCTTATATCATTGTCATCATCCTCATGCTTATATTGTGGTGAAAGTCATCTTTGGCCCGTAGTGCATAGATGGACTGCTGATTGGTATGATTACGACCAGGAATTATCTATCGGTATAATCATGACCTGTAATGTTACAAATAATATGGTAAAAGTCCTCTTTAACCCGTAGTGCATAGATGGACAGTTATTTGGCATGATTATAACCACTGGTGATAATAACGAATATCCTTGGCCCGTAGTGCATGGATAATTCGTGGATGTGATACTAACGAATATCCTTGGCCCGTAGTGCATGGATAATTCGCTGATGTGAAATATTTATTTAGTTGTGTTACAGAGATAAAATATTGATGATAAACTTTTAAATCATAGAAGAAAGTAGACATCATGCTCTACTTGACTCTTCTAATGGATTGCTTGTTTCGCTACAGTTAAACTTATTGTCTATTGTATTCTATCAGTTTTTATACTGTTGAAGACTAAGGATAATTTATTCTACATTATCTTAGTCATAATATTCTTTACCGGGCTAGTTGAGCTCACTTTTTTCTTTCATTGTTCTCTTCAGGATATGAGAATATAGTTAGGACCAGTCGGGGAATGGAGTGATGGTCAAAGATGGTGGCTATAATAGTTCTTACTATTCTATAAAATAATGTAATAATAATTATAATGAGGACTTCATTTGAGTTTGTATATTGCCTACGAGACAATATTCGTGTTACTACTCTCAGCTTATGTTTTGTCGTATTTAGCACGATAATTAATAATTGTGTAACTTAAGTTTGTTTTTAAATTTTGTACCATGTATTTAGCGACTCAGAATGGGTTGTATGGACCTATTTTGGGGGTGTCACATTATGCAAGATCTTTATCTCTAATCTCTTAGTAAGCAGTTAAGTTGTTATTGTTACATAAGTTCCCTAAATCTTATTTCTTTATGTAAAGCAAGATCTTTATCCTATCTTATTTACTATTGTTGTGAAAGTTTCCTAAACCTAATCTTTATTTTGAGCTTATCATACCTTACTTATAAATGTGTAAGTTTGTTACCTTGTCTTGTTTATAACATTACGCAAGCTCTTGAATTTTATCGAGCAAAGTTCTTAATTTTGTTTCCTTATATAACCTTAGCTTATCATTGTTGTTCAAGCTAGGTTCATTATATATTTTAATGCTTTGAAAGTTATTCTTAAAGCATGACTTTAATGTATCATATTATTCATTTATGGTTCATAACTACCTTATATTACGTTGATATCGAACTTTCACATTGTCATTAAACATTTGATTCAACTAATCATTAGTTGATGTTCGTTGAACTCTAAATTACCCTTGAAGCTTATCCAAACCAAACTTACTTTGGTGCGGACTCGTATATTAAAACTGAGATGAACAACCCTATTATAGGGGATTATTTATGCGGAAGCGTTTAGATGTTTGTGCACAAAACATGGTACAAAGGGCTAATCACCCTAAGTACAGGGAGTCCCTACAGTCTAATGACTGTTTAGGTTTAAGTTGAAATAAATAATTATAACCTTGGACATAGTTCATGGTCTTGTGACCCTCAGATAATTTCCAGTAACAGTTATTGATTATCGATGTTAAGATATTTTCTTCAATTCAAATGAGTTTATTCATTACCAATCATTGTATTATTTCAAGTGAGCATTGGTTTTGCTCACTCTTGAATATATACAACCATTACAGATAAAGTTGAGAAGGTTGATGAACCAACCACTAGCAAAGGAAAAGGAAAGATGAACAAGTGTTGAAGACTTGTAAATCTACTGATATTTGTGTTTCAGACTTGGTTTAATTATGTGATGTAATTTATTTAATTTTCTAGATTTGATGAATGATTTATGGTTAGAAAACATGGGATTTTATTGGATTTAATTATGTAACTCTTTAATGGGAAGATTTATTGTTTAAATTTTATTAAATTTGGATAGTTAGAAATGAATGTTTGGATAGTGAACACCAAATCTTGTGGGAATGAAGTACCCAGATTTAGGGGTGTCACAGGCTTTGGCAAGGAAACATATTGTCTCATCATGATTTAATTTAGCAAGGTTGACAACATAGACATTTCCTTCTATGGTTCCAGTGAGCTTTAGAGAAGAGGTATTCAAATCTATGACTTGACATTGATTATTGAGGAAGGTGACTTGATGTCCTTTGTCACAAAGTTGGCTGATGCTCAAGAGATTGTGCTTCAGACCTTCAACACAAGCTCCTTTACTGAAAGACACAACACCATTTTCAGCTGAGCCATATCCTTTGGTTTTTCCAAAGCCATTATCACCAAAAATAACTGTTGGACCCTCTTTTTCTTTGAAGTTAGAAAGAAGAGTTTTGTTTCCAGTCATATGCCTTGAGCATCCACTATCAAGGTACCAGGTTTTCATAGTGGAGCTTTCTACCTTCAGTAAAATTTAGCTTTCATTTTGGTACCCAGACTTGCTTGGGTCCTTCCCTGTTAGTTCCTTTGAAGACCAAAATCTACTTGATTTTAGGTCTATGATTTACATTATTATAATAGCATTCTTCTTACTTATGACCATATCTATTACATATAAAACATCTAGTATGATACATGCTTATGTGTGTGTGTGTGTGTGGATTCTCTCTTATCCTGGACATATTTGGGTGATAGGTAGCCTTATCCTTTTGTTGATTCTCATTTTTCCATACTGTTCTATGATTCATAAATTTTGTAGAGTACATCTCAAGTCTACAATTTCTTCCTAGTTGGTTCGTGGAGCCAGTTTTATTTGATCCCACGATCCTTCGAGGTTGGAGAGTAGCAGTTGATTCACTCTTGATTTTTCTAAATTCTAGACCAGCATGGGATTCGTTATGTCTAGGGACATAACTTGGATTAGAAGAGCAAGGATTCATTGGCTCTGCACTTTGTGTGGATTTCACAAAAGTAATACTTCTATTGAGATTAGAAGCACTGCTAGTGTTAGTTTCCAAAGACTTTTCCACATTTAATTTTGAGGGAGAGTTCTCAAAACCAAGACCTGGTCGGTCAGAAGAATTCCTCTGACTAGAGATCAAAGAGTCCATAGATGAAGAAGACTTGTTCCACATCAGGATCGTCTTTTCTAACTCCTCAATTTTAGAAGCTAGGTTCAATTCTCTTTCTGCACTTAGCTCATTTGTCTGTTTTAAATTCTTATTCTCTGTTACAAGATTAGAGAGAGGAAGTGCTTAGCAGAACTGTCTCCAATTTTGCTTGAACTTTGTCTTTCTCTTATTGAAGAAGAGAATAGTCTTTCGATAAGACTTTGAACCATTTCATGTATTGATGTAGATCAGATTTTATATCATGTAATGCAGTTCTTAAATCATCAATATTCACATCAGGAGAGTTGAAATCAAATACCTCATCAATACTGATTTCACTGCTTTTCTTATCTTTGGATTCCTTAGACGTCAAACATAGGTTGACTACTTGAGGTTCGTCATCTTCGCATGACTCAGAGTTTATATCATTTTCTGAGTGACTCCACGATCCTCCAGCTACCAGGACTTTGTCTTTCTTTTGAGGCTTATTATAACCTTTGAATTCTTTCTTCGGGTTTGACTTCTTCTTTAGTTCTTCTCTAAGAGGTTTGTTACAGTCAGAAATGTAGTGACATGGCTTCTTACAGTTGTAGCACATGTCTTTAGTCTGCTTCTGGTTGTTGTTATTGTTAAATCTCCTTGATTTGTTGCTTCTGCCTTTACGCATGAATCTTTTAAGATTTTTGACCAGCATAGCAACATCTTCATCATCGTCTTCTTCAGTGTCAGACTCATCACTGACTCGAGCCTTACAGGTGGCTTCTGTTACTTTGAGAGCCACTCATTTTTCCTTCTGATAGAGTTTCTCCATGTTGAGTCAGCTCCAGTTTGTAGGTGAGAAGATTCGGTATAGTTGTTGCATAGTCATCTCATGAAGATTCTTTGATTCTCTGATGGCTGTTGTCTTTCCATCCCACTTGCTTGGTAAGGCCCTCATGAATTTGATGATGAGATCTTTGTTGGGATAGATCTTTCCAAAAGCTCAGAGAAAGTTGAGCAATACATTAAATCTTTCATAAATTGAAGTAATGTTTTCTCATGGTATATGAGTGAACATCTCGTACTGTTAAGTGAGTATAGATTGCTTATTCTCTCTTACTTCTTCAATTCCCTCATGCATGATGAGTAATGCTTCCCAGACTTCCTTTGTTGTTTTGCAGTTGACCACATTTTCAAATAGGTCATCTTCTAAAGACTGGAACATAATTTTTTTGGCCTTTTTGTCCAGTTGGACTGCTTTCCTCTCATCGTCCGTCCATTCTGACTTTATCTTGATTTGCGTTTGATTTGGATCATCAGGAATTGGTGCAAGCTTTGTAGGAATGTAGGGCCCATTCAACACTTTTTTAAATAAATCATCGTCTATTGAATCCATGCAAGCTTGTATTCGAACTTTTCAGTTGGCAAATTTATCTTTGTTGCACATTGGTGGTTTGCTGCCTCCACCAAGCTTAGATTCGCTTATAATGTGTGACATTAATCTACTCAAGCTTTGTAGGCTTTAGTTGTGACGAACGAGACTTTTGTAATTAATGTTTTTTAAATATTTATTGAATTAAATAAATATTTTTTGATTTATTTATTGAGCTAAATAATTATTTTTGGAATTGTGGTAGATTAATTTAATTAAGTATGTCACATTGATTAAATTAATGTGAAATAATTTTATATATCAAAGTTAGAATTTAATTGAGGTAATTAAATTAAATGAGTTGTTAAATAATTTTAATGTTGTTTTAATTAATTTAATAATTAATTAGAGGTTTTATTATTTGTTATAAATAATAAATGAGAATTTTAATTATGTGATTATGTGATTTAATGGATAATATTGCCTTTTATTTAAGTGAGTTAAATAATATTATGTGATACTTAAAGTGTGACAAATAAACTATATAATAAATGAATTAATTAAAATAATGAGAAAGGAGATAATTTGGTGCTAGCCAAACATGACCTAAGGAACATGGGAGCAGTTAATTTCCTGTTGCGCTTAATTTTTGCCCATTATCCCAACAGTTATTTGTATATGTAATATATATTATTATCAGACTTCAGTATATCATATCAGTTGGAGAATACAAAGAGAAAAGAGAGAAAATTTGAGAATCCTTGAGAATGAAGAAGAAATTGGAGAATTAAAAAAGCTTTCTTTCACATTCTAGCAATCTAAGTAGAGAAATCAAGGGTAATTCCTTAATCTCAAGCTTTAAAATTATGTTCTTGAGTTCTCCATGAAAGTTTAATTAAGATTCTCTATTAATTGGAAATTCATGAATTATTTGTTAAAAACTTGATGTTAAATGTTTATAAGCATGTATAGTTCAATTATATATGATTTATATGTGTTTTAGAATAATCAAATCCATAAAATTGTGTTTAAATTGGAGTTTTATAGTTTACAGAGAAATATATATGAATGTGGCTTAAAAGTACAAAAATTCGTGCTTCAATTATATATTAATCGGTGAATTGATAATTGATTATATTTATACATGTAAAAACAAAAAGAACGACACATAAACGAACTGATTTGGTGTTATAACGAATCTGTAATTTGTGATTTCATGAGATTTGACGAAACTTTGAAAAATAGAAAGAATATGAAAATTATGAATTCAAATTCAGTTGATTATTTAATTTAAGTTGTTAAAAGCATGCTAAGAATATCATTAAATGTTTCTATCAAGTTCAGAACACATGGGTAATATTAAATTCGTTGTTTATGTGAAGTTTTGGCCATGTTTTGTGTTCATTCGCGAATTTAGGAATTGGATAATGGGTAGTCGTGTCATATGTCTTCGAAGTTAGAGTTTGACTTTGGTCAGAATTTGACTTCGGATATGTCATGTCTATGCCTTCGGAGTCAGGGTTCTGCTTCGGTCGGAGTTTGACTTCAGATGGCATCACGGCTATATCTTCGGAGTTAGAGTTCGGCTTCGGTCAGAATTCAACTTCGGATGGCGTCACGACTATGTCTTCGGGGTCAGGGTTCGGCTTCGGTCGAAGTTCAGCTCCGGATGGCATCATGACTTCAGTTATAGCGAACTTCTTTTGAAGAAGTGTCATAACTTCGAAAGATAAGACTTAGAAAGTCGATGGGTAACAGAACTAGATAGTTTTGGTTTTTGTTGTGTACAGTCCATTGTATGATTAGTTTAATCTAATCTAAAGAACATGATAATGTATTGGACATATAATAAGGTCTATACTAGGTTATTAATGTCCATATAGTAAAATTTCATGATAGTTTGATAAATGTACAAGTGCTAAAATGTGATGCTCGTGAGAAGAGGTAATGTTGTTTAAATTTACGATTTGAGACATCAGTGTTGAATATGTGAATGATGGTAATGAGTAGAACTTAAACCAAGTTAACAAGTTGTATTAAAAGAAAGAACTAAACCTATAAAGTTAATATTAATGAAATTAATGAATGTTGTGAATACATATGGTATGTGTGTAGGACTTGTGGTGAACGTGAGTGGTAATCATTTAGTCAACGCACGAGGCAAGTTTCTGAACCCTACTCTTATGTTGAGCAAGTTTTTTAATCCCTAAACTTTGTTTGAGCAAGTTCCTTATCTCTAACTTGATTATAGTTGTACAAGATTTTCAAACTCTACTTTATTGAGCAAGTTTAACCTTAGCTTATTATTATTCAAGCAAGGTTTCTTACTTATACTATTCAATGCATATGTTTTTTGTTAAGCCTATTATTCCTTTATGAAAGCATGACTTTGATATATGATGCTTATCCACTTATGATTCAACTGTATTATATCATTGCTAGTGTATCCCTTTATAATGTTACGTTGTTAACAAACTCGTGAATGATTATTAAATCTTTATTGATTCAACTAATCCTTAGTTAATGATTATTGAACTCTAAATTACCCTTGAGATCAATCCAAACCAAACTTCCTTTGGTGAGGTGTGACGCCCCCAAAATAGGTATACATCACCTATTCTGAGTCACCAAATACATGGTACAGAATATAAATACAATCTTAATTATAAAACAAGAGAGCTGTGAGTTTAAATACAAATACTGTCTTCTAGACAATATCCACTCTCAGAATAAGTCCTCATTACATTTATTGTCACACTATTTACCAGAATAGTAAGGACTACTAGCTAATACTATCATCCGGACCATCAATCCGTTCCCCGACTCATCCCAGCTACGTTCTCATTTCCTAAAGAGAACAGTGAAAGAAAGGGTGAGCTCAACTAGCCTAGTAAAAAATATTATGACTAAGATAATGCAAAATAAATTATCATTAGCCTTCAACGGTGTTAAACTGATAAAATATAACAACATCAAGTTTAACTGCAGTGGAACAAGCAATCCATTAAAAGAGTCAAGTAGAGAATAAAATCTACTATCTTTAATGATTTAAAAGGTTTTTCATCACTTTTATCATTTGGGACTCAAATTTTAATAAATAATTCACATCACCGAATCACCCCTGCACTACGGCCAAGGATATTCTTTAGTATCACGACCACAAATTATCCATGCACTACGGGCCAAGGACATTCATGTATTCATCAATGGTCATGATTATGCCAACAACTGTCTATCAATGCACTACGGGCCAATGAGGATTTTTACCACATCATTTGTAATATTACGATCATGATTATACCGAATATTCCCTGGTCATAATCATACCAAGTCTATCTATGCACTACAGGCCGCAGATGACTTTCAAAAAAATATAAACATGAGGATGATGACAATGATATAAGAATTCAATAAAACAAGTTCAAGAATTAATTTATTCAGGAACTAATAACGTCCAAGTTGTCAACATGATACTGCTTTGTGCAGTAAAATTCAAGAATGCTCAGAAGAATATTTCCATGAAAAGATACTAGATGAAGCGCAAATATCAAGAATATTCCACTAATTTCATGGAGTATAGAAGTCAAAACTTTAATCAACTGAGTATAATAAGGTATGGAATAACAAAAGAAATCACCAAGAATGTGATAGACCGCATAGGCAGATTATTCCAACAGAATAATAATTAACAGAACCAGTCCCACAGTAAAACGCATACGTATAAAGTTATTCAATGTAATAATAAAGATGTAATCAAGTCGGCGTAAAATGCATGCATGACGGGATATTCCAATGAATAATAAAAAAAGGCGGAATCGGTCCCAGAAACGCATGTGCATGTGATATTCCAATGTAATAATAACGAATAGAATAATAAAAGAATTTCACCAAGTATAGGGTAGCTCACAGATATCTGAGTTATTCCAATGAGAATAATAAATAATGGAATAACAAAAGTTCTCTTCATGAATACAAAAGAAATAATACCCCTTACCGTAAAAGAAACTGGATATAAGAATAGGGAGGTAGCAGAATACTTTTCTATAGTTTTTTCTATAATTTCTCTCTCTGGAGTTTCAGTGAATTCGTAAGAAATAATGAAGGAATGAGCTTCTATTTATAGGAGAATGGAAGGGCACTGTGCAAGGAAAAATCACTGATGCAATCAATGCGCAACTTTGAGAATTACGGATGAATTTTTTTTTTAATCAACAATCAAACCAAACAAAAATTAAAATATACTATATATATATAAACACATGCTTTCAATTTATATATATCAATATTATATATACACCACTTGATTTTATCTCCCCCATAACCAACATCAATCCCCCACCCTCCCAAAATCACTTTTACTACACTCTTATACATCACTATCACACTATCACTTTTCCACTATTTTCCACTCACACACATCACACACATATCACTTTCACCTATCCTTTTCTCCCACCATATACTTATTACACATATATATATATATATATATATATATATATATATATATCTTCCATACATACCCTTTCTCCCTCCATTTCTAAAATCATTTTTCTAACACAAATGGGCCCCACATGTGGGCCCCACTTTTATTATAAAAATTTTCTACCGATTATTTTAAAAAATGGATAAATTGGGGTCCATAAAATAAGCAAAACTTCATAAAAATTACCTTAATAATTTTAACAACATTTATCACCTTTATTATAATTCACAATATTAATCGACCAGTGTCGTTCCGAGAAAGAGGGGCTTTCAATAAGGATTTCTCCCTATCATGCCGCAATTAGGTGACCAAACCTCTCCTCGATGTAACTTTTAGACATCGTTAATATTGCAAATAATAATATTAATAAATTTGTCGTCTCAATTATTGATTTAATAATATATAAAATATTGACAATAATTGAATCAAATAACGTGAGATATTATCTCGCAATTCTTGTAGAAATAATTGAACAAAAGCGAGTGACTTCTCACGTAAGCATTAATAATCAATACCGTGTATATCGCAAGTAACTACGCGATATTATCGTAATTTTAACACCGGGTGTTTCAACAGTTAACGGTAAAACTTCCGCAGTTATTTTTATAAAGTATTTTTGTCGTTTTCTCAATCCAACAATAATTTCATTGTGGGGTCCACCAATGATTGTGCCGTTGTACAAATATTCCCTGTTAAAACAAATATTCCCCGACCAATCGAATATTATATAACAACTTGCGTACTTTGCAAAATTTATAAATATTACCCACAATTATAACATTATATCAAATTTATTCCATAATATTCAAAAATGATATTTATAGAAAATTCATCTTTATTTATAAAAGTTGGGGTCTTACAACCTCCCCTTCTTAAGAAATTTCGCCCTCGAAATTAGGGTACGTACCTGGTATTTCGAAGATGTAAGGATACCTTGATTTCATTTCAGATTCTAACTCCCAAGTCATTTCCTCAACATCGTGGTTTCTCTACAAAACTTTGACTTGAGGTATAACCTTGGAGCGTAGAATATGTTCATTCTTATCCAAGATTTGAACAGGAACCTCTTCATACGTTAAATCTTCCACTATTTCGTCCGGTTCTAACTCAATAATGTAGTTCAGGTCTTTCACATATTTACGTAACATGGATACGTGAAAAATGTTATGAACACGAGACATACTTGGCGGTAAAGCGAGTCTATAGGCCACAGTTCCTACTCGATCGAGGATTAAAAATGGGCCGATGAATCGAGGATTAAGCTTTCCTCTCTTTCCAAATCTCTTAACTCCTTTCCATGGAGCAACACGTAACAACACATGATCTCCTATATCGAATTCCACGTCCTTCCGATGAAGATCAGCATAACTCTTTTGTCGATCTTGTGAGGTTTTTATACATTGTTGGATCGTTTGAATCTTTTCCGTAGTTATACATACCAACTCTGGTCCCAACAACGTTGTTTCACCCACCTCATCCCAGCATACTGGAGAACGATACTTTCTTCCATACAATGCCTCGATTGGAGCCATGCCAATGCTTGCTTGATAACTGTTGTTGTAGGAAAACTCCACCAATGGTAAGAACTTATCCCAACTTCCCTTGAAGTCAAGGACATAAATTCTTAATAAATCTTCAAGAGTTTGAATAGTCTTCTCCGATTGTCCTTCCGTCTGAGGATGATATGCCGAACTAAATTGTAAATCTGTGCCCATAGCTTTTTGCAAACTAACCCAAAATCACAAAGTGAATCTTGGGTCTCGATCAGAAACTATGGATACTGGCATACCAAGAAGTCTTACAATCTCATTTATGTACATACGAGCAAGACGTTCAAGTGTATAAGTTTCTCGTATCGATAAAAAATGAGCAGACTTGGTCAATCTATCAACAATGACCCAAATCGCATCTATACCTTGAGAAACCTTAGGACGACCGGTAACGAAATCCATGGTAATATGCTCCCACTTCCATTATGGAATTTCAAGTGGTTGTAATAGACCTTTTGGTACTTGATGCTCCGCTTTAACTCGTTGACAAGTTAGACACCTTAAGATAAACAGCGCTATCTCTCTCCTCATATTGCTCCACCAAAATGTATGACGAATATCATGATACATTTTGGTACTCCCAAGAAGGATTACAAACGGTGTGTTGTGCGCCTCCATCATGATTTTATACTTTAAATCAGGGTCGTTAGGAACACAAAGTCTAGAGTTGACTCGAAGTATTCCTTCTTCATCGATTCTTGCTTCCGGCATAGCACCTTCTTGCACTTTCTTCCTCATACGCATTAGCTCCAGATCTGTAACTTGAGCAGCTTTAACTTTATCAATTAAAGTCGGTTCTACTCGTATATTCGCCATCATCACGTGGTTCCCTGGAGTCTTTATCTCTATCTCCATCCTTTACAAGTCATACAAAATGGGCCTTTGCGTTGACAATATCGCACTCATACCCGCATATGATCTTCTACTCAATGCGTCAACTACCACGTTCACTTTTCCAGGATGGTATTGGATTGTATGATCATAATCTTCTAATAGTTCAAGCCAACGTCGTTGTCGCATGTTGAGTTCCTTTTGAGTGAAGAAATATTTGAGGCTTTTATGATTCGTAAAGATCTCAACTTTCTCCCCATACAAGTAATGCCTCCAAATCTTTAGTGCACGAGACAACAATACCGCCAACCCGGATCATGGGTAGGATAATTCCTCTCATATTCTTTGAGTTGTCGAGAGGCATAGGCTATGACTTTCCCATGTTGCATGAGAACACATCCCAACCCTTGCACTCAAGCATCATCAGAGATGACAAATCCCTCCGAGCCGAGATGGTATTGTCGTAACAAGGTCTTTGAAATGAGTCTCCTCTTGAGTTCTTGAAAACTCTTCTCACATTCCTCGTTCCAACCGAACTTTGTATCTTTCCGAGTCAGCTGAGTTAATGGAGTAGCGATTCGAGAAAATTCTTCCATGAATCTCCGATAATAACCAGCTAGGACGAGAAAGCTACGTATTTTGGTCACTGATTTAGGTTGCTCCCAGCTTTGAATAGCTTCAATCTTTGCTGGGTCAACGGATATTCCATGACTTGATACTACGTGCCCAAGGAATGCTACCTCCTCAAGACAGAACTCGCATTTCTTCAACTTGGAATAAAGCTTATATTCACGAAGCTTTGGAGTATCAGCCTCAAGTGTTGCTCATGATCTTCACGGCTTTTGGAATAAATAAGGATGTCATCAATAAAGACGACCACAAAGTGATCTAAATATTCCTTGAATACTCGGTTCATTATATCCATGAAGGCAGCAGGAGCATTAGTCAATCCAAAGGACATGACTAGAAATTCATAATGCCCGTACCGAGTTCTGAAAGCCGTCTTTGGAATGTCATCGGTTCTAATCTTCAATTGGTGATATCCGGAATGAAGATCAATTTTTGAAAAAAATTGGCGCCTTGCAACTGGTCAAACAGGTCATCAATACGTGGCAATGGGTACCTATTTTTGATGATGACATGAGTCAACTCTCGATAATCAATACAAAGTCGCATACTCCCGTCTTTCTTTTTCACGAATAGAACAGGAGCACCCCAATGAGAAGTACTAGGACGAATAAAGCCAATGTCTAACAATTCCTACAGTTGGGTCTTTAATTCCTGAAGTTCAATAGGAGCCATTCGATATGGGGCTTTGGAAATGGGTTTTGTACTGGGTTCAAGGTCGATACATAATTCAATTTAACGCTCTGAGGGTAGGCCAGGAAGTTCTTCAGGGAATACGTCAGGAAATTCATTAACAATAGAAATATCATTCAAAATTAACGTATTTTTGTTTAGATCCGTGACATGAGCTAAGAAAGCTTGACATCCATTTTTAAATAAACGAATAGCTTTATGGCTTGAGATGACAGTGATTGATTTTAATGGTTTGGTTGCTTGAATTCGCATAATAGGTTGGTTAGGAATATGAAAGCTAACAACCTTACGAAAACAATCAATTTTTGCATGATGTGTAGTTAACCAATCAATCCCTAGAATCACATCAAATGCAAGTATTTCCAAAGAAATAAGATCGACAGATAACGTGCAGGTGCCGATTTGAACTAAACAAGACTTATAAACAGTGGATGTAATGAAGGTTTCTCCCAACGAAGTTTCAACAGATAAGTCAAAATCTAATTTCTCCGGAGTTAAATTTAATCGTTGAACGCAAGTAGGAGAAATAAAAGAATGGGTAGAACCGGTATCAAAAAAAGTATATACTTCGCTAGAGTTTATGATAAGCTTACCCGTGATGACCTCGTTCGGGTTCTGTGCTTTCTGGGAGGTCACAACAAATGCTCTCCCTTGCACCACCGGCTTTGACTTTTCTGGGACGGCCTTTGGTGCCTCCATCCTAGCTGAACTTGTCTTTGGTGAATGACAAAATCGGGCTAGGTGACCTTCTCTTCCATAATTATAACACGCTTTGGATGGCATCGCGCAGTTTGGACTGATATGTCCCTCCCCTCCGCATTTGAAGCATATGATATGTGGTTGTTCTCCTTCCTTAACCACGGTTACTGGTGTTGATGTCTTTTCATCATTATTGAATCTCTTTTTCTTGAAATGTCCATTTTTACTGTCTTGGCCATGATTACCACCGAAGTGGTTACCATTTCTAGCATGTTGATTCCCTCCACGTTTGTTGTCACCGCTTCGATGACTAATACCACTGGTATTTTCATGCTGCCGGCTATTTTCTCTTGGTTACGTTGACTCCTTATCGCGCTCCAATAACTGAGCCCTATTTACAACATCTGAGTACAAACACATTTTATGAGAAATAAGATATTGACGTATCTCCGGTTTCAAACCTCTTAAAAACCTTCGCTTCATTCGCTCCTCATTATCGACCAAATGGGATGCAAACCGGGATAACTCCGTAAATTTAGCCTCGTATTGCGACACGGTCATATTATTTTGTTCCAACTTGATAAACTCCACCACTTTCATGTGACGAATACTCTCGGGAAAGTACTTGTCGTTGAATAGCTCTTGGAACTTCTCCTAAGACATCTTGAGTGCGTCAGGCTGGGTATGTTTTAAAGATTCCCACCAGTAATCTGCCTCTTCACGCAACATAAAGGTGGTGAAGGGAACCTTTTGCTCCTCGGAGCATCCCAAGACATCAAATATCTTGGTGATCTGCTTTATCCATGCTTCCGGCGTAAAACGCACAGACAGGATATTCCAACAGAATAATAACGAATGGAATAATAGAAGAATTTCACCAAGTATAGGGTAGCCCGCGTATACAGGTTATTCCAATAGAATAATAAATAATGGAATAACAAAAGTTCTCTTCATGAATACAAAAGAAATAATACCCCTTACCGTAAAAGAAACTGGATATAAGAATAGGGAAGTAGCAGAATACTTTTCTATAGTTTTTTCTATAATTTTCTCTCTAGAGTTTTAGGTGAATTAAGTAAGAAATAATGAAGGAATGAGCTTCTATTTATAGGAGAATGGAAGGGCCTTTGTGCAAGGAAAAATCATCGATGCAATCAATGCTAACTTTGAGAATTACGGATGAAATTTTTTTAATCAACAATCAAACCAAACAAATATTAAAATATACTATATATATATATAAACACATGCTTTCAATTTATATATATCAATATTATATATACACCACTTGATTTTATCTCCCCCATAACCAACATCAATCCCCCACCCTCCCAAAATCACTTTTACTACACTCTTATACATCACTATCACACTATCACTTTTCCACCATTTTCCACTCACACACATCACACACCTATCACTTTCACCTATCCTTTTCTCCCACCATATACTTATTACATACATACATATATATATATATATATATATATATATATATCTTCCATACATACCCTTTCTCCCTCCATTTCCAAAATCATTTTTCCAACACAAATGGGCCCCACATGTGGGCCCCACTTTTATTATAAAAAAATTCTACCGATTATTTTGAAAAATGGATAAATGAGGGTCCATAAAATAAGCAAAACTTCAAAAAATCACCTTAATAATTTTAACAACATTAATCACCTTTATTATAATTCACAATATTAATCGACTGTGTCGTTCCTGTGAAAGAGGGGCTTTCAATAAGGATTTCTCCCTATTGACGCACAATTAAATTAGGTGACCAAACCTCTCCTCGATGTAACTTCTAGACATCGTTAATATTGCAAATAATAATATTAAAACTTTGTCGTCTCAATTATTGATTTAATAATATATAAAATATTGACAATAATTGAATCAAATAACGTGAGATATTATGCAAAGAATTATCGTAGTAATAATTGAACAAAACCGAGTGACTTCTCACGTAAGCATTAATAATCAATATCGTGTTACTCTTTGTGTAACTACTCAGATATCGCTTTTACTTTTAACACCGGTGTTTCAATGATTAACTGTAAAACTTCCGCCGTTAATTTTATAAAGTATTTTTGTTGTTTTCTCAATCGATAATAATTCCGTTATGGGTCCACCAATGATTGTCTTGGCCATATTAATATTCCTCGTTAAAACGTAATATTCTCCAATCAATCGAATATTATATAACAACTTACGTACTTTGCAAAATTTATAAATATTACCCACAATTATAACATTATATCAAATTTATTCCATAATATTCAAAAATGATATTTATAGAAAATTCATCTTTATTTATAAAAGTTGGGGTCTTACATGCAGACTCTAATGTCAAAGCTAAGATGAACAACCCTGCTACAGGGGATTATATTACGCGATAGCGTTAAGATGTTGTGCACATACATGGTACATAAGGCTGATCCCCCTAAGTACGAGAATTTAGGTCCAAATAGTCTTACGACTGTTAAAGGTTTAAAGTAGAAATACTTGATAACCTGGGACATAGTTCATGGTCTTGTGACCCTTAGATGTACTTTAGATTCCTTTTTTAATCTTGATTCAAAAGTCGAGACTTCTTTTAGTTCAGTATCCATTGTTTATTCGCATGTTATTATTATTATTTTATTGTTAAACTTGTGGGCAATTGTTGTTCACTCTTGCATAATAACATTGCAGCTAAGATTAAAAGAGTTGATGAGCCATCCACAAGTAAGGGCAAGGGAAAAGCAAGCAAATGATGAAGACTTATTTAATATTTGAGAATGTTTATATTAAGACTTATGATGTGATGTCTAAGACTTATTTGTTTATGATGTTTCTACATATGATGTATTAATGTTAGATAACCTGGGATTTATTCGTTTAAGATGTTGTAACCCTATATTGGGAGGATTTCTATTTCAATTTTATTGTTATCATTATTATGGGTAGTTAAATGTTAATTATTTTGTTGAGTAAACACCAAATCTGAGGAAAGTTTAAGTACCTGGATTTGGGGGTGTCACATTAGTTGAGAGAACCTACTTTGATACCAATTGTTAGTTCCCAGAGGCACGAAAGTTATCTAGAAGGGGGGGTTGAATAGATATTTAAAATCTTTTTCTTTTCAAAGAGTAACTTAACAGATTTGTTAATTAAATAATTAATTAACCACAGCGGAATGTATGAATTAATTATCCCCTTTAAGATAAAACAGAAGTTATAATTTAAACAACAGTTATAGCAGATATAGCAGTTAAAGAGATTGAAAGTAAATGACACAGTGTTTTAAGTGGTTCAGAGCACTCAAGACTCCTAGTCCACTCTTCTACTCCACGAGTAGGAAATTCACTAAGGATATTGATACAATCTTCGAATCACTAAGATTCCTTCAAGACCAGCAGTCTTGGAAAGCTAGTTCATAAAAAACTCTTCAGACGCAACAGAATTGGAATGTTATACACTTAGTACTCTTCAAACCTAGCAAGTTTGGTAGTCTACAATGAGTGTAGTTGAGGTTGTTGTTTTTGTGCTACTAAGTTGCCTTAAGCCCAAGTTCTGGTGAACTTAGTAGCGAAACAAGATTTTGCTGAATCATGGAGTGAAGATTTGTCAGATGTTCTTGTGATTTTCTTTTACGTTCTTGTTTCTTTCTTATCTAACATCTTCAATCTATTAGCCTTATATAGGAGCCTTTGAAATCTTCCCGTTGAGATGCTTCCGTTTGAGCATTAAATGTGACGCCCCCAAATTCAGGTACTTGAAACCCAAACTAGGTGTTTCACGATACTATTTCTTTGAGCAGAATAATAACAATAATATAAATACCAAACATAATTTATATATATCAAAGTTTAAATCCCAGGTATGCGACCTTTAAACATTCATTACATGATAGATAATAAATATCATTGTGTTAATAAAGTTTAACTATTACACAGAATATTATAAAACTTATTCGGTCAGCTTTCATTTCCCCTTGTTCTTACCTAAACCTTCAGGTTGATCATGCTTAGCAGAAAACATGTAAATTTAAAGCAAGAATGAGCATTTGATTGCCCAGCAAGTAATAGCAACAATAATTATTAGCTGAAAGAAGTAAATGTTTTCTTTGAATAACACTTCTACAACGAATCAACAGTTGTGAAGTAAGCTAAACCGATAATAACAAGATATCAAATCTATATCAAAATTTTGAAACTTCGTTCTGATTATACATGGAGAGCAGTCAATAGACTATGAACTTTGTTTTCAATTTTCGATAAGGTTTAACAGAACTTCATCTGCAAACCGTCATAACTTACAGACACGGGGGGTGATCAGCCTGTTATGCCCTGTATTGATCAATACTACATGCAAGAACAATATTTTCGTTCATCTTATCCGCCTTAAGTGCACAAAAGTTTTCCCATGTTCGGGATGTTCATACTTAGTTGGGAATCCGAACCAAAACAATTTGGTTGGATATCAATAGGGTTCTATCATGTTCGACAATATTTTTAAGTTTGTGTCTAGCCGAATCATATAGCCTAGACGGCTTTTAAGTCAATGTATACATACTAGAAACCGATAAGTATGTATCAACATGTGATTAAATACAATGATTATCCAAGTGAAGACACTTGTCTAACCATATTTAGAAATTAACGAACAGAATAAATATCTGGATTATACAATAATACTATGTTGATAAACAATGATCGGATAATTTAAGAACTTATATGAATACAAATGATTGGATACAAAATCGATAACAATAGAGTTAATAATATGGCATAACGATAATATAATTCTGAAACTTTCTTACTCATGTCCATTGCATAAAATAAATGCAAAGTTAGGATACTTTCCTGATCTGCTGCTTACAATTACGCAACATAGTTTTATCATGATTTTTTAAACACTGGAATCATTTCTAAATGATTTAAATATTAAATAATTATATTATCATTAATATTTAATTAATATTAAATTATTAATGAAACTATTCACAAAATATTAAAGTTATTTATAATAACTCAAAATATTTTTAAAGTATTAATATTTCCTTAAATGATTTTTAAAACAATTAAAATCATTTTTAAATAATTACCATTAATATTTAATTATTAATGTATTATTTATAAAAATATTAAAAGTCATTAAGTATAACTTAAAATATTTTTAAACCATTTATATCCTTTTTAAATGATTTTAAAATTAATAAAACCATTTTTAAACTATTTATTTAATATAATTATTAAATAAATTTAATATCAAATTATTAATGAAATTTACCTTTAAATATTAATAGTTATATTTTATAACTTAAAATATTTTTCAACTCTTTATTTTCATTTAAAATGATTTTTATAATATTAAAATCATTTTTAATTAATTTATTTAATATAATTGTTAAATAAATCTAATATCATTAATATTAAATAATTAATGAAATTTGTCTTAAAATATTAAAAGTTATATTTTATAACTTAAAATATTTTTAAATACCTTATTATCATTTAAAATGATTTTAATATAATAAAAAAAATTTAATTTATTTATTTAATGAATTTATTAAATAAATTAAATATCAATAATATTAAAATAAATACTAATATTTATGAAAAATATGTCAAATTACTAAAAGTTAATTTTTATAACTTAAAATTGTTTTTAAAATTATTTTTGTAATTTTCTGAAATTATTTTCTATTTTTAAATGATTTTTAGAAATTTAATTAATTTAAATTATTAAATCTGTCACTATATCCTTTAGCGACAGAAACCTTCGCCTATTGTGTTCTTGAGAAACCCAGATCTTCAAAGCCTACCAAGGGTACTACTTTGACCAAGTGCAGTGATCAGATTATGATGTTTCTTGGCAACCTATTAATCAAATCTTGTAGTACTAATGTAGGATTACATGATTCAACAACAAACTTGGGCAAACAGCAAAACACCAACGAGATCTAAGCCTTCAAACTGACTGTCAGAGCTGTTCTTCATTTTCTGGGTTACCCAAAAATGAAGAACAGTTCGACTAGTAATTTTTGGGCTTCCACAACTTGTTGTTCGTGTTTTTGTGATCTAAGAGTTGCAGTGTGTAGCTAACATGTAGGGGTACAGATCTATTACATAAAACACATATAACAGCAACACATCAAGCAGATATGGTCCGGTCAAACCATGTCAGACGACATGTTCATATGTTTTCTAGGTTACCCAGAAAACAAAAAAACGTGCTCGACTAGGCTAGTTTGACCGGCCACTAAGTCCAACCTATTTATCATTTAGGTGATCTTAAGGCATTAACATATAGTCTAAACAATATATTACAACTTAGATGCAAAGACAAACACAAATCATCAACCCACTGTCAGATCTGAGCCAATGAAATTGTTGTCAGGCGTTTTTAGGCAAGTTCTTGGCTGCCCAGATTTACTTGGTCATGGTCGGTCAACCGACTTTGACCATCATTAAAATAAAATTTGTGCATGATCTAGACTTGTTGCAAGTTCCAGATCAAAGCCTACATGAACAGACTGTGATCTATGGGGTCTGACATTCGTTGTCAGACAACATTTTTCAACTTTTCCAGAATTTGAAAAATACCAAATCTGAGCCTATAAATGTTATGGATCTAACATCTATCAACCCAGATCACTTAGTTATACTCCATACAACATGTTTTAACACTAAAACATAACTTTTAACAAAGGATCAAGGATCAAATTCTTAGTTAGGGTTTTATACCTTACTTTGCTAAATCTTGAATTTGGGCTTCTGATTTGTTATGAGTGATAGTGGGGCTTGATTTATTGGATGAGTGTTGGTGAATAAATGAGCACAAATATGCACTTTCTCTCTCTTGATCAATATATATATATATATATATATATATATATATATATATGATGCAATGGACAAGGCTGATGTTTGTTGCTGATATTTGCTAATTTAAGTCACATGGATGAGCTTTTAGTTGGTCACCAACTAAAGTTTTGGCAAGTTTGACAAGTTACATACAATAATGCAAAGGAGGGTAATTTGGTCTTTAGCCTTGTGATTTTAATGGCAAGTTGGTAATCTTGGCAAACCCTTTGGGTTTGACCCTTAGGGTTTAACCCTAAGGTTTTCAAAAATTTAGTTTTCTAGGATTTCAATTTAGGGTTAAAAAAATAAAATTTTAACTTTCTAATTTTGAAAATTAGGGTTTCCTAATTGTGTTTAATTTTATAATTACATAGCACATGAAATTAGATTTAAGCTTTACAAATTATAATTAAGATCACTAATTTAGTAATTAGGGCTTACAATTTGATAATTAAGGTTTCCAAATAACAATTAGAGTTTCTAATTTTAGAATTTAGGGTTTCTAATAATTAGGGGTTTCCCTAATTAAGTATAATACCTGACATTATTAACATTTACACGACTATATAACGACTTAACAAATTCTTAAAGTCATATTTGACTTTTTGAATTAGGGTTTATCAATAATGCTAGGGTTTTGTCATGTTACACCATAATTGACCAACCATTATCAGTCTATACATACAGTACATATTCATTGCACTTAAATATAATTAATATAATATTATTATTCTCATTCATTATTCCAAATCCAGAATTGGGGTTTGAATTCCATATTTGATTTATCTTTCATATACATACCATTATTAATTAAGTTATAATAATTAACTTAATTAATCAAATAAATTCATATAACAAAATAATTATTATAATAATTCTATAATCATTTCATATATTTTTAAATAAAATAATAATCATATTTTCATAGAAATAACTAATAAAAATATTTCTACTACCAAAATTAATTTGAATATATTAATATAATTTATAATGATCAATAATTCTTAAAAATATTTATAATTATTAATGTAATAAATAAATTTTATTTATCACATATATATATACACTTTACCTTGTATATATTCCCACCTTTCAAAACAATAAAAAAAAAAAATTATACGCAAAATTTCTTATTTAATTATATAGAAAATATTGGGTTATTACATTCACCCTCCCTTATAAATATTTGGTCTCCGAAATCATTATTTTAAAACTTATACATACAATAGTACATAACATACACAGTTATTGTAAGTAGATCTAGATCAGATTCGATCAGACTGATCTTTAACTATTTAACATAAAGCTTGCCTATCTAATTATACGGAAATTTGATTTCTAATAGAACTCAAATTCCTCCTTCAAAATTTCTTTATAAAATAATATACTAAATAAAGGAAAATCATATACACGAAAATAAAATTTATTCGAATAATACCTGGAGTTACATCATCAGCTTCCACGGCATCCTGAACCATCATGTTGAAGACTCTCACGGTTGATTTTGTTGGTTTGTTGGTTGAAGTCGGTCCAGTTATCGCCAGAGTCCCGCTGCCTTTCCCAGTAGTCACACTCCCTGCCTCAATTCTCATTTTCGGACAATCCTTCACCTTATGCTCCATTGACCCACACATGAAACACACACTGTTCATCCTTGGATTGGGACAGTTAGGAGAGATATGTCCCTCATGCCCGCACTTGTAACACATAAACTTTCCCTTAAGACACTCACATGAGTGATTCTTCCCACAATTCTTACACTGCACAGCCTGCTTCTTAACACCTTTCTGCTTGACCTGAATGTTCCCAAAATTATTCACCTTCCTCTTTCCATTTCCACTTCTACTCCCACTATTAGTTCCCACCTTCATAGCTCCCTCAACTTTGCCTTTGCTCTTTTTCTCCTTATTGTAGAGGCTCATGGCCTCACTCCCCTCTTCGGCTATGATAACCTTTTTCCAGAAGTGCTGCGAATGTATGAGATCTGCAACACCTCCACCTTGTTGTAGAGCCAGGGTTTTAATCCCAGCTCTAACCTCCTTTCCTTCCTAGCCTCCATATCCACTTGATACGGAGCGAACCTAGCTAATTCGTTGAACTTTGCGGCGTACTCTGACACCGTCATCTTGTCCTACTTTAACTCCAAAAATTTTACCTCTATCCTAGCCTGAATACTAGCCGAGAGATAGTTTTCAAAAAATAAAATTTTAAACCTAGCCCATGTAACTACACCTTCTCCTGCCCTAGCTTGATTTGCCTCCCACCAAAAGTTCGTCTCCCCTTTCATCATATAAGTGGCAAAAGTTCTCTTTTGCCCTTCATCTACCCTAGCAATTATGAACGCCTTTTCTATCTCTTTAACCCATGTCTGGGCTTCTATAGGGTCAGATGTTCCCCTGAATTCTGGTGGTTCGACCGCTTTAAAGTCTTTGAAGTTTGCTGTTTATTATGCATTTGGTTCTGCATGGCAGTATTCCGTTGTTGCATAGCCTGAGTTACCATGTTTGCAAAGTTTTACATCGAGTCTGGTTGTTATCCTCTAGCGTTGTTGACAGATTCGTCTGCCCTTAGATTTTGAGTTTGACATTTTGGCAGCATTATCTTATTAAATAAAACATAATATATACTTTATTAACTTATATTCTAAACCTTATTGTTTAAGTTTAATTTATTAAACTTGTTTCATTACTCAAACATAGATTCATATTCATTCAGCTAATTCATAGTGCTTTATATAACACATACTGTTATCCCTTTTGTGACAACAAAAGTCAGGATTTACTGCTACAACTTGTACAAAAGTTTGAGAATATTATATTATACAGACATACTTATCATAGAACACACATTGAACACGCATAATCTAACAATACTTATACTACTGGTTCACTACGCCTTTTTTTGGATCTTGGACAACCTTTCGCCTGATGACCTTCTATCCCACAAATAAAACAGACACCTTGCTTCGGATTGGGACAATGAGGAGATATATGTCCCTCATATTCGCAATTGTAGCAAACAGTTTCCCCTTTTCTGGATAACCCTTCATGTTTCTTGTTACAGTTTGTACACTTTTTTATTTACTTAAGTTCCCTGGGTTGTTTTCAGGATTTCCTAAGTCACGGTCTTTCATCTTTCTTTTCCCCTTCTTGTTTAGAGCTGCACACAATTTGTTGCTTTTAGCTCCCATTTGATCAATTAGGATTTTAAGATTATCTTGTTCTTCCATTGTTTCGATTAATGCTTTTCACAATTGACTATTTAACAACTTTTCTATTTCCCACAGCTTTTCCAGAGAAGAAACCTTGTTCCTTAGATTCTGCACTTCCGTTGATGCTTGATCGGCTCCAACTTTAGTGTCTGAATCACTGTCTGTCTGTTCTGTTGTTTCTAGATCTGGTACTATATTTTCCAATACCACCACCTCATCAAGGTTGCGTGCACTGTGAGCCTTTATTTCAGCTATTAGCTTTGATATTGGCTCCTTCTTTACAATCTGAGGGTATCCTAATCCTTTTCCACCTGACATCTACACACATAAATTATCCTGATTAGCATATAGTATATACACACAGCAAATAATAGTTTTATATAGATTATCTTTTATTTTGGTTGACGGTGAATTTATCCAATTCATCTCCTTTGAAACTCTATATGAGTTATTTATTTTTTCAACGTTTCCCTCTTGTCGACGTCGGGATTTTTATTAGTCCATTTTCATTACTTGTTCTTTGGTGTTCTCATGTTAGGTGAGATTTGTTTGAAAAAATAAGTGAAAAAGGTCCGACATGTATTATGTCGATGATGGACTGTTAAGAGTCGCCAGTTGGTTTTTTATATGGTTGTACCAACACAACCGAGAAAAGGTTTGCACATTGACCCAGTGATGTGGCACTGCTAAACGGGTCAGTGAAATCGAGATTCATTATGGTTCGGGACTTGATTATGCGGAGGGAAGGTGTTAGGCACCCCCCAACATCCGTGTTACCACAGTGACCGCCACTTTTCAAGAAACTGTTATATGAGTGTGTGTGTGTGTGTGTGTGTGTGTGTGTGTGTGTGGGTGTGGGTCAATGTGCTGTTATTTGGAAGTAGTGCGAGGCCTCGTTCGCACCTATATACACAAGGTTTGAATTTGTGTAAAAATTCAGTTTTAAACAAGATATGACAGTGATGTTTTATAAAAAAGGTTTTTCAAACCCTTGTGCTCAATAGTAATTGAGACCTTTTACACTTCCATTTTTATCAAGTGTTCGGCTATATTGCTTTTAATTTTCGAGATGCGAAGCATCTTTGAGAAAATAATATACAAAGAAGTGCCGAACTCCTCGTGGGCATGAAAACCATCTGAGGAAATCCAAACACCGTGAATAAGTTTACAAGCTGCTTACAGCTAATAATATCCATCACGGGAACCGAATCTAGATCCAGTAGACTGAATTTGTGATCACATGATTCCTAGGCTCACATGATGCCGCAATTGATTAAAAAGCAGTAAGCAGGAATATATATAAAAGCTATAAATATATATATACAGACATGATCAGCCACCACAAAGCACCTCCATGGGGGATCAGAAATGTAAATAAAGCTGTAAAAGCAATCAACCGCCACGGATTAGACTCCAGGCGGGACAAAAAGTAAAAAAACTTGTAAATACGATCAACTGCCACGAAGTAAACTCCAGGTAGGATTATATGTAAATATATATATATATATATATATATAAAAGCGGTAAACGCACCGAATGTAAAATCCATGCTCATCGAAAAAAAGTCCAAATAATAGTTGATATATATAATATATATATATATATATATATATATATATATATATATATATATATATATCAAAGCAATAAACGCTCAGGATGTAAAATTGTGGCTCATTAATATATATATATATATATATATATATATATATATATATATATATATATATACTGAAAGCAAATAAACGCTCCAGGCATAAGTCTAGACTCAATCGAGGCCTAACACGATAATGTTAGTCCATATATAAAAATATATATATATATAAGTATATATATATATATATAAACTGAAATAAAACCACGGACCGAAGTCCGGGCATACACACGCAACACGACTCTCAACGTGAAGAATGGTGTGTGCAAAGATGAAGAGAAATGCTTTAAAGCGTGTGAAAAGGCTTACAGTGGGCTGCCAAAGAAGACTTCTATATCTTTAAATGGATGAACACTCGGCTCCCGTCGGTACAAATAGAAGCTATATGTGAGCTCACAAGTGTTCAAAATGAGAAAGCAATAGTACAAAGTAGTAAATAGACAATACTTTTTTCACAACGTTTTTTAAAAAACGTTGTAAATATATATGAAAAAATATTATCTATTTAAAAAGAGTATTTTTTGGTTTTAACTAGATAACGTTTGTTTTAAAAAACGTTATCTATGTTACAAAACACGGAGAAAAAAACGTGGTCAAGATAAAACTTAAAATTAGAAGACGTACTATTTTTTCGTTCTCTCTCCGATTTTCCATTCTCTATCTTCAAGTTTCCTTCTCCCTATCTGCTCTTTGGTTGTGGTCTTATTGTACATGCTTGTGGAAGGGGGAGGTGAGGTGTCGGTGGAGAGGAGCCGGAGCGGGCCGCCGAGTTTGGGTTTGTTTACTGGAGCAAGGGCTATCCAGTGGCGCTGCCAAATCAATTTGTTGTGAGATCGGGGGGTTTTAGGTCGACGGAGGAGATGTCGCCTTTGAGGGAAGGCCCGGGTGCCAATAAGGAGATGGACGGTGGTGTTTCGAAGGTGGAGAAGTTGGGTCACTTGATGAAGGGTCAGCTGAGTCGCGAACCATCCGATCCGAGGTTGTCATTGGGGTTTTGGGTCTTGCCATTGGCTCCGGTGCAATTTAAGCAAGCATGACTGCTTTTCCCATCTCAAGAGATCAAAGACACTCCCATTGTAATTTTTCATCACCTTCTTATTTGTTTTATTTTACCTTATTTTTGTTAAATTTTATAAAATAAAACTTTTTTGTAGTTAATCGTTTTTTCTGCTCATTACTTGTTTCTTTGGTTATGTTTTTATAAATTCATTTTGTAATTGCTAAATGGATTATTATGGTATCTTAGAATCTAGACTTGATGGTTTGGATTTTGGTTGTTTGAGCATATTATTGATAGAAACTACCTGAGTATTATACTTTTGGCTGATTATGTTAGTTTTGTACTTTAGTCGTCATTTGATAATAAATTATGTCCATTAGCTACTAAAGTGTTTCAATCAGAAAAAATGTTCTCCCTTTTATTATATCTTTTTTATTTGGGTATTATATGAAATAAATAAGAACTTTCATGTTTGCAACTCCTTCCTAGCATTATATGCAATCTCATGAATCAGTAATATTTTTTGTGCTTTGAAAATCTATGATATGTGTATGTATGTGGCAATTTATGGCTCTGTACAAGACTTTCTAACTATTTTTGTTCTTTTTTAACTATTCGATAGGAAATTGCGTTCATCGAGCCGCTTTACGGCATCCAAATATCATGTAGTATTATGGATCCAAACTCGTAAGTTTGTCTACAATCGATTTCGCTTTTGATAATTTTAATTATAGTTCAAATTCATTCTCTTATTTATTTGAATCCTTTTATAACAATAAAGCAATTAAATGTTGTGCATGTCCGCTTATAAATGTTTCGAATTTGATCATTGAATATGTAGTGTTGTTGTCATTTTCCTCCTGGGTTTTAATGTTCTAGTGCAATTTGTTAGCAAAGAATGTGCACATCTAATAGTATTATTTTTGTTTGACACTTACAATTTTATATTCTTACTCTAAACTTGTGATTTTTGAACAGTTGGATGATAAACTTACTCCAAAGTCGGGGTAAAAAATCAAATAGGACTCACTTTTTAGTGGAGGAAAAAAATCACAGGGCAAGTGTCTCCACTGCCATTGAAAGGAAGCCCTTACTAGATGGCGCCTGAGGTTAGGATGTATTTTTGGTCATTCCTGATCTTGTTCATATGCTCCTTTTGTATAATTAATTCTCATCTCTTTCTTCCACCAATCGCTCAGGTTATAAAGAATGCAAATGGTAACCACCTTGCTTTAAAATGTTGGTTATGAAGCATCTATGGTATCAATACATTCTCTTCCTTGATATGAAATTTTATCTATTGCATTTATTATTTTTTCCATCATATTGCAGCATGGTATGCATTCGACATGCTCTTGATTCCATGGTAACTGGGTAAAGTTTCAGTATTTTTTTACAACTGTTAGTTTTTTGGGGTTAGAGCCATATTAGTTTGTGGTCTCCAGATTTAGACAATGTCTTCATAATTTCACAATAAAATCACTAGCCACTACCTTATAACATTGTGCATAGTAATGAGTGAATTGCTTCTGTATTTGTCAAGTTCGGACAATGTTGGATGGTACAAAATAGCCTATGAGGTTAATTATATGAATAGATGGCATCAATATGTTTAGATGTTAGATGACTACTGCTGTATGTTGTCCAGTCTCAGACTAAAAACAAAGGGGAAAAGAAGGTATCACAATAATAGCACTTCAAATTTCTTAATCGTAAAATGTTTCTAATCTAGTCACTTACACATGCACATAACCAACACTTGATGTGTATGATGAATCTGCAGACTTGTGATGTTATAGAGCAAAAAAAAGAATTCTTAACTTGGTCCACCTCTTTTCTAGATATAGTCAAACTTGCTAACTCCTTAGTTTCTCCGATCATTTGCAAAGCTACAAGCTTTAATTCAAAGAAATAGGATCGAGGCAGTAAAGAAAAGACAAGTGTAGCTATAGTCAAACTTGCTAACTCCTTAGTCTACAACATGAACTAGATGTAGCGGTTATTTCTTTTTTATGTTTACTATCAAGCGCACTTAATTAGAAGATATGTAGTGCATTTGAAAACATTGATTAGATATATTTCATCTTTCTCCATCTTTACCATAAACTTATTTCCTTTAGGGGCATGGCTCTAATACTTACGGTAAACCTACAGGTTACACGTGGTTAGAGTTGTGTCCTCACACTGGTATTTTTTTATAGTTTGATATGTGGGCTATGACAACCCGGAAATCCAGATTGTCCAAAAATTAAGATTTAAAGGATTAGTTATTAATAAAATGAATATTTATTTATACTATTTTGTGCTATGTGTTTATTAATCGCTTTATAACCTAGAATGATTATTAATCGAGAGGATTCTGGCTACGAGCTAGATTGAACTGTTAGGTTTGTAATATTCATAACGCAATCAAATTGCATAAAAAGTGCGGAAGCGTGTAAAAATCAGAGTTTAAAAATTTTACAAACCATATACCCGGATCATCCTTTATGCACAATTATTAATTAAACGAAAAAGATGAATAAGAATCATACCCTTGAAGATCGAGCTTCCTCAGGTACAAGTTCACCTCCAATCCTTTTCGCGTTCAACTTGAATCCACCGGGTTTGGTTCCTTCCTTTGATCAACGTTAGCCACCCAAATGTTTGGCCTCTAGAGGTGATCCACCAAGGAAGAAGAAAATTCAAGAAGAAGGGTGGTTGGCTAAACCCTAGTTTTCTATCTCTATAGAAAAGGCATACTCCCAACAACTTGGAATTATTACGTAGTTGTTAAAGTCAACAACCCATACCACCCATAATAAGACTCCTCTTATTTATAGATGTGGGCAACCCACCTTAACAATTAAGGAATTGGGTTTTAATTAATTAATTCTTTTAATTAATTAAGCTCCCTAATCTTATTAGGGATAATTAATTAAACTCTTTTAATTAATTTAACCTCCTAATCTTATTAGGAATAAATGAGAGTACTTATATTAAATTAATTCCTAAACTCTTTAGAAATTAAAATAATAATAATTGTAATAATATTAATAAGACTCCTCTTATTAATTTATATTTAATATTTCTAAAATATTAAATAATAAATATTAAGCTATTTAATTTATTCTATCATCATAGATTAAATTAAATATACTTAACATATATTATTACGATTATGCCATTAACTTCTTAAATAATTATTCTTCCTTTTATGGTGTGACCCTTTAGGTTCTCATATATTAAACCGGTTGTGAATAAATCAATTAGAACAATTCTAATCTTATTTAAATAAATAAATTAAACAATTAATTTATTTAAATAATATTTATTCTACAATAGGGATAAGCCTCCTAGCGATCAACGACTTTCCGGATAATATAGATTTCAACATTAATCATAAAAGAACCTTTGAGTAAATAGTTACCGATAATTCAATCCTTCCACCATACAATGTCCCAATTAAATATAAGACATGGAATTATTGTCAAGTCTTATTTTATTTAATTATATGTATTTCGATCCTTAAATGCACAACTCAAATAATGCAAATTAGAAACTCCTTTCTAATTTCATTACGCGCCGCCAAGGACTCTTTGGGTTGTCATTTATCGAATCACATAGGACATTCTCTTCTTTTATTAGAAGTGGTAGATTCTTTATTGATCATACATTATCTCCATATACAACTTATTATACCCAAGCATACCCTTTGATATACCCTAAGGGTCTTAAGGAATAAGTCAAAGTATAACTCATCATACACAAGATACTATGATGATCTCAAGTCCAAGGATTACTTGTACTACTATCACTACAGGAATTCCTATTGACAGGCAAATAAAACTCCATTAGGTATTCCTTAGCGAGCCACGTTCAGTGAACTTATTCTCTAATAAGCACCTACATACTTGCTTTAGTGTCTCCACACAAATGATCATGAGATCAATCATCCTCATCCAATGAGCAAGCAACGTATGTACCAATCTATCCGGATTCACTAATCCCCAATTTAGTAATCCAATGATTGGGAACTATTTTAGTTTTAAGCTTTCTAAGAATTTAGATCTCATTAGAATGATCATCATCATTATTCTAAAAGCATTGCTTTAAAAAACTATGGGTTTATCACATATTATAAAAAAAAGATTATGTAGATAATTAAAAGCATTTAATAAATTAATACTTTTTATTAATAAATGAATAAGATTGTTTACAAAGTATATGCTTTATCATCAAACATGATTGGCTTGTATGCATACTACTTTCAATCTCCCACTTGCACTAAAGCCAATCGTCATGGTATCTTATACTCTTCTTCTCTAAGTGACGATTATCTGCTGTTGGATAAGCTTTAGTTAATGGATATGTAATGTTGTTCTTGAGAGTCCACTATCTCTATAGTGATTTCCCATCTTTCAATGATTCTAATAATCAAATGAAAGTGCCACAACACATGTTTAGATCCAAGATGAGACTTAGGAACTATTCCTAGTTCCGTAATGAACTTTAATCCAAACAATCAACTTGCGACTTCATTTATAGCTATATACTTTGTCTTTATCACTAAACCAAAGAACTCTTTCATTGTTTGGAACCTTTCCAATTCATCGCACCACTATTCAAGATAACGCTTTACCTTAAAGTGGATTTTTACATCATCTTGGTCATTCGAAAAACTTGAGTCTGTTAAGCCCTCTAGTTTTAATTCAGACCCACCATGTATGCTCACATCTTTAGTGTCGGTTAAGAACTTTAAGATGTTTTTCACTAACTCGTAATGAACTTCTCTAGAATATGACTGATCAACATCAAGTCTCGTACATTTCATTGCATACATGATTGTCACTCATGTAATCTCTCTTCTTTGGAGTCTTTGGGGACTATTAAGAGAGATACACTCCATAGCTCATCGACATGAGACATCTCTTGGAGTTTGCCATGCTAAACGACTTTAGCATCAAATGAATATACGTTCCTTGGGTTAAGTCGAGCATCCTCTTAAATCTATCTATATAGATTTTATCCCCAATTAAGATACTCTTCCCAAACCATTCATGGAGGAATGTTTAGGCAACTTTATCTTTACTGATTGTAGCATTGGTATGTAATTCCTCATCCGTAGTATATCAACATATAATACTAGAAATTTCACGACGCCCCAATCGACCTTTTTGCATACACACTAGAAGTCTTACCTCATCGAATGTAACTCGGATCGTCATCTTCTATGATGTGTACCTCATCATCATCATCCATGATGAATCCATACCTCCTGTATCTTGGTGACTATTCGATTTACAATTGAGTTGTGGTATAATAGGTCTATCTACAGGTTCCTCTTATTTGACTTATAGTATTTTGTGGTTCTTGAACTCTTCAAGATCTATTATCCTCCCACTAGCCCCTTCAATGATAAACACCTTTATCTTAGAAGGTAGCGTGTTTCGCAACAAACACCTTTTGCTAAGTAGAATTATAGAACATATACCCTAAACTTTCTTTAAGATGTCCCACAAATTTGTACTTGTCAAATCTTGTCCCAAGCTTATCATTTGAAAACTTTTCACATAAGTTGGACAACCCCTTATCTTAACATACTTAAGATTAGGAATCCTCCCTGTCCATAACTTTTATGGAGTCTTGGGGCCTGATTTTGAGGTTACCATTTTGTAGATATGTAGCCATTTCTAGGACATTATCCCGAAGGATCTTTGGAATGTCAGAAATCATTATGGACCGTACCATGTCCAACAAGGTATGATTTTTCCTTTCAGATACATCAATCAATTATTACGTATCATGAGGTGTCCATTATGAGAAAAACCATTTGAGATGATCTAGAAACTTATTGCACAAGTATTTATTCCTTGATCTAATCAAAGAATCTTAATACTTTGCCAATTTGTTTCATTTCTGAATTCTTTGAACCTTTCAAATAATTCACAATTGTATTTCAGCAAATACACACATTCAACTCTTTGAATGATCATCTCTTTTTTCTTATACTAGTTTGTTCAATTTGCAAAATATATTTTTCACGTAAGTCAAGTATACAAAATCCATTAAGTAATATTCCAGTTCTATACAAAACATTATTATTATAAATAGAACAACAATTGTTCTTAATTATAATACCAAAAATTTTATTGTCCAACAATAAAATGGAAATAATATTTCTTAACAAGAACTGGAATACAATAACAACTTATTAACTTAATAGATTTGCCCGTAGGCATCGCTAAATTATAAGTTTCTATGGCTAATGTAGCAACCTTTGTTACATTTCCCACACATAGGATTACTTATATTTGTTTAGCTTTCTACTTCTGTTTGGTCCTTTCATAAATCTATATTTATGATAACCAAAGTCGGTATCCAATACCCAAGTAGAACCTTGACTTAAAGAAAAATTTATTTCAATCATGAACAAAAATCGTATTCAGAATCAAACTTCACTAAGCTTCTTTGGTTAGCCTCTGCAAGATGCTTCTCGCAGTTTCTTTCCAGTGTCCAGGCTTATTGCAGTGGAAGCAAACTCCTTTGCTATCCAAATCAGTTTTGTTCTTATTATCCTTTATTTTGCCTTTCTATTTACCTTCTTTGAATCTTTCTTCTTTTCGAAGATCCTTTGGCCCCTACCAAGAAGACTTGGTCTTTCTTGGTTTGAAAGTGACTCTCAACATTTTTCAACATGTTAAGCAAATCAACGAGGTCGATATCTAGCTTGTTCATATGAAAATTCACAACAATTGTGAAAGGAGTCCGGAGTGAGTGCAAGATCAAATCTTGGCTCAACTCTCCATCCATGACAAAACTCGTTGTCTAATTGATCAATCAAATTGATAATGTTAAGGACTTTTTGTCTGTACTATAGTGTCATTGGCCATTCTAGATCGGAAGAGCTCCTTAGATATCTGATATCTATCAGTCCTACTTTCCTCACCATCAACTACTTGATGTGCAGGAATATAGTAGGAGCATCCATAGTTTCATGCTGACGCTGAAGCTTGTTACTCATGGATGTGAGCATGATGCATTGAGCCAACTGTGCATCATCTAGCCACTTTCTAAAAGTAGCAATCTCTTCCTCAGAGGCATTGTCTGCAACCATTGCAGGGATAGGCGTATTGAGGGCATAAGATAGCTTTTCAGCTATGAGAACTATTCTCAAATTCCTTAACCAATCCATTTAATTCGGTCTGATTAATTTAGCATCTAATATGCTTCGCAGTGATAGTAATTTTAGACATTGTAAAATTCTGTAAATGAATTTGTAATTAACAACATTTTAACATACATTCTTTTATTAATTACCAAAATAATTTAGGTCTTATTTTAAATTGGTATCTCCCCACTATTTTCTTCAAACTATATTACCCTCACTTATATAGTTCGGCAAAATCTAATTAAAGATTTGCTAGTAAGGATAAGGATCCCATTTCAAATGTATATAGCCTTGTGGTGACACAACAAACTATATATAAATAAATAGGTAGACAACTTTTGTCAATTACATCAACTATGCAACTCCTTGTATTTTGCCTCTTAGATTATTTTGATCAAGTGGTGGCACATCCGAATCAAAATTATCCAAGTTAAGTCCAACCTAGCACTCCATATATTCAAAAAAGAAAAATATCATCCTTGTGGTGACACAACAAAACAATATTGTTCAATTTTCTTTATAAGCATCAAATGTGATAAATTAACATCTTAAATACTTAATACTTGCCTTGTGGTGACACAACAAACTCATATTAAATATTTAATACTTTATTAATTTTATCATGCTAGAAGGCTTACGCTCGATATTCCAAATATCTTTGAACGCTTAGGACTTAATATAAAAATTGAGGGGTTTGTTATTAATTTGTCTCATCTTGTTTAGCGCGCATGCACATATATATATAAAATACGCGTCATATTAATGAACATGCGAAGCATGTTTGCATAATATATAATATATATATATAGTATAAGCATGCACATATAGAATACTATATTCTACCCGGATTGATTATGGACTTTTATTCTAGTTTGGTTCACTAGAGCCACCAAGTGAACCAAAAGGTCAAACCCTAGGGGTGCAAGAAATAATATTTAAATATAACTATTACATTTAAACCCGGGCTCCATTACAAACGGGTCTTCATGCGCTTCTTGTCCCTTGATCTCCAATTCTTCAAAATAATTCTAACTATTCCTATTACAAAACTATTTAAAATAAATAGAAACCTTGATCGTAAATAAGGGAAGTATATAGGAGGAGATAGAATTTACATTAAGAAAATTAGAGAAGACGAGGTACGCAGACCCCATTTAATAAAACCCATACATTCATGCATCCAACTAAAATAAAATCCAATCATATTGGTCAATAGTCCATAATCAATCCCATTTATTATCATACACATCACCATATGCATCAATAAATAACATTCATCTCATGAATAATAAACATTTAATATATATATTGATATCATTTAATGGGCAAATTTAGTTAGTATAAAATCTATTTTTGAATCAAAATAAACTCCTTTATTTTAATCCAAATTTAAATCAAAATAAAACTATTTTATTTTAATTTATCCAATTTTGAATAAAATAAACTATTTTATTTTAATCAAAATCTTAATCAAAATAAACTCCTTTATTTTAATTAATTATGGAATCCAATTCCATGTAAAAAAAAAATCTTTTATTAAAGGAAACACGGATATTCATTCTATTCACAAATAAACTCCTTTATTTTGAATAATATGAAATCTTATTTCATATTTAAATAAACTCCTTTATTTAAGGAAACTAGGATTCTCTTTCCTATTCACAAATAAACTCTTTTATTTTGAATAATATGAAATCTATTTCATATCTAAATAAACTCCTTTATTTAAGGAAAAATAAAATCCAATTTCAACTCCAATTAGTTATCATGGAATCTAATTCCAACTCTAATTAGTTAGCATGAAATTCTAATTTTAAAATTAAAATAAACCCTTTTTATTTTAAGATTAAAATAAACCTTTTATTTTAAAATTAAAATAAACTTTTATTTTAAGATTAAAATAATATATATATATATAATATTTAATTTTAAAATTAAAATAAACTCTTTTATTTTAATATTAAAATAAACTTTTATTTTAAAATTAAAATAAACATTTTATTTTATTATAAAATAATTAAGAATAATATATATATATATATATATATATATATATATATATATATATATATATATATATATATATAATATAATATAATAGTTATATATATATATATATATATATATATATATTAGTACCCGTGCCTTTGTCATTGATTTCTTTCAAACCAATATATTATATATATATATATATATATATATATATATATATATATATATATATATATATATATATATATATATATAATAATTGAATTCGCTTTTCAAAAAACAAACGTGAACAACCGTAAATCTTTGAATCTTTTAAAATTTAGTGTGACTGTTAATGACTTGTTACTTTCGATTTCCGTCTTGCACTATTGATCCACCTTTTTTTTTTTTTTTTATGTTTGCCGTGCATTCTCCTGTAACATTTTCAAGTCCTATTGTTGTAAATGATCAGTTTTTCCAAAAAAAAATGAAATTTTTTTTTTTTTTTTTTAATAAATTTTATACAATAAAATTATGCCCAATTAAATTGTTCTAAACACATATCAATATACATATTAAATCTGAACAATTAATAATTCGCATAAAGGTTTGGCTCTGATGCCACTGTTAGGTTTGTAATATTCATAACGCAATCAAATTGCATAAAAAGTGCGTAAGTGTGTAAAAATCGAGAGTTTAAAATTTTACAAACCATATACCCGGATCATCCTTTATGCACAATTATTAATTAAACGAAAAAAAGATGAATAAGAATCATACCTTGAAGATCGAGCTTCCTCGTGTACAAGTTCACCTCCAATCCTTTTCGCTCAACTTGAATCCACGGGTTTGGTTCCTTCCTTTGATCAACGTTAGCCACCCAAATGTTTGGCCTCAGAGGTGATCCACCAAGGAAGAAGAAAATTCAAGAAGAAGGGTGGTTGGCTAAACCCTAGTTTTCTATCTCTATAGAAAAGGCATACTCCCAACAACTTGGAATTATTACGTAGTTGTTAAAGTCAACAACCCATACCACCCATAATAAGACTCCTCTTATTTATAGATGTGGGCAACCCACCTTAACAATTAAGGAATTGGGTTTTAATTAATTAATTCTTTTAATTAATTAAGCTCCCTAATCTTATTAGGGATAATTAATTAAACTCTTTTAATTAATTTAACCTCCTAATCTTATTAGGAATAAATGAGAGTACTTATATTAAATTAATTCCTAAACTCTTTTAGAAATTAAAATAATAATAATTGTAATAATATTAATAAGACTCCTCTTATTAATTTATATTTAATATTTCTAAAATATTAAATAATAAATATTAAGCTATTTAATTTATTCTATCATCATAGATTAAATTAAATATACTTAACATATTATTACGATTATGCCATTAACTTCTTAAATAATTATTCTTCCTTTTATGGTGTGACCCTTTAGGTTCTCCATATTAAACCGGTTGTGAATAAATCAATTAGAACAATTCTAATCTTATTTAAATAAATAAATTAAACAATTAATTTATTTAAATAAATAATATTTATTACAATAAGGATAAGCCTCCCCAATGATCAACGACTTTCCGGATAATATAGATTTCAACATTAATCATAAAAGAACCTTTGAGTAAATAGTTACTGCAGACAATTCAATCCTTCCACCATACAATGTCCCAATTAAATATAAGACATGGAATTTTTCACAAGTCTTATTTTATTTAATTATATGTATTTCGATCCTTAAATGCACAACTCCAAATAATGCAAATTAGAAACTCCTTTCTAATTTCATTCTCGCCGCCAAGGACTCTTGGGTTGTCATTTATCGAATCACATAGGACATTTCTCTTCTTTTTTATTAGAAGTGGTAGATTCTTTATCGATCATACATTATCTCCATGTACAACTTATTATACCCAAGCATACCTTTGATATACCCTAAGGGTCTTAAGGAATAAGTCAAAGTATAACTCATCATACACAAGATACTATGATGATCTCAAGTCCAAGGATTACTCAGACTACTATCACTACAGAATTCCTATTGACAGCAAATAAAACTCCATTAGGTATTCCTTAGCGAGCCACGTTCAAATGAACTTATTCTCTAATAAGCACCTACATACTTGCTTTAGTGTCTCCACACAAATGATCATGAGATCAATCATCCTCATCCAATGAGCAAGCAACATATGTACCAATCTATCCGGATTCACTAATCCCCAATTTAGTAATCCAATGATTGGGAACTATTTTAGTTTTAAGCTTTCTAAGAATTTAGATCTCATTAGAATGATCATCATCATTATTCTAAAAGCATTGCTTAAAACTATGGGTTTATCACATATTATAAAAACAAAGATTATAGATAATTAAAGATAAATTAATACTTTTGTAGATAATTGTTTAAAAGTATATGCTTTAATAAATTAATACTTTTATTAATAAATGAAAATAAGTTTTTAGAACAAAATATTTTTTAGGGAAAAAGACTAAATATACACTATTCATCCGCTTCATATTAGGAGATTTATTTTGAAATTCAAAAGTTATAGATTACGAAATGTTGAGACGTGATGGAATATTTAATAATATTTCAATTAAAACCAAAGACGATATATCCAAAAATATTTCGATTCCGAGAATCGCAGCTTTTAAAACCGCTTGACGAAAACTGAAAGATTTAAACTATGAAACTTAAGGGCTAAGCAAACTTGGGGCTAAGTTAACTTAGTCCTTAAGTCTTGAATAAGTAAGGAGGTGTGAATAGTGATTTTAGGGCTAAAATGATTATTTTGCCCTAACCTTGAAAAATCTATAAATAGGAAGCTTAATCTCATTTGAATGGGATTTTGAAAATCCTACACTTTGAGAGAGAAAGAGAGAGAGTTCGGATGGGGAAGAGAAGGAGAAGAAGGAAGAAAAGCTTGCTCTGTCGAAGGTGAGCAAACTTTGTGAATCGACGGGAGAAGATTAAAGAAGAAAGGTAATCCAAAACCTAACTTCTAAATAATTTTCTTTAAGTTTTTATGTTAAAAACATAGTTTAAATGAGAATAAGGGTAAAAGATATTGAGAATGATTTCATATGGTTTAAATCATGAGAAAAGAAGAAATAAGAAATAAGAAATTTAGTTTATAAATTTCTTAAGAAAGTATAAGATTCATAAGGATTTTGAGTGATCCGATTGAATCTTATGAATGAGTAGGTTAAATAAGTAAGGAATGGTGTTCTATAACATCAAATTCCAAGAAAAAGTGAAATCGTAATCCAAAATATCGATTAAAAATGAAGAACGAACGAAGAACACGAAGAACGCGAAGAACACGAAGAACGTTGTTGATGGACAAATTTAAAACCATCGTAGTATAAATGTTGTTGACGGACAAGTTTAAAACCATCGCGTATAAGTTAGTTGCTTATTGCTTGGTTAGGAACGGTAGAAACGTTCATGAAAAACGGATTAAAACTAAGCTATAATGAAGTTATGGCGAAAATTTTGTAAAAGAAGAACGAAAATTTGAAAGTTAGTAAATGAACCCGAACGTTTAGGGTTTCATAAGAATGTAAGAGAACGTATAAAACGTGAGTCGTGGACTCAAGAACGAACGAATTCTGAGTTCAGATGACCGAATTACAGGAAAGAACGAAGAACGTTAAAAATGTTAAAATGAACGAAGAGTGAAGATTAAGCCAATTGAATGGCATGTTAACGAATGCAGAATGAATTTCTGTCTACGGGTAATCGAAGTACGTAAGATAAAGAAGAAAATGGCTTTGCAACGACCTCGTTCCGAGTTATAACGAAGAAGTTATGAGATCGGAAAGTAAGCATCTCAAAATGAAGTTAACACTTAGAAAAATTTCTAGGGTTTAAGCTCGGCGCCGCAGCGCCGGCTGAGCTTTGAGAAGTAGCACCGCAGTGCAAGCTCGGGCCTTAGGTTCTGTTAATTGGCGCCGCAGCGTGAGAGATAACAAAGGACTTGGTGCCAGCGCCAGTCCGGGAAGAGAGGAGAGAGAAGTAGGTCATTACAGTCATGAGAGGAAAGGGAAGGCACCAAGGCCAGCCAAAAAAGCTGAAGGCAATACCCAAAAATGAGATTTTAACTGCTCAATTTCTTGGGGGATGTGCAAGAAAGAAATATGAACACGTAGTTCACATAATGTAACACTTGAGTAAGTGTGTTAAACCTTTATGGAAGGTTGAATGGAAAGATTTAACGAGATTAAAAGACAAAGAATGTAGATACGGGTTACGAAATCGATGTCCGGGGACCGTAGATGCGATAAACGAACGTGAGGGATTGCTATGATTGTAATTCCTTAGACGTTGAGTGACCAAAAGTAATGAATAATATGTCGATGTTATGACAGGGTAATTCAAGATGAATGTAAAGCGTATAGACGCTGTGAACGCAACGTTGTTGCGAAGAATGATCGGTCTTAGCATACAATGATCTGTATGGCTTCGATATTAAGAAAGAATAATGAACATTGGGTTCATGGGATGGATAACGATCGAAAGCAATTAAAACCTGAAATAAAGGTTGAGTGAGAGATTAAGAGACGAGCAACGTGAACGTTGAATACGTAAACGATCTTCGTAAATCGTATTCGCATTGGACAAACGTTCTAAGTATACCCTGGTTGTATGACACAAACGTTGATGAAAGTAGTAAGTAAGATACGAATGGTATCAAGAAAACCGTATCGAATGATAATAAGATTAATGAAAGCCGAATGTGATTCGGATAAGAATGAGTCCTGAGGTATGGCAATTACTTGCCAGAAAACCATAAGGATTAAGAAATCGACTTAACGAACATTATAGTTTAATAGTTCGTATAAGTTAAGATAAATTTAGGTTGTAGTACAATCGTAACCTTTGATGGTTGACATATGGGAGCTGGGCTAAATAATTCCTTCAGAGAGCGAAGGTATATACAAAACTGGCAACCGATCTAACTCACTGTGTGGGCAGTATAGACGAGATGGGAACTTGTTTGTTGGTTGTTTGTGGGAAACCACTCAGAGTACCATATGGACTACTAGCAGAGAAGCGATGTGTGCTGAGTCCTAGAGAAGTATAAGAAGAAGATAAAAATGTAAATCATCAAAGATGATGAACGTTTTGAGTAAGACATCTCTGTATGTCATGAAACCATAAACCGGTAATGAAAGTTAGTCGCGTAAAATTATATTGTAAGAACGCGAACCTTAAGAAGTAAAGTTAAGTAAACCAATGCGTAAGTCAATTATATGGCTAATTGGTGTATTTGTTATTTCCTTATGTGTTATAGGGATTGGAATGAGCGATTCAAAGATAAGTCGTATGGTGTGCGTAGGCAAGTTTCCTAACTTCATTCATATTTTAAATGGATGCTAGTTTCTTAAACTTCTCAGATGTTGAACTTGAGAAGTTCTGTCTATGTGCAAATGTGCGATATTTGTACAAGGTGGTAGAATGTATGAGGCCTTGTGCCACAATTTGAACACTTCGGTGTTTCTGTGAGATGAACTGTTCTATGTTTGAACTGTTCAAAAAAAGAATGTTCTGTTTATATATGAACCGTTATTGTTAAGTCTGTGCTATTGATTCTAGCTAGACAGAATGTGCATGAAAGAGAGTGGAGAATGAAAGTATTTCAAAGTGCATGTAACTAATGTTTTAAGATGATAGGAATCAAGACTATTCCTATTATTCAAGCTACTTCGTAACCTTTGTTCGGTTATTGAAATCTGAAAAGAATGTTAAACTCTTGAAGTTGTTTGTTCAACTGTTATGACTTGCTGGGCAATTGAATGCTCACACTTGCTTTAAATGAAAAACATTTTCAGCGAACGATGTTAGGAGGAACTTAAGGATCCCGTATAGATCAAGATGACGGTATCCAGATGAAGTGCCATTCAGAATGTGAATGAGAGAGAAGATCAAGTGAAGACTTATAATGTAGAAAGATGAAAATTAAACTATAGACTAGTTTAATGAACTGTATGTATCCTTGGTGGCGGATAAAAGTCACTCTTGTAAGATGAAAGGAATAATGTAATTATCATTATTTGTAATGAGGAAGATTATAAGGTTTTTAGAACTTGGGATTTGAGAGTGTATGTTGTTATATTTCAGTATATAATGATGTATGCAGGATGAATGATGTACTTTATGACGCATTTTAATCCGTGTGTGAAGATAGGCCGGATTTGAGGCGCTATAATGGGTTGGGGTGTGTTTGTGTAGCTTTTGTTTGTGCTTATACACTTGTACTCCTCTATAGGTTTTGGCAATAACTGAAGATCTACATGACGTTCACAACTTGGGGAAAGAGGCTACAACAATACACTTTTCTTTGATGGGTGATCTTTCTAAGGTTTACTTCTCTCTTAATCATGATTATTATTTTTTTTGTCTGGAAATATTAATTTATGCATATGTTGCAACAAGTTTACTTTTCCATGAGAGTTTTTTAATTGGTTCACTTATAAATGTGCATCTTAGCGGAACTTTGTACTTGCAATGTGAGTTTCTCCAATAACAATTTTACTTTGTTGTTATTTTTTGTAACTTTTATCAAGAATGTGTGAAGTAGTGCGAGAAGGTCAAGGAAACTTTGACCGCTCGCTTTTTTATGCCACATGCTTTCCTCAATGCCTTGTCGCACCCTCTAGCAATTCACTAAGACCCACCGCCATAGGCGAGATAACCCCAAGATAGCATGTCGCTAAAATAATTGATAACTTCTTTAGTGCCAAGTGAAAAAAGTTTATATGGCTACCCAAGGCCCTAGCCTTATATTTAGAGAGTCTAAAGTCTTGTATCCACTTGGCATTTAAATGTTTTTTTGAAAATTTCTATAAACCGCAACCAATAATTAATTGAATGACTGCTTTTTGAATTTGGACACGATTACGAGTATGACGAGAGGGACTTTGTTTATGACACGTTGGATGGATCATCTCGGTGATGTTTGTAGTTATATATGTTATACATATATTGATCCTAGATATTGATCCAATGCTACAAGTGTTTATGTTTCCATATCACATAGTATATGGTCGACATACTAATGTGATAAATCTTGTAGCGATCTATACACCGGTGATTACAAAACACGCCCTCGATGATAATGATACAACAACTTCATTGATGCCCTCCCCGTGGTATGCCTTTTAATTTCGATTATTGTTGGTCTTGTGTGTATTTTTGAAGTCTCAGTATGTATTGAAGTCTCTTGGTCTTGTGTGTATTGAAATCTAGTGTGCATATCTTTTCTATATACTTTGGGATTAGGTAGATGATATTAGTAGATTGATGGCACGGACCAATAGTAGTTAAACAAGTTTTGTATCTCATTTTTTTTTCGATTTACAGGATCATTATGGAGTTCAAAAACTGAAACAAGTTTCTCAGAAGTCAACATTTGTTAACAGGTAAAAGCTTTGATGGTTCATCATAGTTTTCCATTATGATGTTTAATGCCTTACTCACAAAAGAACCTTGCTAAAAGGTGTCAGATGTGGTGTAATATGTGCAAATTTATGGAAGATGTAAAGATGTAACAACAATTATGGTCTTCGACTATTGTATGTTCCTCTCCTTTGTAACAACAATTATGGTCTTCGACTATTGTATGTAAAGATGTAACAACAATTATGGTTTTCCATTATGGTGTTTCATTGTAAATGTAGAATTGTGTGTGGTTGGATTACTTGGAATCTTTGATAAATGATTGAAGTTACAACTCTTTTAATCTTTCAGGCTACAATATTATGCTAATCATTCAGGCATTAGCACATTGCAGGTGCATTGGTAATGTAGGTGAATCATAACATTTTTTTTATTTTTTTTTAATCTACAACATTTTAAAAACGTTGTGTAAAATGTGCCTAAACGTTGTCTCGATATATTAAACAACAACATTTTATCCAAAAAACGCCAGGAATCATACCTTCTACAACGTTTTTAAGCATCTGCTAATTTTTGGAAAACAAATCTACAACATTTTTTTCTAAAAAATGTTGTGTATTGTGCTTAACTACAACATTTTAAAAATATTGTGTAAGGGTGTCAAATAGATAACACCCTTAACCACGATGTTTTTCTAGTTGAAACCACAACGTTTTTTTTGTGTTGTCTATTTACTGTTTTGTAGTAGTGGCGCACTCAGTGTAGGGTGAGTACAGAGCAAATTTGACAAGGCTTCCTCGCCTTGCTTTTTTCTAAATGGCCACCCCAAGCCCTCTATTTATAGGGGGGAGCCGCAAGTGTACTGAGGGAAAGCCAGGGGTGCCCGGAAGCTTCATGGGTCCCGTCTGTCTCAAAGTAACGCATACACGCATGCATCTGTAATGTTCGCTCGAACTTTTAGAATTATAATCCCAAGCCCGAATCGAGGTATGTAAGACCTATTTTGGACCGCCGTTGTTTAGAGTTGTTGTGCAATGACATGGGATTAGAGGTTCAGACGAAGTGGGAAGATGGGACCATGCCTCCCGGTCTTCAAGTTTCAAATTTTATTTGTTGCCTGCTGTAATAGTCACCGGATTGGACCTCCTTGGTTCTTGTGGGACATTACTATGTAGAAATGTATATATAAAATGTTGAGATGGTGCGATGTGGCATCAAGGTGGAAAGATGACGACTTTACCCCTCTTGGGTTCTCTCCGGTCAATGATAAAGCAAACGTTGCTTTCATGGTTATCTTTGAGATTGATGCTGCAGTGTTCAAGGTCCTCGGTGTCATCTCCGAGGTGTGCCTGTCTTCCGGTGTTATCTATGGGTCTTCAGATCTTGAGTGCCTCGAATTGTGAGTACCAAGGTTGAAGCCGATTGCATGCATTTGAAACAAGCATTTCCGGTTATCTCCTAATCGCACTCCTTAGTGGTTATCTCCAAGGTCAGTAATCGCATCTTTGTAAGACCCCAACTTATTATAAATAAAATTGAATTTCTATTTATTATTTTGAAATAGTAAGGGTTGAATTGATTAATGTGGTTAGTTATTGGTAAAATGCATAAATATTTCAAATAAGCAAGTGGTTATAAAATATTCATTATCATTTTGAGAATATTCGCTGGTCGTGGAATATTCTTATTGTTTGGGAATATTTAACGACGCTGCTAAAATTTGTGACCCCATAATCTAAAAGTGATTGGATGAAGAAAACGACAAGTATAAGTTGTTTATAAATAACTTGGCGTAGTTATTATCGTTAATATCGTTGGAATACCCGGTGGTTAAAACACGAATACGTCTGGCGTTATCAATTGCATTACCAGTATTGCACCAATTATTAATTTTACGAAGAAGGCACTACTCAATAATTGTTACAAGAATTTCTGCTCAATATTTGATTTTATTGATTTAATAATTGCTACGTTGATATATTATATTATTATTGTTTTAATAATTGTCACTACACAGTATTTTCCATTATCAGATCAATAATTCATATTATTTGAATAATATTATTAGATAGCATTATTGGAAATATCTAGAAAGTTCTCGCTCTAAGGAGAGGTTTGGTCACCTAATCAATTGCGGCCAAGTAGGAGAAATCCTTATCGAAAGCCCCTCTTCCTGAAGCGGCATGGTTGTCAGTATTGTGATTCTGTAATATTATTTGTGAATAATTAATTATTGATTTATATGATAAGGATAATATTCATTTTATGTGGATATAGATGGAGAAAATTTTTAATGAGACAATTGTTGAAAATTGATTTTTTATCTTTTCTAATAAAATAATTCAATTAAATATATTATTATATTATAATAATATAATAACTGTGATATTTTTACAATGAATGTGGAATATATGAGTAAATGAGGAAGAAGAGTATTTTTGTTACTAAAAATATTTAAAACATGTTTTTCATGTGTGCACCCCAGTTCTTGACTGAAATTTGATTATAGCCTGTAAAATCATTCGTATGTGGATTTCGGTCAATTTCTGTTTGGAATTTAGAAAAACTTTCTTCTGCAAAGTTTTAGAGAATTGAATTTTCTATGGAAAGACATAAGATTTGAATTTTTCTGATAAAAGATCTATTTATTATGAATTATTGAAGTTCCGGAATAATTGATTTTTGGAGTTTTAAATAATTTTAATAACAAAAAGGTTTTTTTTTATTTTGGTGAGGTGAGCCCACTTGGTGGCTGATGTTTTGGGCAAAAGAAGGGTGCGAAGGAAATTTTAAAAAAATATATTAATATTTTATTAAATTTTCTGCTTTGGTGTTCTAATCATTTTCCTATAAATAGGGTGCTTAGGTTATAATTGAAAATCACACCGTAAACTAAAATTTTCTCTCCATAATATCGAGTGTATTTTTGTGAGTATTTTGGTACTTTGAGTGTTGTATATACTGCAAGTTCCTTCAAAGACTATATCCGAGATTCCAGTCAGAAGTACTATCTTTTCGAGGTAAGGGATGTTATTTTTTTTATAAATGATATTACTTCTTTCAATATCATTATGCCGAAATATTAGTAAGATTTTGCTTGTAAAATTCTAGTCTTTTAGTGTCGTGGTTACTATTCACGTATACGGCACTATTCACTTAATACTTGGACTATTCACGTAAAAATTAAATTTTCATTTTTGTCCAAGATATCTATTATGGATACGAGCTTTGATTGTTTCCATGTTTTGATCTTCATTCTTGAAATTTACTCCACTATGGTTATTTATGAAGTATTTTTGAACTGGATTGTTTAAAGTACTTAATCCTTAATATTTGTTCTTTTGATTCTTTGGATTCGCTTTTCTTTAAAATATTTTTCATCATCCTCGGTCCTAAATGATGATATAAATGAATATCTTTCGCATGTAGTGCAAAAAGATGAATGATTTTCGATGAATATCTTTGGCCCAGAGTGCAAAAGATGAAAATGTGTTTAGATGAACATGATTAACTAATGAATATCTTTGGCCTCAGTAGTGTAAAAGATGAATATTTGATTCCAATATATATATTGATTGATGTTATAGGATAAAATATTGACGATGAACTTTTAAATTCATATATAGAAGATAGTAGATTTCATTCTCTACTTAACTCTTCTAATGAATTATTATTTTCACTGCGTAATATTGATTAAAAACCGGTTGTCTATTGTATTCTATTAGATTTTTCCTCGTTGAGGACTAACGATAATTTGTTCTATACTATCTTAGTAGTAATGTTCTTTATCGAGCTAGTTGAGCTCACCCTTTTCCTTTTTGTTCCATTTTTCTTCTTAGAGGCTAGAAATGTAGTAGTACTAGTCGGGGTGTGGAATGATGGTTCTAGAAGTTGTTTTAGTAGTCCTCACTATTTTGTAAAATAAGTGTATCAATAATTGTAATGAGGACTTATTTGAGTGTGGATAGTCTAGATGACAATATTTGTATTTAAACTCACATTTTATATGTTGTCGTATATTTGCACGACAATTGTAATAATAAAGTTGTAGTTATTTCGCATACCATGTATTTGGTGACTTAGAATGGGTGTAGTATACCTATTTTGGGGGCGCCATGATTGGTATCGTAGCTTAGGGATATGATCCGTGGCGGAGATCGGGGAATAGTATTAGAGGGGAGAGACGAGTAAATCATTCGCTAGTGTGTCCTACCTAAGCTTATTTGTTGGTCATTATAATAAGGATATTATATGGCATGTTAATTTCTTTAATTAACCCTTGTTTTATGGCAGTATTTGAGAATGGTTGTGACACTCCCAAATCCCGGTACTTCATTACCTCAAGATTTGGTGTTCACTTAATCAAAACATTCATTTCTAACTACCCAATCATAATAAAATTGAAAACTAAAAGCCTGCCCATACAGGATTACATTTAAATAAAAATCTCCCAGGTTATCTAACCTTTAATTACAATCATTCAAATGCGGATTTAAAGTTCATTATATCACATCATATTTAAGAGTCTATTATCATAACGATAAAAATAAAATTATAAGTCTTCATCACTTGTACATTTTTCCCTTTCCTTTGCTAGTGGTAGGTTCATTGACCCTCTCAACCTTAGCCGCAATAAGTGTATAAATATGCAAGAGTGAGCAAACAAAGCTCACCTGAAGAAGAATGAACAACTTTACAACATTACAACAATTGCTAGAAATAAAGCTCAATAGAATCGGATGATATGTCCTATTAACATTCTCGAAACATACTAACGAGGGTCTAATGACCACTTAATCATGTCCACGATTATAAGTAATCTTTCAACTTTAACTTTAATAGTCATAAGACTATAAGGACTCCACGTACTTTGGGGGATCAACCCTTCGTACAATGTATTGTGCACAACCATTTCAACGCTAAGCGTAAACCTCTAATAAAAGAGTTGTTCATCTCAATATTTAGAATACAAGTCCTCACCAAAAGTAGGTTTGGTTTGGATACATTACAAGAAAATTTAGAATTCAACGGTCATCAACTAAGGATTAGTTGAATACAAAAGAACTAACTGTATGCTATGGAATAATCATAACTGAATCGATATTTGTAAATTAACATCATGCTTTAGGAATAATCTAATAGCATAAATATTGAATAATCATAACATAATTTGCTTGAACAATATTAAGTCAAGGTTATTGAGAATTGGATACTAAACATGCATAGTGAATAGTAATTTGAACGATAAAGTTGTTCAACACTAGAATATAGTGACTCGTATGCTAAATAACAAGTTACATATTAAAGAAACTTGCTCAATATTAAAATATAAGATTTAAAATACTTGCATCATCATGAACAACTAGATACAAGAACTTACTCAATAATAGACAATCTAGCTCTACGAAAGTGTAGAGTTAGCAACTTGCAAAATTGTAAATTGAATTAAAAGCAATATAGTTCTTAACGAAATTAAACTTGCACAACGAAGTTTTAGGATTAGGGAACTTGCCTTGAGCACAAGCTAAACCTTAAAACTTGAATCTCAATACCCTATATATACGTCATCATGACATAATTAGTTACCACCAACATTTTATATATATAAAAACAAGTATATACATCATGTAGGTTTGATTTTCAATTTACATAATCGAAATACGTTAATACTAATACTAGTTAATCCCTTGATAACATGCTCATTCTTAGTTTTGTACTACTGAAATCATAATTTAACAGTCCTATTATTAACACATAACATTTATTTTCAGACTTAGTATGAATAAATAAAGCGTCGCAGACATTTCGCTAACTTCATCAACACTGCATGGCCACGCTTTATATCTTGTGGGTCAAGGGCCGAATTGGTGTCATGCATGAAACTCAAAACTCAAAGGTTATGATGCGCACACATGATAACGTCTGGTGTCACATGAGAATAATATCATTTGGATACTGCAAGACTAAACTCAGACTTCTATGACAAATTTCTAACAAAGATAAACAAAAAGCCAAATCGCCTACAAGCTCCAATCTAACAAACTAATTAACATGTAATACACATATGACTTCATATAAACATAATTTCAATACTCTTAACATGTTTTTACACATATAATAACATAAACATCTACTTTATAACACCCAATTTCAATGTCTTTAGCAAAACTCCATTTTTGACATTTTTAATGAAACCCATCATTTGTAACTTTGTTTTTCAACCAAAACCATTAATTCAAACTATCATGTTTATGTTTATTCATCTACTTTCACAATCAATAGTCAATATATATATATATATATATATATATATATATTAACAACTAATCAAACCTTAATTTTATTTTTAAACTAAGTTATATTCATAAATTTTCATATAAATACTCTATAATATAGTTTTCTTCACAAATTACATACATACATGAATTAATTGATTATAACCATACATAACCTATGAAAAACAGTTTTACAACAATCAATTATCATATAAAACTATATACACCAACAATTCATCTTTTACAATTATTTTCTGAGAGAACTTTTTTGGAGAAGAGGATAACCATAGTTTTTAGAAAATAGGAGCAAGATGATACCTTAGTTTAGAAGAAGATGATGGCTATCTTGGATTCTCAAGCTTCTTTTCCCAATTTTTTTCTCAAATCCTCTCTAATCCCTCAAGTTCTCTATCACTTTTCTTTTTCTTCTTTTTCTTCCTTCCAGTCTTTCTTCTCTATTCTATCTTACGAGTATAATATAACGTATAATAGTAATAATATATATTAATTATATAATATAACTCTAGATATAACTAATATCGCTTATCTAAGTTTTGAAAATCAAAAGCCATAAGGCTTGTTTGGCTAAAGCTAATTAAAATAACACATTAACTCTTACACCTTGTTTGGTAAACCTAATTACAATAAATGGATTAATCCTTATACCTTGTTTGATAAAATACTATTAGATTAAAGACTTAATATGCATTAAGGCTTGTTTGGGCAAAAGAAGGGTGCGTAGGAAATTTTAAAAAAATTATATTAATATTTTATTAAATTTTTTCGCTTTGGTGTTCTAAAGATTTTCCTATAAATAGTGGTGCTTAGGTTAGAATTGAAAATCACACCAGAAACTAAAGTTTTCTCTCTATAATATCGAACGTATTTTTATGAGTATCTTGGTACTTTGAGTGTTGTATATCTGGCAAGTTCCTTCAAAGACTATATCCAAGATTTCACCGTAAGCAAATCTTGTTTTTCGAGGTAAGGGATGTTATATTTTTTTATAAATGATATTACTTCATTCAATATCATTATGCCGTAATATTGGTAAGATTTTTCTTGTGAAATTATGGTCTTTTAGTGTCAGGGTTACAATTCACGTATATGACATTAATTCACGATACTCAGACTATTCATTCACGAATTTTATTATTCACGGAAAAATTAAATTTTCATTTTTGTCCAAGATATCTATTATGGATACTAGTTTTGATTATATCTATTATGGATACTAGCTTTTATTTTATCCATGTTTTGATCTTCATTCTTCAAGTTTACTCCACTATGGTTATTTATGAAGTATTTTTGAACTTGGATTGTTTAAAGTACTTAATCCTTAATATTTGTTCTTTTGTTTCACTAGATTCGCTTTTTTTAAAATATTTTTATCGTCCTCTACCTTAAATGATGATATAATCTGAATATCTTTGGCATGTAATGCAAAGATGAATGATTTTCTGGTGAATATCTTTGGCCCTTAGTGCAAAGATGAACAGGTGTTTAGATGAACATGACCAACTAATGAATATCTTTGGCCTATAGTGCAAAGATGAATATTTGATTCTAGCTATATATATTGATTGATGTTACAGGGATAAAATATTGACGATGAACTTTTAAATTCATATATAGAAGATAGTAGATTTCGTTCTCTACTTAACTCTTCTAATGAATTATTATTTCACTCATAATATTGATTTAAAACCGATTGTCTATTATATTCTATTAGATTTTTCCACATTGAGGACTAACGATAATTTGTTCTATATTATCTTAGTCGTAATGTTCTTTATCGGGCTAGTTGAGCTCACCCTTTTCCTTTTTGTTCCATTTTCTTCTCTGGAGGCGAGAATGCAAATGTAGTACTACTGGGGTGTGGAATGATGGTTCTAGAAGTTGTTTTTAATAGTCCTCACTATTTTGTAAAATAGTGTATCAATAATTGTAATGAGGACTTATTTGAGTGTGGATATTGTCTAGAAGACAATATTTGTATTTAAACTCATAGGGTTTATGTGTTGTCGATTTTGCATTTACAATTGTATTAATAAAGTTGTAGTTGTTTCGTATCATGTATTTGGCGACTAAGAATGGGTGTTGTATACCTATTTTGGGGGCGTCATAGCTACTCCCAGTGTTGGGACTGAGACTGAATATCTCGGGGTTATCTCCGAGATGAATCGGCCTTCTCCGATGGAATTTCCCAGATTGGGCTGCATGCCTCGGTGTTATCTCCGAGAGGTTGGAACCGATACTCTGCGTGTGTGTTCCGTGGTTGAGATTGAACTCCCTGTAGTATCCGGATCGATATGATCCGCCTTCCGTGGTTACCTCGAAAGACTTAATACGCCTCCCCGCAATGTCGATTGATAGGTGTGCAGAAAATTTTGAGTGTTCACAGATGCCCTCTTTATCATATTCATGCAATGCAATGACATGGATAGGATAAAGAATCATAGACACTTGAAATGCAACAAGATAAACATGATGCTATGTGTAGAAATATGATGCAAATGTATGATGCAAGTATGTTGTTGGATTATCATCCAACATATCGGGATGATTATTGGCTCCTCGTCATTTCTACCGGGATTGGCAACGATGATGAGCTTCGACGTGTGATCCAAGTCTTTAGGATGTTGAAGTAGGGGTTATCACCAAAGTCCTTAATCCGATACATGACTTTATTTCAAGATGTGCCTCTCGTGTACAAGAGATCCGTGGGGATAACGCCTCTATCTGCTTGAGGATGTGTGTAACATATTCTATCATCGATCCTCCTCGATGATGTTGATCATTCCCGGTTTGTATCGCCAGACATGTCAATGTTCTCGTTGATTTATCGCCAACAAGATGTGTTGTCGTGGATACGCACCGACCTTTCACCGACGTGTGCATCAACGGAAAAACGCCTCGCCGGGCGCATCGTCAAGGTCGCTTGACCTTCGCCGACGTGTGAATCAATGGATAAACGCCTTTATTGGACGATCGTCAAGGTCGCGCTGACCTTCGATGATGTGCGAATCAACGGAAATACGCGTTATAATTCCTCGTAGGGGATCTATTTGATCCCCGCCGACGATGCATCAACAAACAAATCATTGGATGGCTTCCGACGCTTATTGGATTTACTTGCCAACAGATTATAATGATGTCAAGGTCGCTTGATTTTCGCTGATATGTGTATCGTTGGACGACAATGCGTGATACCCCGCTTCTGGGATACGTACGCCGACATGAACACGTGATGCCCCCGTTTGGTGTTGATAGAGAATGCACGAAGCCTCGCCGGGGATATGCACTTCAACATATGCAAACGCGTGATGCCCCCGCTGTGATTCCCCCGAAATAGGTCCATTCCACTCAACCCATTCTGGGTCGCCAAATACATGGTACAGAAAACAACTACAACTGATAACTTTATTTATACAACTATCATGCAAAATACGATAACACATATGCTATGGATACCAACTGTGACTCTCATCCCAACATTGATAAAGACGTCACAATAGCACCTTACATAAAGGTATAGTCAATAATCGTTTTAGAAATTAAAATCTTTGGAAAAAACTCAAGGAAACCTTCGTAAATGGGAGGCCATGCATTTAAGTTATAATAGATATCATAAGACTGGAGAATTATCATTTGTTGACCCAATAGACCCCAAAGAAAAACGAGAAGATTGCCATCATATTCTTTCCAATGGTGAGTCTTCTCTCGACATATAATTATCTCCATTGTCTCTAATTGAGAATTATATTTCATCCAAACTCCAAGATTATATAGGTAGTGCTCAGAATATACTCAAAGAAGTGGATGTGCACAACCCCGTTTTATGATAACACAAAGTCAAATGTAATTAGACATCTTGTATGATAGTGGCAAAACACCATTCCAACGCTGGGTTCGCTTCACCCTATTTGATTCACCAAAATAATATGAAATTTTATAAAAGCTATCCAAACCAATCGATTTGTAAGGATTCTTAGACCGAATGAATACCCCTCTTATGATAGGGAGTACCCCATGTATCTAATATAAGATACAAAGAATGATTTAAATGTTATGCATATACATGGTGTACGCGAGGTCGATCCCTCAAGTACTTATTCTCAGAGCAAGAACCAAAGGATCAATTAATTATTGATTCCATGGAGTGTTATAGTTCAAAGTCTACTTGATTAGTTGTTATTCTAAAAGCAAAATCATTGTCTTTGCTTCTAATATTCATATTGTTGAATCCTTCATATATTCATATTGTTGAATTCCTTGTCAGATATTTTCCTTTCATCATGATATATCCTTATTATTGTATTTAAACTTGTTGAGCAAACTTGTTGCTCATCCTTGCTATATCATGAATATATTGCATTAAGCCCGAGACCCTGGGAAGGACAAGGGTAAAGGGAAGATGTAGACTAGTGGCAAGAAGCATATTTTTACCTTGTGCTTAGTTTAAATTACTGTTATGTAATATGAACCCTAATATTTACTTTAGGGTATGTTTGTAAGAATATTTTAAGGTTATCGAATCTTGGGACTAGTAACACCTTTTGAATGAACGACGTACGTTTATTATATTCCGTATTTTAGTTATCGTACGTTGTTTAGAGGTGGATGTTAGTATTTTATCGTGATGACCGAACCGAGGTCAGAGGACCCGGATTTGGGGCTATCACAGGTTGGTATCAAAGCCTAGGTTATAAACGTTAGGAATGTGAAACCTAGGTTATAACCTTAGTAGAAAACTCAAGTAGAGTATGTAAGTGATGGGATGAAGAAATCCATCGAGTTTTATTGTGATATTGAAGTTGTTTATTTAAATCAAAATGATTGATAGACGTCTTAAACTTCTTAATGCTAACATGAATAGCATATCACATAAAGCCTAATTGTTTCTTCCTTTCCTCAGATCATGCCTCCTAGGAGACTTCCGCGGAATCAAAGGGAGGAAGGATCCATTAATAATGGTGGAGGGGAAAATGTTGATCCAATGCAGAACTTCGTTAACCTGTTAACTGAGGCAATGTAAATAGACCTCGCCAAAGACAGGCGACAGTGACAACACTTAGCTAGCTTTAAGGACTTTAAATTGGTAGGACCACCGGAGTTCCGAGGAACCTTGGACCCAATTGAAGCCCAGACATGGATAGAAGAAATAGAGAAGGTGTTTGAGGTCGCAAGAGTGGACGAGTTTTGCCACTTTCATGATGAAGGGCGAAGCTAACTATTGGTGGAAAGCCAATAGGGGCCAAGCAGACGAAGGAGTTATTCCTTGGGACAGATTTAAGGAGCTATTCCTCAAGAATTACTTCTCGGAGAATACGCAACAGGATATGGAGGTTAAGTTTCTGGAACTGAAACAAGGTAGTATGACTATCACAGAATACGCGGCGAGATTTAACGAGTTAGCCCAATTCGCTTCACATCAGGTTGACATGGAGTCCAGGAAGGCAAGGAGGTTCGAATTAGGACTGAAACCATGGGTGCAGAAGGCAGTGGCTGTGTTGAAGATCAAAACTTACTCTGATCTTTTGGAAAGAGCTATCATTGCCGAAGGAGGCAATGAGGCCATCGCTCGATTCAAACAAGAAAAGAAGACTGGTCAGGATGGACAGAAAGGGGGAAGCAGCGGAGGCAGCAACCCCAACAAGCGTAAATGGACGGAGATTCAATCCTCTTGAGGTAATAAGTTCAGATGGGAGGCCAAGAAGAGTATGAAGTGCAACAACTATGGGAGGAATCACTCGGGGGAGTGTATGAAGGGAAAGAGTGTTTGTTATCATTGTGGACAACCGGGGCACATGGCTCCTCAGTGTCCGAATAAGCAGAAGGGAGGATGTTTCTTGTGTGGAGCCACAGACCATCAAATCAAGGACTGCCCGAAGAAAAAGGGCGATGCAGCTAGCAGCAACCGCAATAACAACAATAATGGGCTAAACATTGGAGGGCCAGCCAGTCAAGCCAATAGACCAATGGCACGAATGTTCAATATGACCGTACAGGATGCGGTGGAATCTAAGGACGTGATGTCAGGTATCATTCCGATCAATGATATAGATGCATACGTGTTATTTGATTCGGGTGCTACCTGCTCTTTTGTTTTCGAAGAATTTGCTAAACAGTTAGACTTACCCCGTGAGAGATTAAAACAACCTATGAACGTAGAAGTAGCGAACAAGGAAATTATTCCCATATAATACATTCATAGGAATTATTATGCCGAATTACGAGGATTTAAGCTCAAAGTGGATTTGATACCGATTCATTTGGGGGAGTTCGATGTAATCCTTGGAATGGATTGGTTATCGGTTCACGGAAAAGTTATAGATTGTAAGAAGAAGTGTGTACACCTTAAGACTCCGAATAAGTCAAAGGTGGTATTTTACGGTAGTAAATCATCGAGACAATCTCATTGTCGCGATGATGGTGTTAGGTTTTTGTAATATTCATGTATGTAATCAAATTGCAAAATTATGCTAAGCGTAGAAAATCGAGTTTAAAATTTTACAAACCATTAACCCGGATCACCCTTTATGCATAATTATTAATTAAACGAAAAGATAAAGAATAAAATCATACCCTTGAAGATCGAGCTTCCTCAGTACAAGTTCACCTCCAAATCCTTTTCGCTCAACTTGAATCCACCGGTTTTGTTCTTTCTTTCGATCAACGTTAGCCACCCATATGTTTGGCCTCAGAGGTGATCCACCAAGGAATAATAAAGAATTCAAGAAGATGGGTGGTTGGCTAAACCCTAGTTTTTCTATCTCTATAGAAAGGGTGTACTCTCCCAACAATTGGAATTATGTCGTATGTTGAAAAAGTCAACAACCCCTACACCCATAATAAGACTCCTCTTATTTATAGATGTGGGCAACCCACCTTAACAATTAAGGAATTGGGATTTATTATAATTAATTAAATTCTTTTAATTAATTAAACTCCCTAATCTTATTAGGGATAATTAATTAAACTCCTTTAACTAATTTTCCTTCCTAATCCAATTAGGAATAAATGAGAGTACTTATATTAAATTAATTCCTAAACTCTTTTAGAAATTAAAATAATAATAATTGTAATAATATTAATAAGACTCCTCTTATTAATTTATATTTAATATTTCTAAAATATTAAATAATAAATATTAAGCTATTTAATTTATTCTATCACTATAGATTAAATTAAATATACTTAACTATATTATTACGATTATGCCATTAACTTCTTAAATAATTATTCTTCCTTTTATGGTGTGACCCTTTAGGTTCTCCATATTAAACTTAGGTTGTGAATAAATCAATTAGAACAATTTAATCTTATTTAAATAAATAAATTAAACAATTAATTTATTTAAATAAATAATATTTATTCTACAATAGGGATAAGCCTCCCTAGCGATCAACGACTTTCCAGATAATATAGATTTCAACATTAATCATAAAAGAACCTTTGAGTAAATAGTTCTTGTATAATTCAATCCTTCCACCATACAATGTCCCAATTAAATATAAGATATGGAATTACCACAAGTCTTTATTTTATTTAATTATATGTATTTCGATCCTTAAATGCACAACTCAAATAATGCAAATTAGAAACTCCTTTCTAATTTTATTCACTTCGCCAAGGACTCTTGGGTTGTCATTTATCGAATCACATAGACATTCTCTTCTTTTATTAGTAAGTGGTAGATTCTTTATTGATCATACATTATCTCCATGTACAACTTATTATACCCAAGCATACCCTTTGATATACCCTAAGGGTCTTAAGGAATAAGTCAAAGTATAACTCATCATACACAAGATACTATGATGATCTCAAGTCCAAGGATTACTCAGACTACTATCACTACAGTGAATTCCTATTGACAGCAAATAAAACTCCATTAGGTATTCCTTAGCGAGCCAATGCTCAAAGGTGTACTTATTCTCTAATAAGCACCTACATACTTGCTTTAGTATCTCCACAATAAAATGATCATGAGATCAATCATCCTCATCCAATGAGCAAGTTAACGATGTACCAATCTATCCGGATTTACTAATCCCCAATTTAGTAATCCAATGATTGGGAACTATTTTAGTTTTAAGCTTTCTAAGAATTTAGATCTCATTAGAATGATCATCATCATTATTCTAAAAGCATTGCTTAAAACTATGGGTTTATCACATATTATAAAACAAAGATCATGTAGATAATTAAAAGCCTTTAATAAATTAATACTTTTATTAATAAATGAATAAGATTGTTACAAAGTATATGCTTTATCATCAAACATGATTGGCTTGTGTGCATACTACTTTCAATCTCCCACTTGCACTAAAGCCAATCGTCATGGTATCTTATACTCTTCTTCTCTAAGTGGACGATTATCCCATTTGTTGGATAAGCTTTAGTTAATGGATATGTAATGTTGTTCTTGAGAGTCCACTATCTCTATAGTGATTTCCTATCTTTCAATGATTCTAATAATCAAATGAAAGTGCCACAACACATGTTTAGATCCAAGATGAGACTTGGGAACTATTCCTAGTTCTCAGAATGAACTTATCATCCAAACAATCAACTTCAAAGCTTCATTTATAGCTATATACTTTGTCTTTATCGCTAAACCAAAGAACTTTTCTTTGTTTGGAACCTTTCCAATTCAATCGCACCACCGATCATGGTAACACTTTACCTTAAAATGGATTTTCGTCGCCTTGGTTGAGTACATCCGAAAAACTTGAGTCCATTAAGCCCTCTAGTTTTAATTTAGACCCACCATAAATATAATCACATCCTTAGTGCCGATAAAGCACTTTAAGATGTTTTTCACCGAATTCATAGTGAACTTCTCCATAATACGATCGATCAACATCAGTCTCGTACATTTTATTGCATACATGATTGTCACTCACGCGACCTCTCTTTTCGTGGAGTCTGTGGGGACTATTAAAGAGATTCACTCCTTAGCTCATCGACATGAGACATCTCTTGGAGTTTGCCATGCTAAACGACTTTAGCATCAAATGAACATACGTTCCTTGGGTTAAGTCGAGCATCCTTTTGTATCTATCTATATAGATTTTATCCCCAATTAAGATACTCTTCCCAAACCATTCATGGAGGAATGTTTAGACAACTTTATCTTTACTGATTGTAGCATTGGTATGTTATTCCTCATCCGTAGTATATCAACATATAATACTAGAAATTTCACGGCGCTCCCAATCGACCCTTTTGTACACACTAGAAGTCTTACCTCATCGAATGTAACTCTGGATCATCATCTTCTATGATCACCTCATCATCATCATCCATGATGAATCCATACCTCCCTGGTATCTTGAGATTATTCCGTATTTGATTGATTTGTGTGGGTACAATAGGTCTATCTACGAGTTCCTCTTATTTGACTTATAGTGTTTTGTAGTTCTTGAACTCTTCAAGATCTATTATTCTCCCACTAGCCCCTTCAATGATAAACACATTTATCTTAGAAGGCAACGTGTTTCTTAATAAACACCTTTTGCTAAGTAGGATTATGAACATATACCCTAAACTTACTTTAGGATGTCCCACAATCAAGACGTGTCAAATCTTGTCCCAAGCTTATCCTTTGAAACCGTTTCATATAAGTTGGACAACCCCTTATCTTAACATACTTAAGATTAGGAATCCTCCATGTCCATAACTTTTATGGAGTCTTGAGGTGGATTTTGAGGTTACCTTTTTGTAGATATGCACCATTTCTAGGACATGACCCTAGAAGGATAATTGGAATGCCGGTAAAATCATTATGGACCGCATACCATGTCCAACAAGGTACGATTTTCATTCTCGTATACATCAATCAATTATTGCGTATCGGGATGTGTCCATTATGAGAAAACCATTTGAGATGATCTAGAAACTTATTGCACAAGTATTTATTCCTTGATCTAATCAAAGAATCTTAATACTTTGCCAATTTGTTTCATTTTCAATTCTTTGAACCTTTCGAATAATTCACAATTGTATTTCGATTAAATACATATATTCAACTCTTTAAATGATCATCTATTTTTCTTATACTAATTTGTTCAATATGCAAAATTATTTTCATGTAAGTCAAGTATACAAAATTTATTAAGTAATATTCCGATTCTATACAAAACATTATTATTATAAATAGAACAACAATTGTTCTTAATTATAATACCAAAGATTTCATTGTCCAACAATAAAATGGAAATAATATTTTTAACAAGAACCTGGAATACAATAACAACTTATTGACTTAATAGATTTGCTCGTAGGCATCGCTAAACTATAAGTTTCTATGGCTAATATGGCAACCTTTGCTTCATTTTCCACACATGGGATTACTTTATATTTTTTAGCTTTACTTACTGCTTGGTCCTTTCATAAATCTATATTTATGATAACCAAAGTCGGTATCCAATACCCAAGTAGAACCTTGACTTAAAGAAAATTTATTTAAATCATGAACAAAAGCGTGACAGTAATAGAAACTTCACTAAGCTTCTTTGGTTAGCCTCGCATAAGATGCTTCTCAGATTTCTTTCCAGTGTCGGGCTTATTGCATAAGGGAAGCAAACTCATTTGCTATCCGTATCAATTTTGTTCTTATTATCCTTGTTTTTTGCCTTTTCATTTACCTTCTTTGAATCGTTCTTCTTTTTAGAAGATCCTTTGGCCCCTACCAGTAAGACTTGATCTTTCTTGGTTGGAAAGTGACTCTCAACATTTTTCAATATGTTAAGCAAATCAGCGAGGCTGATATCTAGCTTATTCATATGAAAAATTCACAACAATTGTGAAATGAGTCCGGGAGTGAGTGCAAGATCAAATCTTGGCTCAACTCTCCATCCATGACAAAACCAGTTGTCCTAATTGATCAATCAAATTGATTATGTTAAGAACTTTTTGTTGCATACTATAGTGCCATCGGGCCATTCTAGATCGGAAGAGCTCCTTAGATATCTCGATATCTATCGGGCCCTACTTTCCTCACCATCAACTACTTGATGTGCGTGGAATATAGTAGAAGCATCCAGTAGTTTCATTGTCTTTGAAGTTCGTTACTCACGTGGATGCGAGCATGATGCATCGAACCAACTTTGCATCATCTTGCCACTTTCTAAAAGTAGCAATTTCTTCCCTCGAGGCATTATTCGCAACCATTGCGAGGGATAAGCGATATGGACATAAGATAGCTTTTCAATTTATGAGAACTATTCTCAAATTCCTTAACCAATCCATTTAATTGATTGCAGTTAATTTGGCATTTAATATGCTTAGCGATGATAGTAATTTTTAGACATTGTAAAATTTCAGTAAATGAATTTGTAATTAACAACATTTTAACATACATTCTTTTATTAATTACCAAAATAAATTAGGTCTTTGTTTTAAATTGGTATCTCCCACTATTTTCTTCAAACTATATTACCCTCACTTATATAGTTCTACAAAATCTAATTAAAGATTTGCTAAAGGAGAATAAGGATCCCATTTAAAATGTATATAGCCTTGTGGTGACACAACAAACTATATATAAATAAATAGGTAGACAACTTTTGTCAATTACATCAACTATGCAACTCCTTTTCTTTTGCCTCTTAGATTATTTTTGATCGAGTGGTGGCACATCAGAATCAAAATTATCCAAGTTAAGTCCCACCTAAGACTCGATATATTCAAAAAGAAAAATATCATCCTTGTGGTGACATAACAAAAACAATATTGTTCAATTTTTCTTTATAAGCATCAAATGTGATAAATTAACATCTTAAATACTTAATACTTGCCTTGTGGTGACACAACAAACTCATATTAAATATTTAATACTCTATTAATTTTATCATGCTGAAGGCGACGTTCGATATTCCAAATATCTTTGAATGCTTAGGACTTAATATAAAAATTGAGGGGTTTGTTATTAATTTGTCTCATTCTTGTTTAGCGTATATACATATATATAAAATACGCCATTATATTAATGAACATCGCGAAGCATGTTTGTATAATATATAATATATATAATATAAGCATGCACATATAGAATACTATATTCTACCGGATTGATTATGGACTTTTATTCTAGTTTGGTTCACTAGAGCCACCAAGTGAACCAAAAGGTCAAAACCTAGGGTGCAAGAAATAATATTTAAATATAAATATTACATTTAAACCCTGCTCCATTACAAAAGGGTCTTCAAGCGCTCCTTGCTCCTTGATCTCCAATTTTAAAAATTAATTCTAACTATTCCTATTACAAAACTATTTAAAATAAATAGAAACCTTGATCGTGAGTCGAGGGAAGTACAGAGGGGAATAGAATTTACATTAAGAAAATTAGAGAAGGCGAAAGTGCTGTGTAATCTCATTTAATAAAACCCATACATTCATGCATCCAACTAAAATAAAATCCAATCGCATTAATCAATAGTCCATAATCAATCCCATTTATTATCATACACATCACCATATGCATCAATAAATAACATTCATCTTATGAATAATAAACATTTAATATATATATTGATATCATTTAATGGGCAAATTTAGTTAGTATAAAATCTATTTTGAATCAAAATAAACTCCTTTATTTTAATCCAAATTTAAATCAAAATAAAACTATTTTATTTTAATTTATCCAATTTTGAATAAAATAAACTATTTTATTTTAATCAAAATCATTAATCAAAATAAACTCCTTTATTTTAATTAATTATGGAATCAATTCCATATAAAAAAAATTAATTAAAATAAACTCTTTATTTTTAATTAATTATGAGAATCCAATTCCATATAAAAAAAATATTAAAGGAACACGGATTATCTTTCCTATTCACAAATAAACTCCTTATTTTTGAATAATATGAAATCTTATTTCATATTTAAATAAACTCCTTTATTTAAGGAAACATGGATTCTCTTTCCTATTCACAAATAAACTCTTTTATTTTGAATAATATGAAATCTTATTTCATATCTAAACAAACTCCTTTATTTAAGGAAAGATGGATTTACTTCCTATTCACAAATAAACTCCTTTATTTTAGGAAAATAAAATCCAATTTCAACTCCAATTAGTTATTATGGAATCTAATTCCAACCTAATTAGATTAGCATGAAATTCTAATTTTAAAATTAAAATAAATCTTTTTTATTTTAATATTAAAATAAACCTTTTATTTTAAGATTAAAATAAACCTTTTTATTTAATTATAAAATTATTAAAATTAAAATAAAACTTTATATTTTAATATTAAAATAAACCTTTTATTTTAAAATTAAAATAAACTTTTATTTTAATTATATAATAATTAAGAATATATATATGTATATATATATATATTCGTAATATATATATTATATATATATATATAACCATAATATATATACGAATATATATATATATATATATATCCGTTCCTTTTCTTTATTTTCTTGAAATAAAATGCATAACCAAGTTGCCAAGTTAGAGTCCTCTTTTTTTTATTATTTAAGAATCACGTGGATCTTGTGAGTATCCCAGGTTATTATATATATATATATATAATAGGAAGCAGATTCCTTGATTTATTATATGCTTTCCGGTTTTTTTTTTTTTTATTTCTTGGCTTTGATTGCCCTTGAAAGCATACGAATTCGTAAAAAAAAATAAAACAATAAACACTTGATTTTATTTTTTTTAATTTTATACGATAAAATTATGCCCATTTAAATTATTCTAAACACATATCGATATACGTATCAAATTAAAATAATTAATAATTCGCGTAAAGGTTTGGCTCTCGATGCCACTTTGTTAGGTTTTGTAATATTCATATACTTGCTAATCAAATTGCAAAATTATCGCTGAGCGTAGAAAATCGAGTTTAAAATTTTTTACAAACCATTAACCCGGATCACCCTTTATGCACACGGTATTAATTAAACGAAAAGATAAAGAATAAAATCATACCTTTGAAGATCGAGGCTTCCTCGGTGCAAGTTCACCTCCAAATCCTTTCGCGATTCAACTTGAATCCACCGGGGTTTTGTTCCTTCCTTTGATCAACGTTAGCACACCCATATGTTTGGCCTCTGGGGTGATCCACCAAGGAATAATAAAGAATTCAAGAAGATGGGTGGTTGGCTAAACCTAGTTTTCTATCTACTATAGAAGTGGTGTACTTCTCCCAACAATTGGAATTATGTCATTATGTTGAAAAGTCAACAACCCTACACCCATTAATAAGACTCCTCTTATTTATAGATGTGGGCAACCCACCTTAACAATTAAGAAATTGGGATTTATTTTTAATTAATTAAATTCTTTTTAATTAATTAAACTCTCTAATCTTATTAGGGATAATTAATTAAACTCCTTTTAACTAATTTTCCTTCCTAATCCAATTAGGAATAAATGAGAGTACTTATATTAAATTAATTCCTAAACTCTTTTAGAAATTAAAATAATAATAATTGTAATAATATTAATAAGACTCTCTTATTAATTTATATTTAATATTTCTAAAATATTAAATAATAAATATTAAGCTATTTAATTTATTCTATCACTATAGATTAAATTAAATATACTTAACTTATATTATTACGATTATGCCATT